>CM019063.1:5242617-5937431 GCA_009667805.1 Leptobrachium leishanense | reverse complement strand
TATACAGGGAGAAGAGGCGGGGGTTACATGCACTATACAGGGAGAGGGGGGCTGGGGGTACGTGGCACTATACAGGAGAGGGGGCTGGGGGTACGTGGCACTATACAGGAGAGGGGGGCTGGGGGTACGTGGCACTATACAAGGAGAGGGGGGCTGGGGGTACGTGGCACTATACAAGGAGAGGGGGGCTGGGGGTACGTGGCACTATACAAGGAGAGGGGGCTGGGGGTACGTGGCACTATACAAGGAGAGGGGGCTGGGGGTACAGGCACTATACAAGGAGAGGGGCTGTACGTGGCACTATACAAGGAGGGGGCTGGGGGTACATGGCACTATACAAGGGGAGGGGGCTGGGGCGTACATGGCACTATACAAGGGGAGGGGCTGGGGGGTACATGGCACTATACAAGGGGAGGGGGCTGGGGGGTACATGGCACTATACAGGGGAGGGAGCTGGGGGGTACGTGGCACTATACAAGGGGAGGGGGCTGGGGGGTACGTGGCACTATACAAGGGGAGGGGGCTGGGGGGTACGTGGCACTATACAAGGGGAGGGGGCTGGGGGGGTACGTGGCACTATACAAGGGGAGGGGGCTGGGGGGTACGTGGCACTATACAAGGGGCGGGGGCTGGGGGTACGTGGCACTATACAAGGGGAGGGGGCTGGGGGGTACGTGGCACTATACAAGGGGAGGGAGCTGGGGGGTACGTGGCACTATACAAGGGGAGGGAGCTGGGGGGTACGTGGCACTATACAAGGGGAGGGAGCTGGGGGGTACGTGGCACTATACAAGGGGAGGGGCTGGGGGGGTACGTGGCACTATACCAAGGGGAGGGGGCTGGGGGGTACGTGGCACTATACAAGGGGAGGGGGCTGGGGGGTACGTGGCACTATACAAGGGGAGGGGCTGGGGGTACGTGGCACTATACAAGGGGAGGGGCTGGGGGTACGTGGCACTATACAAGGGGAGGGGCTGGGGGTACGTGGCACTATACAAGGAGAGGGGGCTGGGGGGGTTATGTGGCACTATATATGGGGAGAGTGCTGGGGGGGTACGTGGCACTATATGGGGAGAGGGGACCAGGGGGGTATGTGACACTATACTGTGAGAGGAGGCTGGGGGTGAGAGATCCAGGTCACATACATCTTCAGTTATAGGATGATCAGAATGAGAATCTGACCTAGACCCCTGGATCAAAGTGGCATTTGTGGTCGCAGCAGAGCGAGAGATTAACCTGGCAACAAAGAACAGAAAGTGGACACTGTGATAACCCATCTTAAAAAAAACAGCAATTCGGAGCTTGCGCTTTTCAGCGCGAGGTTACTGTACTTTACGCTCCCTATGCTTAACATGAGGAGCGCAAAGTGTTAATTAGTGTTAGGATTACAATATACTAATGTTAATTACCATCCTGCTGCGGTTAACTCGAAACGTTACCCACAGCTAAGACCTGGTGCTAATGGATTCTGCTGCTGCTGCAGAATCAGCACCTGCTGAAACCCCCCCCCCCCATTTCACATACTCACCTCTGATCCCGCAGCGAATACGGCGGCTCCATCCACCTCTTCTAGCCGCCGGGAGCAGAGAGAGACTGCAGGGAAAAAAGTTGCTGGTGGTGCTTGAATCTAAGTGACAGGCAGAGCATGTGTCAGAGTGTGGACTGCAGAACATTGCTGTGCCGTGTCTGTCAGGGGTCACTTGAGCTGCAGGAGGACAGACCCTGTGCAGCAAAGTTCTGGAAAGAGTGTGATGAGCACATGCGATCCAGCGCCCACTCTTCAGGTTATTGTAAACCGGACACCAGCTCTTAGCCAAAATTGGTAGAGTGCACCCCCCCCCCCCCGAAACTTGTTCCTAGATCCACCCCTCGGTGGGAGGGATTGAGTTTAGGCAAGACACTGGACAGTGGGAAGGTGTTTTGGGGGAAGGGATCAGACCAAAGGGGGGATGGCAACTCCAGATCAGAGAAAAAGAGGAGGGTGGGGTGGCGGCACAGGACTCCAGCTCCAAATAAGGAAAAACATCGGTGATGCAGCTCCTGCACCCAGTGGCATTACACCAGGGTCTGGGCTATAGTTTTACTACAGTTGCAAACTGGTTCTGTCTGACATAACGCTAGAACAACAATCATACTGTGTTAAGCAGTGGCACCTCAGGTCTTCTCCGATCAGCTGCGATGTAGCGTCCGAGGTCATTAATGTTTTAATCCACCTTACTTTAACCCTTTCCCGCTGCACGGTGTACTATGCGACACGTAGGCTTAGAAGGCATACTTGTACATCCCATTGTCTTCTATGGGCCGCTTCGGCCCCTCCCTGCAGCCGGCGCACACCACGCAACGTTGGCTGCTGCGAGATGGCACAAACTCAGCGGCGTGGGCAGGCCAAAGAAGAGGCCCGCCACAGCACCTGGCGGTGGGTCGTACTTGTACGCCCCACTGGCGTTAACCCCCTCCATTCGGACAGCACTGGTCTGGCGTTAAGGGCTTAAACAGTGTGTGCTGTACACAGACCGAATAATCCATAATGAGAACTGTTAAAAAACTACTTTGCTAAAACTAAACTTAAATGCTCCTCCAAGCTCTTATTATCTCCCACCTTGACTATTGTAACCTCCTCTTCTCTTGCCTTAAGAGATCCCAGATTCACCCTCTCTAGTCTGTTATGAATGCCTGTGCTTAGGCTCATCCACTTCACACCTCACCCGTTTGTCAATCTCTACACTGGCTTCCTGTTTCCTTTTAGAATTTATTTATTTATTTATAAAGTATTTTACCAGGAAGGATACATTGAGATTTCCCTCGTTTTCAAGTATGTCCTGGGTTCAAGAACATTGAGTGGTTACAGAAATACAAAATAGTAAAATGCAAGATATTAACAGAAAAATAAATATGGAGGAAATAAAGTCATTATGTCACATGTTTACAGGTGCATTCTGTATTGAGGTATGTTAATAGGGAATTCTTAAGGGTCTTTAGACTGGGGGAAGATTTGACTGTGTCTGGGAGGTTATTCCATAATTGCGGTGCTCTGTAGGAAAATGAAGATCGAGCCACTTTCTTTTTGTATTGTGGTATTGCAAGTAAGGTGCAGGTCCTGGATCGGAGGGTATAGGATGAGGGAACTGCTAGGGGAAGCAGCCTATTCAGGTAGGGTGGTAGCTTCCCAGAAAAGCTCTTAAACACCAGGTTGGAAAGGTGAAGGGTGCGTCTAGATTCCAGCGACGGCCAGTTTAGCTCTTTTAACATGTCACAATGGTGGGTCATGTAGTTACATTGTGGCACAAAGCGACAGAATGAGTTATACAATGTAGTAAGTTTCTGGAGGTGTGTTTGCGGGGCAGCTGCATACACTACATCTCCGTATTCAATGGCCGGCATAAGCATTTGTTGTACAATCTGCTTTCTTACCACGGGGGCTCAGGCAGGATTTGTTTCTGTACAGGGCACCTAGTTTGGGGTAAAGTTTAGATGAGTTTTTCGATGTGGGGGTCAAAGCATAGATTTGGGTTTAACCACATACCTAGATATTTGAGAGAAGTGACTGTAGTTAGCGTGCCATTTGATTTTGTCCTGACACATAGATGGGGTGTTTGCAAAACATTTGGTGCTCACGTAAAAAGCTCCCTGTAACTGCGCCCCTGCCTACATCTCCTCCGTTATTAGTAAGGTTGCACCGATACCGGGTACTGCAGGAGTACTTGGTACTCGTGCAGTATCCCCCGATACCGGAAGCCGGCATCCGAGGTGCTGGGGCGGCTGTCCGAATGCTCTATCGGCATTCGGACAGGCCCTGCAGCTGCTCACTGTGTTCATACTTACCTTCCTGAGCGACGCCGGGAAAGTCTCCAGAACGTGCGCTCGTTGGAAGGCCCCCAGCCGCGACCACGTGGGACCATGTGATCGCGGCTGGGGCCTTCCAACGAGCGCACGCACAGAAACTTTCCCGGCGTCACTCAGGAAGGTAAGTATGAACACAGTGAGCAGCTGCAGGGCCTGTCCGAATGCCGATAGAGCATTCGGACAGGCACCTGGAGCTCTCCGCGATGATACTTACCTTCCTGGGTGCCGCCGGGAAAGTTTCCGTGCGTGCGCTCGTTGGAAGGCCCCCAGCCGCGATCACCTGGTCCCACGTGGTCGCGGCTGGGGCCTTCCAACGAGCGCACGCGCGAAGACTTTCCTGGCGTCGCCCAGGAAGGTAAGTATCATTGCGGAGAGTGCCGGGGGGGGAGGATCCATGTGTGAGCTGGGGCAAATCCATGTGTGAGCTGGGGCATATCCATGTTTGAGCTGGGGCATATCCATGTTTGAGCTGGGGCATATCCATGTTTGAGCTGGGGCATATCCATGTTTGAGCTGGGGCATATCCATGTTTGAGCTGGGGCATATCCATGTTTGAGCTGGGGCATATCCATGTTTGAGCTGGGGCATATCCATGTTTGAGCTGGGGCATATCCATGTTTGAGCTGGGGCATATCCATGTTTGAGCTGGGGCATATCCATGTTTGAGCTGGGGCATATCCATGTTTGAGCTGGGGCATATCCATGTGTGAGCTGGGGCATATCCATGTTTGAGCTGGGGCATATTCATGTTTGAGCTGGGGCATATCCATGTGTGAGCTGGGGCATATCCATGTGTGAGCTGGGGCAGTATCCATGTGTGAGCTGGGGCAGTATCCATGTGTGAGCTGGGGCATATCCATGTTTGAGCTGGGGCATATTCATGTTTGAGCTGGGGCATATCCATGTTTGAGCTGGGGCATATCCATGTGTGAGCTGGGGCATATCCATGTGTGAGCTGGGGCATATCCATGTGTGAGCTGGGGCATATCCATGTGTGAGCTGGGGCATATCCATGTGTGAGCTGGGGCATATCCATGTGTGAGCTGGGGCATATCCATGTGTGAGCTGGGGCCAGTATCCATGTGCTGGGGGCATATCCATGTGTGAGCTGGGGCATATCCATGTGTGAGCTGGGGCCAGTATCCATGTGCTGGGGGCATATCCATGTGTGTGCTGGGGGCATATCCATGTGTGAGCTGGGGCATATCCATGAGCTGGGGCAGTATCCATGAGCTGGGGCATATCCATGTGTGAGCTGGGGCATATCCATGAGCTGGGGCATATCCATGAGCTGGAGCAAATCCATGAGCTGGGGCAGTATGAAAATATATATATATATATATATCTTGGGGGGCGGGATATATACATGTGAGCTGAGGGCATTTTTATATGGTCTGTTCTTATTGGAAAGCGTCACATGACATTAAAGAAAAGTATCGGTACTCGGTATCGGTGAGTACTTTTAAAAAGTATCGGTACTCGATCTTAAAAAAGTGGTATCGGTGCATCCCTAGTTATTAGTAGATACATCCCATCCCGACCACTTCGCTCTGCCAATGATCTGATGTTTTCATCTCCTCGTACCCCCCAACTCTCGCCTTCAAGACTTCTCTCGAGCTGCCCCCTTTCTATGGAACTCCCTCCCTCGCAACATCAGACTTTGTCTCTTGAGTCCTTCAAGAAGTCTCTGAAAACACAATACTTTGGAGAAGCCTATCAGCTCACTCCTTAATCCCCCTCTGTTCATTTCCCACGCTGCCCAGCATGCACTCCACTATTTCACATTCTCTATTAACCTTCACCTAGTGTGTCACCCTTATCCTTTTCAGATTGTAAGCTCTTGAGCATGGTCCACTCGCCTACTGTACTGTGTGTTGAACCTGTATGTATAATTGTTGTTTTGCCTCCCATTGTGCAGCGCTACGGAACTTGTTGGCGCTTTATAAAAACCTGTAACTGTACTTTCATTATTGATTAGTCGTTTCAGCCTTACCTGCTTGTGGTATGTTTGCTTCGTCCTACACCTTGTACAGCGCTGTGGAACATGTTGGTGACTTGTAAAGTATTGTAGCCGTCGTAAAAATGGCAGCTGAAATCTTAACTCCCTTAAACCCTTGCAGAAAGTTCTGCCGTGTTGTGTTATTAATGGGATATACCCCAAACGTCCAGAGACAGCTATGCGGGGGAGATTCATGGGAGAAATGGCCCCATTGAGGTTGAACTTCAATTGTCTCACATCATGTATATAATTTTGGCCTCTGTCTTCAGCCCCGAAATGGGGAAACATGCCCCGAAAAAGCAGAAGATTCCAGGCTGAAAACCAGATTATATTAATTAATGGAAAATTCAATGATTTACAAGCCAGGTCTGTCTCTGGGATTAATTAATAGGCATCTCTTGTAACCCATTCACTCCTGACTCCCAGCTCGGCTCCTGCTGACAGAGGGACAGAAAACATGATCTCTAAATGCATTTATTTACAGGTTGCATTATCAGTGTGTTATTGTATCCTTTTATATTTACATTTATTATCGAGTTACTGTTTAGACATTGTACTATACGGGGCGTCCCATAAGTCTGCACCTTTTTAAGGCTGAGGTCAGACTAACGCATATTTAACTTGCGTTTAGGCGCATTTAATCACGGCCGCAGTAGCAGCAAATGACGCGCAATGACGGCCAATATACGATGTACGGCCGCACGAAAGTGTGGCCGCGTAACGCAAGTGGAAAATGAACACATTTTTTCGAGAATGCAGAACCGCTAGTACTGATGTACAGAGTGCGCTGCGTCCGCTAGCGGCGAGTGTGCGTTAGGAGACGTCAGACGCTGCTCATGTCCGGCCAACATAACGTCCAGACGCAAAAAGTGTTTTTTTTGGACGATCCGTAAAAAATCACGCACGAAAATGCGCATCGTATGACCGTTTTCGCGCATTCCGTTAAAAAATACGTCAATGTGTTCGGACGCACTTTTTGACGGTCGCTGCGAATAATGCGTTCGTTTGACCCTAGCCTAAGAGTTTCTCATGTTGAACAGATTCTGTAAATCTGTTTTTCTCCTGTGGGTACATATTTACGGACACCCTCTGTGTATATACATACAAGGTCCATACGAACGAACTCGAGGACTATTACAAAATAACGTCTATTAAAATATGTATTTAAAAACAGACGTTTAGGCTCAGGAGAGGCTTCGATAAACGCTCTTCTAAGCCGAAACGTTAAATGTGCATTCAGTATACACCAATGTCACTGCAAACCACTGTTGTCATGTCACTCAAATCTCTTTCATGCCTATTCCTGACCCCAATCTATATAGCATATATAAAATTTAACACCCCACTTTAACCCCTTAGGCTAGGGTCAGACGACCACATTCTGTGCGTCCGTGCACAACGGATGTACTTTTTGACTGACAAGGTAGTGGCCACACGTTCCATTTTTGTGACTGACGTTTTTTATTTTTACTGATGTAGATGGGAAATAAAATTAATATGAAAAACCATTTTGTCCGTCAATAATGCTGGACGTCAGAAATGCAGTTCGGCTGACTGTGTTCCATCACTCACACACAAAGCTATGCGGACGTGGCGCACTCCGCACGTCCGTTCTAGCTGTTTTACGTTCTTGCCTAACTTGCATTCGCTTGCCGCGTCCGCACATCTGTGCGGACGTACTTCGTGTGTGGGTCTCTATTGATCAGAATTGTTAAAATGTGCGGCAACACGGACGTGATCACTGCGCTCGTCTGACCCGAGCCTTAAGGACCACTGACGTACATAGTACGTCCTGGGAAAAATTACCCTTAAGGACCAAGGACGTACTATGTATGTCATGTTCCCTTAACCCCCCCTTCCCTCCCTATACTCCCCTCTCTGGCCGGCGTCCTACGTCGGAATGGCTTCCTTGAAGACTGACAGTTTTATGGCCCCCGGCTGTCGTGATGACGTCATCGCCGTGCGCCCCCCTGGTGCCTGCAGTGATGAATGTGAAAGGGGAGGGGGGGCTCCATCTCCCTCCTGAACGGATCCAGCTAGGAAAAAGAGAGGCGCCGCTGAAGAGGGCAGAGTCTGCCCTTTCCAGCGTTGCTTCTCTTTAACCCCTTAGGTGCCGGATCGCGATACACACTCCCGGAAGTGGCTGACCTCTTACATGTCAGCCAAGCCTCCACGTCACCCCCCACCCACTGACATCGTCGCCACATGTGCAATGATGTTAGTGGGCCAGTTAATCCCCTACCTGCCAAGTGGAGCTAGGGGAATCCTTTGAGGGTCATGTATGGTATCATTGGGAAGGCCTGATCATGGCCTTTCCGATGATGCCAAACATGAATAGGCTAGGTGAAAAAATAAAAGGTTTTTTTGTGTTTTTTTTTTTAAAACAAATTTGGGTGTATAATAAAATCAGACTTCACATTACATTTGAACATAAAACGGTGAAAATGAGCTCAGCACACAGAGGTGAAATGGCTCAGCAGTGAAGGGGTTAAAAAGCAAAAACCATGTGTAACAGATCTCTGTGCCCGAACAGGGGCACATCTGTCAAATGCCGTTTCCTCGCATGGACACCCAGGTACTCTTTGTGACTCACACCTTTCTCTAGTACCTTAGCTGCAGCTTAAGGCACGGTGCATGTAGAGTCTGGTTAGCAACCCCAGAAATAAGCCAAAACTGTAGACCTGGAGCCTTTCCTTGGCACAGCGGGCAGAAGATTCTTGGTACCCCAAAACATGAGTCGTGCCTTCAAGCTTGGTCAGAATAGGATTGACTGTTTATTACACAGTGATACACAGGCAAGAACAACCCCCTTCATGCATACACCCAACAGATAACCTCACAGATACAGTCAACCACCAACACCATTTGTATAAAATCAAGCAGATAGCTGCACAGGACCTTCAAACAATGGGATTTCCTAGGAGGAGAAGGGGGGAGGGAGAAGACAGGTAAAACAAAAGGAATTTCTTATAGAGAGAACTTATACAATAAAGAGAGCAGGTACTTATAGAGAGATCTACACTATACAGGGAAGGGTTAGATAATTGAGGGAATGTATCCAAAATACACAACAAGATATTATACAATAAATACACAAGGGAATAACACACAGACATCAGAAATCTTTAGTTAACTGGCAGATATATAAACCAGTGAAAACCAAATATATTTAAAAGGTCCACCAGTTCCCCCAATAGTCTCTTTCACGGGCCATAGTCTCTGGGCAGGAGGCTAGCGCACAGCCCTTTCCATGTCGTACAGTGACAGTGTGTTCTGTCACACCATGTAACAATTGGTTATTTCTAATATCAGGACACAATTTAGACTTTTTTATTTCTTTATCATATTTCATAATTTTTTTACAGTAAATTGTAATATGGAAATAATGGTATCTTTTGAAAGTCCATTTAATGGCGAGAAAAAACTGTATATAATATGTATGGGTTCCATAAACGAGTAGGAGGAAAATTAGCCCTAAACACAAACCGCGCAGAAACATAAAAACAGCAGTGGTTACTTTCAGACTGACAATGGTAAAATCGCCTGGTCACTATGGGGTTAAACTGATGTGTTGTTGAATTTATTGATTTTTTTTTTTGCTGTCCTTGGAGTGAGGTCCTCTTTCACGCTGCCAGCTAATTGGTGATCTTAGGGGTCAACCAAGCTATTACCCTAACCCTAAAACAAGCACAAATGGTAACCTAAAACTAACCCTAGAAACCAATAGCTTCAGAAAATGGTTCAGTCTGGGCACAATTAAATTTTTTCTTGTGGTCCTCATTTTTTTTAATTCCCCCCCCCCCCCCAAAAAAAACAAACAAACCAGTATCTCCAGCGATGCAAGGCGTGAATTTTGGAAATGTCCAGATTGGGGCGTCTTTTTTTAATTAGGCATTTTTTTTGGCCAGAAATCTGGTTATAAATACCGGCCCGAGAGGCGCGGAATGAGCTGCTTTGGAATACCTCGCTCTTCTCATTCTGGTTGAAAATGAACAGCTCTGACACAAAGTATAGGAGCCGGTAATTTACAGTGAAGAGCTCCAAGATCAGAATAGGAACTGCAGCCGTTATACCTGTGGTTTCCTAACTTTGACTTCATCTCCTTTTATGGAGGATTCTACCATATTTATCTTACCGGGCCTGGAATAACTCTCTGGACACCAAAGTGCTTCTAACACAGCTTAACATTTAACGTGTATTCCAAAAGCAAGATTTATAATAGGCCCTCAATTTGCCCATACTGACTCACTTTCAGGACCTATAACATTGACTACCCATTTCCAAAGTGACGTCTTACATACCTTCCTTACATACCTTACATCCCAGAATGATTTTGATCGTATCGTGGGCCTGAAAATCACACTTGGGACATCCCTACCACGTATATTAGGGATAGGCTGATATAACTTTTCCAGTACTGATTATCGGTCGCCTTTCATCCCCATAACCGATATCGGGTACGATATTCTGTACAATGAAATTTTTGGGAAAAAAAAATCACACTTTCTACACAAATCTTGCGTCTAAATTGTAAACCTGTCAGGATCCCCATCGCTGACCACACCAGGATCACATTCCTTGCTCAGGCAGCAAATGTAAAGTGCTGCCCCCGTTCCAATCCAGCAAGGAGAGGGGTTAAACAGTAAAACACAAGCACCACACCCTCCTGCTTCCAAATAAAGAGTCACTCCCACCTTTCTACCATGGCTTCGCATTGCAAGTCTATCCTGCAAACATATCTGATCTATTACTAAAGACTTACTGTGTATCAGACCCCTGCTTGCTTCAACGACTATCCCGATGTACCAGTCCCTCGACCTAGGATCGCCTGCTGACTATTCTCCTGGATAACCCCCATTGTACCACGCCTCGGATCACATAACATCAGCCTAACCAAGGTACCTTCAGAGCATCCCTGCATCCTGGGCTTAGACTCCCTGAACCTGTGGTGCCACCCCGGTGCCATTCCTGACAAAACCGTACAACAACCAAGAAAAATAAAGTGCTTACAAAATAACTTAAGTAGCTATCCAGAACACAGAAAAATGGCACAAAAATATAAACATTATTACTAGAAAGCTAAACAATATTTCGTGTTAAGGGCGTTTTGCAGAGCAGAAGGAACGTCCGTGAAAGCGAACGTTCCTTTCACTCTGCCGCTCGTCCGGCCATCTCGCTGAGTGCAGTTAGTGTGCTCAGCGGGACAAAGCTCGATCCTTCCATGGAGGATCACGCTTTGCAGCCCCGTCATCGTGCGTTGTAGCTTTTTCACAGGGATTTTTGACGTCTGGAGGTAGCGTGCACAATTCGTGCACGCGCTACCCCATGTGGCCCTCCCCGTCGATACGTCACAAAGCTGCGATGGACGCAGGGAAGTGCTGTCACACGGACGCACTCCATGCGCTCGTGTGACCACAGCCTTAAGAATCTCAGCGCTCAGTGTGACTGGTAACTCACAGTAAGGTGCAGTCTGTATGAGCGTATCCCAGAGCTCCACGGCAATAAAACTCACAGTATTGTGCAGTGTGTATGAGCATATCACTGCGCTACACAGCAATAAAACTCCCAGCAATGTGCTGTATGTATGAACATATCACAGAGCTCCACAGCAATAAAACTCACAGTAATGTGCCATGTGTATGAACGTATCCCAGAGCTCCACAGCATTAAAACTCACAGTAATGTGCAGGGTGTATGAGCATATCACTGAGCTTCACGGCAATAAATCTCACAGCAATGTGCACGGTGTCTGAGCGTATCACAGAGCTCCACAGCAATAAAACTCCTAGTAATGTGAGGTGTGTAGGAGCGTATCACAGAGCTCCACAATGCAGCATCATTGTTCACTTTAAAAGTGAACAATAGTGCTGCATAAGGCCCGTGTCAGACGAGCGCACTGATCACGTCCGTGTTGCTGCACATTTGTACTTCCGTTATAGCATATAATTATGACCAATTCAGCCCCCACACACGAAGTACATCCGCACGGAACTGCGGACGCATAACGGACACGGCTATCGAACGCAGGTTAGGCAAGAACGTAAATCCGCTAGAACAGGTGCACAGAGTGAGCTGCGTCCACAACGTCCGCGTAGCTTTGTGTGTGAGTGATGGAACGAAGTCAGACGGAATGCATTTGTGCATCCAGCATTTTTGACGGACAAAATGTTTTTCATAGTAATTTATTTTCACTTCTACATCAGTCAAAAAAAACGTCAGTCACAAAAACAGACTGTGTGGCCGCTACCTTGTCGTCAGTCAGAGAGTACGTCCGTTGTGCATGGACGCACAGTCCACACAGAATGCGTTCGTCTGACCCTAGACTAAGAAAAACAAAGTTAAAATAAATGTTTCATTATTTATTTTTACATAAACCATGGTCATGCTTGGTATCATTGGAAAGGCCATGTTATGGCCTTCCCAATGATATTTCACATGACCCTCTAGCTGCGTATATGGTTCCAGAGATACAGTGGTCCAAATGACCCCCTGTATCTCCCCATAGTGAACTCCCGTTAGGGGAGTCTCATTTTTGAGGTCGTTACACCCATGCACAATGTCAGTGGGCAGGGATAGGTCCCGCAGGTGTCAGCCCCCTGCGGGAGAAGTCTGCATTCAGCGCCAGAAGGTTGCCGATCAGCGTAACTTCGCCCATGGGCTGGAGACATCCTCTGCAACTCGGCAAAGGAGCGTCTGCCCTGGTTATCATTATATCGGCAATGTAGAATACCGATAACAGGGGAAATCCCAAATATTGGATCCGATTATCGGTAGTACGGTTGTATTGAATTTTGTTTGCTGCTCCAGATAAGAGCTGGCAGTTGAATGAGATATGACAGGCGCTTAAAAGGCTTCTAATCTACCCCCTGGTGATGTCATCCTTTGAATACATCCCACACAATACAATGATGTTAGTCGGTAATCAATCCACTTTATTCTATGGCACAGTGTTCCAAGAAACAGGACATCCATGAAAAACCAAGGATGGTTGACCACTGGTCCCCAGTTTGACTTATCCAGCTGATTCGGGTGTTGTGTTATAATGTATCAATCATGTATTCTAATATGGTATAATAACAGACTTCAATTTGTCTTTGCTTCCTGAAAATACATACTGCCATGTACCCCCAAAATACATACTGTCATGTGCCACCAAAAAATACATTGTCATGTGTCCCCCACAAAATACATACTGTCACGACGTGCCTCCCCAAAAAAATAGTCATGTGTCCCCTCAAAATACATACTGTCATGCGCCTCCCCAAACAGTCATGTGTCCCCCAAAATACATACTGTCGTGTGCCTCCCCAAAAAAATACATACTGTCGTGTGCCTACCCAAAAAAATACAGTCATGTGTCCCCCAAAAATACATACTGTCACGTGCCTCCCCAAAAAATAGTCATGTGTCCCCCCAAAATACATACTGTCATGTGCCACCCCAAAATACATACTGTCATGTGCCTCCCCAAAAAATACAGTCATGTCCCCCCCACAAAATACATACTGTCGTGTGCCTCCCCAAAAATATACATACTGTCATGGCCCCCCCAAAATACATGCTGCCATGTGCCCCCCACCCCCCAGCTGCGTTTCAGGTTCTCATGGCTGGTGATCCAGATTTACAAAAAGAATGCTCCGACTTGTTGCAGGATGCAATGAGTAAAGGTAGAACACCCCTTATCCTGAATGCTTGGGACCATGAGGATTCTGGATTTCAGACTGCTCTGGACTTACCCAGTTTGGATTCCAAAAGAGAGGACGTGGTCGAGAAGAGGCAAAGCTTGTGCTTTTGCAGCACTAGCAAGATACATGCTGAGAGGCACTACATATTGTCCCAAGACAGCACGTCCCTTGATGGCGCCGCAGCCCGAGGAGGAATGTCGGAGCAAAGGAGGACCCACCAGTAGGGGGTAGCGAGGCTGTGAAAACTCAGTTTTCAGAGTCTTGCAGGTTCTAGAATTCCTGATTGGTGCTCCATTGTTACTTATATCTTTACTCATGCCCAAATTCTCACCCAGGGGGTGATAGGTGTGTTGACTTTGTGCTGTGTGACCCGTTCCCTCAATATCTTCTGTTTCATTGAATCCTTCAGGATGGCCTCATTCGGATGGAAAAGGAAGATCGGGGAGAAGGTGTCAAAAGTGACCAGCCAGCAGTTCGAGGAGGAAGCTGCAGATGTGGTCAAGAAGGAGGACATTGACTGGATCCATGCCACCAAGCGCAAGAAGGAAGTGCTCCTCGAGGATAACATCACAAAAAGTAAAAGGTTGAGAGAAGAGGGAATAGCTCTGGCTCAGAACGCAAGGTACTGTTTGATAATTTTATGTTTTTTTGCTTTTTTTTCTGGTTTGGGATCTTTGTCACATACTAATATGAATTAAAAAAATAAGTTTTTAAAACCATCTTAAAAAGACATAACATAGTATGATTATAGTCCATCGTTTAACCCCTTCACTGCTGAGCCATTTCACCCCTGCGTGCTGAGCTCATTGTGCTCATCATGTTTAAATGCGATTTGAAGTCATGTTTCATTGTACATACAGTATGAACAGAAAAAACAGTTTTTCGTCTACTCCCTATCAGGACGTCGGCGTGAACCAGACGTATTCAGCCTGTACCATGCATAAAACATAGCAAGAAGAAAAAAAAAAAGCTGTCATTTGCGCTCCTGTGGCTCCAGGCGAAACAAAACACAATCAGAGATTTTTTGTTTCGCACGGAGCCAGGGGAGTGAGCGCAAATGACAACGTTTGTTTTTCTTGTTCTGTTTTATTGTACAACCCAGAAAAGTTATACATCCTTTTTTTTTTGGCAGACTCAGCAGATTCATAATATATCATTATTATATGTATACATTCTGTCCTGTTAGAATGCTAGAACAAAAAATGTGTAGTAAAAAAAAAAAAGTGAATTTCCATTAAAATTTCAATAATGATTTACGGTGTGTAAAATGATTTTCTTCACAATTTATCGTTCGAGCCTTTGTGGTTTTATATATTCACTGGGGCTCTCTTATTAAAAATTATTAGAAATGGGAAGCTGTTACTGTCAGACCAACACGGGACTCTGATCGGAGCAGTCAAGGTCTCTCCCTCGGCTGCGGAAAGCCTGTGACGTGGGGGACGTCCTCTGCATGTTGTGGGGAACCCCATGATGTCCCACACACGTCTTCCGCAGCTAAGGGGTAAAATTTGCAGGCATGTGTCCCATGCTGGCCCCTGTACTGCTATACCACTATATACTGTAGGTCAGGGCTCAAAATTTCAAGTCCCAAGCTACTAACCAGGCCATAAGAGTTACTCGTCAACAGTTGCTCCTCCTAACCCCCTACCCAGCCATTACCTCTGCCCCTAAACACACACCCTTAAATTATCTTATTTAATTACACTGATAAAGGTTTAATTTATAATAAAGTTACAAAAATAACATTAATACCCAGACATCAGACCCCAGATACATGTATACACAGACCCCAGATACATGTATACCCAGTCATCAGACCCCAGTGTGAGCAGAGCAAGGAGTTAGGGATGCTCCTCTCCTCCCCCCTGCCAGTGACAGATGAGCTGGGTTAGGTTAGGCAGCTGTTCCCTGCCACCGTGCAGCCTGGGGAAGGGGGGCTGCACAGTGACACTGCCGGAATACACAGCACAAAATAATTTATTTTACTGCCTGCGTGTGCATTTCCACTTTTCCAAATTTCCAAATTTTGAGCCCTGCTGTAGGTTATGTTAGTATCATTGATTATCATTAAATGTGCCTTTTCATAAACTCATATGACGCTATCGGGAATGCAGAAATGACGCCATGCTGCTTCAGCACTTTATCCTCAATGCTTTCTGAATATCAGAGCCACAAGGAAGAAGATCTGATAGCAGAAAATGGAGCCAGAAAAAGCTGCCATTGAAAATAATATATCTATAATTTTTTTATGTAAAAAAAAATACATAAAAATGGGTGAACATCTTTTTTAATCTCTGCTCGTTTTTTTTTTCTCTTTACTAAAAAAAGAATAGATACATATTTTTTTCAAAGTTAGCTTTTTTTATGGCTCTATGTTCCGCTATCGTATCTTCTTCCTTGTGGCTCTGATATTAGAAAAGCATAGAGGACAAAGTGCACAAGTTGCATGGTGTCATTTCAGCAGAATTAGAAAAAGAAAAAAAATATACGTGACATCGTTACAGACTGAAAAAAAGACATGCGTCCATCGGGTTCAGCCTTTCACACATCACCTACTGTTGTTGATCCAAAAGAAGGCACAGAACCCAGTCTGAAGCGCTCACCAATATGCAACATACTGGGGAAAAAATTCCTTCTAATTAGTTTGCAACAAACTAGTTTAATTTGCAATGATACAGCACCGCCCCAGATCAATAACACAATCTCAATCTGCTGTGTCTGCTAATACTGACTATATACAGCGCTAAGGAATTTGTTGGCGCTTTCTAAATGCTTCTAACTGTATATACACGATTACAGTAATGAAGAGGTTAATCCCCCTGGTGGTATTCCTGAGTCTGGCTCGGGGTTAAATTTCAATGCTGAAAGCAGTAACCCCGAGCCACACTCAGGCTGATACATACCTGTCCCTGCGCTTCCTCGATTTTTATCCCGCATTCACCTCCGTCCGATCACGGCGTCCTGCTTCCTGGTTCCCTTCTTGCGAGAAGGGAAGCAGGACGCCATGATCGGACAAAGATGAATGCAGGAGGACATCGTGGGAGCGTAGGGACAGGTATGTATCAGCCCGAGTGTGGCTCGGGGTTACCGCTTTCAGCATTGAAATTTAACCCCGAGCCAGACTCAGGAATACCACCAGGGGTGCTGAATAAATGGTACTGATTTTGACATATAAAAATGTGTCAAAAACGGACCGCCAGGGAGGTTAAAAGACTTCTAATCTACCCCCTGGTGATGTCCTTTGACTAGATCCCACACCATACAATGATGTGAGTCGGTGACTGACCCATTCACTCCATTCTATGGCCAAAGCCACACAGTGAGGAGCAAGTGATGGAAAGATACTGGGGGGGCAGTTTACACCACAAAAGATCACACAATGGATGCACCCAGTGACACATACAGAGTAAAATATTTTCCTAACTAAACAAGCAAGAGAAACACAAAGCACATGTAAGATATCAGCAACATCAAATAAACACAATGAATAATCTCATAGGAAAAATATAAAATTTCCTTTTAGGGATAACTGTTGAGTAGACCTGAGCACCTACAGGATCATAATCTGGACAAATGGGGGGCTCCATGACTTGTAACATCCAGCTTCCATTGTCGCTACGGCAAATAGAAGATAGGCTGTCAAACCAAGAAATCCTCACCTAAACATTCTACCGACATGACCGGCACCAATTGATACTGGATTGAAAATCGACATTTAATTATTGACTTGTAATGGTTTTAAGTAATTCCCTCACACGCGCATCACGGACCCACAGAGGAGGAATACACATTCCTCTGAGTTACTGAGCCGATTCACCACATGGGGGCACTAGAAGCCTTTAGGACACGATCTGGAAAACTTTCTGCTCATTTTGCGGAGATTCTTTCTCGGACCGGTAACGAGAAACTGCGAGTTTAAAAAATATATATATAAAATTGTAATGGGATATATCCTAAACTTTTTTTTTATTTTATTTATTTTCACCGCAGATTTTGTTTCTTTTGTAATAAACTTGATGCATTTTCGGGGGAAAGGAAATAAATACATTCAAGTATAATGTAATATTTATCTTTTAGCGTGGGCCTTTCTGTTTGTAAATTAAAGTTCTTATGTTACTGATGTAAACATGTATCATATGCTGATTGTATACAGCAAGCGTCTCATGTATATACAGCATTGAACAAATGTTTAACTAAAGGGGTCTTTGTGTAGCATTCCGGAGGGATTGGATTCCTTGTCTCGTAGCTGTCCTCAACACACATAGTTGTATATCATTAATCTTAAGAGGAAACTTATTTATTTCACTTTTTCTTGTTAAAAGGTGAGCAGTACAGCAAAGGGACCGTTAACTTCATTCATAGTTACATAGGCTGAAAAAAAGACATATGTCCATTGATTTCAGGCTTTCACAC
The DNA here is from genome assembly GCA_009667805.1 of Leptobrachium leishanense. Classification (NCBI taxonomy): domain Eukaryota; kingdom Metazoa; phylum Chordata; class Amphibia; order Anura; family Megophryidae; genus Leptobrachium; species Leptobrachium leishanense. The sequence continues at coordinate 5,919,491 of CM019063.1, read as the reverse complement.
ATCACCTACTGCTGTTGATCCAAAAGAAGGCAAAAAACCCAGTCTGAAGCGCTTGCCAATATGCAACATACTGGGAATAAATTCCTTCTTGACCCCAGATGGCGTCAGATTTCTCCTTGGATCAAGAAGCTTTTACCCACATATTAAATATTATAACCCTTAATATTCTGTGTCTGCAGGAAGTCATCCAGTCGTTTTTTAAGTCTGTACAGTCTCTGACCCAACCACCTCGACAAACAGAGAATTCCACAGCTTTATCGTTCTCACCATAAATTAACCCTTCCTATGCTTCAGGCTGAATTTCCTTTCATACATACATTTGGCCCTTTATACTAAATGCCCAGTTGCCGCTAACTAGTGCAGCTTGGCGGGTTGCCCAAGTGAGCATCTGCTTGGATGATCGATTGTAATAAAACATCGGCTGATACAGAAGTATTACAGAACATTTTAATGCACAATTATTGAATATAGCTCATTGTGATAAGGTTTATGTACCATGGATGCATGGGAAAAATTTAATTGTACCGTAACAAATATTTGGGAATATTTTCATTGCATTTCTTAATGTAATAACCTGTTTAATAAGTTATTAAAAGAGCTCAGTGGTGTAATAGCAAAACCTTTAATGGGAGTCACCCCAGAAGACTGCAAATTAGCAAATGTTGTGCCCATTTACAAGAAGGGTAGTAGGGAGGAATCGGAACTATAGGCCAGTTAGTCTTACGTCAGTAGTGGGGAAATTAATGGAAACCATGTTAAAGGAAAGGATTGTTGAACATCTAAAACCACATAGATTACAGGATCAGAAACAACATGGGTTTACCTCAGGGAGATCATGCCAAACTAATCTTATTGATTTTTTTGATTGGGTAACAAAAATAATAGACACAGGTGGTGCAGTAGACATTGCTTATTTAGATTTCAGTAAGGCTTTTGATACTGTTCCGCATAGAAGGCTTATCAATAAATTGCAATCTTTGAGCTTGGATTCCAATATTGTTGAATGGATTAGGCAGTGGCTGAGTGACAGCAACAGAGGGTTGTGGTAAATGGAGTTTATTCGGCACAAGGTCTTGTTACCAGTGGGGTACCTCAGGGGTCAGTACTTGGACCCATTCTCTTTAATATTTTTATTAGTGATATTGCAGAAGGTATTAATGGAAAAGTATGTCTTTTTGCTGATGACACAAAGATTTGCAACAGGGTTGACGTTCCTGGAGGGATCAGCCAAATGACAAATGATTTAGGTAAACTAAAAAAAATGGTCGGCGTTGTGGCAATTGAGTTTTAACGTGGATAAGTGCAAGATAATGCACCTGGGACGTAAAAACCCAAGGGCTGAATATAGAATATTTGATACAGTCCTAACCTCAACATCTGAGGAAAAGGATTTAGGGGTCATTATTTCAGAGGATCTAAGGGTAAGTAGTCAATGTAATAGAGCAGCAGGAAATGCTGGCAGAATGCTTGGTTCTGTAGGGAGAGGTATTAGCAGTAGGAAAAGGGAAGTGCTCATGCCACTGTACAGAGCACTGGTGAGACCTCACTTGGAGTACTGTGTGCAGTATTGGAGACCGTATCTCCAGAAGGATATAGACATCTTAGAGAGAGTTCAGAGAAGGGCTACTAAAATGGTGTACGGCTTGAAGGAGAAAAGTTACCAGGAAAGGCTTAATGATCTTAACATGTACAGCTTGGAAAAAAGACGAGACAGAGGAGATATGATAGAAACATTTAAATACGTAAAGGGAATCCACAAGGTAGAGGAAGGGAGTATATTTAAAAGGAAACAAAATGGCAAAACAAGAGGACATAGTCTTAGATTATTTTATTTTATTTATTTATAAAAGGATTTTACCAGGAAGGATACATTGAGATTTCTCTCGTTTTCAAGTATGTCCTGGGTTCGAGAACATTGAGTGGTTACAGAAATACAAAAAAATAGTAAAATGCAAGATATTAACACAAGACCAAATATACAGATTAACAGAAAAATAAATATGGAGGAAATAAAGTCATTATGTTACATGTTTACAGGTGCATTTCGTATTGAGGTATGTTAATAGGGAAGTCTTAAGGGACTTTAGACTGGGGGAAGATTTGATGGCGTCTGGGAGGTTATTCCATATTTGCGGTGCTCTGTAGGAAAATGAGGATCGAGCCATTTTCTTTTTGTATTGCAAGTAAGGTGCTGGTCCTGGATCTGAGGTTATAGGATGAGGGAACTGCCGGGGGAAGCAACATATTCAGATAGGGTGGTAGCTTCCCAGAAAAGCTCTTAAACACCAGGTTGGAAAGGTGAAGGGTGCGTCTAGAGTCCAGTGATGGCCAGTTTAGTTCTTTTAACATGTCACAATGGTGTGTCATGTAGTTACATTGTAGCACAAAGCGACAGAATGAGTTATACAATGTAGTAAGTTTCTGGAGGTGTGTTTGCGGGGCGGCTGCATACACTACATCTCCGTATTCAATGGCTGGCATAAGCATTTGTTGTACAATCTGCTTTCTTACCGCGGGGCTCAGGCAGGATTTGTTTCTGTACAGGGCACCTAGTTTGGGGTAGAGTTTAGATGAGAGTTTTTCGATGTGGGGGCCAAAAGATAGATTTGGGTCTAACCACATACCTAGGTATTTGAGAGAAGTGACTGTGGTCAGCGTGCCATTTGATTTTGTCCCAACACATAGATGGGGTGTTTGCAATTTGTGTAGTTTAGGTGCGGTTCCAAAGAGCATTGTAACAGTTTTGTCAGTATTTAGAAAAAGTTTGTTATTTGCGATCCACTTTTCTACCCCTATGAATTGTTCTTGCAGCACTGCCTCCAGCTGTGGGAGATTTGGTTTGCTGGTATAGATTACAGTGTCATCTGCGTACATGTGTACAGTAGAAGCTTTGCAGACATTGGTCAGATCGTTTATGAATATTGTGAATAGCAGGGGGCCAAGTATCGAGCCTTGGGGTACACCGCACGTGACTGGGAGGGGGAGGGAAGTGCTGTCAGAAATGGACACAAATTGAGACCTATCCGACACATATGATTGGAACCAGGTTAATGTACTATCACCAATACCAGAGTTCTTAAGTTTTTGTAATAGGATGCCATGGTCTACTGTGTCAAAAGCCTTGGCAAAATCAAGGAAGATGGCTCCAGTTAGATTTCCTTGTTCCATGCCAGGTTGGATATCATTACAAACTTTTAAAAGGGCAGTTGTAGTTGAATGGTTTGGACGAAAGCCTGATTGATCTGGGGTTAAATAGTTCTGATACTGATAATAATCACGTAATTGAGTGTAGACACATTTTTCCAGAATTTTTGACATTACAGGGAGCAGTGATATTGGGCGGTAGTTGGATACCAAAGTATTGTCTCCACTTTTATGGATAGGTACCACCCTTGCAGTCTTCCAGAGTTTGGGTATGTATCCAGTCGCCAGTGATTCATTAATCAGGGTTGCGACAGGTTTTGCAATTGCTGGTGCACTGATTTTCAGCAGCATTGCTGGGATTTGATCAGGTCCAGACTGGTATTTCATTTTTTGGTTACGGAGAAGTTTAGTGATGGCACTGACAGGCACTGGCCTAAAACTGAATTTCTCTGCGTTACGGGGTCTTTGCACTGTTGGTGGGTCCTGACCTGCGTGCGGCCTTTCTGATTGCGTGTCATTTCCTAGTTTAGCAATCAGGGCGGTGGCTCATCCAACAAAATAATTATTAAAAGCATTTGCTACATCTAGGGGGTGTTTTACAGTTTGGTTGTTTACTTTTAAAGCAGCTGGTTGGGAGTGGCTGGGGGGTGCTTGTATGTTATTTATGATTTTCCAAAAATTTCTGGGGTTTGATATATTATTGTTTAAATTTTCATTGAAGTATTGGGCTTTAGCCATTTTTGTTTCTTTTGTGCATTCATTCCGGCATTTTCGGTATTCACAGTGATCGTCCATGGATCCAGTACTCTTGAACTTTGACCACAGGGAGTCTCTAAGCTGGTACATATGCGTGAGGTCAACTGTAACCCAGGGGAGATGGGCCCCTTTTACTCGCACTTTGCGCAGTGGGGTATGGGTGTTCCAGACTTTCAGGAGCTCGGTTTGAAAGTATTCAATTGCACAGTCCAGGTCTGGGACTAGGTTTATTCTGTACCATGGGAGCTGTTTGAGATCATTTAGGAAGGATTCAAGATTAAATTTCTTGAAAGACCTGGTGATTATTACCTTTGGTGGACATTTTATGGCCCTTATTTTGCGCACACAGTACACTAGGCAGTGATCACTGAAACTGTTAGCGAGAACGTCTGCCTCCTGTATTCGATCAGGACATGAGGAGAGAATCCAGTCCAGCAAGGTGTGGTTAGGGCTTTTCATATTAATGCGAGTGGGGGAGGAGATTAATTGTGTTAGCTGCAAAGCCTTAAACAGTGAGCAGTGTTTGTTTTTAGGATTCAGCCAATCAACATTAAAGTCGCCGAGGACCAGCAGTTCGCTTTTTTGGTTTTGAGCGACTAATTTACTAAGAATTTGGGTTATGTCAGAAAGGGATTGCAACTAAGTCCAGGTGGGAGCTAAGAGGACACTGTGAATGAGGCTTGCCCTGTAAGCTGTATGGAGTTGAGTATGCTGAAAAGACAGAAATCCAGGATTACATTGCATCTTTGGGGGATGTTGGGGCAATAAATTCTCTAATGCAGTGAATCATGACCGGGGAGGGGGGCACAGAATACCAGGCCCATGGCTGGATTAGAGGGGCAAAGGTTTAAAAGTAACATCAGGAAGCATTATTTTACTGAGAGGGTGGTGGATACATGGAACAGCCTTCCAGTTGAAGTGGTAGAGGCCAAAACAGTAATTGAATTTAAGCAAGCATGGGATAGGCATAAGGCTATCCTAAACAAAAGATAAATACAGGTAAAGTATCCAAGTAATTGGGCAGACTAAATGGGCCGAAAGGTTCTCATCTGCTGACATTTTCTATATTTCGACAACAGATGTCACCATCTACTGGCCAACTGGAGTTACTTCCTCTCTGCGCTCCATGCAGAACCAGCTGATGAGATGTCAGAGACATTTCCCAGCTGGTTTTAAACAGTGCCGGCAGCTCCGGCATCACGCTCATGGTGCGAAAACATTGGCAGCACCTTCAGGAGCCCAAATGCAAATTAAATTTGTTTGCAGCAAATGAGCTTCATTAGCAATGACACAGCACATCCTCCAGAATCACAAGATCATGTACCATTGCTCGTCCTAGAGATCAGATCAGGACATTTACCCAACCCTGAGGATCAGATGGGCACCGTCTTCATCCATTTGAATGGGTTTTCCTTCGATCCGCTGCGTCTTTTTGCTTTAGCAGGGGTCGCATCATTGTAGGTCTTTTACGTAATGTCATTTTTTTAAAATGTTATTTTACTGGATGTATCGTTTCGTTCACTTGGCACCGCAGATTAATTGAAAGCAGATTTCCAGTATTTAGAAGAAACATGTGCGCACCCGCGGTATTATTCAGCCACAGAGACAAGCAAACAAAATATGTTTTTTTTTTCTCTAACTTTTTTATTTTTCTCAAAGGCAGCGGTTTTAATTGGCAAAATGTGTTGTTTTTGTTGTGGCACAAAATGTTAAATGTGCTTTTGTTTGGTCCTTTATTGTGTAGCTTAGTCACTGTCTGTCCAGCCTAAATTCTTTTGCAAAAAGCATTGTATTCAAAGGCGTGGGAAGCCACAGATATGCCCAGTGTGTCAGTGATGCAAACTGATTTTGCTTCACTTCAGTGCTTTTTTTTTGGCAATATTTCTCATTGACCTAAACCAGAACATTTACTTTTTAGGGGTCTATTCACTAAATATCATTGTTTGATTCAACAACAGTTGATTTTTCTTTGGTCATCTTTGCCTGGCTTGATGACTGAACAGCAGTGAAACTGTTTATTTTAATAACAAGAATGTTATTGGTGTATGAATTGGACTCCAGTGATACCACAGTTACTTCAACCTTCCCTCCGAATGGTTTATCAGCCTTTGTTGGTTCTTTATATGTTATGGCTGGCTAATCTGCATTTTTGTGGTCTTTGGACATTGATTTTAGTCAGACGTTCTAAGACCGGGGTCAGATGAGCGCTAGTAAGAGCGGAAGGAACGTCCGTGAGAGTTGACCTTCCTTGCACTTGACGTCCGTCTGACCACCTCGCTGAGCGCAGCTAGTGCGCTCAGTGCTGCAAAAGCGCGATCCTCCTATGGAGGATCGCGCTTTGCAGCCCCGTCAAAACGCATCCTAGCGCTTCGACGGGGAGGCTTACTGCACGGAGCAGCATGGCCGATGTCACGCGCGTGCAACAGCGCGTGGCCGGCCCCATCGCAGCGTCACAACTCTGCGATGGATGCCGGAAGGCACGTCAATACGAATTGTCTGACCCCGGCCTGAGTCCTAGTTGCGTAATGTGATTGGAAGAGATCTACCAACATCAGGTTTTTGCTTGGTTTGGTGATTAGGATGGTGCAAACCTGAGATAATTCTCTCAGGGGAATTCGTCTCACACGTCTGTTTAGCATTGAAGACAGCGTTTGTGGTGATTTCGAGACCTTGCTTAAGCATTTTATAATATTCTGTTGAGGTCCCATTGGGACCAGATGTTTTGCCGGAGTCAGTCGAGGTTATGGCCCAGCCGATTTTTGACTCTTCTGTTGGTGCCAAACTAACTTTCTGTTGAAGCGCAAGATTTTCTAAGTTTCTCACACAACGCTTTCCAAAATAATCAGTGGAAAAATATGAAAAAGTGCTTTAATTTTGCAAGTGGGTAAATTTGTGTGGTCTTGTTTTAATTCCATTTTCCATTATATTCCATCTCTTCTTTTTCAACCCTTTCACTACCACTTGCTTTTTGTTGAAAAATGATGACATCGTAACATTTATTTGAAACATGGAATGCGTGGTTAGCATTTAAATGTAGGGTAAAATTATGAATTTTCAGAGATCGTATTTCTGAGATGGAAAGGTAAAATAACAATCAAGCATTTGGTTATCTTCTACAGAAATATTGCTGGACTGAAAGGTTCTAAACTCTAGATGGTGGCCCTTACCTTTCTCAATGTCACACGGGGTCTGTATCATCAGCATACAGGCAGAAATGGCCTTTGTGTCTGCTGTAAATGTGATAAAGATATTAAAGCGTGTACAATATCCTGCTTATGAGTATCTGTAGTTCTCATAATGGGATGAGTAATAGTTATATTAAAAATATGCTTATTTTTAAAAAAATATTTTTGCCTCTTTTCCCCCCTGAGTTTAGGAAAAAATCATATTCCCCTCTTAAAACACGACTTATAATGTAACTAGTTTCAGGAAACCTTTCATTCAATTGTGAAAGATTATTAAATTGATTTCATTAGCCAATTTTAACATAGTTTGAGTTTTGGATTGTTACATGTAAATGACCTTTTGTACAAACGTGCATAAATTGACTCGGCTGACTAAGTAATGCTTCAAACTGTCCACACAGGATCTGTGATGCTTTGCATTGCATGAAATGTTTTTTAATTTTTATTTTTTATTGACGTGTCTTAATAACACTTTATACGCAGTGTAACTATAACATTATCTTTTAATTTTTTCCCCCATATTTTCTTTTTATTGTACATACAAATATACAGTAAAACAATATAAGTCAAATTACATATTCCAATACCTCTTATCTTGCAGGTCTTAAATTAAATAATCAGAAAGAAAACAAAAAAAAATGAAAAATAGAAAACCAAAACCTAAATCCATGCCTACATTTTCTGCCTTTTCACACCTTTTTTTTAACATTGCGATTCCTCAAATCTATGATTGTTTCCCTCCCATATTTTCCAAACCACCTCGCTTGGATTCTGGGTGTGATGAATCTTAGCTGTTAATATATCCATTAATTTAATATGTTCAATAAAGGTGTATACACGGCTCATTTTGGGTGTTTCTACTGCTTTCCATTTCTCTGCCACTATTTCCCTTGCTGCCAAATTTTTTTTCATCAACAGCCGGTTCTCTATCCTGGTTAACCTGGTGGTCTGATTTTTTTTCAGATTTTCTTTCCAGAAAGTGTTTCAATTTTTTTTTTTTTTTTGGCCCCCTAGCGCTGTTCCCGAGTGTTGCTCGGGGTTAAATTCCTATGCTGGAACAAGCGGTAACCCCGAGCCACACTCGGGAAGCCGCTGGATTACATCACCTGTCTGCGCTCCCTCGCCGTCTCCCGCAGTCTCCACCGGCGATCGCGACCCTCACACTTCCTGGTTCCCTCCTCGCGAGCAGGGAATCCAGGAAGTAAAACACTGCGATCGCTGGAGGAGACTGCGAGGGACAGTGAGGGAGCGCAGGGAGAAGTAAAGTATCCAGCCCGAGTGTTGCTCGGGGTTACCGCTTTCAGCGGTGAAATTTAACCCCGAGACACACAATCTGGATAACCGTCAGGGGGGGTTAAAAAAACAAGAAGGCGAGCGAGCAGAAACAGCCATGGGTCTAAGGGTATTTCTTTCTGGATCACTTTCTCTACGAGGACCTTTATCTTATTCTAAAAATATACCATTTTGGGGCAGGACCACCAAACATGCAAGTAGTATTAAAAAAAAAAAAAGTTGAAGTGCAGCTTCAGAAATGTCTGTTCAAAAATCATTTTTATGCATTTTATTTTGCATTCTAGATTTTCTTTTTTTTCTTAATTTCGTAACCCCAATACGGCCTCATGCAATTCTTTAAAAACTGCTATTTATTATGTGTATTTTCTGCCAGAACCAGCAAATAATGGTTTATGATGTTTATACAAAATCTTCTGTTAAGCGTTTTCTCGTGGTATTTCTCAGTGTGTCGTTTTATGAATCGTAAACTTATTTTATGCATATTAGGCTCTCATTAAATTCAAAAGTCAATTAGTACATTCAATTTATTGCTAATCCCTTAAATGGAGGGAGGGAGGGAAAAAAGTGTAAATTTACTGCCGGCATCAGAAAAGAATCGACTTGGTAAAAGAAACAGGGCAGTTAATGGTTTACATGTGTCTGTTACAGCAGCTTAACGAGTCAGATTCTGCTCGAGTGTTAGAGTTTTATTGCGTTACACAGAATACACATTAGCATTAGATTAGCATAAAACATCGGACGCACAACTTGCTCATAAACTCACAATAACTTTGTGTAAAGATTTCTGCTCCCTAATGGACCATTATTAAGGTGGTGTCAGCTGATGCAATTTCATTTATTTGTTTTAACATACTGTATCATTCAGCATCTAATACTTAAATAAGCGTTAAAAGCTGAAATGCTATTCTTTTTCATGGCGTAGGTGCAATGAAGGTTGATCTTTACTACCATGCACTTGTTACATCCTTGGCCCCTGCTGCCCTCCCTGGGGGGTCTAGACATGGTTCTGTGTCATTTGTGGGTCAGGTGCCAGCACTCCATGATGACCAATCGGCGTCTGAGGGGGCGGGGCCTGGCATGGTCACGAGGAGACGCCGGGTTTAGCAGGGTGCAAGGAGTTGCCTCGTCGCCCTGACGTGGAGTTTATTTCACGCATCGCCTGTTTTCTATTGAGACTTATTGATTTGTTGCCGACCCATTTCTGTCTGAGGACCTTGATCACGTATTTCGACCCAGCTTGCTACTCTGACGATTCTCTGGTTTATCCCCTTTGTGTTTGTTCGTTCGATTCGATGTTACGCTTTGTATGTGCATGTATGAGACCTGCCCGTCTCCTTGTACAATCGTACTCACGTTTCTGGCCTCTGATAGCTGCCCGTACCGACCTAAGACGTAATCACAAGGCACCTTACTGTGGGTTTGACTATCATGCTGTGAGCTCTGCATATACTACTTACGATCCGAAATCTGTACGATCCGAAAGACTTACGAAAATAAGGTTTTTCTCTGAGGTTACTGCCCTGCAGTCTGCACAACTCATATGCCGTGGTAAACCTTTATATACGAACGAACATAAGAATACTACTGTTCCGATTCCATATACTGTGTTTCATTCCCAGATCGATTATGATTATGTTGCAACATTAAGTTGTCCTTTGGTCACGAAACCAATCGAGCTTAAGTGTGATTCTAGACTGTGTGTCTACTCCCCGGTTTGTGAGAATAGCTTTGTTTTCACTGTATCTGGTTGTCAGAAAAATCTGCTCTCTATAATCCAAACAATGCTACTTCAGTGCGAGCGCTATACAGTTCGTTACAGCACTTGTTAAAAAATATCATATTCATTTTAAACTTGGGTTAAATAATTAACTCTTAAAAGTAAGGCAAACTAGCAAGTTTGGCTATAAACAGTTAGGTATATATATATATACCCAGGCACAAATTTCATACTTTTGGCTCTGTTTTCCACCGGTATAACATGAAAACTAAACAATCCAAATGAATTTGAAGCTCATACTTGCAGCTTTAATTCAAAGGGTTGAACAGAAATATCAAGTACAAATTTTAGGAACTGCAACTGTTTTTATACACGCCCCCCCCCCCTTGTCAGGGGCTCAAATGTATTTGGACAAATGAATATAAACAAAAATAAAATGTTAATTTTTAATATTTTGTTGAGAATCCTTTACTGGCAATGACTGTCTGAAGTCTGGAACCAATGGACATTACCAAAGACTTGTTTTCCTCATTTCTGATGCTTTGCCAGGCTCTAACTGCAGCTGTCTTCAGTTGTTCTTTGTGGGTCTTTCTGCCTTTAGTTTTGCCTGAAATCAGCAAGTGAATTGCTGCCCAATTGGGTTGAGATCACGTGATTGACTCCTGGATTGCTTTTGCAGTGTGTTATTGGATCATTGTCCATCTGTCCTGGAAAGCGCCATCCAATCAACTTTGCTGCATTTGGCTAAATCTGGGCTGACAGTATATCTTTAACCCCTTAAGGACCGAGGACGTACCATGTACGTCATTGCAGCGGGTCTCTTTAGACCCGCTGACGTACATGGTACGTCCTGCCGTTTTTTGAGCGCTGGAAGCGATCGGATCGCTTCCAGCAGCTCAAACGCCATTGCAGGCTGCCTGGGAGTCCAGGCAGCCGTGCAATGGCGGTTAGAAGTGCCGGGGCACCATGTGATCGCTCCCCGGGAGCGATCAACATCCGGTTTCACCGGAGAGGTGCCCGGCACTTCTAGAGAGCGCTGGAAGCGATCGGTATCGCTTCCAGCTGCTCTGAGTATATTACAAGGATGCCTCGACATCGAGGCATCCTTGCAATATGCTTACCTGCCGCCGGTCCGTCCGTGATCGCTCCCCCCGAGCGATCACTTCCGGTAGCGGCAGGAAGTACTGAGTGCCACGAGGTATCGTGGCACTCAGTACAAAAACGATCACATCAGTGATCAGGTGCTCTGCTGGGTGCCTCGAGGAATCAAGGCACCCAGCAGAGTAAAAAAAAGTGTAAAAAAAAGTGAAAAAAAGTAAAATAAAAAGTAAAATAAAAATAAAAATAAATAAAATAAACTGACGGTTAGGGGTAGGGGTAGGGTTAGGGGTAGGGTTAGGGTTAGGGTTAGGGTTAGGGGTAGGGTTAGGGGTAGGGTTAGGGTTAGGGGTAGGGTTAGGGTTAGGGGTAGGGGTAGGGTTAGGGGTAGGGTTAGGGGTAGGGTTAGGGTTAGGGGTAGGGCTAGGGTTAGGGTTCTAAGGGCAGGGTCATCTTGGGGCTGAGTGGGATGTTCCTAGCCTGCCTCATCAGAGAGGCAGGCTAGCAACATCCAATCAGAAGTTAGAAAAAATCAAAATAAAATTTCTAATTTGTCAGGTCAGGTCAATATTTTGTAAATATTGGCTCTGACCTCTGTGATTCTCCCTCCCTCTCCTCACTTGTGTTTTGGTGAGCGAGAGAGAGAGATCAGATTTGACAGGTTAGAGATTTTAGTGAGATTTAGTGAGATTAGAAAAATTGAGGCAGATTTAGAGAGATTTTAGGGAGATTTAGAAGAATTGAGGCAGGTTTAGAGGGATTTAGAGAGATTTAGGTGTTTATTTGTATTTTCTTGTGAAACCCAACGGTTCTTCTAAGAACCAACAATCCGCTTATATATATATAATAGATTATAAAATTTTATAATTATCTATTATATATAATGTCTGAGAGGGTGTACAGCGCCGAGGAGGCATATGCCATCCTGGCGTCAGAATCTGAGGCATCTGCGTCAGACTCAGACCCTCATTTCGACCCCGCTAACTGCTCAGAGACGTCGCTAGATACATTATCTACGCTGGCTGATGTATCTAGTGATGTTTCTGATGCAGATCCTGGGTCACCACCTGCCAGCAGGAGACGCACAGCTCCAGCTGAGGAGTGGGTAGTGCCTCATCGCCAGAGGCCAGATATCCCTCCTTTCACGGCAAATCCTGGCATCAATATTGATGTTGCAGGATTTACCGCCACACAATTTTTGCAGGTGTTTATGGGGGATGATTTGTTGGGCCACATCGTGGCCCAATCAAATCTGTATGCCCATCAGCATTGTGCTGCGAAGCCAGACTCCTACTTGGCAAGGCAGCAATGGACCCCGCTAGATGTGCCAGAATTTCTGAAATTCTGGGCACTTACTATGCTGAGGGCATCATAAAGAAGCCCTCAATTCGCTCCTACTGGAGCAGTAGCCCCATCTGCTCTACCCCCATTTACCCCCAATCAATGTCACGTAGAAGGTATGAAAACATTTTGCGTTTCATGCACTTCAGTGACAACAGCCTGTGCCCCCCTAGAGAGCATCCCCAGTTTGACAGGCACCAGACTTTTACATTTTATTCGTACATTTTTATGTTCTACAATTGGTGCTGTATTTTGCCAAAATCTTTGCACACCTATGCATGGGGGGCATGGGTGTACTCAGGAGATCTTGCAGAAAACAACCTGGAGAGTTTTCATGCAGTAACAAACAACAGTGTCTCCTAAATCACAGTCCAAAACTGATGTGGGTGTGAAAATGAAAAATGACCACCAAACTGTATCCAATTTGTTTGGAGCAAACGGATGCATCCATAGCATAAAAACACTCCATTTACAATACTTTGGGGTGTTAGCTTACCAAATATATGCACGTTCATAAAACTGGGGTATGTAAAAAGGCCCCTAAAAAGAAGATAAGCAAAGAAGATACTGTATGTCAAATTAGAAAATTGACAAGCACACATGTAAGATTGGCGTAGCACCCCAAAAACAACAGAACAAATCTATATATGGGTGGTATCAATTTACTCAGAAGATGTTGCTGAACATATTTTGGGGTGTTTTTTGGCAGTAACCCATAACTGGATTTGACAATTCATGCCTAAAGTACAATGTGTGTGAAAAAATAACACAAAAAGTGACTACCTGAAAGTTTGACATAGAGCTAGTGCATGGAAAGTGTTAAAATACAACTCTTTGAAGCACCCTAGGGTGTGCCCTTTCTAAAAATATATGGTTTGATGGGGGTAAATTACTTTGGCCGGCTTCAAAAATGTCCCAAATAGGACATGGGTGCATGATGACGAAATGTGAAAATTCCAAGTTGGAAAACTGAAATGCGCACCCCCAAATAAGGCCTATTAGCCCCCATGACCCGACATACCTATACATGGGTGGTATCAATTTACTCAGAAGATGTTGCTGAACATATTTTGGGGTGTTTTTTGGCAGTAACCCATAACTGGATTTGACAATTCATGCCTAAAGTACAATGTGTGTAAAAAAATAACACAAAAAGTGACTACCTGAAAGTTTGACATAGAGCTAGTGCATGGAAAGTGTTAAAATACAACTCTTTGAAGCACCCCAGGGTGTGCCCTTTCTAAAAATATATGGTTTGATGGGGGTAAATTACTTTGGCCGGCTTCAAAAATGTCCCAAATAGGACATGGGTGCATGATGACGAAATGTGAAAATTCCAAGTTGGAAAACTGAAATGCGCACCCCCCAAATAAGGCCTATTAGCCCCCAAATGACCCGACATACCTATACATGGGTGGTATCAATTTACTCAGAAGATGTTGCTGAACATTTTTGGGGTGTTTTTTGGCAGTAACCCATAACTGGATTTGACAATTCATGCCTAAAGTACAATGTGTGTAAAAAAATAACAACAAAAAAGTGACTACCTGAAAGTTTGACATAGAGCTAGTGCATGGAAAGTGTTAAAATACAACTCTTTGAAGCACCCCAGGGTGTGCCCTTTCTAAAAATATATGGTTTGATGGGGGTAAATTACTTTGGCCGGCTTCAAAAATGTCCCAAATAGGACATGGGTGCATGATGACGAAATGTGAAAATTCCAAGTTGGAAAACTGAAATGCGCACCCCCCAAATAAGGCCTTTTAGCCCCCAAATGACCCGACATACCTATACTTGGGTGGTATCAATTTACTCAGAAGATGTTGCTGAACATATTTTGGGGTGCTTTTTGCAGTAAACCTTAAAGTTCACAGTACATGTATTCTTAAATTGCGTTAAAAAAAAAAAATTACCAAATTTTTTTTTTTTTCTCAAACTTTGGCATAGATTTGTGGTAAAATGGTTTGCATGGAAAGAGTCAAAATACCCCAAGTTTAATACCTTGATTTGTGTACTTTAAAAAAATATGTATATGTGGAGGGTTATTCAGGAATTAGTGACAGATATCAGTGTTACAATGTCACTATCACTAGTTTTGAAAATAAACTCTTTGGAAATGGCAAAGTGCTACTTGCACTTATTGTTGCATAAAATAAGGAAAAAAGCGAGGAATATGTAAACATTGGGTATTGCTAAACTCAGTACTAAATTTAGAAACTACTAAAGAATTAATTTTTTTTGACGGTTGTTGATACATAAGAAATTTTGGGGTCAAAGTTCGAAAAAGTGGTGTTTTTTCAATTTTGTGTCATATTTCACAATATTTTTTATAGTAAATTATATGAAATGATGAAAAAAATGGTATCTTTATAAAGTCCATTTAGTGATGAGAAAAACAGTGTAAAATATGTGTGGGTTACATAAACGAGTAAGAGAAAATTTGACGTAAACACTAAGAGCGCAGAAACGTAAAAACAGCAGCGGTCACGAACGGACGGATTCGTGTAAAACCCCGGGTCACTAAGGGGTTAACCCCTTCACTGCTGAGCCATTTCACATGGTTCCTTTTTATTATTATTATTTTTCTTTACATTAAACATGGTCATGATTGGTATCATTGGAAAGGCCATGCTCTGGCCTTTCTAATGATACCAAACACGACCCTGCTAGCTGAAACCAATTGGGAGATATTGAGGTTCAAAGGGACCCCTATCTTTCCTTAGGAGTCAATGAGGACATTCCCCACACGTCCTCAGCAGTGAAAGGGCTAACTGAAAGATATTCCTGTCTCTGGGTTTCTTCCAAAGATATTTGATATTGCCTTTCACACAGGATACAGAAGAAAACAGACGAATTGCTTTTGTAGAAAGCCGTATATTTATTTATACGATAGACACTTCGATTCTTAACAGTCTGTATGTAGAATAAGATAAAATTACAGGATCAATTCAAAGCAGCTAGGTCTTGTGGCAAGATATAAAGTTCTTAGATGATGATGCTGCACAGCTCCTTCTTCAGAGGTAATGCATTAGGTGTTGCTGGAGCTTTCCAAGATGGTTCTTAATGAATGGATTGAATGAATTGATAGCTAAACAACCGTTACACTTTCTTTTTATATGCTACACACCTTCTTCCTGTTATCATAAAGTTTAAACTACTGGTAGTGTGGACCACATGTGGAATAAGAAATATGGTGCTTTAAGAATGAACAGGAAACTCTTTGTCTCACTCATGAAAAGACTGTTAATTAACATATCCTTGTGACATCCTTTAGACTGATGCCATCTGTGTTCAGGAGTGGTGAGAAGCTCTAAATTACCTGCCCCCCACTAAACAAAAGGATTTGACACTTTCAAATTGGCCCTTTTGTCTTGTAAGTCTAGAGATGTCTATTGGAATGTGAGTTTCCAAATGTCCATTGTACAAATGTAACATCTGTAATATTCAGTATTAATTAAGATATATCTACACATATATATATAACAAATTGAATGAATATCATATTTTTCATGCCCTCGTCTTGATACTAATTTTTCATAAGTATCATAAATTTTCTTGATAGTATTTCAATTTGGTTGTCAGGTATTTACATTTGTATTCCATATCAATCATTTGAGACTGTATACGTTTCACTCTAGTATACACAAAGCATATGAGGAACATTAGGATAAAAATCACAAGTGACAAGACTATCAAAGGATGAGTTAAGAAATGTATTATTCCTCCAATTATTCCTTCATTTTGTCCCCCAAACCATCTGTAATACCATGTTTTTGCTTCTTCGATATATTCATGCTTTATGTCGCTTATCATACCTTCCACTAAGTGTATTTGGACTAAAGTATTGTGTAATCCCGTTGCTGATCTGTCTATTACTTGCTTCAAGTCGTCATTATTTTCTAATTGTTTATAGAAATCAGCTCCATAACCTATTTTTATGTTATACAATGTACGTTGATCATAGGTCATGACAGAATCAATTTTCTTTAGCACCGGTGGCACTATATGATAAATTTTACCTTTCATATCTTTGGTTGATACTGAAAGTACAGGCCTTTTGGTACAATAGCTACCAGGTGTTAAACTCACTGTTTCTGAACAATTATTTTCATGTAATTCTACATTTCCATCTATTTGATGCCAACATATGATTCCTTTATCATATGTCCATGCAGGTTGTATCGGTATATTATTGATCTTCATCTGACAAGTGCTATTATTTTCCCAGCACCATGATACCTCTTCTAAAACATTAATTCTATATGGACAAACGTAATCACCATCTTTCAGTAGACAATTTTCTACATCAAGCATATATTTAATATCTCTTATACCTATAAAAATTTTATCATTTTGCTTGTCCATTGTCATCCATTTGGAATTAATTATTCTCCCTAGATCAATATACTTAAATCTGTTGTAATTAACTCCTTGAGTAGGCAAGAAAATAGCAAAGGAACATTTTTCAAAAGTATGCTCCAGACATCCAAGCCATTGTGTTTGCCAAAATGCTGAATAATGGTAACTTAATCTAGGTATTTCAAGTGGAACCTCATAAGGCCAATTATGATTAAAGAGTGCTTGTAAAAATATTTTTGCGTTCGTACTTATCTCCATCTGTAATCCTATACATCCCATGGCTAATGATGTATCTTTTGCAATCCTTTCCATTCCTACACTAATATTGAACTTATTTTTGATAAGGTTGTTTACGATCGACATGTCAGTTTTATAATTGTTGATAACTGTCTGCATCTGTATCTTCGATAACAACAATGTAGTGTCCTGAGCCTTACTACCTGTAGCTGCTAGTGTACCCATTCTGGCTGCTAGTGTTTCAATATTTATTCCATTTAATACACTTGCTCCTACACCTAGTCCTCCCAATACTGTATTAAACCAATCCCGTTTTCTTCGTGCATTTACTGGCCTTGAAAATGTAGTGTCTTGTTTTAACCAATAATAGAAATCTTGTTGTATACCTAATGTGTATTCACGACACTGTGGAAATGCAAGTGAAATATCCCATTCTGACATGTTCAGTGTATACGTATATATACTAAATGAAGCCCCAAACAAAACTTTGTGATCATCATCCTTGTATATTCTTATCGGATCTTTGCCTTCCTGTTCCACTACCTTGCAATCATCAGTTATTTTTCTTTCTGGTGCCCAATTATTACGGTATGTAGTGATTATGACAGCATAACTATTAGACACATATTCCCCAGTATATCTATCCACACTCCGCATCACAATGGTGGGTGTCCATAACCATGATGGGTTTCTGGCTTTCGGATGCCAAGGCCGAATAGTCAACTGGCCTCCACATCTGGCTTGATCTTGATACTTGTATGTACTATCTTCAGTTTGTTCTATTACCTTTACACGTGTATTAGTATAAGGATTTACATGTGTGGGATGTAGATAAAGATGACACCATATTTTCTCTTCGATAACCTTCCTCTTATTAAACATGGCAATAGTAAGAGTGTTATCGATGCCTGTGGGTACTATACATTTGTTATCAGTGTTATTTTGGTATACATATGTTTGAGTCTGGGTTATATTAATAACCAAATCAATTCTTCCATCTGATGTGTTAAAATGCATACATTCCTCTTGATTACCATTAAATTTGATTGATCCAAAGATCGCATCATTGGAAGAATCAACATTAGTACAGCCACAATACGCATCTCTAGAATAAGATGGTATACAGTTTATCCATCTACAATCAAATGGGAAGGCTGAGCATTCAGCAAAAGTATTTCTACTTCTACAGTTAGGTGTCTCTGTTCCCTGCACACCTAATGTACCTGAGATAATCAATAACAATGACATTGTTACAACCCTATACAATTGCATCCATTTAACAAATACCATAAACCTGACACGATTTGCTTTAGTAAATGGGATAAGATCGACCTCAAGCTTATCCTTGGAATCCACAAAGTTCTTGACAGTCTTTTTGTCCATAGTGTCCTTTGAAAGTTCAAAAATGTTGTCCTTTTTAATTCCAAACAGTCTTTGTCCATGAAAAGACATTATAGAATCTGAAATAAAGAACGGATAGCAGTTTACTGTTCTTACGCATAACTAAGTTTGCATTGATCAATATGTACAAGAATAGTTTTATTGCTTTTTCTACCAATTTTTGTTCTTTGTAATTGTAACACTGTTTGTCCCAATTTCTTTAGAATGACATAGGGACCCTCCCACCCTGCCTGCCAAGGGCTTGGGTTTCTGAATGATTTTACCATCACCTTTTTACCTGGTTGGAATTTTTCTGCATTATTTACCTGTGTTACATCTTTAACCCATTGTTTCTCTGAGGGAGCCATATTTGACGCAGCAAATTTTAGAATTGTTTGCAATTGTTCCTGTAGTACCTTCAACCACTGGGCATGTTCTGCAGCCAGTTTGAGGGTACCAGGAACAAATGGTTCATTGGGGAAAATTATTGGCATGGCTCTACCTGTCATTAACTCATGGGGTGACACTCGAGTTTTAGAATTTGGAGTAGCACGTATTGACATTAAAACTCCTGGTAAATGAGTTACCCAACAATTTCCTTTATCTTCTAGCATTTTTTTCAATCTAGATTTCAAGGTACGGTTCATTCTCTCTACGATTCCGGCAGATTCCGGATGATAGGCCAAATGGAACCTTTGTTGGATCCCCAACAATCTACACATCTCTTTTAGCACTTCTCCAATGAAATGCGGACCATTGTCTGATTCAATGACCCTAGGGAAACCCCATATAGAAAATACATTTTTCCATAGTGCCCTGGCTGTGGTCAAAGCTGTACAGTTTTTAAGTCCAATGCACTCTACCCATTTGGAAAATACATCAACAATGACTAAACCATACTTTAAACCTCCTTGGGCCACTGGCAGTGGTCCAATGAAATCAATTTGAATAGAGTCCCATGGTCCATTTGCCAAGGGTACTCTCTGCAATTTAGGCCTTTGTCCTTTCGGTCTAGGATTAAATTGTGCACATATGAGACATTCCTGTACTGCTTTAGTACACCATTCTTTTATATTGGGATGATAGAACTTATTCTGCAAGATAGTAAGCAATTTTTCTGTACCCACATGGCCTAGTATACGATGGTTAAACAAAATCAAATCTTTTAAGATGTCACTGGGTATAAAGGGTATGAAGCTTTTTTTTTCCTCATCATTAACCCCATATAATCCAGTGTCCTTATCCAAACACAATGTTTCTGGATTAAAGGCCGTGTCTTTACTCTGACTCTCTTTCAAATCCTGTAAAGGATCTGGTACTTGTCTTTTGGTTACTGTTGCGATGATCACATTTTCTGAATACTGCAACTCTCCTACAAGTGCAGCTTCTCTAGCTCCCTGATCTACAATTCGATTTCCTTCTGTCATTTCATCGCTGTTTTTTCTACTTTGGTGGGCCTGGACTTTCAGAACAGCACAGGTTACACCTGCTTTTTCTGCATAATCAAACCGTTCTGTTAGGACACCTGCATGTTTTAATGCTTTTTCCTGGGAATCTACCATCCCCCTTTTCTTCCATATTGGCAGGTGAAGGGTTAAGGCTTTGACTACGTAACTGCTGTCACTGATTATGTTCACTGGATCATAGGATGTTACTTCTAAGGCTTTCTTTACTGCTTCGAGTTCTGCTCTCTGCACAGACATATGGCCCGGCAGTCTGTATTTTTGAATTTCTTTTGTTTGATCATCGTATATAGCAAAGCCAGTGTGATGAGAACCATCTGCATAGAATCTAGTACCATCCACATATAAACAAGGAGCCCCTTGTATTTTATGTTTCTCAAAAGGTGATTTGGATTCTGTTTCCAGTTCCTTTTGACAATCATGTGCTTTTCCCTGTATTTCCATCAATTCAGGAATGACATATCTTTTACTGGTTTCTACCCTGAGTGGTTTATCTTGTAGCTTCAATATCCAATGAGCTACTCTTTGAGTATGAACCCCTAAATCTGAGCAATTTTGCAGCAATTTTAAAGGTGTATGTGGGGTTTGCAAAATTATTTGCCCAAACCCTACAATGTGCTGGATGGCATCCAGGGCCCATGAGACAGCAAGCAATTGTCTCACACAGGAAAACATTCCTTTTTCAACTGGTGACATAATTTTAGAGAAATATCCTAGTATTCTCAGTGAGCCCTGCTGCCTCTGCAGCAAAACTGCTATCAATGAAGAAACACCTGCATGACATTGAATAATAAATGGTATTGATTCAATGGGAGCAGCAATGACCGGTGCTTCCGTGAGCGCATGCTTTAACAGGTTCCAGTGCTTTTCTGCGATCTCTGTCCAGAGGAGCTTGTCTGAATTTGCACTATCTTTTAGCATGTTATACAGTGGTTTTGCAATCCCTGCCATATCATAAATAAATTCTCGGCTAAAGTTCACCAATCCCAAAAATCTCCGAAGGTCAGATACAGTTTCAGGCCTAGGAGATTGTTGCAAAGCTTTAACTCTGGCAGTGCGGGGTGTCTTTCCCTGTGGATCTATATCAACCCCTAGAAAAGCTACTTTGTCTTTTAGAATTTGTACTTTAGCGGTGTTTAATTTCAGTCCATTATCTGCCAGTGCTTGACAAATGTCACACAGTATCTGCTCATGCTCTTCCCTTGTTTCTGTTTGGATTAATAAATCATCAACATATTGCAAAATCTTGCTTCCATACCCCAGAGGATCTAACACACCTGAGCCAATGCTTTATGAAAGTAAGCAGGCGAGGAGTGAAAACCCTGTGGTAACACCTGAAATAGGTATTGACGATTTTTAAAGGTAAAAGCAAAGCGATACTGACTGTCTGGATGTAATGGAACTGAAAAGAAACCATTTGCAATATCTAGGACTGAGAAATACTTAGCAGTACCATTTACTTGAGCCATAATGTCTGGTGAAGAGGCAACTAAGTGAGCTGCAGGTGGAGTATATTTATTTACAACTCTCATATCCACCACTAACCTGTAAGAGCCATCGGGCTTGATTACGGGCCAAATAGGGGAATTACATTTGGAATTACCCTCTCTTAGTACCCCTTGCGATACCAATGCTTCAATCACGTGACCCACAGGTTCCTCTGCCTCCTTTGGGATTTTATACTGCTTAATGGCAGGAGGATCTGGACCTTCAATGACAACCAGTAAATTCATCCTTCCACAATCCTGTTTAGATTTAGACCAGACTGTGGGATACCTTTCTTTTAGATATTTTACAAAATCACTATCTGGATATACAGAAGGTGACACCTCTCTCTGTTTCACAGCCATGATATGACTATACCATTCTAAATCGTTAGGTTCAACTATTCCACCTGTTTTGCCTTCACCTTGAGCTTGCCATAAAACCTGATTAAAAAAATCCACATACAACTTCTTTCCATTAATAATATCCATTCCCAGTATGTTACATTGTGACGATGGATTGATCCAAAAATCACATATGAGGTTTCCTCCTTTGAAATCAATGTTATTGTCAATGGAAAGAGTGGCAGAGGCATGTGCACCATTAAAACTGAGAAGTGATATTGTGGGTGCGTCATATTTTACTGGCAAATTATGGTTCGTAATGGACACAGCAGCTCCAGTGTCCAAAAGAAACTCTGTTATACCCCCCTCTAGTGTTCCATGAATGTAAGGACGCCCATCTTCACCCAGAGTTATGTCAGCAAGATGAACGAGAGAACAGCTAGGGGTTACACATCCCTATTCATTATTTGTAACAGCTTCAACTTTCCTTTCAATTTCTCTCAACATCTGTATACATTCTCCATATGGACCAGGTGCAGTAGCAGGAGCGGCCGTCTCCACAACAGCTACACTCTGTCCATTCCTCTGAGCTGGCAAAATGCCATTTTCTTTCCCTTTTATTAGGTTACATTTCTCCTCATATTTAGCACAATATTTTTTAATGTGCCCTGGCAGATTACAAAAGTAGCATTTTATAGGATTATTTTGATTAGTCCCATTATATCTACCTTGGGGAGGGGACAAATAATTCTTATCATATTTTTCACTAACCACTGCTGAATTCATCCGGCTGCTTCTGTCAGATCATCAATAAACACCGATGACCCGGTGCCACTGGAAGCCATGCATGCCCATGCCATCACACTGCCTCCTCCATGTTTTACAGATGACATTGTGTGCTTTGGATCATGAGCTGTTCCAAGCCTTCTCCACACTTTTTCTTCCTGTCATTCTGGTACAGAATAATCTTAGTTTCAGCCGTCCAAAGAATGCTAAACCAGGTCTGGATTTTTTAAAATGTTTTTTGGCAAAGTCTAATCTGGCTTTTCTAGTTTTCAGGTTTATGAATGGTTTGCACCTTGTGGTGAACCCTCTGCATTTGCTCTCGTGAAGTCTTTTCTTGATTTTAGACTATGGCAATGATACGCCCACCTCCTGGGGAGTGTCCTGCACTTGTCTGAATGTTGTGAATGGGTTTTTCTTTACCGTAGAAAGGATCCTGCGATCACTCACCACTGTTGTCTTCTGTGTTTGTCCTGGCCTTTCTATGTTGCTGAGCTCACCAGTGTGTCCTTCTTGCTTTAGAATGTACCAAACTGTTGATTTAGCCGCTCCTAATGTTGCTGCTATCTCTCTGATGGATTTATTTTGTTTTTGAAGTCTTACAATGACCTGTTTCACTTGCATGGACCGCTCCTTCGAACGCATAATGTAGGTTCACAGCAACAGATTATAATTGCAAATACCACACTTAGAATCAACTCCAGACATTTTACCTGCTTAATTGATGAAGAAATAATGGAGTAGCCCATACTTGGGAAAAAACAGTTTTCCAACAACTTTATTATAACAATGAAACAAATAAGTCACACAACGAAACAACTGTCAGATACGCACTGATGATACCTATAGCGTACTGCCTTTATCAATGCTTGTTGAATTGTAGATATTTATATTACAAGCGTCTCATAGAACCTCCTTAGAGGGTCATATACATATGGGAAACCCTCACTAGAAAGTATATAGTTATGCCTCACTTCAACGCTTCTCAGAACTGATTAGATACTGAGTTCCTCGATTGGAGCGCTGACTGTTATATTGTTTATATTTTTTTAGGGGGCTTATTACTTACCTCTGTATCTACGTGGTCATAGGTTTAGTCCAATTATTCTTGATATCCACATACGCTTACCCTATTACACATTTTCCATTAATTATCAAATAGCTGTAATTGTGGTATATATTCATGGTTTCCTTGGACATATAACCTCCCAGATATACCCTTACGTATACTCCAATTCTCCAATTTGTGTTTTTTAATTGTTTCGTTGTGTGACTTATTTGTTTCATTGTTATAATAAAGTTGTTGGAAAACTGTTTTTTCTAATTGATCTTTGGGTTATCCCCTACCTTTGGAAGTTTTTGCTTCCGTTATATCGTTGTATTATTAATTATTCGGTTTCAATACCCTTACTAGGAACATCATGGCAGGCCTCCTATCATCAGTTAAAAATTTTGATTGCTGGTGTAATAATGCTGAGGAGGTTTTTTCAGACGGTGATCTTGTTGATGACAGTTCCACCGATAATATTTATGTGGCATTTAATGGTCTAACTAAAATTTTAAAGAATCAAATTAGATCCAGATGGGAAGTGGCATCTTTGGAAAATTATCTAAAAAGAGAAATGATACCCAGGGGGTTACGTGTTCATACTCCCCCGGCAACACACATTAAGCATGAGGCTTTTCTCATTGAATGGGAACAAGCAGCGAATGCATGTGCTAATAAATTTATGGAGATTCTTATTAAACATGAGAAATGTATATTGACTGAAATAAGTGACACTATCAATGATGAAGTTGAAAAAGTTCAAAAATTCAAGGGTGAATTAGCCTTTGAAAAACTTGAAATACAGTTAAAATCTAAACTGGATAGATTTGATAAAGAAATTAAAGATCGTAAGCACAGAAAGTTCGTGAGAGACACCAAAGATTATAAAGATGGCAATGTCTATAGATTTCCACCTAAACGTGACAGTACCAGCAGAGCTGAAGGAATGTCAGCTTCTGACTATGAGACCTCAGATCAGGAGGATCCTGTTGAAAATGTAGATACTACGGTGGAAAATATAAGATCACGTGATAAAGGTATACTGAAGAAAAATGTGACTTTTTTAGACCAGTTCAGGGAGGAAGACCTAAGAGTCAGTACAAGAAAACAGAGAGGCAGAAAGAGAAATGGGGCGAGAAGGAGATGGTAAATAATCCCCTTCAAGTGATTAATCTATCCCCACGTACTCTAACCTCCCATGAAATCTCTGTACTTGAAAAGGGGTTATCCTTTGTTCCTAAACCGAAGTTTCATAAATTTGATTGGATCAAAGACATACATCTATTCACACGTAAAATCGCTCTACACAAATTCCATAAATTACAATTGGAAAAAACAGCTAGAAGATATGATCTAGCACCATCAGACATAGATTGTTTAAACATCTTAATGGAATTATTTGAAGAAAATACTAAAGAGCTGGGAGATATGGGATACACTAACCTTAAACTTAAAAGTACCTTTACACCCCAAATCAGTGAATATAGTAACATCGAAATGTTCTGTACTTTGGTATGCCAAGAAATTGAAAAAATTGATGATTTCACTTTAAATTCATCGCATAAACACAATATTTCAAAACAAGAATTTCAAGCTCTAAAAACCTTACAAGATGATGATAAAATAACAATTAAAAAAGCTGACAAAGGCGGCAACATCGTTATACTTAGCACAGAGCAATATAAGAATATGGTTTTAAGAATATTGCAGGATGAAAAAACATATGCTGTACTAACACAAAATCCCACTACTAGGTTCTCAACTGATCTTGATAATATTCTTTTAGATGCTTGTGGGGAAGGTCTCATCACCGAAAATGAATATAAATTTATGAAACCAACTAATCCAAGAATTGCAACCTTTTATGCTCTACCCAAAATACATAAAAAGGTCTCACCTCCTCCAGGACGTCCTATAGTCTCTGGCTGTAATAACCTTACACAGAATGCCAGTATTTACATCGACCAAATTCTGAAGAAATTTGTCTGTGAGCTCCCGTCATACATCAGAGACTCCACACAGATGCTCCAATTCCTGTCAAATCTTACCCTAACTGATAATGTACTTCTATGTAGCTTGGACGTTGAGTCGCTATATAGTTGCATTCCTCACAACTTAGGTTTGGAACATATTAAATATTTTTTGGATCAAAGGGGCGAACGACATAAAAAACATACGGATTTTGTGTTACGACTGTTATATTTCATACTGACACACAACTTCTTCATGTTTGACCATAAGTTCTATAGGCAAATTACAGGTACTGCCATGGGGACATCTATGGCACCATCCTATGCCAACTTACATCTTGGTTGGTGGGAACACTTTATTGTTAATGGTCCAGATTTTGTAGAATTTCAACATAGAATTATTGAATGGAAACGTTACATCGATGACGTCTTTATACTATGGGATGGGAACCGTGATTCCTTTATTGAATTTGTAAACAAATTGAACCATAATGATCTAAATCTAAAATTTACATTCGAAATACAAGAACAGACCATTAACTTCTTAGATGTGTCAATTAATAAATCATCTCATGGACAAATAATGACTACACTATATAGAAAAGAAACAGCCACAAATAATCTTCTCAATTGGGAAAGTTTCCATCCTTCCCCTTTGAAACGTGGAATACCAACAGGACAATATATCCGTCTGAGAAGAACTTGTTCTT
This sequence comes from Leptobrachium leishanense, assembly GCA_009667805.1. Lineage (NCBI taxonomy): Eukaryota > Metazoa > Chordata > Amphibia > Anura > Megophryidae > Leptobrachium > Leptobrachium leishanense. Next base: position 5,893,178 of record CM019063.1, on the reverse strand, counting down.
CCCTTGAAGACTTCAAAATTAAAGCTAGGGATCTGAAAATGATGTTTAAACAAAAAGGATACCCTAATAGATGCCTCAAGAGAGCGTATCAAAATGCTCTTCTTACTGATCGTGATATGCTTCTACAGGATAAGCAAAAAAATACAGAAACCTGTATTAGAATGATTGGTAATTTCGATACTGGGTGGTATGAAATCCGGAATATCTGTGAACGTTACTGGCCCTTGCTTACCCAAGATATACACCTTCAAAATGTTCTGACCAAACATGCGTCTATTACGTCCCGCCGTTGTTCTAACATTGGTGATCAGGTTGTTCATAGTCATTTTGCTGAAAAAAATACTTCTAAAATCAATTGGCTAGGCAAACCACCCATTGGAACATTTAAATGTGGTAAATGTAAAGGGTGTAAATATATACAAAAAGATTCAAAAGAATTTACCAATTTTGATAACACCGAAACATTCAGTGTGAAAGATTTTTCAAACTGTAATACATCCGGCATAGTATATCTCCTTACATGTAGCTGCGGGATTAAGTATATTGGGAAGACTTTTCGTCCCCTTAAATTAAGAATTTTGGAACATGTACGTTCAGTTCGGTATCTACGTGAAACCCCAGTATCTAGGCATCTACGTCTTAAACACCATGGTAGTGCTGAATGTCTTAAATTTATGGTAATTGAAAAAATTCGGACTGACCCCCGCGGGGGAAACTTTGACAAAAAACTTCGTCAAAGAGAGGCATATTGGATCTATAAACTAGGAACAAAAAATCCTGGTGGTCTGAATGAAGGTTTCACCTTCACCCCATTTATTGATAGCACTTCTTAAAATACTTCAAGTCCTTTTGCCAGTTCCTATGTGTATATGTATGGATTTCATACATATACCTCTCCTTTTTCTCCAATCTTATTTTTAATTTGTATATAATATAATCGTTCACACATTGATTTAGTTATGTTAGGACGTCAAGATTACTATGTATTTTGAACATCCATTTCGATACATGTTGGTTTCCATCTCTTTTCTTCTTTTTTTAAAGATCATAAGGTGACCTTTCTGATGTTTACTGCATTAGCGGGGGTAGGACAGACTCGTGATTATAATCCTTAGTTCGAAGAACTTATCCGCCTCCCTGGTTTCAATAAAGAAATTTTTCCTTGGTATGCCTTATGCTGGATAGATTGTTCAGAAATTGACGTTTTTGTCACTTAGCAACAAAGTTGCTTAGAATAATCTATTTTAACGGAAGTGATGGTACCCGACAGGTCACGTGTTTAGCTCACGTGCCTAATTTGCATACTAATTATCTTCATTTCCCAACATGCATCAGATAATACTATATATTGACCTCCTTGCACAGAGTAATACCACTCTTGATGAAGCCGTGATAGGAAACGGCGAAACGCGTTGAGTCCTTACTCTTATTTTAACAGACACTATGTTTATTCAATTTAGTATACAGTTCTGGTAATCTGGTAGAATTTCTGGTTGGTGACCACGTGGTGCGGTCGCTGTGCATTTGTGCGTATCAGTATAAATTGCGTCAATTGAGACTATTTTGCAGTAATTATTGCTCGATTCAGTAATGTCGTTTGGCTTGGCCATAAAAGCTATATGATTTAATAGGGAAACCTTTGGGTGTCTCTGCGGTGTGGCCGCTGTGCTTATGCATGTACGGAAAAACTTTAACTGTCTTAGCCGTGTTAACCTTGCAGCCCTTATCGCTCAATATGTTGATATCGGAATACGCCGTTTGGCTCGACCATAAAATGTTATATGATTGACGAAATTAACTATCTTGGTGGTCATACGGTGTGATTGTTGTGTATAGATACCTATGACATAAACCGTGTTTCAATTACCTGCCGGTTTTCAGTGGGGCGTGCTTTTTGTATTCTAAGTGCTAAACCCTCTATATGCCTGAATTCATATGGGTATTAACGATATCAGCGGTGTGCTAATTTTTTATTAGTGGTTCCCTCATCGGGTTGCCTCTGGTTATGCGGATTTAAGGTTCTCTTAAAATCAAGCTTCTCTATAGAAACATTAAGTTGTTGTACCACCGAATAAGACAAAAATTCTTTTCTAATCCAAGATTTCTTTGCACAATTGACTCAATTGGCCACACTCGTATTGAGTTAACCAAGAGTGTTTTCAACTACCTATATGTATGCCTTTCTTTAAGTAGGCTGTCCTTCGATATATATGACGCTATTTGCTCTGTCTCAATACATGCTTCTTGCTGGATTATACATGTGTACGGATTATTTACGGATATATAAGCCTAAACGCCTTTAATTATATCCACCGTTCAGCTGTTGTATGGTGTCCTTCTTAGTGAGGCGTCGAGACTTCCTCTATGTTCTAATGGGAGCTATTTTCTGCATATACTGTCAGATACGCACTGATGATACCTATAGCGTACTGCCTTTATCAATGCTTGTTGAATTGTAGATATTTATATTACAAGCGTCTCATAGAACCTCCTTAGAGGGTCATATACATATGGGAAACCCTCACTAGAAAGTATATAGTTATGCCTCACTTCAACGCTTCTCAGAACTGATTAGATACTGAGTTCCTCGATTGGAGCGCTGACTGTTATATTGTTTATATTTTTTTAGGGGGCTTATTACTTACCTCTGTATCTACGTGGTCATAGGTTTAGTCCAATTATTCTTGATATCCACATACGCTTACCCTATTACACATTTTCCATTAATTATCAAATAGCTGTAATTGTGGTATATATTCATGGTTTCCTTGGACATATAACCTCCCAGATATACCCTTACGTATACTCCAATTCTCCAATTTGTGTTTTTTAATTGTTTCGTTGTGTGACTTATTTGTTTCATTGTTATAATAAAGTTGTTGGAAAACTGTTTTTTCTAATTGATCTTTGGGTTATCCCCTACCTTTGGAAGTTTTTGCTTCCGTTATATCGTTGTAGCCCATACTTGGCCATGAAACCGCTTTTAATTCAATTGTCCAATTTCTTTTGGTCCCTTGAAAAAGAGGGGATGACTTCTCTTTAGAGCTGTAATTCCTAAACCCTTCGTCCGATTTGGATGTACACACCCTCATATTAAACCTGAGCGTGTGCACTTTCAACCCATATCATTTATATAACTATCAGGGTTATTCAGAGAGCGGTAAAAATCAGGAGAATGGCTGGAGAATGGAAAATTCTAGGTCAAAATAGCCGATTTGGAAAGTGAGATAAATGTGAGAATTTTTCTGGTTTGGCTATTTTGATCTAGAATTTTCCATTCTCCAATCATTCTCCTGCTTTTCACCTCTCTCTGAATAACCTTGAATATGTTTGGGTAAATACCGGTGAAAACTAAAATTGTGCCTGTGTCCAAATATATATGGACCTAACTGTGTATGTTGTTAAATTATAAAAAATAATGTAAATTTTCTCATGTATCAGTTTATGTGATACAGAAATATTAATAGGACGTAAAGTTCTAAATTCTAGGTGGCAGCCCTAATTTTGCACAATGTCACACTGGGTCGGCATTATTGGCATACACGCAGAAATGGCCTTTGTGTTAAATGCTGTGAATATGATAAAAATGGTCAGATAGCTTGTTTTTGAGAGTTTGTATTGATCATTTTGAGATTATTAGCAATTCAGCTTCCGGAACATACCAATAGAATATAAAAATAATGCCTGTATATGGAAATTACAGTAACACCTTGTATCTGTACTGTACAGGGATTTTCAATCATTAGAACCCCCTGAATCTTATCCCAGATCCTTATCCAGATCTCTCCCTGTATTCTGCCCTCTTCCTGGTAGTTGTAGTGCGGCAATATGGTTTGTTAAATGTTTTGAGGCGTAAACATGCAGATACTGAAACGATAGCCCTTTTTCTCAGGCACCTTACTTCCTGGGTAGTCAATATATAGAAACATGAAGGACTTCTAGCTCAGGCAGCTCCCAAGTTAGATCCCTTGAAGACCAATTACTTGCTGTACTTTCTAGAGAGAAACACTGTAAGTCTCTATTACATGTCTATAAGCTATTTTCCCGGGTTAACAGAGTTTCACAAGACACCTATTGATTGTAACTACCTGTGGGACAGCACTTTTACTGTACATTTAATATGTCCAGGAAAATGCTGTGGAACTGGCAGTCATGTTTTGTATTTAGGATTTCCAGGTCTAACATGGTTTTTATGGACATATCAACTGACCCTTCTTATAGGCTACATGTCTTGTGTTCATCCCACTCACATCCTCTTGGTTCTCGGCCCCAATCTTCTCACCATATCTTTTTGGTTTGTGTCAAACTCCCCATTACCATGTTTTAGTCTGTGCCCCTCCAATCACTATGTCTCTGGTCTGTACACCTCTCCCATCGCCACGTCTATGGTCTGTGCACCTCTCCCATCGCCACGTCTATGGTCTTTGCACCTCTCCCATCGCCACGTCTATGGTCTGTACACCTCTCCCATCGCCACGTCTATGGTCTTTGCACCTCTCCCATCGCCACGTCTATGGTCTTTGCACCTCTCCCATCGCCACGTCTATGGTCTTTGCACCTCTCCCATCGCCACGTCTATGGTCTTTGCACCTCTCCCATCGCCACGTCTATGGTCTTTGCACCTCTCCCATCGCCACGTCTATGGTCTTTGCACCTCTCCCATCGCCACGTCTATGGTCTGTGTCTGTGTACCTCTTCCCATCGCCATGTCTGGGGACTGCACACCTCTCCCATCGCCACATCTTGGGTTTGTGTACCTCTCCCATCACCAAGTCTATGGCCTGTGCACCTCTTCCATCGTCTTGTCTGTGGTCTGTGCACCTCTACCATCACCACGTTTGTGCACCTCTCCCATCTTCACATCTGGAGACTGAGCTCCTTTCCCATCGCCACGTCTTGGTTTGTGTACCTCTCCCTTTGCCACGTCTTGGGTTTGTGCTTCTCTCCCATTGCCACGTCTTGGGTTTGTGCCCCTCTCCCATCACCACGTCTTGGGTTTGTGCCCCTCTCCCATCGCCACGTCTTGGGTTTGTGCCCCTCTCCCATTGCCACGTCTTGGGTTTGTGCCCCTCTCCCATCGCCACGTCTTGGGTTTGTGCCCCTCTCCCGTCGCCACGTCTTGGGTTTGTGCCCCTCTCCCGTCACCACGTCTGTGCACCTCTCCCGTCGCCACGTCTGTGGTCTGTGCACCTCTCCCGTCGCCACGTCTGTGGTCTGTGTTCCACTCCACTTTCTTTACAAAGTCTTGGGTCTGTGTCCACGTCTTAAAAACAAAAAACAAAACATAACTATCTGAGGTTGGACATTTTTTTACAAACTTAAGGGAATCATAGTGTCACGGATATATGAAAACAGATCCCTGTACACAGAGTTACCCTATATCCTCCAATCCTTAGAGTGGTCAGATTGAGACTGTATATGAAAACAGACATATATATATATATATATATGTATATAGTTTCTATCTTACTTTGTGTATGACCTCTGGGCTTTGGCAATCGACTACTCTGGTGTTATTTCCAGAGCCAGATGTCAAAACACCAGAGTAGTCGATTGCCAAAGCCCAGAGGTCATACACAAAGTAAGATATATATATATATATATATATAATTGAAACGCTTGTTAGCACTGTGGGTGTGTGTGAAAACAAGTCAGCGCGCTGGTCTGGGCTAAGTGAAGGGCTTATATACCTGATCGCCGCCTCTTCCTACCGTGCTGCGCCCCTCTGGCTATTACGTGACCTGTGCCGGCGTGCATTTCATCCGGCGCTCGAGCAGCATGGAGGACGCTGCCTGGCGCCGGAGGTACATGACACATAGATCTATAATAGTTGTACATCCAGGAATGGATATTTATGGACTAATATGTTAAGCTGGAGGAGTAGATGAAATTTTTCGACATACGTAAAATTTTTGGTGATAAAATTGGAAATGCATAGTTGTATTTAGTATATTTTAATAAGCATCGCATGAATATTTAAAATAAAGCTGTCTACCACTTAATTGACAAAGCAGTGAATTCCCTGATTTTTAATAGTTAAATCCTGTTACTTTTAAAAAAGTATATTTTTATTACTGTAATAGATCCCCAGCGAGTGATTCCTTTTGTAATCATTTGGCGGTGTTAACACTCTTGTGCCGCGTCTTTTTATTTTTTTATTTTAGTAATTCCATTACCTCGGTGCGCAGCAGATATTCACCTTAATTAATCGTTGAATAGGTCTCATCTTGGGAACTTGAGATTTCTCTCGTTTTCAAGTATGTCCTGGGTTCAAGAACATTGAAATTTTTACAGTCGTCACAGAAATACAACGTAATAAGATGCAAGATATTAAACAAATCACACAAAATATGATAATTTTAAATTTCGAAGTAGGCATAGACTCAATGTTTCGTGGTGGAATCGTCCTCCACTTTTCCTACCTTGACAAGGTAGACTGAAGACTCCATGATGAACTTGGAATTGTTCTATTAGCATGTGGTCTGTGTAGTGTTCTAGATTTGAAAGGGACCCTTTTTTTGAAAATAGAGATCACTTTCTTTGCTCTGAAATAATTGGGCAGATGCTGCAGACAGCCTCTGCTCAATAATTGTTTAAATATGTTTTCTACGTAATATGATTTTACTCGTCGTTTGTTCCTCAACGCACGCTGCTCCTCTTCTACGGCTCAGAGACTCCTGAACCTCTAACTGTAGAGACACAGGTTCGAATCCCGGCCAGAGCTCCTCTCCAGTAAGTGTCCTTGGGCAAGACCCCTAACGGTACATACTTGCCTACTACATAATATCGGCTGTGGAGTCCAGTGATAACGTCTCTGCCCTACGACCGTGGAGAAGCAATTCAAAATCCCGTTAGGCACATCCCTCCAATACAACTGTGGAGAAGCAAGTCTTGACTTTGAGAAGCGGGTTCAACCTAACCACCAGGTTACTGATCTATAATCAAAGAAAGACGACTCAATCCCACTCAGAAGACGCCACCAGCGAGTGTCCTTGGGCAAGTCACCTAACGATATGGATGCACCTACCTCACAAAATACTTGTACATCTTATAGATTGTAAGTTCCCTTGGGAACAGGGACCCCCTGAATCAGGCCGTATCATCCATGTGTGGTATTACAATGTATCAACCCCTTGTACACTGATCTTGTAAAGCGCTGCGGAATATGTGGCGCTATATAAATAAAGGATAATAATAAACCAGAAGCCCCTGAAGCTTTTCTGCACAATTTGCGCTCCTACACAAATTGCGCACCGCTACGGGACTTGCGCACTTTATGTACGCAAGTTCCGTAGCCCCTGCGTAGAATACTGTGTTGGAGCTGCACGCACATGCACAGATCTTATCCATAGGCTACCACTCTGAGACCGCTTGCTACAGCGATGGTCTTGGAGAGGGTGACGTCAGCACATTCGCCGTGTGCTGATATCACTAGCGATTGATCGGGTGACTGGCAGCCTGGAGATTCAAAATTCCCGGCTGCAGGTGAGACTGGGTGGAGTGGAGGAAACGCCACATAACGCAGCGATTTCATCAGATCGGGGTACCTGGTGGTGGAGGGAGAAGGGGGGACACGATACTCACCCTGACCATTTTATAATTTTAAAGTAGTCAGGATGTGAGGAGTGTCCCTTTTTAGTTCAAGTTTCAGTAGTGGGCAATTTGATGTTGATGAGTAACTTCGGTGAGTTCAAGAAATAGTTGAGGCTGTGTAGAGGCCAGCATTCAAAAGGAGTGAAATACTAATGTGAGGAATGTTCCAATTGACTATATTATATGAAATAAAAAAAAAATGTAAAAATCGAATGTGCAAACTGAATTAACTAAGCATTACTCACAAGACGTCACTCTTTACCTTTGTTGTAATATCATCAATGAGACTTTTCCCACCTGTTTGAATTCTCTCCTCCGGATCGCTGAAGTTTATCACGGTTACAATAATGATAAAGAATTGCAGTTCATGAATAAACTCTTTGTTAGTTAACGTTTTCTTTGCATCTTGTCAATTATTGCTTGAAAAAAACCATGTACCTATAAAATCCAAATCACTTTGACCCCGGGTTAACATTTTTCTTCAGTAAACATAGAAACATAGAATATGCAGATAAGAACCTTTCGGCCCATCTAGTCTGCCCAATTACATGGATACTTTACCTGGATTTATCTTTTGTTTAGGATAGCCTTATGCCTATCCCATGCCTGCTTAAATTCAATTACTGTTTTGGCCTCTACCACTTCTACTGGAAGACTGTTCCATGTATCCACCACCGTCTCAGTAAAATAATGCTTCCTGATGTTACTTTTAAACCTTTGCCCCTCTAATCTAAGACTATGTCCTCTTGTTTTGCTACTTTGTTTCCTTTTAAATATACTCCCTTCTCTACCTTGTGGATTCCCTTTACGTATTTAAATGTTTCTATCATATCTCCTCTGTCTCGTCTTTTTTCCAAGCTGTACATGTTAAGATCATTAAGCCTTTCCTGGTAACTTTTCTCCTTCAAGCCGTACACCATTTTAGTAGCCCTTCTCTGAACTCTCTCTAAGATGTCTATATCCTTCTGGAGATACGGTCTCCAGTACTGCACACAGTACTCCAAGTGAGGTCTCACCAGTGCTCTGTACAGTGGCATGAGCACTTCCCTTTTCCTACTGCTAATACCTCTCCCTACACAACCAAGCATTCTGCTAGCATTTCCTGCTGCTCTATTACATTGACTACTTACCCTTAGATCCTCTGCAATAACAACCCCTAAATCCCAACCCTCAGATGTATCAAATATTCTATATTCAGCCCTTGGGTTTTTACGTCCCAGGTGCATTATCTTGCACTTATCCACATTAAAACTCAATTGCCACAGCTCCGAGCATTTTTTTAGTTTACCTAAATCATTTGTCATTTGGCTGATCCCTCCAGGAACGTCAACCCTTTTGGAAATCTTTGTGTCATCAGCAAAAAGACATACTTTACCATTAATACCTTCTGCAATATCACTAATAAAAATATTAAAGAGAATGGGTCCAAGTACTGACCCCTGAGGTACCCCACTGGTAACAAGACCTTGCGCCGAATAAACTCCATTTACCACAACCCTCTGTTGCCTGTCACTCAGCCACTGCCTAATCCATTCAACACTATTGGAATCCAAGCTCAAAGATTGCAATTTATTGATAAGCCTTCTATGCGGAACAGTATCAAAAGCCTTACTGAAATCTAAATAAGCAATGTCTACTGCACCACCTGTGTCTATTATTTTTGTTACCCAATCAAAAAAATCAATAAGATTAGTTTGGCATGATCTCCCTGAGGTAAACCCATGTTGTTTCTGATCCTGTAATCTATTTGTTTTTAGATGTTCAACAATCCATTCCTTTAACATGGTTTCCATTAATTTCCCCACTACTAACGTAAGACTAACTGTGACGTAGTGAGAGGTGTGTGAAGTATCTCCTTCCCATAAGTACTGGGGGAGAGTTGCTTATGTCCTTTGCGTTCTTTTCATCCCTGCTCCATTTGTGTTGAACCTTCGGGGCTCTATAATCCTAAAGTTTTTCACTGTCTGTATAACTTTACCATGTAGTGTGAGATCACCGGGGGGGGGGGGGGACAGAAAAAAAACTATATGCAAATAAAAAAAATCTCTGCAGGCATACAATAGGGTGGGTGGCCTGCAGTGTTTCGGTGAATATTTCACCCCATAATGAACTATAGGAACAAAAGACTCCCATAATTGAACGGGTTACGGTCTGCCTTGTCTCTGTACACACCTGCAAACAAAACTGCAGAAGCGTAAAAACATCTAAGATGATCTTTCAGCAGGGCTGTAATCCAGCCCCTATTTTACACCGTGCGACTGAAGCTTTCCTTTAGAATGAGAAGGCCATTGACCTCATTGTTTTAAGTTTTCATCTTCGTATAGCCGTCGAGCAATCGTCTAGGTCAGTGGTTCCCAACCACAGTCCTCCAGTCCCCCTAACGGGTCAGGTTTTAAGGATTGCCTTGGGGAAATGCAGACTGAATCCTGCAATCACTCAGCAGCAAATCATATCACCTGTTGGGGGTTGTTCTGTTTCTCCATCAAAGCATGTGAAACATGACAGGGGTACTTGAGGACCGCGGTTGGGAACCACTGATGTAGGTATTATTGAGGACCTGTCACGGACCCCCCCCCCCGGTCTATGATACTGGTCCCTGTAAACAGTATATTATGTACCCCTCTGATCCTTAGGTGGTCGGTACAGCTAACTATCTTCAGGGAACCAAGTGACACGTAACCAGCAAGGGTTAACAAAAAAACAGAATATTAGAACAGACTTGGTTGATGGAACAGGGGTCTTGGTACCAGTCAGACCTGTGCCAATATTGAAGCCCAGAGCAGGATCACTAGTACTAGTAGCCAAGTTGTTACACAGAGCAGGGTTGCCAGGGAATGCAAGGTCAATACACAAATAGCCAAAATTACTGAGCGCGCTGAAGGAAGTGAATACCACGTCACGATACAGGAGTGAGACGCTGGGCTTTAAACTTGGTGGGTGCTTCATCATCAAGCCTCACCCCGCCCCCTGGTGTCTCACGTGACCGCAAGACCTCTGTTCTTCACTTAGCGCCTGGCCAGTAAGCAGGACTCTGCCAGGTCCATACTGCGAGGGACGTGACACGACCACACCATAACTACTTTTTTATTGTGGGGCTCGGATTTCTGTTTTTCTGGGATAATAAAAAAAATACATGTCAACTTGTAGTTTTTTTTGGGGGGGGGCACTACACTCGTGTCTCACCCCATGAACTATAGTGGAACTTCCCTTAAACATGAATTCACCATAATTTATCTGTTGGTGAAATACACCATTGTTTGCCAAAGTAAAACCATTGTCGTTTTAATTTTTTTTTTTAAAAAAAAAAAGCAATGGTGCTTATTAAATAACCTCAAGTAGTTTTTTACACAAGTGTATTTATTGGGCGTTTGCTATAAAATATTTTTGTTTTATTTCTGTGATCTGTTAAAGTCTAGAAAACCCAATGCTGTGTCCATGTAAAATCGATCCTGGCATGTCGTGCGCGGTAATACCATTTCATCACTGACCCATCTCAACAAATGCCTTTTTGGGCAGGATGATCTTATTAAAGTCACATTAAGTGCTATTAGATATAGCAAAGTCCACTAGGCAAATGGAATTATTTCCATTGTAATGAAATGGGATTCTATGCGGTAAGTGTTACGTCGGATTTTAATAGCTGTTCCATTTAGCATCTCTCTCTACGTGCCACGAATTCAGTATTAAACCATATCAAACCATTAGCTTAGCCACTGAAATCATATAATAAAAATGGCATTTAAAAGTCTTGACGCAACAATTCTTTCGCTGCCTGTCAACCAAAACAAGTTTACAAAATTATGCAGAGTTAAAAGAATGTTTTACTCTTTTTCAATGGTTCCAATCGATCTACAGTCGCCTGCATCAAGATTCTCTTTAAATCTTTGGAAAGGCTTGACCTTTCTTTTTATTTTAGCTGAAAAACAAACACTTGACTCGTTTGTATTTTCCACCTGACACTGACTTCCTGCCTTTTCACTCTGTAACCTGATATCGCTCCACCTCTTCCTGTGCAGAACAGCAAACACTCCCACCCCTTGCTGTAAACCAGGGAAACAAGTAGCAGGAAGCTGAGTCTGCAGCATCCTGAAGGCCGTCTGAATAAATCAGATTAACTCCTTGTGAAGTGGAAATAGGCTGGAAGATGGCCGCCATTATAAGCCAGGCGACCATCTTGTTCAGAATATTGGTTTATTTGAAAATAACTACGCAAGTTTGTAGCTGAAACTAGAATGAGGTATACGTAGAAATTTAGGAATGTGTTTAGATTAGCAGAAAAAGCAATTAAAGCCCTATGAAAGATCTCTGCTGTTTCTGGCACGGAGGAGAAAAGCAAAGTAGATACTCCAAGGTCGTTGGGGCCCGCAGAAAGACAAAGGAGTATAGAGATCAGACCAGGTGCCATCTGTAACAAGTAATTGTAGGCTCTAGGGAGGGGGGCGCAGCCCGGAACAGTGAGAGCAACTAATTATGATTCACTGAAACTAATATGAAGTTTGCCAATTTAATGGAATGTCTTTGTATTAGCCAAAGGGAGGTATTAACCCACGTGGGGTGGGAGAGTGTCATCGGGAGGTGGGCTAATTGGGATGTACCTAATTATGTATTTGGGGTATAAGATTGGATGTCACGAGGGACTCGGGGCTCATTCTTTGCGATTGAATCCTGTTTGAGCATCTGTTGTGATATCACAATAAAGTTTGCCTTTCCTGAAGAGACTCGTGTTCAGACAATCCTTGCTCCTGTCCGGTCCGGCCTCGTCTTGAGTGAACCTGCAGATTCCGGTTACACTTGTAGATAGAAAATTAAGTAGTTTCCATAGCATTGTTTTTTTTTTTTTTTTGTCTTCTGTACGAGTGTGTAATAAATGTACATTTTTCTGAAACCTTTTATTAAATGCTTATATTTTTTTGGGGGGGGGGCGGCAGACTAAAATTTTGGTGCGGAAAGACTGCTCAAATATAATTCCAGCCTACCTTGCAAGTGATCAACCAGCTCTCGCTGGATTGTAGTAGATCCACCGGTCAGCAACAGCTCCATAAAATGTTATTTTTAGGAAAAGTACAGCAAATGCAAACAAACTGAAGTCACTCTCTCACACTGTGTGTTTTTATTTAAAGCGACACTTTAGGGTTAAAACACCACCTCCCTTCTCTCATTTTAACCCTTAATACCCACTTGCCGGACTGCTTTCCAGGTAGGGTAATCCCACCTGACACTCAAAAAGGAGAGGGGGAGGACACTCCGCTATCTATGATATTAAAATGGGGCACAGGGAACCTTTTCACTTGACTCGATTTTTTTCGTAATGTCACATACACTTACTGGATGATCTCCACCCTTGGCATTGTCATCTTTCCGTTTCCACATCTACAATATCTCCAAGAGCTGGAGGTCTGCACATACCTAAGCCAGTTAGACATCCCATTAACCTTTGGAATAATCTTCCCCAGTAGATAAATAATGCAAGTGGAGCCAGGTATTGTGTAATTCTTCCGTATTGTGTACCACGTGTATCGTCACAGCCAGCAAGCAAACTGACCTCGACCATCAGAGCTGCTTGTTAGTGCATTCTTGGAAACAGATGTTGACTATGGTCTGGAGAGATCTATTACTAATAACGGCACAAATACAACTAAATCCCACTAAAAGCTCATAGTGCTAGCACGGGATATTTAGGCTAGGGTCAGACCAGCGCATTCTGTGCGGACTGTGCGTCCGTACTTTCTGACTGACGACAAGGTAGTGGCCACACAGTCCGTTTTTGTGACTGATGTTTTTGTGACTGACGTAGAAGGGAAAATAATATGAAAAACATTTTGTCCGTCAAAAATGCAGTCCGCCTGACTACGTTCCATCACTCACACACAAAGTGATGTGGACGTTGCGGACACAACGCACTCTGTGCATCCATTCTAGCGGATTTACGTTCTTGCCTAACTTGCGTCCGTTTGTCGCGCCCGTTGTGTGTCCGCACTTCTGTGCGCACGTACTTCGTGTGTGGGTCTCTACTGATCATAATTGTATGCTACCACGGACGTTAAAATGTGCGGCAACACGGAGATGAACACTGCGCTCGTCTGACCCCAGCCTTAGACGGCAACTGTCACGTTCCTGTTTTGTTCCAGAAGTCCTGGAAAACCCCCAACTCTTGACTTGACCTGTAGTGTTCCTGTGCAGCGGGAAAGGTGTGATGTGCAATTGCTAACTGATACTTTGTGGGTTCCAGCACCGGCGTCTCCCAGAATGCTCGCAGAATGTGCTGACGTCATTGGTCCCCGTATTGGTACTCGTCGGGCGGGATATTCGCATCCCATCAGCTGAGTTCAAGTTGTTGAGGGAAATTGCTCTGCTTCACACAGCCATATATTATCTGCAGAACAGCTGGAGGAATGGGGGGGGGTACCTTGCAGCCCGACCACTTTAATAAGCTAGCGGGGTCAGGGTGCGTAGAGAGTTCCTTTAATGTTATTCTGAGCAATAGGTTAGAATTTTCTATGATTGATTAACCCATTGTGGGATAATGACCTTTTGGCATTTTAATAATGTAATATAGCAGCAAAAAAACAACAACTCGTTACTCCTCATTTCCCGGACTCATTTAAATGCTGTGAATAAATTACTGCACGTGCAGCTCCGATGGATCATTAATTCAGACATAGGAGCGTGTCACGTTTGACCAGCCGTTCACTTTCCATCAGACGTGATATTCTGAACTTGTGAAAACTTGGATAACCCCAGCCGTCCTGTCCGGTTCACGCATGGATCTGGCTGGACATCTGGAGTCTGGGCATTGACAGGCTGTAGTGTTTTTAATCCATTATTCGTACCGGAGTTGTAATCCAGACCAGTTCTACTGATGCACCGCAAAACGAGAATTCCTCCTTTTCTATGGAAACATGTTTTCGATGTGGTACTGCATTATGGATTCTCCAAAGCCTATGGGTTGCAGCAGATGCCCCGAGCATTCAGGACCCTAGCGACCACTACGGGGCAGACTGCCGGACTCAGCGCCTGCCCCGTAATCTGCAGGTAAAACAGGGGCACGAAGGTGAAATTAGTGACCGCTAATTTATTCCTCTTGGCATCCCAGTTTTTTTTTGTTTGTGTTTTTTACTTTCATATTGGAAAATTATTTTACAATTTTATTTTGTAAATAAGTCATCAGACAATCAGGCAAGGGAAAACATGGGCCACGCAGGGCCACAAGTCATCATCAACATAAGTACATCGTGAGAAATGAAACATTAAAGTAAAGGGCAGCTGCGGTATAAAAGCTCTGCATTGGATAAGGAAGTCTCAGAAAATAAAATAAGAGCAAAAGATAAAGGAATCTCTCAAAAAGATTGACTGTAAACTCAGCATAAAAACTGAAACAATGGGGAGTCTGAGTAGTAAAGTCATCGTTTGCAGGGGGGATATACGGGTGGGAGAGAGGCAGGGAAGGAGAAAAATAAAAAGGCATCAGGTAGGGGAGGGTCACAAAATTTCGGTACGGGCTTGGAACCAGGGGAGGCGAAACGGTTTTCAGCCTGTGTCCATCCATAGTGCAGGATTGACATCCCCGCCAGGCCGGACCACCAGGATTAGCATCCCCTCGGCCGATTTAACACCTGCGGCGACGCCCAGCCAAGAGCAGTCCAGTACCCCCGTAGCAGCTGGCCAGAGAGGCCCAGACACCATGTCCTTTTACTTTCCTCCGGTGCGGTCCGGGCTCGTCCAGCTCAGCGATCGCCTCCGCGTGACCAAGCTCGCAGACAGTCAGCTGCACATCTGCGCACGGTTCTGGAGTTGCTCCAGAATCCCGGTGCAGTGCCACAGTTGGGTCTCCGCCAGCGACTCGGCGTTCCTTGTCCGACTCTGCATCCGTCCGACCATCTGCGTGTTCCCGGAACGGGACAGGTGCAACCTCCAACGGCATCAGCGCTTTCAGTCCTCGGCAGGTCTGTAGCACCGCCATCAGCCTGCGCCAATCCCCCCTACAGAGTGGGGTGTCATCAACCCCCTCCAGCATCGCCAGGCAGGTGTCAAGAGCCGACAGCGCGACCCCCCGCTCCATAAATGGGGGAGTGGAGGCCTCCCCTATCCAGGCCTCAAGACTACCATCATCTTCCGCCTTACTGACATCAGTAGCGGCCGGGAGACGTGGGCCCAACGTCCAACTATGAACAAGCTATTGGTCTGGTCTGGATCCAGTGGACGACCAGCCTTATTTACGTAACTAGCTGTCCGTGTCCCCTAGGTTTCAGCTCTGTGCTCGTTTATTTTCCTGGATCACAACAGGTGTAGGGGTATCTGGGTTGCGCACAGTGCAAAGATAATAGGGGATTGATAACATGTTACAGAGGGAAAGAGGAAGACACAAAGGCCTGCTTTTATACAGAAAAGAGTTATCAGCTGTTACATATTAATCTACAGTTGTGTTCAAAATTATTCAACCCCCAATGCTGTAAAGGGTTTTAGGGAATTTAGTGTACATTTGTAATTGTATTCAGAATGAAATCCTACAAGGACTTTTTAAAGAACCATATGCAACTAAAATGACATCAATTGGTTTTGTAATACAGTAGTAAATGTTTCTTTTGTGAATTCTTCATTGACACAATTATTCAACCCCTTAAAGACTACCACTCTGAAGAACAGAGGTTCATTCAAGTGTTTTCAATCAGGTATTGAAAACACCTGTGGATGTCACAGAGCAGCAATCAAGCATAATAAGCACCAATTAGGCAGCTTTAAAATGACTGTGATACTCAGCTCCTTCTAGACATTTACTGGTGTGGTTACAAACATGGTGAAGTCAAGAGAATGGTCTACACGTGCCTCTTTGATTTAATTGTAAGCAAGATGACTGAATGATCAAAATCAATGTCAAACTGGCCAAAACACTCAATTTCAGTGGGGGTTAAATAATTTTGAACACCACTGTATAAGGTTAAAAACCTCATTGTTTAGCAAAACCTTATAAAGAGTTACAGATAATAATAATGCAGATGGTATTAAGGCTGGGTTCACACCTGAGCGTATCTCATATGTGCGTTTGTCGGGCGTTTTACACAATTAGAAACTCGCGTCGTACGTGCGTTTTTTGAAGTCTATTATTATTATTATTATTCATTATTTATAAAGCGCCAGCATATTCCGCAGCGCTGTACAATAAGCACAGTATAGACAGGGTTACAATACATTGAACAACATTTGACAAACAGTACAGGAGGAGATGAGGGCCCTATTCCCGTAGGAACTCACAATCTAGGAGGGTTGGGGTTGGAAACAGGAGGAGAGGACTGTAAGGTGAGAGTGATTGATGGTTGCGTCAGTGAGTTGGGTGGTAGGCTTCCCTAAATAGGAATGTTTTAAGGGAGCGTTTGAAGGAAGAGAAGTTAGGGGAAAGTCTGACAGTACGAGGGAGAGCGTTCCAGAGAGTGGGGGCTGCGCGTGAGAAATCCTGCAGTCTATCATGGGAAGAGGTAATGCAGGGAGAAGCTAGGCGCAGGTCACTGTTTGACCTTAGGGAGCGGGCTGGGGTGTATTTGGTGATTAGTGAGGACAGGTAGTGGGGCGCTGAGTTAGTGAGGGTTTTGTAGGTAAGGGTAAGGATAAGGATTTTGAACTTAATTCTGCAGTGGATGGGGAGCCAGTGAAGGGACTCGCAGAGGGGAGCGGCAGAGACAGAGCGGCGTGTGAGGTGAATTAGCCTGGCGGAGGCGTTCAGGATGGATTGTAGGGGGGAGAGGCGGGACAGAGGGAGGCCAGATAAGAGATTATTGCAATAGTTGAGTCGGGAGATTACCAGGACGTGTATGAGTTGTTTTGTGGTGACAGCGGTAAGAAATGGCCGAATTCTGGAAATATTACGCAGTTGGTATCGGCAGGAGGAGGAAAGAGACTGGATGTGGGGGATGAAGGAAAGAGCAGAGTCAAGTGTAACTCCAAGACAGCGAACTTGGTTTGATGGGGAGATGGTGATACCCTCCACCGTGATAGAGAAGTCAGGAGGTGGGGAGGCATTGGAGGGAGGAATAAGTAGGAGCTCAGTCTTTGACATGTTGATCTTTAGGTGGTGGGAGGCCATCCAGGAGGAGATGCCAGATAAACAGTCACTGACTTTTGAAAGGACAGGGGGAGAGAGATCAGGGGTAGAGAGGTAGATCTGAGTGTCATCAGCGTAGAGGTGGTAATTAAAGCCAAAGCTGTTGATGATTTTGCCCAGGGAGGAGGTGTAGATGGAAAAGAGCAGAGGACCAAGGACAGAGCCTTGAGGTACACCAGCAGATAGAGGCAATGAAGAGGAGGAGGTACCAGCAAAGGACACACAGAAGGACCTGTTGGATAAATAGGAGTCAACCCAAGCAAGTGCAGTGTCACCGAGACCCAGAGAGTTGAGGGTCTGTAGAAGGAGGGGGTGGTCAACAGTGTCAAAAGCAGCCGAGAGGTCAAGCAGGATGAGAATAGAATAGTGGCCATGTTTTTTAGCAGTTAGGAGGTCGTTAGGAGTCTATTACTGCAAACGTTCTGTAATACGCCCCAAAGAAGCTCCTGTACTACTTTGGGTGTAGGGCGTTTTATGTGAAACTCCCAGGTGTGAACCATGCCCATAGGAAATAATGGGATTTCAGTGTTTGAGCATTTTACAGCGCGTAGGAACACGCTGTAAAACGCACAGGTGTGAACCAGGTGCAATTAAACACGATCCCTCTAAGCAGGTCTATACAATGGCTTGCAACAGGTAGAACTTGAAGTGTTTTAATTTGAGCGGCAGTACTACTAGTAATACCCTTTTAATAGAAGTATATAATGCTGGGACATGAATAATAGAATCATATAATATATACTACATATATACCGCGCCCCTGCCTACATCTCCTCCCTTATTAGCAGGTATATCCCACTTCGCTCTGCCAATTATCTGATACTATCACTTCCTCGTACCCGCACCCCCAACTCCCGCCTTCAGGACTTCTCCCAAGCTGCCCCCTTTCTATGGAACTCCCTCCCCCGTAACATTAGACTTGCCCCATTTCTCCAGTCCTTCAAGAAGTCTCTGAAAACCCATCGGCTCTCTCCATGATCCCTGACTGTCATTTCCTGCTCCTCATCCCATTCAGCCCTCCTGCAACCCGCCACTTCACTTACCTTATTCACCCTCATCTAATGGGTCACCCCTCTCCTCTTAGTTTGTCAGCTCTCGAGCAGGGTCCTCCCTCCTTCTGTTTTGTGTGTGTAATGTGTATATTTGTTATTCTGTCTCTCCCATTGTACAGCGCTAAGGAATTTGTTGGCGCTTACAAATACTCGTAACTGTATATCTTTACCTATGTAATAAATATAACTGTGATGCCTCCCTAGCATTCTGAGCTTAATGATTATAAATATTTTGGATATATATTGTTTATAATATCATTTCTTCTTCTATCCTATCTTGAGGAAAGTATTATTTTTGCAACAAAAAAAAACAAACCAAAAACAACAAAAGCACTTCTGTGGTTTTTCATGAGACCTTTTGTTTGTAGAGAAAACAAAATAAAATGATATTTTGCATTTAATATGAGAACATGAACATTGTGGTTGTTTACTAGTGTCCTTCAGCACTCAGCAATGAGGTTTCAATCTTCTGTACCTGGTTTTTGTAAACAATGTATTAACCTCAGCTGATTGCACTACATTCCTTGGCGTGAAAGCTTAGCAATGCAGCCGGGGGGGGGGGGGTGTGGAGGAATTCAGAGCTCTCAGTAGTATCAGGAATGGATTTGAGACTGAGTACAGGTGAAGCCACCTTATCCAGAATGCTCGGAACCACATGCCTTCTGGAATTCAGATTCTTCAGTATTTCAGAATCTGAGAATGGCAGGCTTGGTCCAGTGTAAGAGCTGTCATGCATTTGTTTTTAGATCCAATTTTTGGAGGTTTGGAGTGTGCCTGATATGTAGGCAGCTCTCTTTATTGCAGCAGGAAATTGCCTGTTTGAAGTCTGAGATTTGTAAATTATCTGTTAGAGAAACTCAGGCTATGACTGTTACTAAACCACTGCCACAGAGGCCTCCTAGGAGCGGCAGATGGACTACTGTAGGATCTGGTAGACTTAGAGTTGTGGAGAGAAGGAATGTCCCACAATCTGTGGCTCTTCTTAATTCTTTTGAGGCACTTTCAGAGTGTAGTGATAAGACGGATGTAGGCTTAGACACCATAGTTGAGGAACCACCATCCACTATGCCTAAGGTATGCAGCACTGCAACCAAGGACAAAAATGAAAAGGTGGGACTTGATAGAAGGCAATTGTTGCTGGGTGATTCTATCATAAGAGGTGGTTGAGCTGGAGAGTAGTGGTTTGGTGAGATGTCTTCCTGGGGCTACTGCTCGTAGAGACAAGAGACGTAGTCTCAATATTGTCAAACAAGCAAAGCAACAAGGGGAAGTGGATGTTCTAGTCCATCTAGGGACAAATGACTTGGCTAGCAATGAGGTTTCTGAGATTAAGGAAGATTTTTGTGTTCTTGGAGGTGAAATACAGCAGATTGCGTCCACTGTGTCATTCTCTGAAGTTTTGCCTGTGCATAACATTCAAGATAGGCAGATGTGCAATAGGGAATTCAATTTGTGGCTTCGGGAATGGTGTCGGGAGCAAGGATTTGGCTTTGTGTCCCATGATAGCTCTAATTGGAGCAGAAAGGAACTGTATAAAAAAGATGGTTTGCATCTTACTCATAGGGGAACATATGTTCTCAGTGAGAAGTTCAAAGGTTTCGCAAAGAAATATTTAAACTAGGAGGGGGGGACAAAAAAAGGGTAAAAAAATCTGCCCGATTGTCCCCCAAAACTAAATCGGAGGGTGCAAGCAACATGCGAGGTAAAAAATGACAAGCTCAGAGTCGTGTCTACAAATGCTCGCAGTTTAGTCAATAAAATCAATGAACTAGAGGCAATGATGGCAGCTGAAAAAGTAGATTTAGTGGCGGTTACTGAGACATGGTTCAGTGAGAAAAATAACTGGGACATAACAATACCGGGGTACTCTTTATATAGAAAAGACAGAGAAGGTAGGAAAGGAGGAGGAGTGGCCCTGTATGTGAAAAACAACATAAAAACGAACCAAATAAAAGTGAGCGAGGTGAACATAGAGTCAGTTTGGGTTACACTAACATTTGGCAATCATACAGTAGCTCGTGTAGGTGTGATCTATAGACCCCCTGGACAAGCAGAAGACTAGATAATCTGCTGGTTGAGGAAATAGCCAAAATGGCAATGAAGGGGGAAGTTATTATCATGGGGGACTTTAATCTTCCTGATGTGAACTGGAAAACCAAAACAGCTGGGTGCACCAGGAGTACAAATATTCTAAACTCCCTACTGGGATTATCTCTAACACAAGTAGTTGAGGAGCCGACCCGTAAAGAGGCCATATTGGATTTAATACTCACAAATGGAGGTTTGGTATCGGACGTTGTTGTAGGTGAAAATTTGGGATCTAGTGATCACCAGTCAGTATGGTTTAATATAACAACAGGGATGGAGCCGCACCACACAAGAACGAAAGTTTTAGACTTTAAAAAAACAGATTTTTCTAAAATGAGATTTTGTGTGAAGGAGTCATTATCAGACTGGAGGAGTTTAAAGGGAGTCCAGGAGAAATGGGATTATTTAAAGGAAGCATTATTGAAGGCCACAGGAAATTGCATTCGGCTTGTTAGCAAAAACAAAAAAGGGAAGAAACCACTGTGGTACTCTGCAGAAGTGGCCAAAATAGTGAAGAACAAAAAGACAGCATTCAATAATTATAAAACAACTCAGAGTGAAGAAGATAGGCAAACCTATAAGATTAGGCAGAAAGAGGCAAAGCAATTTATAAGAGCTTCCAAAGCACACGCAGAAGAGAAAATAGCTCAGTCAGTAAAAAAGGGGGACAAAACATTTTTTAGATACATAAACGAGAAAAGAAAAGTAAAACAAGGATTAGTTAGATTAAAAACAAAGGAAGGAAGGTATGTAGAAGAGGATAAAAGTCTCGCTGACTGCCTCAATGAATATTTTTGTTCAGTCTTTGCAGAAGAAAAGGAAGGAAAGGGACCTCAGTTAGGAGAGACACTAAAGAGACATTTACATATCAGTTTACAGAGGAGGAGGTTCTACAGCAGCTGTCTAAAGTAAAGACAAATAAGTCAATGGGGCCTGATGGGATCCACCCTAAATTATTAAAAGAGCTCAGTGATGTAATAGCAAAACCGTTAACAGATTTATTTACCAATCCTTGTTAACGGGAGTCGTCCCAGAAGACTGGAAATTAGCAAATGTTGTGCCCATTTACAAGAAGGGTAGTAGGGAGGAATCGGGGAACTATAGGCCAGTTAGTCTTACGTCAGTAGTGGGGAAATTAATGGAAACCATGTTAAAGGAAAGGATTGTTGAACATCTAAAAACACATAGATTACAGGATCAGAAACAACATGGGTTTACCTCAGGGAGATCATGCCAAACTAATCTTATTGATTTTTTTGATTGGGTAACAAAAATAATAGACACAGGTGGTGCAGTAGACATTGCTTATTTAGATTTCAGTAAGGCTTTTGATACTGTTCCGCATAGAAGGCTTATCAATAAATTGCAATCTTTGAGTTTAGATTCCAATATTGTTGACTGGATTAGGCAGTGGCTGAGTGACAGACAACAGAGGGTTGTGGTAAATGGAGTTTATTCGGCACAAGGTCTTGTTACCAGTGGGGTACCTCAGGGGTCAGTACTTGGACCCATTCTCTTAATATTTTTATTAGTGATATTGCAGAAGGTATTAATGGAAAAGTATGTCTTTTTGCTGATGACACAAAGATTTGCAACAGGGTTGACGTTCCTGGAGGGATCAGCCAAATGACAAATGATTTAGGTAAACTAAAAAAATGGTCGGAGTTGTGGCAATTGAGTTTTAATGTGGATAAGTGCAAGATAATGCACCTGGGACGTAAAAACCCAAGGGCTGAATATAGAATATTTGATACAGTCCTAACCTCAACATCTGAGGAAAGGGATTTAGGGGTCATTATTTCAGAGGATCTAAGGGTAAGTAGTCAATGTAATAGAGCAGCAGGAAATGCTAGCAGAATGCTTGGTTGTGTAGGGAGAGGTATTAGCAGTAGGAAAAGGGAAGTGCTCATGCCACTGTACAGAGCACTGGTGAGACCTCACTTGGAGTACTGTGTGCAGTACTGGAGACCGTATCTCCAGAAGGATATAGACCTCTTAGAGAGAGTTCAGAGAAGGGCTACTAAAATGGTGTACGGCTTGAAGGAGAAAAGTTACCAGGAAAGGCTTAATGATCTTAACATGTACAGCTTGGAAAAAAGACGAGACAGAGGAGATATGATAGAAACATTTAAATACGTAAAGGGAATCCACAAGGTAGAGGAAGGGGGTATATTTAAAAGGAAACAAAATAGCAAAACAAGAGGACATAGTCTTAGATTAGAGGGGCAAAGGTTTAAAAGTAACATCAGGAAGCATTATTTTACTGAGAGGGTGGTGGATACATGGAACAGTCTTCCAGTAGAAGTGGTAGAGGCCAAAACAGTAATTGAATTTAAGCAAGCATGGGATAGGCATAAGGCTATCCTAAACAAAAGATAAATCCAGGTAAAGTATCCATGTAATTGGGCAGACTAGATGGGCCGAAAGGTTCTTATCTGCCGACATTTTTCTATGTTTCTATGTTTCTATGTGGTGTTTTTGCGAGGATGGAGATTGTGGCCAGAGAGCCCCATTCCTCTTCCTTCTGCAGCACTGGGGAGACGGGTGTCACGTCCCACACCGTCTTCACTAGCCAGCGCGCGGTAGCGCGTTCCTCGCTGCTCGCTGGTCGGCTCCGACTGATATGGAAGCTCCTCGTGGTCACGGGTCAGGCATGGCGGCGGAGCTCGGCGTGATTATGCGGCACCCACCGGGTTTAAAACCAGGCGCCTGAAATCCACTCCTTGCCCTGACGTGGTTTTCACATCCTCTCAATGCTATTCCTTTATTTTTATTTGACCCTGTGTCAGACTACCCTCCTGGCAATTAACCCCTTGGCCACCCTTGTGACTACCCATTCTGATTACCGATTCTGACATATGATTGCCAACCATTCTGGTACAGACTCTAACTTACGGCTGACATTCCTTCTTGCAAACGATACTGACATACGGCCGACTATCATTCTCGTTACCGACTCTGGCATTTCTATCCTTGACATTCTGGTATCCTATTCCGTCGATAACCCTTGCTGGACATTTCTATTATTTACCCTGTCTGGTTCAACACAATCTTGATTTCTGGTATAAGTTTCCTCTTTTGGGTTCTGGTAATAGGTAGCTGTGCCGACCACTTCAAGGATCGGAAGAATAAGATAGCTGTGCTGCGTACAGGAATTAGTGTCTTCGTTGTTGGGGAAGAACGTGACACCGGGTTCCTATCTGGAGCGCCCTATATCTGAAAATACTAAAATATGGGCGGCTCCAAAAATTCTGGTTTTCA
This sequence comes from Leptobrachium leishanense, assembly GCA_009667805.1. Classification (NCBI taxonomy): domain Eukaryota; kingdom Metazoa; phylum Chordata; class Amphibia; order Anura; family Megophryidae; genus Leptobrachium; species Leptobrachium leishanense. Next base: position 5,869,091 of record CM019063.1, on the reverse strand, counting down.
GAGTCTTCCAGGTTTTAGAAATCCAGGTAAGGGGAGAGTCCTACTTGTAGATATATAGAAAAAAAAGAAGTGTGTGGCACAGCCCCCCCCCTTCATTAGTTTGCCAGACGGGTCAGTCTAACCCACTCGCCCTCGTTTAATTTCCACTCGCCAAATGCGAGCAGGCGAGTGGAAATTTTGAGGTCTGCAGTAACGTACATATGTCAACGTCAGAGCAACCCTGTCTAAATAAACCCAAGAGATATATCACAGACACAGAGAAAATGCTCTAATTGCTTTTATACTGATGGATAACAATGTTTATGTTCCGAAGGTGGAGGAGTACCATTAATTTAAGGATAGTCCTCTGGCTACAGGAGCGGCAGCGGCTCTTTAACCAAATCAGACCTTTTATTATTTCCAAAGTGTGGCTAAATTTAAATCTGTTCCTTTCTATACCTCTGTAAGGCAAATCAAGTTTGAAAGTATCTGCTAGAGCTCAATGCTCTTTGTAATTGGACGTTTCCTAAAATACCACACCATTGGACATTGAATTGAATCATTACAGAACGTATAAAGTTTATTGGGACTGACAGCCGAGTACACATACAAAGGGCAGAGATAAATTACTCCCAAATGAAGGTGTTTTAGCCTGTAGGGAATCCGATTCAAACCACAAATGGCTTATTTTGTGGCTAACGGAACAAATTAAACTAAATATATGCATCGGGGCTGCAACATTGTTTATATGTCCTATGGACATTTACCAAAAGAAGTCATTTTTCTTTATCAGTCCAAACTTTCAGACCATGCTGGCACCGTCCAGCCGTGCCTCAAGACTCTTTTTGTTTGTTTTTATTCATTTTGTTTTGTTTTGTTCTGTACTTCATTGAATTATCTCCTGAATGCAAGATATTTCTTCCCTTTCACTTGTCAACCATATTCTTCCTGTTTAGTTCAACACACATTTCCAAAGAACCTCCGCCTCCTTGTTCTCTGTGTTTAGGAAACGATATTGGATATTCGACAATCGTTTACAAACCTTTTAACTCTTTTACGATCAGGCATAAAACATTCAATTGAAGCATGAGATGTGTGGGTAACACTTAAACACGTTGGGGAAATTATGAATATTGCGAAAAGATATGGTTCGGAGATAGTTAAATGATTAAAATAATGTAAGTTTGCTCATGTTTCATTTAGCATTTTAGCCTTTATTTGCTGGGATGACAGGTTCTGGACTCGAGATAGTGTTCTTTATCTTGCACAATTTCACATTGGGGTCTGTGTTATTAGCATACAGGCAGAAATGTCCTTTTGTGTCAAACACAGTAAATGTGATAAAATAGAGGTTTTCAGATTTCCTGCTTATGGGGATTCGTAGTGATCATAATGAGATTATTAGCAATGCAGCTTCCAAAAAATACCAATAGCATATAAAAATATCTGTATGTGGCATAATGCCTGTGTATGGAAATTACAGTAACACTTTGTATCTGTACTGTACAGGGATTTTCACTCATAACCTCCAGAATCTTATCCCCTGTGCTGCAGTGAGTGATCCCAGAGCTTTCCCTGTATTCTGTCCTCTCCCTGGCTGCTGTAATGCAGCGGTAAAGTTTGTTGAGTGTTTTGATACTGGAAGGGCGTGGACTGTGCTTGCAGCTTCTTTACATTAACTCAGGGTGACATGAGTGAATTGTATTCACCTCCACTAATCTTGCTATGAAAAACATGGGCAAATAGGTTTTTTAATGCATCCCGTCTCCCTTAATCCCTTCTCCTTATACTAATTGCAAAACTAAAAAAAACGTCCACAAATCTACATCATCATTCCTCTCGCTCCATCAAGGAGCGGCCAAGGCTTTGATTTCCACTCAGCGATGGAGTACATTTGGCGTTTTCTGCCAAAAAAGTCACAACCCCAACCTGTCAATCATCTCCCACCTTCGGTCTCAAAATAACCAAGGACACGAAACGTAGATCATGTTAGGTAGCTAAGAAAGAGGAACTTAAGTCATATATAGAACGAGTTATATAGGGTGAATTACCATTTTACCTATTTCTTTTGAAATCATCATTTTAACCCCTTTCATTATAATTCCATTTAAAATCATTACAAAGGGAGTGACTTGTTATAAGGTCACTTCCTTCCAGCGTTGCCACGGACAATGGATGAATGAGTGGTGGGAGGAGGCTGACAGGCAGGAGCCCTTATTTTGTGAGTCCTATGCAACGGCACAGGGCACATTGCATGAGATCAAGCAGCTGAGCTAATTGAGGTGTTAAGGCAGACGCAGTACGTTGCATCGTTTTTTTTAGTTCAGTTAAGCAGTGAAAGGGTTAAGCTTCTGGCTTGCTAAGTAGGGTTGTGATACACACCTGTTGTAATACATAACCCTCCTGCAACAAAACCTGTTAAAATACAAACAATTTGAGAAAATCGCCATGTTAAGTAAACTGCTCAATGACCTCTTTTTGGTTTGTTTAGTCCCGTTAATTGAAACGTGACATTCTGAATGGTTTGTTTGTGTATCTGCATTCACTCAATGCTCTATGTCTGTCTCTCACTATTTACTAAGCAAACTTCAGGAATGTGCTTGTGACAGACCACCTGGCCCACCGTCTGTGTGCCTCTGTCAAGCTCTAGCTTTCTCTAAGCTGGACCCCGAAGTCCAGATCTGCAGCCCCAAATCTTACCTAAAATCACCAGGCACGACCAGTGTTTCTGAGTGCAAAATAAGACTGACTCTTTATTTGAAATATACAGCTAAAAACATTTGAGGGACAACCCCCTGCATGAATACATTACAGATAACTCCAGTCACAGGACAATGGGAAGGGACATTCAAAACAATGGAGCGATAACACATGCAATCTTATTTTATACAGTCTGCTAGGTCCTAGGAGGAAGGGGGAGTTGAGGGGAGCAGGGAAAACAAAGGAATCTATTCTTATAGTGAGTGGGTGTACACTATACAAAGAGAGGACCGCTAATACAGAAGTGTACACTATACAGAGACACAAAAGGAGACTCTACAATAAATACATAAGGGAATAATACACAGACACAGTCAACATAAATCCTGGATTCCCTGGGCAATCCAGTAGGCAAACCCCAGGTAGCACCTTGGTCCTTGGTCCATAGTCAGTAGGAAGGAGGTTAGCCTGCAGGCTCCTCCAACTGCCTCAGAGACAGCTGGATCGGTCACAGAGCTCTTGCACATGTGAGTGATGTATGTGATCAAGGAGTTGTTTTGTTTTTCAGTGTATAGAATCCGAGGCTTACTAACCAATATATTCAGATGATGGCTTATCGTTTTCGCTTAGATTCTACAAATTTTCTATCACATCACTATTTTCTTGAGCAATCCCTGCAGTATTGATCACTCCCTGACTTCATTTCAGGAAATTAGGTTTTATGTCCTTTAAAATCATGCATGGAGCAGTTGAGATGTCACTTTATGAAATTAGCTTTTTTTGTTTATTTGTAGTTTGCTTAGTGCTAAAATTGGTGCCCAGCCTCGGGCTCCATAAATACTTAATCAGTTTCTTTTCACATCAGTCCAATGTGTGTGCACTCAAAGGAATATGCGCTGGAGGTTATTATTACATTTTAAAGAAAACAATAACCTTTGTTGAACATTATAATTACATAAATCATTGTGAGTTGTGACAACTAAGTCCAGTCCCCTTCACTCCCACCTATTGGCAGAACGTAAACTACTTCGTTCTGGTGATGGAGTAATTAGATCTTTCTCTGTGATAAGGTTTTGCCAAGAGACAGAAAGCTTGAGGCGTGCAGGAGATACATTTCCCTAAAACCGAGTCAACTATCCGTAAAGCGGCACTGTACACATGCATGACGGGTTAGCGTTTTAAAGTGGTCAGGATGTGTGGAGTGTGCATCCTGCCTCCTGATTGGTTTGGCAGGAAATGCTTTGTGAAGCAGAGGAGTTTCCTCAGCCCACATGTTGCATCATCAGGCAGCAAGGATTTTTTTATTTCCCAGCTGCCAGTCAGCAGATCAGTCACTAGTGATGTCAGCAATCTCTGTGCTGACATCATCATCTCTCAAACCAACCACAATAGCGAGAGTCTTGATAGAAGCAGCCAATAGATTGGTTATGCTCATGCGTGCCTATCTCCAATCCTTTGTTCTGTGCTGATGCTACAGAGGTTATAAGCAATGCACAAATTGTGTATTTCGCAAATTGCGTAGAAAAACTGCAGGGACTTCAGCATTATGGAAGCCCTGAGCTGACGGGGATGAGCAGTGCGTGCTGGTGGAGAAAAGGTGAGTATTACCATCTTAGATTAAAAATAGGAAAATAAATAATTGGGCTTATGCTGTCACTTTTTTTGATTCGGGTGTACGTTTAATGTTCCAGCTTTCTCGTAAGAGGATTTCATCTCTAGAAATAGGTTTTAGGCAAGCGGACATTGGGGAAGAGCTCGACTTGGAGAAATGGTCCAAGATCTGTGAGGCCAATTTTAAATCATCCTGTTGTGTAATGCACATGGAACAAGGCGTTAAGACCCCATTTAGATGGTACCTCACCCCGGTACGGTTGCATCCAGGGCCGGTACTACCGCTAGGCGAGCTAGGTCGGCCGCCTAGCGCGCAGTGCCTTCTAGGGGCGCAGCCGGCCCCGAAGTCCTTCGAGAATATTAATTTTGGTGTCCCTGTCCCCAGGAGTTATGTAAACTATTACTGTGTTTCATACTTAGTCTTCTTCAAGGGTCGTTCTATGCTGTGTTTGAGGGAAATATCTTATACTCAAGGTCAAGGTTTAATAAAATATGTCTTGGACATTCAACCCTATCAACATTGCGGTTCTATCAGGCCATGTGGATGCAGATGTTTCACCTCCCTGCTTGACCAAAAACAAAAAAAGTCCAACATGCTAAAATTTGGTTGGAACCCCTTTTGCTGTGATTGTGGCACACAATCATCGCGGCATCGTGTCGATAAACTCACGCAATGTCGAAGCATTTATTTCCGTCCAGAGCCGCATTAATTTGTGGCCAAGATCTTGTATTGATGATGGGAGAGTCGCAGGGCTGCGTAAAGTCTTCTCCAGCACATTATCCCGAAGATTCTCCATGGGGTTACGGACTGGACTGTGTGGTGGCCAATCCATGTGTCTCGTGCTCCCTGAACCACTTTTGCACAATTTGAGCACGATGAATCCTGGCATTGCCATCTTGGATTATGCCCGCTGTGTCATCAGGGGAGAAAAAACATTGGTGGAAAAACTTGCTCATTCAGTATATTCAGAGTCACATGACCTTTTTTTTTTGCAGCTGAAACATATTAATCGCTGCAATAATTATCCAATGGAAGGCTCACACCTATCTGCTTAGTTAAATCTAGTTGGTAACATTTTTTGTCCAGGCAGTGTATTTAATGGCTAATACAGGGCTCAAAATTTCAAGTCCCAAGCTACTTGATTACTCGCCACTAGTTGCCCCACCTAACCCCTATCCTGTCCTGCCTGCATCCCCCACTCGCCCTCATGTAATTTCCACTTGCCAAATGCTAGTAGGCGAGCGGAAATTTTGAGGCCTGGGCTAATATGTTCTTGTGTAGATCAGCTAATATCCTACACAAATGAACTTATTATTTTTACTCCTGTCAACCAGTAGTGATTGGAAAGATTTTATTAATAGATTGTCTTTTTATGTATTTTTTTTATTTTCTTTATATCTCGAGGAGCCTCCTGTTTGACCCTTGCCCAAAGGCTCTCAAGCTCTAAAGCCGCCTGTTCTGTAGAGGAAGTCTTTCATCTGGCGTTCCAAAGGCAGACGTCAGACACTGATGATCTAGATTTTTGTGATCTTCTAGCTTCATTAAGGAAATTATCATATTTTCTCATGTTATTTCATCTTAATTGAGGAGACCTAAAACCTAGCGTGGCTGATTATCAGGACATTAAGCTGAGTGTGCCCTAAACAGATTGCTTTGGCGCGCATGACAGTGCGCATACGCCTGACGCAAAATATTATGAACTCAATTACCAGACATTGAATGAGATCCTGGAAATGAATTTTGGCACCTCCAGACATTATTAAATTCTGCGACTTGGATTTGAATCATCGCTTCCTGTATTAGAATTATCTGGTTTCTTTTTCTATTCTCGATCAGGAAATGAATTTGTAAATATTTTAGATTTAATTTGCAGGTTTGATAGATGAGTAACCCGTCAATTTCTGTTTTCCTTGAAACGGCAGAAAACTGCTCTTTTTTTTTTTTTTGCCTTAAAAGAGCTTTTATAATTGGACAGACACACAAAGAGTTAAATTGATGTGTTGGGGTCAGATGAGCATCTTTGAGAGCGGAAGGAACACCTGTGAGAGTGGACGTTCCTTCCACTCTGACGCCCGTCTGGCCACCTCGCGGAGCGCAGTTAGTACGCTTAGTGCTGCAAGGCTCAATTTAACCCTATGGAGGATTGCGCTTTGCGGCCCTGTCAACGCACTTCTAGCGTTTTGCCTGGCTTTCTGCACGTCCGCTTGTAGCGCGCGCTACAGCGTGTGACCGGCCCCCGTCAAAGCGTCATAATGCTGCAACAGACGCCGGGAGGCACATCAGTACAGTCGTACCAAGTGGAACCCCCATCTCCTGATCCGTGACAGCTAGGGGTTAATGTTTGATATCACTGGAACGGCCAGAGCGTGGCCTTTCCAATGATACCAAACATGACCATGTAACATGTAAAAAAAAAAAAGAATAATTAAAACTAAAAATAAAAAAAATTAAAACATTTTTTTTTTGTTTTATTAGGGCAGCAATATTGTTCCCATTTCAATTATAATGTGAACAATGATGCTGCACTAACGATTTTTTCTATGGGGGCGTTTGCTAAAAAACCACGTAATTTTCCCCGAAAAAAGTAACGATTCCCCGTTTCAATTTTTTTTAACAAGCGCAACCCATACAAAATATAACCGCAAACGCTCGCATGTTAAAATGTGAAAAAAAACCACTTTACACATTGTAAATTATTGAAAATTCTAATTTTATTGCATTTCTTGTTATAATATACAGACAGGACATGACGTATACATATAATAATGACATATTATGAATCTGCCAAGTCTCCCGGAAAGAACGATATATAACATGTCTGGGTCATATACTAAAATAAGGCTTCAAAACACATTTAAACATGATGAGCAAAACCGGTAAAAATGAGCTCAGCACAGAGGCGGGAAAAGCCTCAGCAGCGAAAGGGTTAACACAAAAATATGTCAGTAACAAAAGTAATAGTATCACAATGCCAAATGTTACATATAATTACAGCACACAACATGCAGCATATAGTAAGGCAGCTCCACATGCTGTCTCAGCAAAAAGAAACACAAGAAAAACCAATTAGCTGAACCATACGAAATACGCAATATTAGGGAAAGCACAATGCAAAAAGCGGCCAAAACATAGTGGGTCAGTACAAACCAATTCCTGATAGCCAACACAAGGTACCCCAATGTTTCAGCAGTCTTATCACCTAGTATCCCTATTATATATCCATTAGCTATGGAATTTAATGCTATGGTAATATAATAGGGATACTAGGAGATAGGTTATAGTATTATTAGGTTTTGAAACCAGCAATTTTTGGATAGTGCAGGAGACATACAAGTATTTTTGCAAAATACCTTTTTGCAAAACATTGCAAAATGTTTTTAGTAAAAATGAAAAACTCTGTCGCTGGGGGGGGGGGCCTTCACGGATTCTCACATCGGGGCCCTGAGGTTCCTAGTTACGTCTCTGACATTTAGCAATTAGAAATGACACACACAATCATTACTTTTGGCATCCAATTTAGCACCAATCTGAATAGATAATGGGTGGGGGCATATAAGGTGGGGTTGTGTTGTGATGATGTCACATACTGATGGTTAGATATTGGACTATAATTGCACTCTGCGGGTTTACTGACTTTTTATACTATATAGATGAAATGTATTTCCTCTGGAAACCCCAAAGTTTATTTCCTCTCTCGAACCATCAGAAAGTGCACACACTCAAACTCATCACTTTTACTGATAATTTCTTTAATTAGTTCTTTATTTAACCCCTTCAGTGATTAAAAAAAAACATTGTCAGAAACGAGTGTTTTTTTTGTAAAATCATTTTTAATCCATTATAAAGTAAGAAATATTTGAGTTTATACTCATTGTATTTCTTACTGTAAATAAGCTATTTTTGGCCAGTAGATGACGCCACCTACTGCCAAATTGAGTTACAGGTTCGAGCGGCTGGTTTATTTTCTTCTATTTCTCCCTGCATCGGCTGTTGAAAGCCCGATATTTCAGAGCTTTGAGCAGCTGATTTTATAGTTTTAGCTCTTTGGGCATTATGCTCACAGGGCTAAAACCTTGGGGGCACCTTCTGAAGCCCAAAAGCAAATTAAATTATTTTGCTGCATAACAAATTTGCATTTGGGCTGCAGATCTGCATACCGAGACACCTCGATATTGGGGCACCAGATAGTGCCTTTGAAGCCCGAGATATCTCAATATTGGTAGAGAAGGGGTTATTCAATATCAAAGTTCAGTGTGATTAATGTAGCCACAAAAGGAAGTACAGGGCGGCAACAATGCTGCCCACAGGGAAATGTACCGTATTTTTCGCTCCATAAAACATCCCCCCCCAAAAATGTGGGGAAATGTCTGTGCATCTTATGGAGCAAATATTGACAACTCGCTGTGCTCACTGGCCGGTCCTGTTTGAGGTTTCATTGTGTGATTGGCTGAGCTGCGGCTGAAACGTACAAATCGGTGATCACAGCCGAGCTGCACTTGACGACACCTACTCTGCCATTAATATTTTAATACACCATTTGGTTCAGAATATTTTTTTTTCTTGTTTTCCTCTAAAACCTAGGTACGTCTTATGCTGAGGTGCGTCTTACAGTGCGAAAAATACGGTAGATTGTGAAAACCAGTGTATAGTGCAACTATGCGGTCAATACAAGAAATTAGTGAGATTCAGGGAAAAGCCAGATAAAAGTAGATAAAAATACTGATAATTGTATGCAGCAAAGCAATATCTATATCTTTGAAAGATCGGATTGTTTATTTGTGCTCTTATTATTGGCCATGAAATTGCGGCCATGACTTTCTCATCTGTGCACTCCAACGTGCCTATATACTGTGTATTCTCGTGCGGTGTACGCAAGGGTGAGTCACGGAAATGCAATTATACACTGCTGTGTTTTTTAATCTAACCATACCCTGTCCTTATGCCTGGCGTGTTACATAGCATCTGTGAAGGAAATTACACTCGTAGCATGGAACCTGGCATCGGGATGCGGTCTACAGGTCAATTAATGTGCCTTGGTAAAACAATAGAGGAATTTTTTAAAGTTCTTTTAGTGAGAACATTCTGAAATGTGGCTCTTAAAGGAACGCTACCACTAACATACGCTGTAACTAGATTACTCGTGCTTTTACAAAAAAAACACATTATAAAACACATGCTACTGTGTGGTGCACATGATTATGACAACAAAGTTCTGCAGCAATAAAACCCACAGTAATGTGAGGTGTGTATCAGCGTATCACAGAGCTCCACAGAAATAACTCTCAGTAATGTGCGCAGTGCGCTTTGTATGGGCATATGAACAGCGCTCCACAGCAATAAAACTCACAGTAATCTGTAGTGTGTGCGTTTCACAGCACCACAGCAATAAAACTCCCAGTAATATGCGGTGTGTATGAGCATATCACAGAGCTGCACAGTAATGTGCTGTCTGAATGTATTTATCACGGAACTCCACAGCAATAAAACTCACAGTAATGTGCGGTGGGCATAGTCGTATCATCGATCCATAAATACGGAGATGTAGTGTATGCAGCTGCCTGGCAAACACACCTTCAGAAACTTACTACATTGTATAACTCATTCTGCCGCTTTGTGCTACAATGTAACTACATGACCCATCATTGTGACATGTTAAAAGAACTAAACTGGCCGTCGCTGGAATCCAGACGCACCCTTCACCTTTCCAGCCTGGTGTTTAAGAGCTTTTCTGGGAAGCTACCACCCTACCTGAATAGGCTACTTCCCCCAGCAGCTCCCTCCTCCTATAACCTCCGATCCAGGACCGGCACCTTACTTGCAATACCACAATACAAAAAGAAAGTGGCTCGATCCTCATTTTCCTTCAGAGCTCCACAATTATGGAATAACCTCCCAGACACCATTAAATCTTCCCCCAGTCTGAAGTCACTTAAGGCTGCCGGCACACAAGCGTATTTACTGCTCGTGTGCGCCCGCACTTCCCTGTGTCTGTGCCTTTTTGACGGGGAGGGCCGACCACCAGACGTGAAAAAGCCCTCCCTGTCAAAAAGCTAAACGGACGCCGACAGGGATACAAAGCGCGATCCTCCATAGGAGGATTGCGCTTTGTACGCTGAGCGCAGAGTGGAAGGAACGCCCACTCTCACGGACGTTCCCTCCTCTCTCTCAAAACGCTTGTGTGCCGCCAGCCTAAGAGATCTCTATTAGCCCCTTAACGCCGCAGGACGTACAACTACGTCCTGCATTAGGCAGGCTTTAACGCCGCAGGATGGAATTGTACGTCCTCGGCGTTTGCAGCCCCCCTCAGGCGATACTCACCTCGTCCGGTCGCTCCCACGCTGCTCTGACTCCCGCGGAGTCAGATCAGCGTGTATCCCTCCTCCCGGCGCACTGACGTCATCGCGCCGGTGGCGCGATGACGTCAGTTTCAGGCGTCCCCCCGCCGGTGCAGGGGAAGTGCCTGAAGGGGAGGGGGGGATCCTTTGGATCCCTCTATCTCCCTATCGCTGGGGACCAGGAGGCTGTGGCCGGCATCGCTGGAAGGGTCACAGCCTGACCTTTCCAGCGATGTAGGGGGTTAACCCCTTAGCTGCCAGGTCGCGGCCTGGCACCAATCGATGCAAGACCGTGGCCTTTTTCCGGTGGGGGCCGCCATCTTGGATGGCAGCCCCCACCTCTGGGTCCCCCCCGTGTCAACTGACTCATCGCGCCATGCACGATGATGTCAGTTAACTGGGAACCCCCTAGCTGCAAAGGGATTTCCTATGGAAATCCCATAGAGGAGGTAGGGGGGGGGGCTCTTTGAACCCCTTTATCTCCTGATCGGTGGCAGCTAGGGGGTCATGTCTGATATTGCTGGAAAGACCCCAGAGCATGGCCTTTCCAATGATATCAAACATGACCATGTTAAAAGTAAAATAAAAGTGTAAAAAATGTAAAAATATAATAAAAAAATCGTGGGTTTTTTTCTGTTTTTTTTTTAATGGAGCACTATTGTTCACATTTCAATTATAATGTGAACAATGATGCTTCACTAATGATTTTTTTTTTTTGGGGGGTTTAGCTAAAATCACGCAATTTCTCCTCCAAAAAAAATTGGGTTCCCCGTTCTAATTTTTTTAACAAATCTACCCCATAGCATATGACCGCAAAGGCTCGGATAATAAAATTAAAAAAAAACAAAACACTTTACACACTGTGGATGATTGAAATTTTATTTTATTTTTTCACATTTTTTGTTATAGCATTTTGGCAGGGCATGACCTATACAGATAATAATGATATATTAATCTTCCGAGTCTGCCGGAAAGAACGATATATAATATGTCTGGGTGGTATAATAATACGTGACTTAAGGCTAGGGTCAAACGAAAGCATTTTTACACGCGAACGTAAAAAAGTGCGTCCGAACGCATTGACGTATTTTTTCACGGAATAGGCGAAACCGGTCATACGATGCGCATTTTTGTGCGTGATGTTTTACGGATCCAAACCAGGAAACTTTTTGCGTTTGGACGTTATGTTGGCCGAACATGAGCAGGGTCTGACGTCTCCAAATCACGCACACACACCGCTAGCGGGCGCAGCGCACTCTGTACGTCCGTACTAGCGGTTCAGCGTTCTCGAAAAAATGCGTTCATTTTCCACTTGCGTTGCGCAACCGGACTTTCGTGCGACCGTACTTCGTATATTGGCTGTCATTGCCCGTCATTTGCTGCTAGTGCGGCCGTGATTAAGTGCGCCAGAACGCACGTTAAAAGTGCGCTGGTCTGACCCCAGCCTAAAACCGCGTTTAAAAACGGTCAAAATGAGCTCAGCAAACTTCTACTTCGAAACAGCGCCGAAGTTGTAAAATTACTCCTGTTCTTAAGGGGTTAACATACCTCGATACAGAATGCATCTGTAAACATATAACATAGTGACTATATTTCCTACATATTTATTTTCTGTTTTAGGCTAGGGTCAGACTGAGGCAGTGCGAACGCGCGTTCTGGCGCACTTAATCACGGCCGTGCTAGCAGCAGATGACGGGCAATGACGGCCAATATACGAAGTACGGTCGCACAAAAGTCCGGCTGCGCAACGCAAGTGGAAAATGAACGCATTTTTTCGAGAACGTTAAACCACTAGTACTGACGTACAGAGTGCGCTGCGTCCGCTAGCGGCGTGTGTGCGTGAATTGGAGACATCAGACGCTGCTAATGTCCGGCCAACATAACGTCCAGATGCAAGAAGTGTTTTATTGATGATCCGTACAAAATCACGGATGAAACTGCGCATCGTATGACCGCTATTGCGTATTCCGTGAAAAAATACGTCCATTCTTCGAACGCACATTTTCACGGACAACGTGAAAAATGCGTTAGTCTGACCCTAGCCTTAATCTGTATATTTGTGGTGTTCTTAATATCTTGCATTTTATTTCTTTGAATTGTTACAGTCGTTACAGGAATACAATGTTTCTTGAACCCAGGACATACTTGAAAATGAGAGAAATCTCAATGTATCCTTCCTGGTAAAATCCTTTATAAATAAATAAATAGTGTTTATGGCCATTTTTATGTGGCTTAATAAAACACTTCAGTCTTGTTCAGCCTTATCTCGTACATGATTATCTAAAATGCAATTTCCGATACCCAAGAGTTGCCTCGCATCTTCTCCAGATAGTAGCCCTCCAATTTCTCTCCTTTCACAGCATTATCGCACCTTTTCCTCAGCTGCTAGGAGTTCGTTACAGCGATACCCCAGCCGCTTGTAGCTTATTTACTCCTTCCTCGGTGCTACATGCATGAGATCCACAACTACAAGTTGTTAAACATCCAGGGAAATCCCGTTTTGCTTTATATTTCTTTTTGATGAACTAACCAGCTATGGTATGTTGCCTGCCATCGAGGCTAACACATAAAACCTGATTTAATGAGCCCTGCTAACCTTCAGCTTGCCTTTGCACTTTGTGAATCCTACATTCGAGCATATCTTAATATTTGTCTTATCGTTCCGAGGATTAGTGTGAAATTAATATTAGGCCCCCGGGATGTTCCAGGCTTTTCTCATGCCTGTGGGCGCAATATAATTTATTGGAGACCTTGTAATGTACCGTATTTTTCGCTCCATAAGACGCACCTGACCATAAGATGCATCTAGTTTTTAGAGGAGGAAAACAGGAAAAAAAATATTCTGAATCAAATAGTGTAATAAAATATTTAATAAACTATAAACAGAATAACATTTGAACCATGTAATGTGAACAGCAGTCAACAGTGGCATTGAGAACCATTATCACGGTCATCAACAAATGGAAAGACTTAAAGGTTTGAGTACTCTAGTTTTCTGGAAACCCCAAGAACTCCTCATCGCTAGCGTCAGAATTTATGAAGCTCATTTGACCACTAAAGTTTAATATGGCAGGTGTTTTATCATATGTTTAATGCTCAAAGTGGAACATCATATGTATGGGGTAAATCAAGATTTAAGGAGTTATCAAGTTTTTTTTTTTTTAATGAATTGTGCCCCCTGCAGCCAGCATTCATAGTACCTCAGACAAGACCAGCCGTTGAATGGAGAGTAATGTGCATGCGCACTGTTGTCCCCGCTGTCTTCTAGGAAACGCTGCCTACTACAAACTCTTCTCCAATCAGCGCGGCGATAACACAGCCAGCAACAGCACTCACTCCTCGCTTGTAGCCTTCCCTCGTCCTCTGTACGATCTCCTCTTTCTTGGCTGGGACCTGCTTCTCCACGCTGCCACCATGGAATTGTAAGTTTCCTGCCTGGACCCGCTATCCTTCCATGCAGTCCCTGCTTTCTGATCTGGCTACAGGCTTCCCCACGGCATCATTAAGGTCCCCAACGTGCACTCTTTTTTGCAGTATTCGTTCCATAAGACGCACACACTTTTCCCCCCACTTTTTTTGGGGGGGAAAAGTGCGTCTTATGGAGCGAAAAATACGGTAATTTATGAATCAAGTGTCTATGGATTACACACGGCTTCATCTCCCGGCTTCAGAATGTAGAACGAGCCTCACCGAGCTCGGGAAATAGAATGTGATACAAAGTGTCTGGAGAAGAACCTGAAATGCTCTAATCCTACCTAATAACGGAATCACTGCGACACTGCTTACACCTTTTGTGTGTCTTGCTAACACATAGTGACTCTTTACTGTGTGTGGATGGAAAGAAGGGATGTGCATGACTTTTTTCCCTTTTTCGTTTCATATTTTTTTCTCATTTCGAACAGTTTTTCTTTACTTTCGGATCGATTTGGATCATTTCGGGTGATTCAGTTCAGTTGGTTTTTAGTTTTTTATGAGTTATTTCTTTTTTTATTGCTTTTTTAAGAATGGGAAGTAGATTACTACCAATAGAATGAAAGTTTATTTACTCATTTATTCTTTTAGGATTTTGTAGGCATTTTTTTGGGTGAAGAGAACACACCGGGTTATTCAGAGAAAGGCAAAAACCAGGAGAATTGGCAGGAGAAGAGAAGAATCTAGACCAAATAGCCGATTTGGAAAGTGAGATAAATGGGAGACTTTTTCTGGTTTGGCTATTTTGACCTAGTATTTTTACTTCTCCAGTCATTCTCCTGAGTTTCACTCTTCTCTGAATAACCTGGTTAGTATAATCATGCACTGTAGATACTTATCAATTTCCTCTGACTGTTGCATAGGTTACTTCCTCATAAGAATGATTACAATCATGGAAGCTAGAAAGGAAACCCACAAAAAACACCGCGATTACTGATAGTTTTATGTACCCCCACAATATCTATCTTAAAGGGCTACTCCCAAAATTAAATACTGTATCCTTGTTTTGTTTATGTTTTGTTATTGATCGCTTGCATGTGCTTTGCTCTTCTTTTTTGTTTTAGTTAAGAAAATATTTTACTCTGAGATATTTTGCGTTGTAAACTACCCCCCCCCCGCATCTTTACATCACTCGCTCCTCTCTGTGTGGCTTTGGCCATAGAATAGAGTCTATTGGCAGGGCCGGTGCTTCCACTAGGCAAGCTAGGTAACCGCCTAGGGCACACTGCCACGAAGGGGTGCAGCCGGCCTCAACCTGGGTTCCATTATTGTACCCCTTCTTCATTGCTTGCTTGTGTAGCCGACAGTGGCGGCTTGCAAAGTGGACCCCCGCTAGCAGCGCAGAAGGTGGGCGTCTTATGGTGACCTGCAGGCACCACCAGATTACGTGGGGGCGCCACAAAAGGCAGATGAAAGAATAAAGGCAGAAGAACGAAAGGAAAAAGAATGGCACGAAAGAAAGAATAGGCACATACGAGAAAGAAGGAAAAGAAAGGCACAGAGGAAAGAAAAGGGCAGATGAAAGAAAGAAAGGCAGATGAAAGAAAGAGGCAGATGAAAGAAAGAAAGGCAGATGTAAGAAAAAGCAAAAGAGGCACAGAAGAAAGAAGGAAAGAAAGCGGCAGAGGAAAGAAAGAGGCACAGACTGAACCTGGGCCCGACCAGCGGAGGGGTAAGATGGGCACCGAATGACCGTGTGTTGCCCAGTTCACAGTGTGTGTCGACCCCCCCCCCGCAGTGTGTGAACATTCCTTCCTTCACTTGTGTCACAAGGTCAGACGAGCGCACTACTTGTGCCTGTACTGAATGATTCCCACCGTCCATCGCAGCGTTGTGACAATTCGACGGGGCCGGCCACACGTTGTAGCGGCGCCGGCCACACTCTTCTTGGAGAAAGGCTACCATCAAAGGTGTTTGAATGAGACTCCTTGCTTTATTGCCAAAATAAGAATAAAATTATTTAAAAAAAACACCATGTGGTGGACATACAGTTGGCTCCCTACAGAATTAGCCAAAACATGCCCTTGTGTCCAATTCTCCAGTGACCTGGGGTAAACCAAAAACACAAATAGTCCAGCTATATGTCCATAATCTACTTGGGGCGTGTTTGCATCCCCCGTCCCGACCATATGGGAACTCTCTACATAGTCCTTTTCCATACACCTGCTGTGTCTACAAGCTTCATCCGATTGTCCCAGCTTGCTCTGTGGGCTCTTGCTGATGCAGTGTTTTTGTGTAACAGTGTGGGTGGTGACGATGTTTTAGGAAGCTCATTTTACTTTTAAGCATGCCCTCTTTCTTTATCTATCCATCAAAATCTATATCTAAACCTCTTTTGGCTCCTAAACATGAGTAGTTGATGGCTTTGCAAATCCCGAAGCCAGGTGGCCACTGGCTTCTATAACGTCACCTCTGACATTTTGTCCAAACCATCTCTCGACTCCTTAAAATGTGTATTTTCTCATAAGCTTGACACATATTTCTGGTCTGTTAGGGTTTTCCTCTAACCACCATGGTGGCATCCACAATAAACCTAGACGATCCACATAATTAAAATAAAAAAACGCTGAAAATAACATGGTATAAATTGCTGAACCAACTGTGCCCCCCTTGAGAAAGGCGATAGATAGCCGAAACGTTGGGGTACCTTGTCTTGGCTGTCAGGAGGCGGTTTGTACTGACCCATCTTATTATGAGGCTGCTTTTTTGCATTGTACTTTCTTTGTTATTTATATATTTCATTTGGTTCAGTATTTTGTTCTTTTTGTGTTTTATTTTTGCTGAGACGGCCTGTGGGGCTGCCTTGCTATATGCTGCATGTTGTGTGCTGTGACCATATGTAACATTTGGCATTGTGATACCAGTATTATTGTTATTGACATTATCTATTTTTGCATTCAATAAAGATAGATTTTTACTATACTTTTGGTATATATTATAGGTTTTGATTGTGCCATCCTGACTTGGTGTGTTTCTGTTACATATTTATAGGACCTTTGGGGGGGTACTTTTTGTGGATGAGTACCCTTTTTGTGACAACTTTATGAAACTGTGTGCAGGATATTCAGGGGCGTACCTAGAACATTTGGCACCCGGGGCGGATCCTATATTTGGCACCCCTCCCCCAACTTTAAAATGTAATTTTTTTTTAAAAAAAGTAAACAAATAAATTACACTTTTTTAATGTTTTCAAAAATATTTTTAGTTATAGCATACTGGCAGGACATGACGTATATATATAATAATGATATATTCTGAATCTGCCGATGGTGAATCATGTGTCCTCTGTGCTGTGCAATAAGAGGTGAGTGTAGATTTGTTTTTGAATAATTGTTATTTTTAAGTGATTTTGCAAACTCACAACATATCCATCCTCATGCTATGAACAAAAGCACACATGTGGCTTGTTTTGTTGATGGGAGTTGTGTGTGTGTTGGGGTGGCTTGTTTTGTGTGATAGGAGTTGTGTGTTGGTGGCTGGTGTTGTGTGATGGGGTTGTGGGTTGGTTGGATTTGTGTGATGGAGTTCTATGGGTGGCTGGTTTTGTGTGATGGGAGTTGTGTGTGTGGGTGGCTGGTTTTGTGGATTGGAGTTGCTGAGCAGAGAATGGGTGTGTGTTTTGCAGGTATACGATGTTACTATGGTATTTTTTCTTTACTTTTCCAGTTTTTTTAAGACTCCCTCTTACCTGTCCCTGTTTACCCTTAGCTGCCTATTAACTGGTGATGCAGTGAATGCAGCCTGGCCCCCTCTATGCAGGACCTCGCCAAGAGCCAGGCAGCTCAATGACAAATTTCTGATCACTGCAGTGCTGGTTAAGGCTAGGGTCAGACGAACGCATTTTCGCGTTGTCTGTGAAAAAGTGCGTTCGAACGAATGGACGCATTTTTTCACGGAGTACGCGATAGCGGTCATACGATGCGCATTTTCGTCCGTGATTTTGTACGGATCATCAATAAAACACTTTGTGCATCTGGACGTTATCTTGGCCGGACATTAGCAGCGTCTGACGTCTCCTAATCACGCACACACGCCGCTATGCGGCCGCAGCGCACTCTGTACAACGTACTAGCGGTTTTACGTTCTCGAAAAAATGCGTTCGTTTGCCACTTGCGTTGCGCAGCCGGACTTTTGTGCGACCGTACTTCGTATATTGGCCGTCATTGCCTGGCACTTGCTGCTACTACGGCCGTGATTAAGTGCGCCTGCACGCGCGTTCGCACTGCGCTCGTCTGACCCTAGCCTAAGGAAAGGTCCACTTTAAACAGCAGTAAGCAGACAGGGCTTCATATTCTGCCGATACCCCCCCTTTACCTGCCGTTTACGGTCATCTTCTCTCTCTGCACACAAATCACATACCCCCTCCCCTCTTCCGGAGTTGCTGCGGGGCAGGGGAGGAGCTATGGAGGGAGGAGAGGGGGATTTTTATTCTATTTTATTCCTAATGCAAACGTCCTGCTCCACTGCTCGTTGTTTGAGAACACAGCTCAAAGCTGACACACAGTGACAGTGGCACCTCTTAGTACCCCCTAATGAGACCCCAATAATCACTGATACCTGGGGCGACCTGCCCCCGCCACTCCCCTAAGTACACCACTGCTCTGTGATATGCTCACACACAAATTTTGGCGAACTGCCAGCAAGTACGGTGCTGTTCGATGGTAGTGCAAATCCCCATAGAAAAGTAATGGTTAATCTATTCAGAGAACACCAAACAGCAGAGAAATGTCAGTGAAATGCCCTGATGTTCGGTGGTTTCAATCAGCAGGTTTATTCAGGCGAACCCCATAGGTTTCAATGTTAAAAATATTACTGTTTTTATGCAATATCTAATAAACCATTTATTATTTTAACCACTTCAATGCTAAGGACGCGCTCAGCGCGTCCTCAGCATTGCCCCTGGTATGCGGAGGACGCGCTGAGCGCGTCCTCGCATTGGGGTCAGCGTTCGGCCGGGTTCCGGCCGATCGCTGGCCCCTCCGGTGCGGGCTGACATCCTGGATGTCAGCCCGGCATCCGGAGCAGTGGCCGCCATTGTTATGTGTCATCGCGCCCCCGCGATGACACATAATTCAGGCGCCCCCCCCGCATGTGCGGAGGAGGCGCCTGAAAGGGAGGGGGGGGAGGTCCTTCGGACCTCTCTCCCTCCCGATCGGCGGCTCACAGGGGCTTAACCCAGGCATCATTTGGAAGGGCACAGCCTGCCCTTCCAAATGATGCCTGGCATTAACCCCTGGGGAGCTGGATCGCAAATCGGCGCTGAAAAGCGCCGATTTGCGATCCTTCCCGGAGCTGGCCGACATCTTGGATGTCGGCCAAGCTTCCGGGAACTCCCCCAGAGGACTGGCGTCATCGTGCGCAGCACGATGACGCCAGTCCTAGCATTAACCCCTAACTGCCACGAAGTGTGGAGATAGGGAGTTCCAATGAACTCCCTATCTCCCGATCCGTGGCAGTTAGGGGTTAAATTTTGATATCGTTGGATCGGCCAGAGCATGGCCGTTCCAACGATACCAAACATGAAAGTAAAAAAAAATGTAAAAAAAAATAAAAATAAAAATAAAAATAAAAAAAAATTAAAAAAAAAAATTAAAAAAAAAAATTAAAAAAAAAAAATAAACACTTTTTTTTTTTGTTTTTTGTTTTGTTAATGCAGCAATATTGTTCCCATTTCAATTATAATGTGAACAATAATGCTGCATTAACGATTTTTGTATGCGGTGCGTTTGTTAAAAATGGTGTCATTTTCCCCAAAAAAAAATGTAACGAGACCCCATCTCTAATTTTTTTAACAAGCGCACCCCATACAAAATATAACCGCAATTGCTCGCATGTTAAAATGTGGAAAAAAACACTTTACACGCTGTAAATTATTGAAAATACATATTTTATTGCATTTTTTGTTATAATATACAAACATGACATAACGTATACATATAATAATGACATATTATGAATCTACCGAGTCTGACGGAAAGAACGATATATAATATGTCGATGTCATATACTAAAATAAGCCTTCAAAACAGGTTTAAACATGATGCGCAAAACAGGTAAAAAATGACCTCAGCACAGGGGCGGGAAAAGCCTCAGCAGCGAAAGGGTTAATGTGCAGTAAAAAGTTTTTTTTTTTTTTTTGTACCTCTTATTCATTTTTCAGATTTTTTTTCGGCAAAATTTTCCCACCCTTTTTTTTTGTAACAGAACTTTTTATTATCAATCATAGGATCTTATATGTAAATTCCAGACCTTTTTGTTCAGTGGTTTTTTTGAAAACAGCAGGCCACAGGTTTGCGGTGGCAGCATTCGGCGGCCGACTCCCTGCACTTTGGGGACCCTGTGGTGAATGGTGAATTCCCTGCAGAGTGGGAAAATTTGATTCCCCGAAGTGCAGGGAACAACAGAACACCAAAATGTTGACGTAATTTCGGTGCTCTGTGAGTAATCCCTTTAGTGATGAGGTTTTTTGCTGCCCCCTGGAAAGTGCCAGCCTAGGGCCTTGCCTACCCAGGACATACATTGAGATTTCACAAATTTTCAAGTATCCTTCCTGGTAAAATACTTTGCAAAAGTAAAAAAATAAAATAATTTTTTTTTAGTGTCACCCTAGGGGGTGGTGCCACCTGGTGCGGGCCCCCCCCCAAGTATGCCCCTGAGGATATCTAATCTGTTTCAATTGTAGACGTAACAATGCCATAGGGGGTTATTCAGAGAGATCTGAAATGTCTCCGAAAAAATGTAACTGGACACTGAAATTCAGCGAACGGGGACATTTCGGGGCCATTCAGCTATTGAGAGAGCAGGCAATTCGCCAAATGTTGGCAAATTGCCTGCACATCATGTGCCTGTTCGGTGCCTGTTCGAGGGCAGTGAAATCCCACATAGAGAAGCAATGGTTCGTCTATTCAGAGAACACCGAACAGCAGTGAAAAGTTACCGAAATGCCCTGCTGTTCGGTGGTTTAATTTGGCAGGTTTATTCAGGAGAATCCCATAGTCTTCAATGTTAAAAATATTCCCGATTTAATTAAATATCCAATAAACCGTTTATTATTTTATTCTGCTGTAAAAAATCTCTTTATTTATTGTTTGTTTGTTTTTTAGGATCTTTTAGGCATTTTTGGGGATTTTTTTAGGCAATTTTTTTTTTTAAATCGTATTTTCTTTTTTCTGTAACAGACCTTTTTATTATCATTCACTGGATCTTATATGTAAATGCCAGACATTTTCGTTCAGTAGATTTTTTGCAAACAGCGTTTTAATTTTCAAACTTTCAAGCTGTACTGTTTTTCTTTTTTTTGCCACGTTCGTCTGCTTGTTGTTTTTTTCCGGCGGCTGCTCTGCACTGTGATCGGCAGCTCGGTGGGTTTTTCTGACGTGTTCATTTTTGTGGCGGTTTCTGCGGGTTTGCGGCGAGTTTTCCCTGCACTACGGGGACCCTGCGGTGCTTGCTGAATACACCGCAGGGTCGGCGTACTAGAATCACCGAATTGCCCTGAAGTGCAGGGAACGGAAGGTCAACGAACGTGCGGTGACTTTTCAGATCTCTCAGAATAACCCTGATAGTCTTTATGGCTATGAGACGTTATTTAACAACAGCTCCGATTAAGTTTACACCAGGGTTGGAATAGAGCCCTATAAAGGCTCTGGTACGTTTACATCAGCTCTGGTTAGCACCAAATTTGGAATAGGGCCCTATATTCCTGTAAGACACCAGAGTGCACTGCTATACAGTTATTTATTTTATGTGATTATCCCTAAAGAAGCAGAACCTTAATTTCATTATGTAAAACCTACAATAATCCCCTTCAAATGCTACAGTTCCATTTTCCTTCGGAGGGTGCAAAGGTATCTGCGTGTCATCATAATATATTTACAGAAATTTAAGTTTAGATTTGAAATGAGGAGATTTTTCATACTGATCTGGGTAAATCCTTATAATTTATTCTGCCAAACAAAATAAAGATACATCAAAGAGCCTGAGCTTCCTTTTAAAGAACCCTTCAGTTTTATGGCTTAGCTCCGTAAAGTACAGCTTCCTTGGCTGATCACGGGAGAAGCAATCCAGAGCGTCCTGTGGAACCTTGCGCCCAAAACAATCACAGAAGAAGGAACGTGTGACAGATTTATGAAACACCTTGCCGGCTATTCATCTTTCTCCACTTCCACGTAAGTGGAATTCTGAGCCTGGCTCCTGTTATCTTGGTCCCGACACATGCAGTTCTCTACTCTTGTGTGTCTGTATTCACACAGCAGACTGAAGGTAAATATGAAAGAATTTTAGTAATGTCTAGATACTACAAACAGCATGTGATATCCATACGTTTAAGAGGAACTAGATGTACCATGGCTCAGTTTGGTGTTATGCTATAATATATTACATAGCATAACAATAATCAAACGTATCATGAATTAAAATAGCAGGCCACTAGATGTCTGGAGGATCGATCATTCGAGATCGGACGACCTCAATCTATCTCTGGTGTCTGTTACATTTATCATAATGCACATACTCAGGTCATCTGTGAAAGAAACGCTGAGAAATGTTCAACGTTCTATTTTTTCCCTCAACTCATCTGGATGTTCTTCTTTTCTGAGAACTGAGACTTTCTTCAGATCTAGGACATTTTGACCAAGAATTTCTGAAATACAAAATAGGCAACCCTTCATAGTTACATAGGCTGAAAAAAAGACGTGTTTCTAATAGAGTTCAACCTTTCAAATATCACCTACTGCTGTTCATCCAAAAGAAGGCAAAAATCCCAGTCTGAAGCACTTGCCGAATATGCAACATACTGGGGAAAAATTCCTTCTTGACCCCAGAATGGCTTCATTACTATGGCTATAGTCTAGCCGTCTCTTTATTTCTACATATGCTTTGAACTAGGGATCATCACACTCAGCCGTGTCACTTATAGATGTAGGGAATTCTTATAGTCCCTTTCCCTTCATTAATGTGAACTTGATTGGCTTCTTGCCGATCACATGGGCGCTGTGTCATGAATATTTTATTCTGACATACACAGCTATTTCTGTCTAAGGGGCTGCCTATTCTGCTTCCCAAAGCAAAGCTGTGAGGCGTGGGTCCTTTATACTAGCTAAGTTTGTATTTGACCTGTACTCACACGATGAAGTTCAGCAGATAGCTTCAACTCAGCAAAACTGACACGTAGAAAGATGAATCCAGTTGAAGAGTTTAATGATCAAACTGACAATCTTGTAATAGTGTACAGCAATGCAGGTAAAAAGACATTAGATTTGTCTAGCAGTGAGTAGGGATGAGTTTTTCGGGTTCGGACGGTTCGGAGTTCGACCCGAACTTTGGCAGCTCGAAAGTTCGCGAATTTCAAACTTTTTGGGTCTGTTCGGTTCGAGTTCGAAAAAAAAAGACATTTTGAAAAAAGTATAGAAAATGCTTAAAAAAATACTAAAAAATCTAGAAATAAAAAGACTCTTTACTGCAGAATATTATAAGCAACGGTTTATTAGATATTGAATTAAAAACTAATGTGTACGTGGAAAGATTATCAACTCTAAATGACCTCTGTTCACAAACGGGCATAACACCAGGTGTTTTTAATCTGGTAATCAATTTGATACATTGTACAACATACTGAGGGTGGGGTGGTGTCTGCTTCTGATTGAGATTTGAGAATTAATTTCCCTAAAACATCCTAATATGCTGCATTTAACCCTTTCGCTGCTGAGGCTTTTCACACCTCTGTGCTGAGGTCATTTTTACCGCTTTCGCTCATCATGATTAACCGCGTTTTGTAGCCATATTTTGATATATGACCCAGACATATTATATATCGTTCTTTCTGGCAGACTTGGCAGATTCATAATATGTCATTATTATATGTATACGTTATGTCATGTCTGTATATTATAACAAAAATGCAATAAAATTAGAATTTTCAATAATTTATTATGTGTAAAGTGGTTTTTTTCACATTTTAACATGTGATCGTTTGCGGTTATATTTTGTATGGGGTGCGCTTGTTAAAAAAATTAGAAATGGGGTCTCGTTACATTTTTTTTTTGGGGAAAATTTGGCTTTTTTTAACAAACGCACCGCATACAAAAATCGTTAGTGCAGCATTATTGTTCACATTATAATTGAAATGGAAACAATATTGCTGCATTAACAAAACAAAAAAAAAACGTGTTTATTTTTTTTTTAGAATTTTTTTAAAATATATATATATATATATATATATATTTGTTTTTTAAATTTTTTTAAAAAACATTTTTCATGCTCATGTTTGGTATCCTTGGAAAGGCCATGCTCTGGCCGATCCAACGATATCAAACATTAACCCCTAGCTGTCACGGATCGGGAGATAGGGGGTTCCAATGAACCCCCTATCTCCACCATTGGTGGCAGCTAGGGGTTAACTCCAGGACTGGCGTCATCGTGCTATGCACGATGACGCCAGTCCTCAGGGGGAGTTCCTGGAGGCTTGGCCGACATCCAAGATGTCGGCCAGCTCCAGGAGAGGATCACGATCCGGCGCTTTTCAGCGCTGATTCGTGATCCGGCTCCCCAGGGGTTAATCACAGCCACCGTTTGGAAGGGCAGGCTGTGCCCTTCCAAACGGTGCCTGGATTAACCCCCTGCCCCCCGGCGATCGGGAGGGAGAGCGGTCTGAAGGACCTCCCCCCTCCCTTTCAGGCGCTTCCTCCGCACATGAGGGGGGGGCGCCTGAATTAGATGTCATCGCGCCGCCTAAGGCTAGGGTCAGAGTGGGGCAGTCGGAACGCGCGTGCAGACGCACTAAATCACGGCGGCAGTAGCAGCACATAACGGCCAATGACGGCCAATATACGCAGTACGTGCGTACGAAAGTGCGCCGACACCACGCAACCAGCAAATGAACGCATTTTTATCAGAACGTGAAACCGCTGCTACTGACGTACAAAGTGCGCTGCGGCCGCATAGCAGCGTGTGTGCGTGATTAGGAGATGTCAGACGCTGCTAGTGTGCGGCCAACATAACGTTCAAACAGCCGGATTTCCCTAGACTTCTTTTTACCCCACCGTCATGAAATACGTCCAGAATTGCGCATCGTCTGACCACTTAAGCGTATTCCGTGAAAAAATGCGTGCGCACGCATCGACGTACATTTTGACGGTGGCTGCAGAAAATGCGCTCATCTGTCCCTAGCCTAACGGATGTACTTACTGACTGACAACAAGGTAGTGGCCAAACAGTCCGTATTTTTTGACTGATGTTGCAGGGAAAATAAATTAACCACTTGGCTGCTATGGACGCGCTGAGCGCGTCCAGCCAAGTGGTTCTCCTGTGCTACGGACGCGCTCAGCGCGTCCGAGCACAGGAGGCAGCAATCCGGCGGATTCCGGCGGATTGCTGCGCCCCCCCGGTGCGGGCTGACATCTTGGATGTCAGCCCAGCACTCGGGAGCCCGGCGGGGACATTAGATGTCATCGCGGCTACGCGATGACATCTAATTCAGGCGCCCCCCCCCCGCATGTGCGGAGGAGGCGCCTGAAAGGGAGGGAGGGGAGGTCCTTCGGATCTCTCTCCCTCCCGATCGCCGGGGAGCAGGGGGTTAAGACAGGCACCGCTTGGAAGGGCACAGCCTGCCCTTCCAAACGGTGGCTCTCATTAACCCCTGGGGAGCCGGATCACGAATCGGCGCTGAAAAGCGCCGGTTCGTGATCCTTTCCCGGAGCTGGCCGACATCTTGGATGTCGGCCAAGCCTCCGGGAACTCCCCCTGAGGACTGGCGTCATCGTGCTATGCACGATGACGCCAGTCCTGGAGTTAACCCCTAGCTGCCACCAACGGTGGAGATAGGGGATTCCAATGAATCCCCTATCTCCCGATCCGTGGCAGCTAGGGGTTAATGTTTTATACTGTTGGATCGGCCAGAGCATGGCCGTTCCAACGATACCAAACACCACTGTGAAAAAAGTTTTTTTTAAAAACAAAAATTAAAAATAAAAAAAAAAATTATAAAAAAAAAATAAACAATTATTTTTTATTTTTTTTTTGGTTTGTTAATGCAGCAATATTGTTCCCATTTCAATTATAATGTGAACAATGATGCTGCACTAACGATTTTTGTATGCGGTGCGTTTGTTAAAAATCACGTAATTTCCCCCAAAAAAAATGTAACGAGACCCCATCTCTAATTTTTTTAACAAGCGCACCCCATACAAAATATAACCGCCATTGCTCGCATGTTAAAATGTGAAAAAAATACGCTTTACACGTTGTAAATTATTGAAAATTCATATTTTATTGCATTTTTTGTTATAATATACAGACAGGTCATGACGTATACATATAATAATGACATATTATTAATCTGCCGAGTCTGACGGAAAGAACGATATATAATATGTCTGGGTCATATACTAAAATAAGCCTTCAAAACGCATTTAAACATGATGAGCAAAACCGGTAAATATGAGCTCAGCACAGAGGTGTGAAACGCCTCAGCAGCGAAAGGGTTAAAATGAAAAAACATTCTGTCCGTCAAAAATGCTGGACGTATAAATGCAGTCCACCTGACCTCATTTCATCACTCACATACAAAGTTACACGGACGTGGCGCACTCCGCACGTCCGTTCTAGCAGTATTACGTTCTTGCCTAACCTGCGTCTGCCATGCATCCACACTTCCGTGCGGACATACTTCATGTGTGGGGCTCCATTGGTCAGAATGCTATGCTGCCACGGACGTACAAATGTGCGGCAACACGGATGTGATAACTGCGCTCGTCTGACCCCAGCCTTAAGCAATGTTATTTTTCACCTCGGGATTAAATATTCACAGGGTTATTCAGAGAGCGGTGAAAAGCAGGAGAATAACTGGAGAAGTGAAAATTCTAGGTCAAAATAGCCAAACCAGAAAAATTCTCCCATTTAACTCACTTTCCAAATTGGCTATTTGGTCTAGATTGTTCTCTTCTCCTGCCAGTTCTCCTGGCTTTCACCTCTCTCTCAGGGTTGCTCAGAGAAAGGTGAAAACAAGGAGAATGGCAAGAAAAGAGAACAATCTGGACCAAATATCCGATTTGGAAAGTGAGATAAGGCTAGGGTCAGACTAACGCATTTTTCACAGCGACCGTCAAAAAGTGCGTCCGAACGCATTGCCTTATTTTTTCACGGAATGCGCGAAAACGGTCATACAATGCGCATTTTTGTGCGTGGTTTTTTACGGATCCAAACCAGGAAACTTTGGGTGTCTGGACGTTATGTTGGCCGGACATGAGCAGGGTCTGACGTCTCCAAATCACGCACACACGCCGCTAGTGGACGCAGCGCACTCTGTACGTCCGTACTAGCAGTTCTGCGTTCTCGAAAAAATGCTTTCATTTTCCACTTGCGTTGCGCAGCCGGACTTTCGTGCGACCGTACTTCGTATATTGGCTGTCATTGCCCGTCATTTGCTGCTAGTGCGGCCGTGATTAAGTGCGCCTAAGGCTAGGGTCAGACTGAGGCAGTGCGAACGCGCGTTCTGGCGCACTTAATCACGGCCGTGCTAGCAGCAGATGCCGGGCAATGACAGCCAATATACGAAGTACGGTCGCACAAAAGTCCGGCTGCGCAACGCAAGTGGAAAATGAACGCATTTTTTCGAGAACGTTAAACCACTAGTACTGACGTACAGAGTGCGCTGCGTCCGCTAGCGGCGTGTGTGCGTGAATTGGAGACGTCAGACGCTGCTAATGTCCGGCCAACATAACGTCCAGATGCAAGAAGTGTTTTATTGATGATCCGTACAAAATCACGGATGAAACTGCGCATAGTATGACCGGTATCGCGTACTCCGTGAAAAAATACGTCCATTCTTCGAACGCACATTTTCACGGACAACGTGAAAAATGCGTTAGTCTGACCCTAGCCTATACGCATGTTAAAAATTCGCTAGTTTGACCCTAGCCTAAATGGGAGAATTTTTCTGGTTTGGCTATTTTGACCTAGAATTTTCCATTCTCCAGTCATTCTCCTGCTTTTCACCGCCAAAAAAATCAGTAAACTTTTTCTGCGTGTCCGAAAATGTCTCCTCTTTTCATATAGACTGCCGCCCCAAGCAGTTGTTTATGGATAGATTAAAGGAAAAGCATTTACCGTCATTTGAAATGTCATTTTTGGGTTTTTACATATGTCTATACATCCTAGAAATCCGCCACTTCACGGGCAGGTTATGGGGACCTCCTAGGCACGATATTTGAAGGAATTTTTCGTTTTTATTTTTAACCCTTATTTCATGGAAATCTCACCGTCCCTTTAAAAACGTTTTTTTTTTACTTTTTGTCCTTGTTTCCTGTCCCCCAGGGCACTACCCGGACCCCCATACACTTTTTATGGCAAATATCTAGCATATATGCCCTCTTGGAGGGCACTCTAAAAACCGAATTTTCAGCCCCATTGACTTGTATGGGGTCCGGGTTCGGACCAGAACATTTGGAAAGTTCGGGTTCGGCTTTGAACCGAACTCGGGGAGTGTTCGGCTCATCCCTAGCAGTGAGCACAGAATGGCTGCTATGTGACCAGGAAGTAACTAACAAGACACAGAGCAGAGGGGTGGAACTAACTGTATGCAGCAAGCTAAGGAAGCCCAGCAGAGACAAAATAGTTATGAAATCAATAGCATGTAAGCAGCAAAGGCAGATTCAACACAAAACAGAAAAAATATACAATAAATCCTAATCATGGGGCATGACACTGCCCCGTTCCATCCATCTCACTCTGATGGACATAACCTGGGACCAATAAACAGCCACATAGCTAGGCCTTTCAAAGCTCTGGAACCACTCCCATAGCTGATGAGCATTCAGCTGGTTCATATTTACATATGTGCCACATTGTTTTTGTGGCACTACAGTTACAAGGTGGCTCCATGGCTCCCTGCTAATTTCACCTAGGTGTCCGTCCCTGCCATTACGTTAACCATTGATCAATACAATGGGGAGCCGTTTAGGCTAACTCTGCCAGTTTATAACATGCATTACATATTAGGGGCCTCCATTATCCACCAATTTACATAGGCATCCACCCCCTAACTAGGAGGGGCTGAGCCTTCCTCACAGCTGGGGCTAATTAATCAATTAAGTGATTAGGATTTTGGGTATATATACATCCATGCATCATTAGATCTGACTAGCTTTTTCACTCTCTGCCACCCAGCATGCTGCCACCACGCTCTTGATGACCCGGCTAGGCAAAACGCGTAGAGCTATTGGCATGACCATTTAATTTTCATTTTAAACCTCTTTCACTCTCATCCCACAACTATGGACTAATTACACACGTGAGAATTGCTGACAGCTATCACTGCAGGATAGCAGCCTTTTTTCTTTCTCTCTCTATACCAGTATTTACGTGTGTTTGTGTGTCACAGGGACCTGTGTATTCATCTGTCTACCTATATTAGGGCTGTTACAGGACCATCCTACGGATCCTAAAGTTTAGTAAGTCTGAGGAGGCGCATTCACTCTGCACACTCCTCCTTCCTCTACATACAGGTTTTCCCTCTCTATCCATTTAAAGGGAAGAGCGTTTATTCCTTTCCATTCAAGTACGGTTATATTAGGGACTAGCTGGTTGGGACCACGTCAAGGATCCAGAGTACAGCACTTGGACTGGAATACGCTCAGAAGACTATCTATTTCTATGGTTTATTTAATCCATGTTTGACTCGCATGTTTTTATTTCTTTGAATAGTAAAAGTTACGTTTTAATCCAGCAGACCCTGTGTCTGTAGCAACACACTGTTTTCTTCCCTTGCATACAATATTGATTTTGGGTTACCCCCTTTAACCATGGAAGACACAGTGTTACTCACCTAATGTGATGAATTACGGCTGTTTTCAATAACCTTTCTGTACAATTGTGGCTTATCTACAATTGACCCCAGAATGGCATCAGATTTCTCCTTGGATCAAGAAGCTTTTTTATAACCCCTTAATATTATGTTTTTGCAGGAAGTCATCCCGGCACTGTTTAAAAGTCTGTACAGACTCTGACCCAACCACCTCAACAGGCAGAGAATTCCACAGCCTTATTGTTCTCATTGTAGAATAACCCTTCCTATGCTTTAGGCTTTATTTATATAAAGTTATCAGATCCCCTCTAAGACGCTGTATATATTTATATAAAGTTATCAGATCCCCTCTAAGACGCTGTATATATTTATATAAAGTTATCAGATCCCCTCTAAGACGCTGTATATATTTATATAAAGTTATCAGATCCCCTCTAAGGCCCCATATAGATTTATATAAAGTTATCAGATCCCCTCTAAGCCTCTGTATATATTTATATAAAATTATCGGATCCCCTCTTAGGTGCTGCTTCTCTAAACTAAACCGGTTTAAACTCAGGGGTCAAGTCCTGGGAAAAAAAGTGAGGGAACTCACCCACGAATTCCACAACCCCCATTACCTGAAGAAAATATATATATATATATATATATATATCATGAGTATAGCAGTGCGTGCCGGTGATACATTTTTATTGGGTTAACTTTACATTTAAAAGACAAGCTTTCAAGAGTGTAAACTGGAAACTATACTGATCAGTGAAAGGTATCACTACGTACAGGTATACTCGTGATTGTGGCAACTGGACTAACGCATTTTATATATAATATATATATATATATATATATATATATCCAGGCACAGAACCCCAGAATAATATACACAACACTGTGCCCCCAGAATAATATACACAGCACTGAGCCCCCAGAATAATATACACAGCGCTGAACCCCCAGAATAATATACACAGCGCTGAACCCCCAGAATAATATACACAGTGCTGAACCCCCAGAATAACATACCCAGCACTGAGCCCCCAGAATAATATACACAACACTGAACCCCCAGAATAATATACACAGCACTGGTTATATGCATATATTTTCCCCAGTTCATTTGGATATAATTGCCCCCAGTTCACTTGGATATAATTGCCCCAGCTCATATGGGTATATATTGCCCCAGCTCTCATGGATAATGCCCCCCCAGCTCTCATGGATAATGCCCCCAGGTCTCATGGATATGCCCCCAGGTCTCATGGATAATGCCCCCAGGTCTCATGGATAATGCCCCCAGGTCTCATGGATACTGCCCCCAGCTCTCATGGATAATGCCCCAGCTCTCATGGATAATGCCCCCAGCTCTCATGGATATGCCCCAGGTCTCATGGATACTGCCCCCAGGTCTCATGGATATTGCCCCCAGGTCTCATGGATACTACCCCCAGGTCTCATGGATACTGCCCCCAGGTCTCATGGATAATGCCCCCCAGGTCTCATGGATACTGCCCCCAGGTCTCATGGATATGCCCCAGGTCTCATGGATATTTCCCCAGGTCTCATGGATACTGCCCCCAGGTCTCATGGATACTGCCCCCCAGGTCTCATGGATATGCCCCTGGTCTCATGGATATGCCCCTGGTCTCATGGATATGCCCCAGGTCTCATGGATATGCCCCAGGTCTCATGGATATTGCCCCCAGGTCTCATGGATATTGCCCCCAGGTCTCATGGATATGCCCCAGGTCTCATGGATACTGCCCCCAGGTCTCATGGATAATGCCCCCAGGTCTCATGGATAATGCCCCAGCTCTCATGGATATGCCCCAGGTCTCATGGATATTGCCCCCAGGTCTCATGGATATGCCCCAGGTCTCATGGATACTGCCCCCAGGTCTCATGGATAATGCTCCCAGCTCTCATGGATATGCCCCAAGTCTCATGGATACTACTCCCAGGTCTCATGGATAATGCCCCAAGGTCTCATGGATATTACCCCCTGGTCTCATGGATATTGCCCCCAGGTCTCATGGATACTGCCCCCAGGTCTCATGGATATTGCCCCCCCAGGTCTGATGGATACTGCCCCCAGCCCAGCTCACCTCTGCTGCTCCTCTGCTGCTTTTCTGATGCTCCTGCCGCACATTGCCGGCGGCCGCGTGCTTCCTGCTTCAGCGGCCGCTGACAGGAAGTGCAGCCGCTCGCCTGGGATCTATGAAACAGCCAGGCGAGCGGCTCCACTTCCTGTCACCGGCCGTTCTAACAGGAAGCACGCGGCCGCCGGCAATGTGCGGCGGACGCCTGCTAAAGCGTTCGGGCTCGGGCCACAGCGGGAACGCTGCGTTCCCGCAGCGTTCCCGCTGTGGGAGAAGTGCGGAAACGCCGTTCCCGCTCGACTCGAGCCCTGTTTAAACTGGTTAGCCTTTCCTCATAACTTAACCCTTCCATTCCCCTTATTAATTTAGTCGCCCGTCTCTGCACTTTTTCTAGCACCATAATATCCTTTCTTAAAACAGGTGCCCAAAATCACACAGCATATTCAAGGTGCGACTTACCATTTTATGAAGAAGCAAAATTCTGTTTTCATCCTGAGAGTGAATTCCCCTTTTAATGCATGCCAATACATTATTTTGCTTTGTTCCTCCTCCTCTGTTACCCAATTTAATCCACATGCTGAAAGAATTCGAAAGATTTTGAAGAAACATTGGCATATTTTAAAAGCAGATGATGTTTTGAAAGAGGTTGTACCCAATTCACCTGTAGTAATTTTTTAAATTTTTTCTAATTTTAAGAATTGGTTTGCTCCCACACTTTTACTTATCCAAGAAAGGGTTAATATGGGTTGCCGTTTTCTTAAGAGGGAAAGGTTTTTATAAATGTTGCAACTGCAAAGCTTGTACATATCTAGATAGAAAAGTCATTTCCTTTAATTGTACTAGGACGGGGGAATGTTTTCAGATTAAAGAATTTATGAATTGTAAAATTAAAGGGGTTATCTATTTATTAGAATGTCCTTGTGGTGCCCAATATATTGGACGCACCACAAGTGAAATAAAAGTATGGATTCTTGAACACTTGAATAACATCAGAAAGAAGGTAGATCACGGTGTACCCAACCAATGTATAAATTGCCCTCAATCTAATTTTAAAGATTTCAGATGGATGGCTATTGAATTAGTCACCAATAATTGGCGAGGGGGGAACTTCATACAGATATTAGCTGGAAAAGAGGGCAAGTGGATGTTTAAGATGCAGACTTGGAAAAGAGGAGGTTTAAATTTAGATCTTGATGTTGCAAATTGCATTTAAAAATATCCGATATACTATTCTTATAAGATATTTTGTATATTGGGATATGGTAGTTTTCAGTTTAGTTCTTCTTTGAGGTTAATTGCGTTTTTGTCTGGATATTATTTTTGTTTTCAGGTTTTAAGCATTAAAGGCTAGTCATCTGTTTTTTGAGGATGTTTAGAGCTGAAGGTGGACTTTTTCATTTTAAGAAGGACACGCATAGAAGATATGGAGGGTCCTGTTGCCGGGAAAGAGGTTGGACTAGATGCCCTGTCAATAGGCGGAGTAAATACCGGAAGTTCTGGAGTTGCGTTCCAACAGTGGAACACGGAAGAGACTCAAGATCGGCGTGTACTTTCTATCACGTATCGGGGGTATAAATGAGGGATGACACTCAGCACATATACATCTCTGAGGAAGTGGGATAAAACCCACGAAAAGCGTCTAGGCCTTAAAGGCCTAGAGCCTGCTGGGGAGCTCCAGGGTGAGTTGATCCAGGCCATGTGATCTCGCTCTCGCGACTATTTGTCCCAAGCCTCATTCTGGTCCCGGTGGCCAGAAGTGGCGGATCGGGCCGTCGTTCTCGCTGTAAATATCAGATTTTTTTGGGAGGGGTTCAGCTGGTGATAGCTGATTCCGCAGAAGCACAATCACTTAGCATCAGTTTGAGCTGTTGCCAATTTATCAGTTAGCTGCAGGGGTGAGTAATTAGCTTTGTGATCTAGCTATGTGATCCTAACACTAATTACTCTCTGCTTACACTTTGTGCTCTCCATGTTAAGTATAGGGAGCGCAAAGTACAATAAGCTGGCACTAAAAAGCGCTAATACCGATGCGCTAATGGATTTTTTAACCCATTAGCGTTATGCTCATATCACATCCCGATGCGCTATCACCTCTTTTAACCTAGCGCTAACCTTCATTTATGTGAGCACTAGTGTTAAGGAGGTGATAGGGCCCATGGTCTTTATAAGTGTTTCTTTAGAACTGTATAGTTGTGTATGAATTGCAATCTCTTGTAAAATATAATTTACTGTTAGTGTGTGTGTAATCCCTATTTTGGACCCAAACTACTTTGCCCGTCTTTGTAGAATGATCCTCTTTTTTTGGAGCCCTCCATATGTTCAGGGTGTCCTCTGTGTATGACAGAGCTGCATTGCAATAAGCAATGAGTCTGTAAACTATAATCAATGTTAGAAATTGCTCCCTGTAAATAAGATTCTTTGCTTTTGTTTTAACCCCTTCACTGCTGAGGCATTTCACCACTGTGTGCTGAGCTCATTTTTACCGCTTTCGCTCATCATGTTTAAACGCGATTTGAAGCCACATTTTAATAAATGACCCAGACATATTATATATCGTTCTTTCCGGCAGACTCTGCAGATTCATAATATATCATTTTTATATGTATACGTCATGACCTGCCTGTATATTATAACAAAAAATACAATAAAAATTGAATGTTTAATCATCTGCAGTGTGTAAAGTGGTTTTTTTCACATTTTATCACATGAGCGTTTGCGGTTATGTTTTCTATGGGGTGCGCTTGTACAAAAAATTTGAAATGGGGACTTGTTACTTTTTTTGGGGGGAATTACGTGATTTTTAGCAAACGCACCCCATAGAAAAAAATCATTAGTGCAGCATCATTGTTCACATTATAATTGAAATGTGAACAATATTGCTGCATTAATAAAAACAACACACAAAAAAAAACATGTTTTTTTTTATTATTATTTTTTAAAATTTATTTATTATTTTATTTTTTTTTTTATTATTATTTTTTTACTTTTTACCTAGTCATGCTCAGGCCTTTCAAATGACACCCTCCATGACCCCCTAGCTGCCACGGTTCTGGAGATATCGGGGTTCACAAGAACCCCCTATCTCCACCAGGGGATTTCCTTGGGAAATCCCCGGCAGCTAGGGGTTCCCCGGCTATCTGACGTCATCACGCTATGCGTGATGACGTCAGACAGCGAGGGGAGTCCCGGGGGCGGAGCCGCCATCCAAGATGGCGGCCCCCACCGGAGATAGGCTGCACTTCGGCGCCGCAAGGCGCTGAAGTGCAACCCAGCACTTGAGGGGTTAAAGCCAGGCATCGCTTAAAAGGGGAGACTCTCCCCTTTTAAGCGGTGCCTGGCTTTTACCGCTGCTCCTTCCCGATCGGGAGGGAGAGGGATCCGAACGGATCCCCCCCCTCCCTTCCAGGCTATCTCCCGGCATTGCCGGGGGGTCGCCTGGAAATGACGTCATCGCGCATTGCGCGATGACGTCATTTACGCCGGGAGGAGCTTGACTTCAGCGTCTGAGGACGCTGAAGTCAGAACGCCGTGGGACCCCGGACAGAGAGGTGAGTATCTCCGCCGGGGGTCCCGCACAGCTGATGACGTGTGGGGCACGTCCTCAGCATGCAACGTGCATCAATGAGGACGTGTCCCACATGTCTTCAGCAGTGAAGGGGTTAAATCAGTTATTATTGATATAAATGGCCCTGCTAGGTTATGTCACTACCTTTGCATATGGCCTCGGCTATGGTCCTGTGTTTAATAGGGGCCTCATATCTTGCCTTCGCCTAAGGTCTCAGTAAGTCTAGAGCCGCCTCTGCTCACACATACTGACTGTTACTTTACATTGCATCATGCCTCCTCTGTTCTGACGTTACCCATCCCCCCTCGTCTCTACCCCGGTTAATTTGAGCTGAATCCCATCCACTATCAGCTGGAATTCCAAATTCCATAAATGGAAACACACAGGAAACCAAAATTTCTGGAGTGCTCTGTCAGCCTCTCATTGTTTCAGGTTGGTCCTGTTGGTTGGGCCTTACAGTTGGCAGTAGTCCTTAGGGTTGCTCCCCCTCATCCATCTCTCTATGCTCCCTGAGGTTTATGTCCATTCTCATTATTAACCCTTTCGCTGCGTCCTCCCTTTGGGGCCAGCGATCGGCCGGGTTCCGGCCGATCGCTGTGCCCCCCGGTGCGGGCTGACATCCTCGATGTCAGCCCAGCACCCGGAACTGCCGCCGGCACAATTAGATGTCATCGCGGCGGCGCAATGAAATCTAATTCAGGCGCCCCCCTGCATGTGCGGTTGAGGCGCCTGAAAGGGAGGGGGGTAGGTCCTTCGGACCTCTCTCCCTCCCGATCGCCGGCGTGCAGGGGGTTATACCAGGCACCGTTTGGAAGGGCACAGCCTGCCCTTCCTAACGGTACCTGGAATTAACCCCATGGGGGCCGGATCACGAATCGGCGCCGAAAAGCGCCAGTTTGTGATCCTTTCCCGGAGCTGGCCGACATCTTGTATGTCGGCCAAGCTTCCGGGAATGCCCCCTGAGGACTGGCGTCATCGTGCATAGCACGATGACGCCAGTGCTGGAGTTAACCCCTAACTGCCACCAATGGTGGAGATAGGGGGTTCCAATGAACTCCCTATCTCCCAATCCGTGGCAGTTAGGGGTTAATGTTTGATATTGTTGCATCAGCCAGAGCATGGCCGTTCCAACGATACCAAACATGAGGTATGAAAAAAGTTTTTTAAAAAAAATAAAAAATAAAAATAAAAAAATATTTTAAAAAAAAATAAACAAGTTTTTTTTTCTTTTTTTTGGTTCGTTAATGCAGCAATATTGTTCCCATTTCAATTATAATGTGAACAATGATGCCGCACTAACGATTTTTGTATGCGGTGTGTTTGTTAAAAATCGCGTAATTTTCCCCAAAAAAAAATGTAACGAGACCCCATTTCTAATTTTTTTAACAAGCGCACCCCATACAAAATATAACCGCAATTGCTCGCATGTTAAAATGTGAAAAAAAAACACTTTACACGTTGTAAATTATTGAAAATTCATATTTTATTGCATTTTTTGTTATAATATACAGACATGACATAACGTATACATATAATAATGACATATTATGAATCTGCCGAGTCTGACGGAAAGAACGATATATAACATGTCTGGGTCATATACTAAAATAAGCCTTCAAAACACGTTTAAACATGATGAGCAAAACCGGTAAAAATGACCTCAGCACAGGGGCGGGAAAAGCCTCAGCAGCGAAAGGGTTAATTCATGATTTAATATATTTCTCTGTAACTTCCAATCCTGGTCTGTTCAGTTTCAAGTGAACACCTCTTCCACACAAAGGGTTAAAGTATCACAGGAGGAAAAGCCGTTATTGCTTTGATCACTTGCCACGCTCATAAAACAATGATTTTCATCATACGACTGGCATAAATTCCGGCCTATTTAAAACATCACTTGCGACTGTCTGGTGTAGCGTGGCCAAAAGCAAGATATACGACACGTCTCAGACACTTTTACTACAGTTCCCATTATCCTTTATACAGGATAATTTGCACACTTGTGATGTGCCATAAAAAATGAACGGCGAGTCAATCATTATCTACGGGCGGCGTTTTGAAATCGTAATGCAATTAAAGAATATGTTGAAATGAGATTGTTCCGAACTGCGTCAAAGCCGCCCCCCCTGGTCTGCGTAAATCATATTTTGCCACTTCACTGGGCAAAAGCTACAATTCTGACCTTTTATAAAGGGCAATCAAACACAATAAATTGTCATTATGAACTGGGGGAAATAACATGTTCACGTCACAGGTGCAGTGAGTGGATTTTTCATTTTTTTTTCTTTCCTGGGTGTGTAATTTATGTCATGGGTATCTGACCAGGAACGTGTGACAACTTGTCTTTAGGGCCTTACGTAATTCTAACATTCCAATGCCATTACATGGATGGTGGAGGCACAAAAATAACCAATCAAAAAGTTCTGAATTCTTGTTTCCTTTTTATCTTTCTACACCATCCAAAAGTTGTTGAATATGTTTATTATCTGGGACAGTGCTTCCCAACCCTGGTCCTCAGGATCCCCTAACACAGTTGTCTCCAACCCAGGTCCTCAGGGCCCACTAACAGGCCAGGTTTTTACCTCTTGGAGAAATGCAGACTGAATCCTGCAATCACTGAGCAGCAAATCATATCACCTGTGCTGTGCTTCACATATCTGGAAAACCTGGCCTGTTAGTGGGCCCTGATGACCAGAGTTGGGGACCACTGTCCTAACAGGCCAGGGTTTGCCAGATATCTGAAGCACAGCACAGGTGATATGATTTGCTGCTCAGTGATTGGTTAATTGTGCGTCACTGCAATCAGAGCCCCAAACATATTGCACATATTAGTTTTTCTTGGGACAACTTCAGCTACACCTAAAAAAGACAAAAGGTGGTTAAAAAAAAGAACACAAGAAACCAGAATTATTACTTTTTTGTGCGATAAAAAATGTCTTATCCTTTTAATAAATGGAATGCGTTAAAGAAAGGAAAACGTTACGTAATAGAGGAAAAGGCAAAAGTTGGCAACCTGTTTAGTATCCCTTGTCTGTAGTTCCAAATGTTTCTGAGCATTGATATGACGCCTCAAGCGGAAAATTCCACACCTTATCTCATGCGGCAGGGACAAAATTATTAAAAGTATTGTATAAAACAACCTTCAGTCTGTGTGTGTAAGGTGTAAACGAATTTTGTGTTTAGACTTATTTATTTATAAAGGATTTTACCAGGAAGGATACTTGAAAACGAGAGAAATCTCAATGTATGTCCTGGGTTCAAGAACATTGAATTGTTACAGAAATACAAAGTTACAGTTACAAGTACTTATACAGCGCCAACAGATTCCATAGCGCTTTACAATGGGGAAGCACAAACAGCAGACTTACAGGATACAAGAGGAATTACAACCCTGGTCGTAGGATAACTGTCCAGGTTATACATCACTTTAAACCAAAAGCTCAGGCAGACATCCCTTGATCTTACATTCTAAGGGACTAGGGTAACTGAAACAAATGGGAGCAGAGGGAAGGTGAAACTGGTGGCCAGTAGAATATCATAGGGATTGCATGAAATGGACCAGATTTTTGGTTTTAGTAAGGGTAATTAGTGAGAGAAGTGGAGACAGCTGGAAAGGATGCCTGAAATTAGGGACCGGGTGGGCGGGTTGGGGCAGCCGAGGGAAGAAATGGAGGTGAGTCTGTGATGGAGTATGCTGTGGAAAGTGAATGAGGTTGGTGACATTGCAGATAGCCCCAATTAACAAACAGGGGGGAGGAGGAGGCTGGAAACACAACAGATTTTTTTCAGAAATGAAGGGAGATTCAAAATATTTTAAAAGACTAGTCAGGGAATAATAAATGCAGACATGAAAATACAATTGCAAGATTGCAAGACTTGGGTTTCAACGCCAAGATAAGTCGTTATTATTTCCAAAATCTTAAAAAATATCAGATCCAAAACACTTCAGGCCCTATTTACATTTGTCACACTAACGTTAGCGCTCACCTGTGTGACCGTTATCATTAGCTCTGGTGGCCTTAGCGCGGGTGCACCATATTACATTCCGATCGCTAACAGGTTAAAAAAAACGTTAGCGATTGGTATCTTGCGCTTTTCAGCATGAGGTTACTGTACTTTGTGCTCCCTATGCCTAACATGGGGAGCACAAAGAGTTAAGTGTTAATATTACAATATACTAACGCTAATTACCGTCCGGCTGCGGTTACCCGAAAGTTAACCACTGCTAGGACCTGGTGCTAACGGATTCCGCTGCTGCAGAATCAGTCAGCACCAGCAGAAAATACCCCCAAATGAATCCCCTTCCATCCCATGACAAGGACCACGGCTCCAACCGCCTCCTCTGTCCGACAGGAGCAGGAGAGACTGGGGGGGAAAAGTCCCCCAGTCTCCCTGTGCGGGTCACTATGCCTGGATCTCACGAGGCGATAAAGGGCAGGTCGTTTCACTGGCAGCGTCAGTCCTATGGACTCCATCGAGGGGATGCTTGCGGCGACGCTTATTGCTGCCGCACGCATCCCAGGGTTTAACACAGGCTTACGATGCAGGGGGGTCCGATATCGGGTTGTTTAAGCCGATCTGATCCCCGAGTCTGTGGCATTGACATGGTAATAAACTGTTTTGCTTGTTGCGAGGCGTGCAGAGTATTTCCAGTTTTTTTCATTTTGACATAAAATGTACCATTCAGGGTTATTCAGAGAGAGATGAAAACCAGGAGAATGACTGGAGAAGTGAAAATTCTAGGTCAAAATAGCCGATTTGGAAAGTGAGACAAATGGGAGAATTTTTCTTGTTTGGCTATTTTGACCTAGAATTTTCACTTCTCCAGTCAAAACTCCAGGTTTTCACCTCTCTCTGAATAACCCTGATAGTTTGCTTGATTCCTCCCAAATCCAAGTTTATTGAATATCCCCATTGAGTTTGGTGGACGCCGAGGCTGGACTGGGACAAAAATTGAGCCCTGGAGTTCATCCAGACCGGCCCACTTTAATTATGCAAACATGCACAAAAATAGTATATAAACCAACCGGATCGCCCAGTCAATCGATCTACAGATACCGGAGTTGCTGCAGAGCGATTGGGTAGAGCGACGCAGCGGCACTGAGGTTGAATGCGCACCATATCTTAAGATGAGGCGGATGCATAGTCGGTCTCACGACCACAGTGGCTCCAATTTGGGATTGTGACAGACTGCGTCTGTTTTGTTTGACGGTGAGGAATGTTTTACCTCACCCATTAAGGGCAGTGAACAACGCAGTGAATCAGCATTCTCACTGGCCCACTGAGCCATCGGCCCACCGGGGAATCTCCCTGTAGTCCCTATGGCCAGTACATGCCTGGTGGACGCAGTATTCCTTTACCTTCAATGTTCCCAAAATTTTGTAGTTTAACCGTTGGCAACGTAAAAAATTGTTTAAAGAATAGTTTTACACTTTCAA
The DNA here is from genome assembly GCA_009667805.1 of Leptobrachium leishanense. NCBI lineage: Eukaryota > Metazoa > Chordata > Amphibia > Anura > Megophryidae > Leptobrachium > Leptobrachium leishanense. Next base: position 5,828,102 of record CM019063.1, on the reverse strand, counting down.
ACATTTAGTTGTTTGTGGGAACTCTGGGAAAAAATAACAATGGCTTCCATTCCATCTACATGTCCGTTTCATCAGTCTCTCAAGCCCACATGGAACGGAACCCTTTTAGAGCTAAAAACGTTACACTACGTGCATTTTTCGTCTTTCACATTCATTTCGCCTTCGGTTTGCCTTTTGGTATATTTTTCTTCATTGTATTTTCATCAGTTCTGGTGTAACTATATATGCTCTGTTTACTGGCAATACAAAACACATACAAGAAGTCAATTTGAGCAGGAACACCTAGGAACGCAGTTCCTTCACTATTTTAGCAGGGGGATGTATTTTCATTTTGACTGATTTAATGGGAAGCCGGGTGCGATGACGACAGTTTCAAGCGCCCCCGGCACTGCCGGGAGAAAGACTGAAAGGGAAGGGGGTACTCTGCACCCCTCTTCCTCCCAAATAGTCATGAGTTTAATAAAAAGAGCGGCATGATGGAAAGGGCACAGTCTGCCCTTTCCAGCGATGCCTCTCTTTAACCCCTTAGATGCCAGGTCGCGATTCGGCGCCAATTTTGGATGTCAGCCAAGCCTCCAGAGCCTTTCCCACACACTGACGTCATTCCCATATAGCCATATAGTCGTTGCCATATAGCAATGATGTCAGTTGGGCAGGTAGGCCTTTCCAATGATACCAAACATGACCAGATTTGGTGTAAAAACAAAATAATAAGTAAATAAAAAATCAAACATGGGTCAAAATGAGCTCAGCACACAGAGGTGAAAAGGCTCCGCAGTGAAGGGGTTAAAAAGCAAAAACATGCAAACATTGGGTATTTATAAACTCAGAACAAAATTTCGAAACCATTTAGCCGGGGTCTTTTTGGGGGGTCAAAGTTCAAAAAAAGTGTTGGTTTTTTTCCCATCATATTTCATAATTTTTTTATAGTAAATTATAATGTATGATGAAAATAATGGTGTCTTTAGAAAGTCCATTTAATGGCAAGAAAAACAGTATATAATATGTGTGGGTTTCATTAACGAGTAAGAGGAAAATTAGAGCTAAACAGCGCAGAAATGTAAAAACAGTAGTGGCTACTTTCAGACTGATAATGGTAAAATTGCCTGCTCCTTAACCCTTTCACTGCTGAGCCATTTCACGTCTGTGTGCTGAGCTAATTTTTAACGCTTTTACTCATATTTAAACGCGATTTGAAGCCATGTTTTATTATATGACCCAGACATATTATATATCGTTCTTTCCGGCAGATTCCGCAAATTCATAATATATCAATATTATATGTATACGTCATGTCCTGCCTGTATATCAGTGGCGGAAGTACCAGGGTCGCAGCGGTCGCAGTTGCGACCGGGCCCTGGCAATCAGCGCCGGAATCTGGGAGCCGCGCGCTGGCCGTCGCTCTCCCTGCGAGCGGCCACTGACATGCAGCTTGGCCGCTCACGTGGGATAGGAACCACCTGACCAGCGCACGAGATCCTCTCGCGAGACCTCTGCGCTGATCAGGTGGTTTCCGGCGAGCGGCCAAGACGCATGTTTCCAGCGGCCGCTCGCCAAGGAGAAGAACACCTGGGGCCAGCAGAGGTAAGAGCTGGGGGGCCCTTATACCCATGAGCTGGGGGGCCCTTATACCCATGAGCTGGGGGGCCCTTATACCCATGAGCTGGGGGGCATATCCATGAGCTGGGGGGCATATCCATGAGCTGGGGGGCATATCCATGTGAGAGCTGGGGGGCATATCCATGTGAGAGCTGGGGGGCATATCCATGAGCTGGGGGTGCATATCCATGAGCTGGGGGTGCATATCCATGAGCTGGGGGTGCATATTCATGAGCTGGGGGTGCATATCCATGAGCTGGGGGTGCATATCCATGTGAGAGCTGGGGGGCATATCCATGAGCTGGGGGGCATACCCATGTGAGAGCTGGGGGGCATATCCATGAGCTGGGGGGCAATATCCATGTGTGAGCTGGGGCATATCCATGAGCTGGGGCAAATCCATGTGTGAGCTGGGGCAAATCCATGTGTGAGCTGGGGCAAATCCATGTGTGAGCTGGGGCATATCCATGTGTGAGCTGGGGCAAATCCATGTGTGAGCTGGGGCATATCCATGTGTGAGCTGGGGCATATCCATGTGTGAGCTGGGGCATATCCATGTGTGAGCTGGGGCAAATCCATGTGTGAGCTGTATATTATAACATAAAATGCAATTAGATTTAAATTTTTAATAATCTACAGTGTGTAAAGTGTGTTTTTCCACATTTTATCATGCGAGTTTTTGCGTTTATATTTTCTATGGGAGTGCGCTTGTTAAAAAAAATTAGAAATGGGTTCTCCTTACATTTTTTGCGGGGGGGAATTACGTGATTTTTAGCAAACGCACACCATTAAAAAAATCATTAGTGCAGCATCATTGTTCACATTATAATTGAAATGAGAACAATGTTGCTGCATTAATAAAAAAACACAAAAAAAACCATGTTTTTTTATTTTATTATTTTTTAACTGTAAACATGGTCATGTTTGGTATGCCATGCTCTGACCTTTTGAAAGATACCATACATGACCCCTCTAGCTGCCACAGGTCAGGAGATATCGGGGTTCAAAGGAACCCCCTATCTCCACCAGGGGATTTCTTTAGGAAATCCCCATGCAGCTAGGGGTTCCCCGGCTAACTGACGTCATCGCACCATGCGCGATGACGTTCTGTAGAGGGGACCCGGAGGTGGAGCCGCCATCCAAGATGGCGGCCCCACACGACCTAGATCGCGATCCGGCGCCAAATGGCGCCTGGCATGTAAAGGGTTAAAAACAGGCATCGCTTTAAAGGGCAGACACCGCCCTTTAAAGCGGTGCCTGTTTTTTCTTTGCAGACTCTCCCGATCGGGAGGGAGAGGGATCCAAAAGGACTCCCCCTCCCTTTCAGGCGATCTCCTGGCATTGCCGGGGGGTCGCCTGAAAATTACGTCATCGCACATGGCATGATGACCACATTGACGTCGGGAGGGGTATAAATTCGGCGTCTGATTTCATGGATGTCAGAACGCCGTGGGACCCCGGACAGAGAGGTAAGTATCTCTCTGGGGGCTCCCGCTTGCGGAGGATGTGTGGGGAACGTCCCCCGCATATAGCGGGAGTCAATGCGGATGTTCCCCACACGTCCTCCGTAGCCAAAGGGTTAAGGAGTTAAATCCCATGCTCGCCTTTCATCCCGTGGTAAAAGGTTGGTGCAATCTGCTGCTTCTTCTCGTCAGGAGTGGAGGGAGTCTAGGAACAAATACAGGGTTATTCAGAGAAAGGTGAAAACCAGGAGATTGACTGGAGAAGTGAAAATTCTAGGTCAAAATGGCCATACCAGAAAAATTCTGCCATTTATCTCACTTTCCAAATCGGCTATTTGGTCTAGATTGTCCTCTTATCCTGCCATTCTCCTGGTTTTCACTTTTCTCTGAATAACCCTGATAGTTTCTAGTCTCCCTCTGTGATCACTCCGTGGCACTGAGCGATCTCACAAACTTGCAACTGTGACGCACAAAGCTCCATTGAGTCCTATGGATGGTATGAACGAGCTTCGCACTTCGTCCCGATGCAAGGTTAAAGCATAGATGGTAAGTGAAAAACTGCAGGAGCAGTATTGAAGCTTACAGTCTCCATTTACAATGTAATAGTGCCCCTCTTTAGCTGGCAGATGTCACCATCTACTGGCAGAAAGGAATTACTACAGTTCTTGGCTCTGTCTAGGATAAGCTGGGAGAAAAGTCTATTTCCCAGTTGATTTTGAAGAGCGTTAGCACAGCATAAATACTACAATCATCATAGGTGGACAAATTGAGGCGAGTTCCCAAACATATTTATTTTTAACTTGAGCCCTGCCTGTAAACCTATAAAAAAAGTTACTGAATTTTTTATTCTTTAAATTAATATTTTCAATTCCGTTGTATATTGTGAAACTCTTATGGTAAAAGTCATAATAGAATACATTTTAATTCCTTGATGTAATGCTTCAAAATGCAGACAATACTCAGCGGAAAAAGGAAAAGTGAGACCACCCAGAGCCGGGATCTACTAGGCTCTGGAATATGTGAGTTTTCCTATTTTCACCAGTTTATCTCCATTTTTGCCGTGATTCTACACCTTTTGTTTTTCTCTCTTATTTTTCTTGAGAGCTATAAAGAAAACAGAGGACACACTCATCGGTGTTCAAAATAAGTATTTTTCTTATATTTTGCATATTCGGTGCTACAGTTGTTACACTACTGCTTTTATGCGCTTGCATGCGCACGTTTTCACTGGAAATACGATTTTACCTGTTTGAGTTATTTATCTGCGCCATATGGATTATTGCCACATGTTTTCACTGTAAAATGCAGAAAATGTCCATGGATTGAGAGGATACATATTTATTTATTTGAAAAGTATTTTACCTGGAAGGATACATTGAGATTTCTCTCATTTTTAAGTATGTCCTGGGTTCAAGAACATTGAAATTTTACAGTCGTTACAGAAATACAGAGTAATAATACATATATAGGACAGTGTGTGGTTATTGTTTTGCCATATTGGAATAGAAGCAGAGTTATATTGGTTTCTAATTCTGCTTCCCTAGCAAAGCTGTGAGGTGCGCGGATGCTTTAGACTAGCAAAGTCTGTATTTGACCAGTACTCACACAATGAAAGATCCGCAGACAGTGTCAACTCGGGAAAACTGACACGTAGAAAGTTGAATCCAGTGGACGACTTTAATGATCAAACTGACAATCTTGTAATCGTGTATAGCAATGCAGGTGAAAGACATTAGTTTCTGTCCAGCAGTTAGCACAGAATGGCTGCTATGTGACCAGGAAGTAACTTAGAAACAAGACACTGAGCAAAGGGGTGGAATCTAGTTGGATGCACCAAGGCTAAGGAAACCCAGCAGGGACAAAGTAGCTATGAAATATAGTTGCTAGCAGCAAAAGGCAGATTCAACACATAACAAAAAAATATACAAATAATTCCTAAATCATGGGGCATGAACGTTTCTATTTTAACCCTTAGCAGACAGTTTGACAGCAGATAGTAGTACTTGAAAAAAGTTTGCAGAAAGGCAGGAGTAAGGGTGTCCGTTAACACCCTCTAAAGTATAGAGTAATTGTACAGCTGCAGCTGAGTATTGACTCCCTCTCACAGCATCAAGGATGAGACGGTAAATAATTCACAGGAAGACAAAGTAATACAATACCAGCGCTGCTTGAATAGGGTCCACTCGTGACACCCAGTTTATTTCCAGTGAGGACAGGAAAATACACAACACAGACGTTTCGGGGTCACAGCCCCTTCCTCAGTGCGTAGTGCCCTAACCCTTAACAGACAAAACCCATATATATATACAAACACATAACAGGTAGGACAGCCAGACCTCCCCTCAGCAGGTGAAAAAAATCTCCACAGATAATTAAGACAAAATGGTTTCACAATACTCTTACCAATTTTCCATGTGTGTATGTATTGAAAACGGCGATAGCGGGCGCCATTGCGCATGCGCAAAACAGCCAGATTAACACGCAGGACCGGAAGAGCCTGCGGTGAGCTGGCAGGAAGTAACCAGGATCAGGAGAGAGAAATGGCCACACAGCGGCCATATTTGTAGTTTTTTCTATTAATGATGATCACAGGGCGGAATACACTCCAACTATCCATCCTGGTCACACTGAAAACACTGACAGGGTTAGAAAGGCTAAAGATAGCCAGGTCTGAAAAATACAAAAATAAGCCACACAAATATACAACAACATAAACCAATGTGAAAAATAACATGTGAATATGTATACAAAGTGTATAAAGATAAAAATAAAACACTGGGAAATAAATATAAAAATGACTGGCTCAGCATTTCACGTTAATTGTTAGATCTAAAGTCATAAAAAATGACACCTTCCAGGTATTCATTAAACTGTATATATTGGCAAACATATAACCACATCTATACAAATAAGGAGAAAAATTAATTTAATTATTTTGCACCAAAAACAATATAGCTCACCCTTTATCATCAGATGCCTCGGGATGAAAATCAGAGAAACCAGTGCCACTCAAGTTTCTCATTAAGACCGTGAGGGGCCACTGTGTCTAACCGATACATCCATCGCACTTCTTTTTGAAGCAATATTCGATCTCTATCGCCACCCCTCATTAGTGGGGAAACTTTTTCCAATATTTGATAACGTAACTGGGAGACATTATGTCTCTTTTCCTGAAGTGTCTTGCGACAGGGGATAGAGATTCGGAATTCCGGATAGATGTTTTGTGTTCAGATATCCTATCTTTAAAGGGTCTAATGGTTTTACCCACATAGCCCAATCCACAGGGGCATTTTAATAGATAAACAACAAAATCGGACTGGCATGTAAAGAATCCTTTCAATTTAATGCTCTCTCCTGTACGTGGGTGCGTGCAGACATTCCCTTTCAGGATCCCATTACAGTGGTTACACTGCAAACATGGATATGTACCGTATGTAGGGGTGGACAAAAAAGTCTGTCTCGCTCTCGATTGAGTGTCCGCTCTAACGACAAGATCTCGTATGTTTTTATTCCTTCGCATAGCAAAGACAGGGGCATTGGGAAATAAATGCCCAATGTCACTGTCACTCTGCAGAATATGCCAATTAGATAGAAAATCTCTAATGTCGATAGGGATGATTTATTACAGGATAGATCAAAAAGGAAACTTGAGAGGGTTCCTTTTGTAAGTACATTTTCACCGTTATCCCGAGATATTAAAAGGATCATTCTATCTAATTGGCATATTCTGCAGAGTGACAGTGACATTGGGCATTTATTTCCCAATGCCCCTGTCTTTGCTATGCGAAGGAATAAAAACATACGAGATCTTGTCGTTAGAGCGGACACTCAATCGAGAGCGAGACATACTTTTTTGTCCACCCCTACATACGGTACATATCCATGTTTGCAGTGTAACCACTGTAATGGGATCCTGAAAGGGAATGTCTGCACGCACCCACGTACAGGAGAGAGCATTAAATTGAAAGGATTCTTTACATGCCAGTCCGATTTTGTTGTTTATCTATGTGGGTAAAACCATTAGACCCTTTAAAGATAGGATATCTGAACACAAAACATCTATCCGGAATTCCGAATCTCTATCCCCTGTCGCAAGACACTTCAGGGAAAAGAGACTGTCATGGCCACCTGGGCGCTGTCACGGCCTGGACCCCCTGATCCTCTGACACCTCCTTTTTGTTGCCCTTTTTTCCGTGTCCTGCATTCTGTATGCAGGTTCCAGGACTTTGTTTTGTTTTTGTGTTTTTTTTTCCTTTTTTCCCATGCACGGTTCTGGACTTTGATTTGTTTTGTATTCTGAACCTGATCCATCACCTGCACCTCATCCAGCCTGATCTGTCCTGCTCATAAGGAAGCTACGCCCCTGGTCCCACGCTTCCTGATTGAAGTCTCCAGTGAAGTCTCCAGCCTTGCCTTGAGCAGACCTGAATTCCTGATCTCCTGAGACCTTTTTGCCTGGATCCCCTCTGAACATTTGTCATTTCTGATCATTCCTCTGCTTTGCTCATCATTCATACGGTATCCTCTTTGTCCCCCCTGTACCCCTCTGTTTTTCTGCTAGACTTACTCGTGTACCAGACCCTTGCTAGACCTTTACAATCCTATTTCTGTATCCTTTTGTACTTTTGCTTGGAGATAGTGTGCCAGACCCTTGCTAGACTTAGACCATTCTATTTTCTGGATCCATTTGTACCTTCGCTTTGATATTGTGTTATCAGTGTTCCCCTCCTGTTATTTATTTGTTTATACCACCTTTTGGTACTGCCTATCTTGGTATTTATTTCTGTTCTTAATAAACCCCTTTTGCCCTGTAACCTGTCTGCTGCAATATTCACTGCACATTGGGCTCACACCCACACTCCTGCGCACCCATGCCAGACCTCACCCATGACAGAGACATAATGTCTCCCAGTTACGTTATCAAATATTGGAAAAAGTTTCCCCACTAATGAGGGGTGGCGATAGAGATCGAATATTGCTTCAAAAAGAAGTGCGATGGATGTATCGGTTAGACACAGTGGCCCCTCACGGTCTTAATGAGAAACTTGAGTGGCACTGGTTTCTCTGATTTTCATCCCGAGGCATCTGATGATAAAGGGTGAGCTATATTGTTTTTGGTGCAAAATAATTAAATTAATTCTTCTCCTTATTTGTATAGATGGTTATATGTTTGCCAATATATACAGTTTAATGAATACCTGGAAGGTGTCATTTTTTATGACTTTAGATCTAACAATTAACGTGAAATGCTGAGCCAGTCATTTTTATATTTATTTCCCAGTGTTTTATTTTTATCTTTATACACTTTGTATACATATTCACATGTTATTTTTCACATTGGTTTATGTTGTTGTATATTTGTGTGGCTTATTTTTGTATTTTTCAGACCTGGCTATCTTTAGCCTTTCTAACCCTGTCAGTGTTTTCAGTGTGACCAGGATGGATAGTTGGAGTGTATTCCGCCCTGTGATCATCATTAATAGAAAAAACTACAAATATGGCCGCTGTGTGGCCATTTCTCTCTCCTGATCCTGGTTACTTCCTGCCAGCTCACCGCAGGCTCTTCCGGTCCTGCGTGTTAATCTGGCTGTTTTGCGCATGCGCAATGGCGCCCGCTATCGCCGTTTTCAATACATACACACATGGAAAATTGGTAAGAGTATTGTGAAACCATTTTGTCTTAATTATCTGTGGAGATTTTTTTCACCTGCTGAGGGGAGGTCTGGCTGTCCTACCTGTTATGTGTTTGTATATATATATGGGTTTTGTCTGTTAAGGGTTAGGGCACTACGCACTGAGGAAGGGGCTGTGACCCCGAAACGTCTGTGTTGTGTATTTTCCTGTCCTCACTGGAAATAAACTGGGTGTCTCGAGTGGACCCTATTCAAGCAGCGCTGGTATTGTATTACTTTGTCTTCCTGACAGCAGATAGTGATCTCGCACACAGACCTTATTCTATATGAAACAATTACAAAATGAGTCATTTTAACCCTGGGGATTCCAGAAATCTTCTTTCTGAGGAGAACCCAAAAATGATTTCTGGTGTTTATATTCTGAAGTATTTCCCAGGTTTGTCCCTTATCATAGTGCCTGCTGGAAAGAGGAAGTAATGTGTTTTTTTTTATTATACAAGTCGGGCACCCCTTATCCAGAATTCAAAAAGTCGGGAAAAAAAACCTGAAATTTTGGAGCCTTATGGATTTTAGTAATTCTGGATCAGGAGCGCTCCGGAACAGGTCCTGCTGCTTGGAAACCCAGCTATCGAGCGCTGCTGCAGACCGCGGCACAGGGTGGGAGCCTCTGGGTTGCCCCAGCGGGGGACATGCTGCTGGGAGTCATACTGACTTTGTGCGTCATGTCTGCATAGTAACTCTGAACAGCTCTCCCAGAGTGTGTACATGCTGGTGGCTGCTGCAGGGAGGAGATGGCAGCTCTCCTGTTGCAATCTCCTTCCTCTCAAACATTGGTTAAGGATGCAGTCACACGAGCATGGAGGAAATGTCCATGAGAATGGGCGTTCTCTCCGTTTGGAGCCCATGTGGCCACATCGCTTAGTGCACGTTAGTGCGCTCAGCCCTACAAAGTGTGAGCCTCCTATGGAGGATCGCGCTCTGTAGTCCCGTCCAACATCCGTCGTGGCATTTCGACAGGTAGGGTTTCTCAACGCCAAGTGTAATGTGCGATACTATTACTCACGTTACACCGTGTTTGCCTCCCAGTTCAGCAGTAATAACGGTACGACAGACGCTGGGAGGAGGGGTCACATGGACGCACTCAATGTGCGTATGTAAACGATACCAACAGTTTGATATTATCAACAACTATTACAATTAAAGCAGAGAGTGAGATTAAATACCTACATACCACAAATTGCAAGAAATAATCTAAATAATTGAGAACAACATCTTCGAGTCCAGGGAAATCCGGGAGCTGATCTCTTGCACTTCCTGTATGCAGCAATGAACTCTGGGTAGGACATGCATATGAAGTCTGGAATTTCTCACTGTGCTGAAGCAGACTTTTGAGAACAGTGAATAATAGTGGACTTAATTTGCATGTCCTACCCAGAGGTCTTTGCTGCATATGGGGAGTGTAGCAATTTAGTTCTGGGGGGAAAAGTAAGTCTATGACATATGTTATGCTCGACTGTTTTTACTTTTTCTAAATGAAAAACACAAACTTTCTGACCTCACGTGTGCGGAGTTTGTGTGACGCAGGCACCATATTTTGAGGGTGTGTTTGACCCTCTATTGGATACACAGGGTAATGTGCTCTCTGAGTCACCATCCTGTTTGCAGTAATGAAATCAATCAGTTAAATTACCAGTTTGTCGAGGACGGGCTGTGTACCAACGCCTCTTCGTCTGTGATAAGGGGTGCGGAGCTATGGAACGACCTTGAGAGTTGTGATGCACCATATGTAAAGCCTAGATATTGATCAGTGTGGTCGCAGATTGACTGGGACACACGTCTGCTTCCTGCTGTTTATTATACGCACGGCGGCGATCCTGACTTCTCAAACTCTTCCGTGTCTTTTAGGAAACACGTCTTGCTAGCTGGTGACTTTTTAACTTCGTAAATTAGATAATCATGGAAACAACAAGCCTGTGTTACCAGGTGTGCCGGCACTTGTGTATTATTAACAGATGTATTTGCCCAGCTGCTCAGAGGAAATGTAGCAATTGTCATTTTCTAGCCAAGACGAAAAACCGATACATTTACTTCTAAAAACATATAAATCCATAGTGGTCACCCCCTTAATAAAACGAAGCCAGCATGACTACTTTTGGAAATGCTGACTAGCCTAAGAACCACTAAGGTCATTAAGATGTCGTTAAGATAACTACAGGAGATGTTATATAATAATGTCTCCTGTTGTTATCTTTACGATGGGAATCTCTATTCCAATCTTGCTGCAAGCTGGACTTGCAGCTCGAGTGTTCCGATTCCTTGCGCAAGGTTACTGTAAATTAACGTCTCCTATACTATGTATACTTTATATAGGAGGCATTAACTGGCACCTACGAATGGAAGTGCGAGCTATTCCAAGGTGACCTGCACTTCTGCCGGGGGAAAAGGCAGATTCTGATTTGCAAGATCACTTAATACACTGACCTAACCCCCCCCCCCCAACAATCCCATACTCGCACCTCATCCTGCAGTGGAGAGGGTGCATAATCTGCCGCTTCCTCTCACCGAGAGCAGAGTGAGACTGGGAACAAATAGCTTCTATTCTCCCCATCCGCAACTCCTCTGCGGCACTGCACGATCTCCTAAGAGTGCGCTCACAGATGGAATCACAGGGTTTCATGGAGCCCTATAGACTCCAGAAGCCAATACCTGCAGTGTCGCTGCTGCCGGTATCGAGCTCTGAACTTCCTTCCGGGTTCAAGCGTTAACAAACGCCTACCCTGTAATAGCTGCGCTAAAATGAGACAGTAAGGGAAATCTAATCTGCAGGCGCATATTTCCTTACTTACTGTCATCCTTTCACCGTTAGCCAGAAAACATCCCTCAAGTTGTAGTTTAAAGGGACTCTGTAGCCAGGGTTGCCAATCGCTAGGCTCCCAAATGTTTCTGAACTGTAACTCCCATAATTCTCTGGCCATCTATTGCATTGAAGGAATTCTGGGAAATGTAGGCATCAACATCTGAGGGGGGGCATGATTTGAACAGTCCTGCTCTAGTCAATGTGTTAGTCAATGTTATTTGAGTGTCCTCACCCCCTTCTCTTCTCCACGGTGTGTCTTGGGTGTTGATTCAGACCGGAGTTCTGGAGCCTAGTACCACCTGGTACCTGAGCGCTAAGCTCAAGTTTTACAGAGTTTGGGGCCTAACCATTTTCAGCCATATGTTCTTGACTTTTACCCCAAACTAGGTGCCCTGTACAGAAACAAAACCTGCCTGAGCCCCGCAGTCAGAAAGTAGATTGTACAACAAATGCTTATGCCGGCTATTGAATAAAGAGATGTAGTGTATGCAGCTGCCCCGCAAACACACCTTCATAAACTTACTACATAGGGTAACTCATTCTGTCACTTTGTGCTACAATGTAACTATATGACCCACCATTGTGACATGTTAAAAAGGCTAAACTGGCCGTCGCTGGAATACAGACGCACCCTTCACCTTTCCAACCTGGTGTTTAAGAGCTTTTCCGGGAAGCTGCCACCCTACCTGAATAGGCTGCTTCCTCCAGCAGTTCCCTCATCCTATAACCTCCGATCCAGGACCAGCACCTTACTTGCAATACCACAATACAGAAAGAAAGTGTCTCGATCCTCATTTTCCTACAGAGCACCGCAATTATGGAATAACCTCCCAGATGCCATCAAATCTTCCCCCAGTCTAAAGTTACCCAAGAGCTCCCTATTAACATACCTCAATACAGAATGCACCTGTAAACATGTAACATAGTGACTATATTTATTTTCTGTTAATCTGTATATTTGTATTGTTTTTTTTAAATATTTTGCATTTTATTACTTTGAATTGTTACAGTCGTTACAGAAATTCAATGTTCTTGAACCCGGGACATACTTGAAAACGAGAGAAATCTCCATGTATCCTTCCTGATAAAATCCTTTATAAATAAATAAATAATGCAATTGTCGGTCTCCCCACGGTCATGTGACATGCTGCAGCTTACACCCAGCCAATGCAGAAGGAGCTCAGTAGTGGATTCAGGTGAGTTTAAAAAGAATCTAAAAGATGAAAGTGGGAGGGAGTTAGGAGGAGTTAATGTTTAAAGATATAATAAGGAAATCTATAAGATGACACATAGGGTCGCATAAACTTGATTTATAGGAAAACTCCCACCCCCAAAAAAATAAGTTGATTTTATCACTTGGAGGTGTCTTGGACAGGTGGAGAGCCTTTCAGTTGCCAAAATCTGACAAAAGCAGGCAAAGGTTTTAAAGGAGGAAGGAGCTTCCATAGACCGACCCAGAATTGCTTTTGAACCACTATGCTCCAATAATAAGATGTCGGTGTCTTCTGGGAGACATGCAAGTTTAATGTTGAGTTAATGAACGCCCACTCCTGCTGCGGAAGAACAGTGGCCCGCAGCGATCTGGACTGCTGCAATAATGACGGAGCCAAATGTCGCGTCCGGGCAAATTGTGGAGATGTCATTACAGCTGGTTAGTAGTTAAGGGTAATGAGCTGAGGGTTGTCAGTTCTTCGTTCAAGTCATAAATTCTTTGCTTTGAACTCTCACGTCTTTTACGGAGAATTAACAATACGCAGTGATCGCCTCTTACGCTCGAATCCTTCTTTGGATCATTAAAAACTAGATATGTCTTGAGGCATGATACTTATAGCCTGTTATTGGGTGAGCCACCATCCTTTTGGCATTAATTCACTCTAATTGCATAGAAATTATTTCTCGAAGGCACCTGTAATTTTGTAACATGTAAGGCAAGTTCCTCTGTTCTTCATCTGCAATAAAGACAGAAGCTCTAATGCCTGGAAAACCTAATTTTAGCGTGAGTCAATATGACTCATTTTCCAAAGCTGTAACTCCTATGCTTCTAATAACTTGGCGTAATCCTGCCATAGTCACGAGGACAATATATCGTTTGAGGAAAAAAAGGTGTCATCTGTGATTATTCCTATAGCTCCATCTGAAACAAAACACGATCAGAGGTTTTGGTTTACTTGAATGGCCATCAAAGTGGACGTTTACCTGCCCCTTCAAGGCACCTTTGGTAAGGTGAGTCCTACCTAATGAAACCAAGGTCTGCTCCAGTGAGCAACCACACTCTCATGCTGCTTTTCAGCTAAAAGACAATATGGTGGGTTTTATTTATACACTCACCAAATACTTCCACGTTGGGATTAAAAACAAAAACATGGAAAGGGACAGCAATTGTCGTAACCTCAGCCAGGTCATTTTTTGTTGCTGTCCCATCCCATGTTTTTAATCCCAATGTAATGTGGAAGTATTTGGTGGTACAAATAATACCCACCAAAGTTAATAGCTCACTTTTTAATAATAGCGGCTCATTTGGGCAGGGCTCCACGAAGTGTAAAATTTTATATTTGGGAGCAAAGTTAATAGGAATTAAAGCCTTTTTATATGTTTTTGTAAACATTGTGAGTGTCTGTATCTAGATACCTGAAGGGTCTGTGCCCATGAGATGCCCTCCATCTGTAGCAGAAAGGCACAGCTCTTGGAAGAAGAGTCAAGATCAACAATATGATCAGTTCCAACCATGGACTATACAGTCTGCATTACACTCATTATGCTCCTGATGAAGTCTTTGGAAGGACGAAACGTGTTGAGCTTTTACCAGGGACCTGTCCGACTAAGCTTGGACCTATTCCCTATCGGCTGTGCACAGGCTTGTGGACTGGGTGATCTTTACAGATATGCAGTACTTTTGTTTTTTATCCTGTAAGCACAATAAATGTAATTATTTGGATTTATTCTATCAGCTTTTACCTTTTTTTTCTCCTCTGAGGATCGTATTGGAAGATTCTTTCATGATGTATTGTGTATGATATACCTGCAATCAAAATTGTGCTTGTGAGTGGTTAATTGGCGTTTATTGTTTATACTGTTCTAGAGGTTATACCCCTATGTATTACGTTTATGTTATTCAAAAAAATAGTTTAATACACGTGGAATCAATCATCATTAAAATGCACCAACCACCATTTTTTTCTGATGGTACCACTACCATTTGGAGTGGCTGTAGTCTAATACCATGCCATTTGTAGTGTCCGTACATCCTGTGGATGTGATTTATCTTTAATCGAGATTTGGTCTCTTGCTCAGTTGTCAACAATCTGTTTACAGGCATTATGACCTCAATTTGTTGAGTGCAATTTGGCCTGAGATACCCGGCTCGGCAAACACCTGGTGTAATAACCAGTGATTGAATACTGAGCATGCATATCTTGTTGGTTAACGAGTTTCCCCAGGTGCCCTGCAGAACGGGGACACTGAGAAACATGACTGTCAGAAACTCATCCCAAATTAGGAATTTGGACATTTGGAAGTCGATTGTTGCTCCCATTCAGCATCGCTACTGTTAAATTGGTGTCATAGACCCTAAGCTGTTTTGTTTCTTGGGTTTTCCTTTCCACGGTCTTAATATTTCCCAGGCTGATTAAGCGGAACAGCACGGACCTACAGGTTCTACTTGTTCGTTCAATAACTTCCATAAACCGTTTTGTAGATTCAGTCTCTCAAAAACCAATCCTTTCCCTTGGAATAGAGCAAGCTATCGTCTGGTTTCTCTCACGCCATTATTACTCGGGCTGCTTCTTTTTCTCTTCTCTATTGATCCACGCCGGTAACATAATAATGTTCTCTAGCCATGGATGTCCCCCCCCCCCGTCAGTGTCCAGAGTTGTTAACATTTAGTCCTCCGATATATAATTGCAAATCATTATACCGCTAAAGAGAGGAAGCCATGCATTACGGCAAAATTTGTAACAAATTCAATTAGTTTTAAAGTGGAAATGACTCACGTTGTTTTGCGTCTGTGAATCTCTGAATTAATGACCAGGAAATTGGAAGAGGGAACTGTTATTAAACAAAAACCCCCACAGATTTCTCTTATTTGTGATCATTAATTGTATTTTTAAATGGGCTAAAAAGCCTACCTTGTTCAGGTCACTAAACTGGGGGGAAAAAATATCCTTTTCATTATATCGTTGGAGAAAGTGCAAGCTCGTGCGTGACACAGATTTAGTTTCAGTAATTATCTTTTTTTTTTTTTTAATTACTATTTTACCGCCGGAAGAGAAATAATTGCTTAATTACTTTAACTTTTTTCATACTTTTAACCTGTGCTCAGTGAGTTCATCTTGAGAAAAAAGATTCTCAACCAGTTTATATTTCATTCTTCCAAAACAATGTCGTCTTTGATGATCACTTGAAAAAGGCTCATGCCTGAGCCGAAACGTTGTATTCATATCAAAGCTCGTTCATGCTGCATCTTAAGGCT
This sequence comes from Leptobrachium leishanense, assembly GCA_009667805.1. NCBI lineage: Eukaryota > Metazoa > Chordata > Amphibia > Anura > Megophryidae > Leptobrachium > Leptobrachium leishanense. The sequence continues at coordinate 5,812,082 of CM019063.1, read as the reverse complement.
AGGGTCAGACGAGCGCAGTGCGAACGCGCGTGCAGGCGCACGTAATCACGGCCGCACTAGCAGCAGATGACGGGCAATGACAGCCAATATACGAAGTACGGTCGCACGAAAGTCCGGCCGCGCAACGAAAGGGGAAAATGAACGCATTTTTTCGAGAACGTAAAACCGCTAGTACAGACGTACAGAGTGCGCTGCGTCCGCTAGCGGTGTGTGTGTGTGATTTGGAGACGTCAGACGCTACTAATGTCCAGCCTATATAACGTCCAGATGCACAAAGTGTTTTATTGATGATCCGTACAAAATCACGGACGAAAAATGCGCATAGTATGACCGGTATCGCGTACTCCGTGAAAAAATACGTCCATTCATTCGAACGCACTTTTTCACAGACAACGTGAAAATGCGTTCGTCTGACCCTAGCCTAAGTGCCTCTCTGTTTTCTCTACATGATATGGGGTTTGAGCCACCTGCAGGGTTATTCAGAGAGCGTGAAAAGCAGGAGAATGACTGGAGAATGAAAAATTCTAGGTCAAAATAGCCGATTTGGAAAGTGAGATGAAAGGGAGAATTTTTCTGGTTTGGCTATTTTGACCTAGAATTTTTTATTCTCCAGTCATTCTCCTGCTTTTCACGCTCTTTGAATAACCCTGTATGTCTCTGTGATTTGGACCCTTTGATAGGCAAGTGCTGTCCTTCATTTTTGCTTTGTCTTTGAAGATCCTTTGAAGGCTTATCATTCCCTGCTTATTTAGGATCTATAACTTGATGCAACCTCTGTTATCCCTAAATGAGACAACATTTATGCTTTGTTATATTGTCTTTCAGGACAAAATTGTTATGATTATTATTAGGGACTGGAAGATTTCCTCCATTTTCCATGATTTCATATAGTTCAAGTACAACCACTTTGTTTTTCCAATAAACGAGGAACCTGGAATTTTAATTGAAAGAGCATCCACCCAAGCATTGGCAGAGATCATCCGAATGGTTCTGCAGTCTATCCTGTTGGCTCTGCTCTGGCAATACTTGGACAGACGCTTTGTCAACATTTAAAAAAAATCTATATTCCTTTGTTTTTCGAAAAGAAAATTTGAGGTCGATCTAGAAATCAATTAAATCATTGAAAAGTCCCTTGCAATATTGTCAATTCTCAAACTCTAAAAAAACAAAAAAAAAACTCTTAATGTGGGTTTTAGTACCCCAGATGGTTATCTCTTTGCAGTAAGGCTCCCTCTCATTGTCTGTATCCCGAAGGAGTACTGATTGTGGCCCAATCTGATCCAGTCAATAGTCGAAGCTCCTTTACAGGATGAACACAAAATTTAGAATGACCTTAGAGTTTACCATCTGACAATACACACAGGTAGGGGGATGGGTGGAGATGCAATACTCAATATCCTCCCACACACACGACCTGGTGTTACAAAGGATGGGGAAGGTGGCAGAAAGATCTGCTGGTTGGGTAGAAACATGGAGACACAAACGTATCATTAAGTGGAGATTACAAATAAGGGACACAACACAGTTTTTGTAAAACATGACACTTTACAATAAATATATTGGGGAATAATGCAACCTCAACATCAGGGGGTAGGGCACAGGAAACACACCTTGTACCTAGAATTGTAAGTACAAGGTGACCTTAACATAGAGGGCTGGTGAAACGTATCAGGCCTACCAAAATCCACACCTCCCAAAAAGTCTCTACATCCATGAACTCCAAGTCTTTTAAGTGAATACCGTCCGAAAATCCCTCTAACCAGTTGCGTTAAATCCCCTGTGTGATGCACACATAAATCCTGTTAAATAAAATATATTTAAATCAAAAGTCCTATTTATAGTTACCAACAAGCAATTTAAATCTCAGTTTCTGCTTTCGGTCCATTTCATATAAAAAAACTTGGCGCTATCGCAGGCGCTACATTGGCCGCCAATGGGAGAGCAAAAGAAAAACAACCACTCAAGATAGAAAGTAGAATTGCTCTCAAAGAGTCTGTTTATCAGTCTCTAATATATAATAAAAAGGGTGTGGTATAACAGCCAATCAGGAAATAGATCACGTCAGAGTTAAAATGGCATGGATACATATGCCACGTTGGAGATGTATAAACCTAACCACATCTGGTTCACATTAATAGCATAAAGATGTTTCTTCACTATATCTTTCCCCCGCAACAAGGGTGTGGTGGTCCTCCTGCTACGGGATGCGGCTGGTTCTAATTCCGTTTCAACAGGATATGGTTACGAAGGACTTTAAACTAAGCACTAAAAGGGGGCATATTGACTAAGATATGTATTTGAATCACAATATTTATATATTCATGCAGGAAATTAAAAGCTACTTATTTATTTTCAAATCCCATGTACATATATATATCTTGAATGGCTTGAAGCAAAAGGCAAATGTCTTGCAGACAAAACTGCTACCCTAGGCTAATGGTTTCAATATTTGGAATTACCTGAACAATTTAGCAAGTCTAGAAGTTTTTGATCATCTTGCCAATGCCAAGCAAATTTCTTTACAATTTGCAAGTCATGGTTTGACATCTTGCAAATGCTCTCTGAGCTTTGTGTGCCACGTCTGTCTACATCCGTTGCTTGTCTTCACGCATGTCTAACATTTGAGGTTAGTTTACACAGAGGGGAGTTCAACAAAAATGCGTTTTTATCATCGATATGTAAACAGGCTCCCATTAAAGGAAGAAAAAGCTCTTTTCTGTAGACATTCCTGTTTATTCCATGACTAATCACAATCTATGAATATAAACTTGAGTTTGTATGGAAAAAGAAAATACACAACAATGAACAAACATTAGTAGACTGGGCTTAATAAGTACATTTTATTATGGATGTATTTCCTCTTTAAAACACTGCTATGACTCTCTTCCTGTTTCACCACCATAAAAAGGGTATACACAAGTCCTCATTCAAAATACAATTAAAAAACGAAATTGGCATATAATTCCACACATTTTAATGTGGGGTTATTGTGTTTCCTAAGAAGAAGCCAAATTCTCTGTAAATTCTTACTCCTGCCGCCCTGTGTTACTCTAAAGGTGTTATTTAGAGAGCATTGAAATGTGACATTTCGACGCCCTAATGTTCCCGTCAGATAGGGGACTCACATTCCCCGACCCTGTGGTGAATTCAGCAGGGTCCCCAAAGTGCAGGGAAAGCCGCCGAATGGTTCAGAAAAATCACTGAAAATCCACCAATACGATCCGGAAAAATTGTCTCGATCCGAAACAACGCAGAAAACCTGCCGAATGTACCCAACGACCCATCGCAAACGCGCCCGAAAAATGCAGATTATCCACCAGATACCATGCCCACCAGCCGCCAGAAAAAGCCAACTCGCCGACGAATGGGGTTAAAAAAAAAATATATAATTGAAACTTTCAAATTTTAAACGCTGCTTGCAAAATACTACTGGATAAAAATGTCTGGAATTAACATATAAGGTCCTACGAATAATAATAAAAAGGTCTTTTATAGAAAGGAAAAAAAAGCTATTAGAAAAAAGAATCAGAATTTTTTTGCTGAAAATAATCCCAAAAAATGTCTAAAAAAAAATAAAATAATAATAATAAATAAATAAAAATATATAAACTTTTTGCTGCACATTAGAAGAATAAACGGTTTAATAGATATTGTATAAAAACGGGAATATTTTTAACATTGAAACCTATGGGATTCGCTTGATTAAACCTGCCGAATGAAACCACCGAAAAGCAGGGCATTTCACTGACCTTTCTCTGCTGTTCGTTGTTCTCTGAATAAATTAACCATTGCTTCTCTATGCAAATTTCACTGCCCTCGAACAGCACTGTATTTCGCTGGCAATTTGACAATATTTTGCCAATTGCCAAGTTTTGAATAGCCGAATGGCCCCGAAATTGTACCGTACAGGGAAATTCATTGTTTGGTTCAATTTCGGGGTCAGTTCGACTCTCTGAATAACCCAGTAAGCAATCTTAAAGGAGCAGCCCCCAACATTAGGTGTAAAAAAAAACAACAACTTTACTTCAGCATTACAACAGCCAGGGAGATGGCCTGACACAGGCAGAGTTCGGGGGTCACTCACTGCTGTACAGGGATACGATTCAGGGGGTTATAATGAGTGAAAATCGCTGTACAGTACAGATACAAGGTGTTACTGTTATTTCCATACACGGCATCACATACAGATATCATTCTTATATTCTATTGATATTTTTTGGATTCTGCATTGCTAATAATCTCATTATGATCACTACAAATCCCCATAAGCAGGAGATCTGACCATTATTATTACCTATTTACTGTATTTGGCGCACAGAACATTTCTGTCTGCAAACGGATCATATTTGATTTATTATAAGGGATACAATCTTGAATTTACAGTTGTGTTCAAAATTATTCAACCCCCAATGCTGTAAAGGGTTTTAGGGAATTTAGTGTACATTTGTAATTGTATTCAGAATGAAATCCTACAAGGACTTTTTAATGAACCATATGCAACTAAAATGACATCAATTGGTTTTGTAATACAGTAGTAAATGTTTCTTTTGTGAATTCTTCATTGACACAATTATTCAACCCCTTAAAGACTACCACTCTGAAGAACAGAGGTTCATTCAAGTGTTTTCAATCAGGTATTGAAAACACCTGTGGATGTCACGGAGCAGCAATAAAGCATAATAAGCACCAATTAGGCAGCTTTAAAATGACTGTGATACTCAGCTCCTTCTAGACATTTACTGGTGTGGTTACAAACATGGTGAAGTCAAGAGAATGGTCCAGGAAGACAAGAGAAGAGGTGATTACTCTTCACAGGAAGGGCAATGGCTATAAGAAGATTGCAAAGATGTTAAACATACCAAGAGAGACCATAGGAAGCATCATTCGCAAATTCAAGGCAAAGGGCACTGTTGAAACGCTACCTGGACGTGGCAGAAAGAAGATGCTGACTTTGACTGCTGTGTGCTACCTGAAGCGTAGAGTGGAGAAAAGTCCCCGTGTGACTGCTGAGGAACTGAGAAAAGATTTGTCAGATGTGGGTACTGAAGTTTCAGCTCAGACAATACTGCGCACACTGCGTAATGAAGGCCTCCATGCCAGAACTCCCAGGCGCACCCCCTTGCTGTCTCCAAAGAATAAGAGTCGACTGCAGTATGCCAAAAGTCATGTGGACAAGTCACAGAAGTTTTGGGATAGTGTTCTGTGGACTGATGAAACAAAATTAGAACTGTTTGGGCCCATGGATCAACGCTATGTTTGGAGGAGGAAGAACAAGGCCTATGAAGGAAAGAACACCCTGCCTACTGTGAAGCATGGCGGGGGGTCAATCATGCTTTGGGGCTGTTTTGCTTCTGCAGGTACAGGGAAGCTTCAGCGTGTGCAAGGTACCATGAATTCTCTTCAGTACCAGGAGATATTGGAGGACAATGTGATGCAGTCCGTCACAAACCTGAGGCTTGGGAGACGTTGGACCTTTCAACAGGACAATGATCCCAAGCATACCTCCAAGTCCACTAGAGCAGTGGTCCCCAACCCAGGCCCTCAGGGCCCACTAACAGGCCAGGTTTGCCAGATATCTGAAGCACAGCACAGGTGTTATGATTTGCTGCTCAGTGATTGCAGGATTCAGTCTGCATTTCCCCCAAGGTGATCTGCAAAATCTGGCCTGTTAGTGGGCCCTGAGGGCCTGGGTTGGGGACCACTGCACTAGAGCATGGTTGCAGATTAAAGGCTGGAACATTTTGGAGTGGCCATCGCAGTCACCTGACTTAAATCCGATTGAGAACCTCTGGTGGGACTTAAAGAAAGCAGTTGCAGTGCGCAAGCCTAAGAATGTGACTGAACTGGAGGCTTTTGCCGATGACGAATGGGCGCAGATACCCGTAGATCGCTGCAAGACACTTGTGTCAAGCTATGCTTCACGTTTAAAAGCTGTTATTACTGTAAAAGGATGTTGTACTAAGATTGAATGTCACTTGGGGGTTGAATAAAACTGATAATGATGTGAGCACAGAAAAGACATTTGTGGTTATTTCATTATAAATGTTATGTTATATTTGTCTGACCTACACGTGCCTCTTTAATTTAATTGTAAGCAAGATGACTGAATGATCAAAATCAATGTCAAACTGGCCAAAACACTCAATTTCAGTGGGGGTTGAATAATTTTGAACACAACTGTATAACCATTCATCATCCCAGCAATATTTTTGTAAAGTGTAAAGTAATTAATGTTTTTATTCAAAACAAGCAGATTTTAATTGTTTTAATATTTAAACTTCTTGGAATAACAATCTTTATGTAAAATTCATATTTTACCCTACATTTAAGTGATCGCTACATATCTCACATTCCAAATAAATATTGTGATAATATTTTTTTATTAAGAAGTGCTTGGCAATTAAAGAGTTAAAGAATACTTTACATAACCTTAAGGGCACGATCATCTGTCTACAGCTAAAGCGGGAATGCTAAGGGGAAAAATTAACCTTTCGCTAATCTCCCCTTAGCTTCCCCGTTTTACCTGTAGATTATGGGGCAGGCACTGAGTCCAGTAGCCATCCCAAGCAACCCTCCATGGAGTCCATATGACTCCATGGAGGCTTCTGCTGCCAGGTCACATGACCTGCAGGACCTCGCCTCGCAAGATCCTGCAGGTCTGCTGAGTGATCACGGAGGAAGACTGGTGACTTTTTTCCCAGTCTCACTCTGCTCCCAGCAGCCAGAAGCTGCAGATTGGGCTGCCGTTTTCGCCACGGGATGAGAGGGGAGTATTTGATTTTGGGGGGGGGGGGGGGTTATAGCTGCTGATTCAATTTTGTACATTTTGTATCCCATCTACGCAAAGAGGAAAACTGTCTGCAGACAAAAGAGGTGAGGGTACCCACCAAGTAAGCAGTACCACACGCTAACAAGTTGAGCCTGGAATCTTAAAGCTCCACCATCGGTGGGTTTGTCTAATTTCTATCATACCTAGCATATGGCTACAAGCTACGCTATGAGGACATGGTCTCTCTCTTTTTCTACTTCCCCGTACCTGAGATAACCAAGCAAATACCAAAGAAGGGCAGAGGCTACCCTCAATTTGGCCCAAGGCACTTCACACCAGAGCCGGCATACGAGGCTCTAAAAAGCGTAAGTGTTCCCTTGTCTATGGACACTTGGCTCTCTATAAGGCAATATTGCACTATCATTTTTCCTTTTTGTCTCTTTTGTCCTTTTTCTCTTCCCCTTTTTCCCATTTTTGGGAACTGGGAGTCTACACAAGACTTAGGTGAAGACCTTATATCAAGACCTTGCGTACACATCTGGACTGTCTACGTAGAGACCGAACCAGACTCTCTTATACTTCCAGCACGAAGTGTATGGTCGGTTGGACTGTTTTTGCTTTTGCTCTAGATTTGGAAAACAGGACTTGAATAGAACAGCATCTGATGTAATATATAGAACAACACACGAATAGACCGCACAATTGTTCTAAGGACTTTTATATGCACCTATATATGCACTTATATTTGCATTTGCACTTTATGTGATTTATATATGCACTTTTTGTTTGCATCTGCACTTTAGCTGTTTTTCTGCAATATATGTACTTTTTTTGCTCAATTGCACAGTGGCATCATTGCACATAGACTATTCACGGTTGCATTTAATTGGTCATTTTGATCGTGCACTTATCCCGGAATATTGGGAATACCGTACATAACTTTTTACTTATTTTAGGCATATTAATGTAATGTATGATTTAAGATTTTTAGGAATTTATACCGATTATAATCCACTCTAAAAAGACACTGCGCCACTAGGACCCCCCCCCCTTTTCTTCTGTTGTACATTCACACATTTCTATCGAGGTTTTGTTTCCAAATCCCAGTTGGCTGCATAACACAAACGTATCTATCGACCAATCACTAGCGCCTCCATTGTATATCACCCTTTTTGTCAGCAAGTCTCATAACGACAAAAGAATATGACTTCCACTCGCAATTGTAGCAAAATTGCTATTAAGAGCCACAGGAGCTATCATTTCATCACTGACCTTCAGCCGGAGTTTGAGGTTTCTCCTAATGAAAAAAGTGGTGTCTGTTTTCTGCCCACTAGTAGACCTTACGGGCAATTTGTACCATTTCCCGCATTTTCTGTATTACTAACTGAAATGTACCGTAAGAGACCTGGAAGGGAATCCGATCAGTAATACACAGGATCACAAAGCATCAATAACAAAGTAACCATAGTCATTCTGCGCATAAATGTGTTCACTGATGAATTTTTAATATTGCAGATGTAATATCAGCTGAAGGTGATGTTTAATCTCGTTAGGTCTTAGAAATGTAACTGGGCGATTTTGCAGATGTCATGTTGTTTTTCTTTGTCGTCTTTTTATCATCATTAATAATGTCCAAGAGGTTTCTCTTTGTACATTAAAACTGCACCACATCGTCTATTATACGTGATGTTTCATTAAGTAAATGTGACTTTCTCAAACGTTTTAATATATTTCTGAAGTGTTAAACGGGCGCTTTACTGGTTTATAAATTAAGCTTTAATAAATCCAGTAAAATAATCTGTAGATACTCGAGTATACCGCTAGATCTTGGTGACAAAAATGTACCTTAAAATTGGAGGCGTCGTGTTATATTCGAGATATCGGAATCACAAGTAAGAAAAAAAAAAAAGCTTGCCTTGCTCTGGATCCCAAGTCTCCTGGAAATTCCGGTAGTCTCGCTGAAGTGAATGCGGGTTCCCTGTTGCTTGCAAACACTTCAGGAACTCCCAGACTTGGGAGATTTGGGATCCATCACGGTCAGAGGGCACGCTCGGTTTAAGCCAATCATACACCTCGCTCGCCTCCGTCGGCCATCTAATCGCTAGTAAAGAAGATGGGTGGCAAATGGCTTCATACTTAGTAACAACTGCAATCATTCTAGAGCAGAGCACCCTGGCCTGAGGGGAGCCTGACTGTGTTAAGAGAACCTGGAAGGATTTTAATTGTTTACTGGTACAGTAAAATTTTGTTCCTCGCGTTATATTCGAGTCTTGAATATTCTCTAATTTCCATAATAAAGCTCTATCCATCGCGTTATATTCGTGTCGCGCTATACTCGAGTATGTACGGTAATCATTTTTAATTATTGAAGCACAGGTTGAGTATATATCATTATTATCTGTATACGTCATGTCCTGCCAGAATGCTTTAACAAAAAATTTCTTAAAATGTGAATGTCCATTAAAATTTCAATCATCTACAGTGTATAAAGTAATTTTTTCACATTTTATCATCCAAGCTTTTACCATTATATATTCAATGGGGTGCAATTTAAAAAAAAAAAATTGAAATGGGAACTCGTTACTGTATTTTTCAGAGTAAATACGTGATTTTATCTAAAAAAAAAAAAACATTTTTCATTCGTGCAGCACTATTTACATTCTAATTGAAAAGTGAACAATCAATTGTGCAGCATTAATAAATAAAAAAAAATACATATTTTTTTGCTTACACGTAACCTGGTCATGTTTGGTATCATTGGGAAGGCCATGCTCTAGCATCCTCTAGCTGCCACTGATCGGGAGATACGGGGTGCAAAAGACCCCCCCTGCCTATCTCCTCCATAGGATTTCCTTATGAAAATGAGAGACAGTCCTCCACGAGATCGTCTGTGGGCAGTCTCAACACCGGCAACTCAACTAGAGGAAGAAGCTGATCGTGATATCGGTCGGCCATTCTCTAAAACCGTAACTGGACTGTTCTCTTCTTTCACTCTCTCGGTGTAGGACACAAATTTTATTAGTATTTTTTTCCATCTTTGTTGTACCACGATTGATAATTCTTCCTCCAAACCCGCCTTAATTCATTTAATTCGTAGCCTTCTAACTGTCGGTCAGTGCGGGTATCTTTTGCAAATATGAAAAAATATGATCTAACCTAAGAAAAGGACGTTCTGATCTCTTTTTCGCGTCTATTAGGTTTTTTGTTTGCTTTGTGTTGTTTATACGTCTTCGACCTAGAAGAAAAACTCGTTCTGTTACAGATTGTAAACTCATTATATACATAATGTCTTGTTCCAGCTATTACGTTGCTATCAAACCTGTGTCCGCTCGCAACCGTGTCCTTGTGATTTATCAATTTCACAACTAACTGACGAACAGGCAGACTTTCATGATTGATTTTTGCCAAGAATCGCAGTGAAACTGTTTTGTATTCTGTAATTCTAGCTCTGTACGCTTTATGCCCCTCTCTCCCTCTCTCTCTCTCTCTCTCTCTTTGCTTATAACCTTTGTTCATTAAAAAATAAGGCATGAATCATCCGTAAAGAATTGATCGTAGAATTAAATCTGCCCCTTAATTCATTGAGTATCTCTCCCGCGCTATTCAACCTCCTTTAAACAATCATAATGCTCCATATCGGAATACGCGTATTACCTTGTTTTACACATTACGATGATGGCTTTAGAAGTCTCCCAATGAAGGAGAACAGATAAATCTATCCTGTAACTTAAGTGCGAGGGTTTCACTGGCGCTCTTGAACTGGAGGGGTTTTGTAATCTTCTCCATTCTTCATTTTCCCATTCCGCAATAATAAACCGAGGACCTACTCCGAAGCGAATGAATGATGGCCTGTTGCGAAGAAGGAAAAATTACTCTTGGCAGAAAACCCTGAAAAGTGCATAGGAGTTCAGTGTTTGATTTGTATCTTGTCTGTTATTTTGTGACACAATGCCAAATTCATATTTTAATTACTCAAGATATAGACCCACGGCAATGTTTATCTGTATACGGAAGAGGAGGTGTGTGTGTGTGTGTTAACCGCCTCCTTTTAATCAGGTGTTATCACTCGATATCGCAGGCCATCCAGGCCAGATTCTCCCTGAGCCGAGCTAGTGTGTACGGACATTTAAAGGTCTATTCACTAAGGGGATTATTCAGAGAGCACCGAAATTTCTCCTCCGTCGACCTCAATAGTGTCCCCGAAGGGCGCTGAAGGGATCCGCCGAATGCCGGCGATCAACCTGCCGCCGATAGACCGCGGAATGCAGCCGACCACCCACCGAACAGACCGTCATACGCATCCTCAAAAGGCTGAACGCAGCCGACGACCCACCGAACAGACTACCAGGCGCTGCTGAAAAAAGCCAACCCGCCGCCGAACAAGGGTTTAAAAAAACGCAACTTTTAAAAGGGATTTTTAAAAAAAAAAAAAAATAATAATAATGCTTGGAAATAATCTAAGGTCCTATGAATAACAATAAAAAGGTCTGTTACATCCGCCGCATTGTGACCCCCTGTAGACACATTCACCAGCTGGAAAAAAGAGGTTATAGTTAACGCGTACAAATCCACATACGAAAAAAATACCGAGAGTACATAAAAATCATCATAAATTCACTATTAACTAAAGCATGGCGTATATCAGAACCGGAGTCAGGATCCTTCACCGGCCCAGAGGAATAGGAAAGTAGCTATAAATCAATAAGGAGGAGAGGAGACGGGGAGAAAGAGTACAGCAAGCACAATGTAAGGTAATGGTATCCGCTGTTGATTTACCACAATGTTACAGCAGTAATGAGATACGGGAGCTTAATATTGAAGCCTAGTTCGATATAGTTCTTTGGTGCCATGAATCCATCTCGGAGCTGACGTTGGTGTTGGCATTTCATCGGTCTTTGTCTGCATCTACAGAAGCCTTTGTATCATCACAGAGGTTCTTGTGTCATACGCTCCTATATATACTGTCTGTTCATCTGTGCCACATCAGTATTGATATTTATTTTACTTTAATACTGTACTGTTTACTTTTAGGGATGTCACGACTGCTATTTTCAGGCCAGCGATCCGATCTAGATCAGTGATGATCCAGTGGCTCCGAACGGGAATTCTGGAGCCTTGACATTCACTTGTGGTGTCTTTCCTGTCCGCTTTCAGGTCGTGGAGCAGACAGGGTGTGATTGCTGAGGGACTCCTGCTCGGAGGCTTGCAGCCTCGTTCCTGTCTCCTCCATGATTCACTGACTGAGTCACTCCTCAGGGAAGGGAGGGATGTATTGAAGAATACTGAAGGTAATTTAGCCAATATCTACATTTAATAATGAAATGGACTTGACCGAAATGTTGTGTATCCTCAATAAGTGCCATCATTTAGTTTTGAAGTTTGAAGATCTTCAAAAATGCAGAGCGGTGGGACTCCTTAAGCTCATCTAGAGGTTATGTCTATGAAGATATTTTGAGTTGCGGTCATACAGTGTGACACCCTTTACAGGCTTTCTACCTTGAAAGATGCTGAATCGTGGCTTGGCTAACATTTAAATGTTACGGTCTGGCATGAAAGAATTTACAGGTCACACAGTCTGGTTTGTCTGTCTTCTAAGATCACTAGCCGTCCACTGGGTGCGTAGTCAGATGACCGGCTTGTGTTTTTTTTTTTTTTGAGAAAGGATTTTACCAGGAAGGATACATTGAGATTTCTCTCGTTTTCAAGTATGTCCTGGGTGGCGAGTATGTACCGTTAGGTGTCTTGCCCAAGGACACTTACTGGAGAGGAGCTCTTGCCGGGATCGAACCTGTGTCTCCACAGGCTCTCTCCACGCAGAGCAGTGATGTTACCTCTACTCCACCCAGCCGGTTGTGAGACTACAGGCAACCTAGTCGTACAACATGGGTCGTGCACTGCAAGCAATTATGGTTGACCCAAGAAGACTGCCGACCGTAGCCGAAGACCTCCGGAATGCAGGGGGAAAAAAAAAACGAACTCCGCTATTCTTCTAATAGGTGTTTAAACCAATAAAAATGCATTTAGAATGTGTGACCGGAAGTCGAGCTGAGCGGCTGCAATCCTGAATAGCTCCGCTGCTGATGTTTTAAATTTGACTTTTGGGTCTTTTCGGCTGAAATTTCCACTCACACTCGCTTCCTGACAGTGGGCACTTACCTGAGGTCAGCGGTTGGAGGTCTCCACGACGTGCTGTACCCTGGACTGGCCTGAAACTCTTTATCCTGGTGCGGCCTAGCCCCGGCGGCCATTTTTTTTTGCCTGCGGGCCCCCTCGTGCTGCTCCCTCGTGCTTCCTGCGGCGTTCAGTTAAGTGTGATGGATTCGGAGGTGGAGATGGGCCTCCTACATCCACCAGCCCTTGCAGTTGTTCGACAATGGTCTGTTATACCTGGCCCTCCCGCGGATGCCGTCATGGCCGTGCTCTCGGGCCCGGATACGGAGCTTGAGACACTTCTGAAGGCAACTTCCTTTCCCCGCCAGAGGTCTGATGATGCCGCACTCCCGATGACGAGGGGAGACCTAGTGGCCCTGCTAGCTGAGCTCTGGGAAGTGTGACGCACCTCCCTCCAGGAAACTGGTTGGATGTGTGCAGCGGTAGACCCTGAGGAGTGTGGACGGGGATCTGACAACCCGAGTGGATCTGTCCTTTCTCCAGCTACTTCTGCTGATGTAGCGCTCTCTTGTTCCCCGGCGGCCTTACCGATGCCTGTAGTTGGTGACCAATCTCTCAGCAGCCGTGGTTTGGTGGGGCCGCTTGGTTCCTTGCCCTCTCTTGCGGATCTGATGCTGAGTGGCCACTGTGATGGGGTCCAAGTTACTGTAACGAGTCAAGGCCGGTCTGCTCCCGTGGCTGTCGTGGTTTCGGTGGGTGACTTTTCTCATGCCGGAGAACCTTTCCATGACATGAAGATCTCCCAAGTTACCTTGGCACTTCTCCCGCCCGCAACTTCGGAAACTCTGATGGCTACCATGTCCCTGAATACTGGAGCACGAGAGGATGACCATGGCCTGCTGGAGGTGCTCACCCTCCCTTGGGGCACCTTGCCGGCACAGATTGCAGCCTTGTTTTTAGATGTAGGCTGAAATGAACCCTTCAATGCTGTCTCATGCTTCAGAGCATTCCCTCGATGCTGATGACACCCCACCCCAATGAATAATTCCCCCCCCCCGATATTCTGAGACCTTTTTTTTATTTTTTTAGGACATTGTCTTTTTGTTGCTGACTCTCTCCTAAGTTGTTTTTTGTTTATTTTTGCAACCTGCCCCAACCCCCACGTCTGATTTGTGCTGAGACCCCTTCCATTTTTATTCCCCCTCTTTGGACGTACTTTTGCTGTGATATTTTTGGAGGATGACTTTGCCATTCTGGTGACCTTTCTTCCCAATGTTTCTGCCTCCCCCCTTTTATGTACCCCTGATTGATCTTAAAGGTGCTGCCTATTGAATTTTGGGGCTTGCGGTTGTTCGCCTGATGGGGCACCAGGACTCCCCCCCCCCCTTTTTTTTTCCCTGTAGTGTGGGACATTGGGGAGTAACTTGGGCAAGCCACTAGGGCGGCTACCTAGGCTTTGCCCGTCCTCTGGGCCCCAGGTCACCCTGCCTTGTGGCCTCTTCCATGGCCCTCAGTTTCCTTAGGGTTGCCGGGGCGAGCTGGGAACACCATGACCTACTTGGCAATCCCTTGCCACCCTCACCTCCCTCTTTTTTTTTTTTTTTTCTTCCTGGTGCCCCGCTGGTCAAACTCCGTCTCTCTTCTGTTCTTTTTGGATCAGCCCTCCTGATGAGTTATCTATTTTCAATAGCGCTGCCTATTAGCTGTATATTTGACATTTTACAAGGACATCTCTAATGTTCTGCAGAGTTTATTATCTTGTTTTTTATTGTTGTGCTGCTATACGGCTCTTTCCATGACATATTATAGCCCTGTGTGGCCATTTCTGATTGTTGGCTATATGTTTGACTATGTAACAATTCTAAAATAAAATATTTAAAAAAAAATGGGGGCTTGGCTGGCTGCTGAGGAGAGAGGACGTGTGTCGTTGGAGCTCCGACCCGTCCTCCTCTTAATGGGTTCCCCCAATGTCTTTTGCTGCCGAAATATTTCTCCCAAGGACCCAGGACAGATAGTCACTGGAGTAGCGATGTCCGGAGCCCGTTTGGTCACCCCCCCCCTGGACAGGAGACTGACGACCCGCGAGTGTGAAGAGGCGCCGGCGGCCATCTTGAAGCCTACTGCGGGGTACAACCCTAGACCGGAGAGTCTTCCTGGCAGCCACCAGGGAGCCCGGCCCCAGGCAACGACTCCTATGCTGGCCCCAACACCATGGCAGAGGGTTGTGGAGACAGAGGGCCCCCGTCTCCCAGCCGACACAGATGACACAGTGAAGGGGAGAGGCAGCGGGTGCAAGTTGCGGCAACCGGGATCCTCCTCAGACCCCACGGGGATTAGCCTGGAGGCAATGTTTTTGGGCTTTGAACACCTGCTTCTGGAAGCAGCAGAGGGAGATGAAGATCGCCCTGTGACACGGGGCGACATGCGGCGCTTTATGGCGGTGCTGAGAGGCTGCGGTGGTGCGGATTCCCCGAACAGAGTCGAGTTGGAGGAGTGTCGTAGACAACTGATGTGCCTGGTGAAGAGACCATGGATGAGACCTGGGATGTGGAAGGAAACCCGGACTCCCAGGGGGTGCGGCTTACCCTGCGTGAGGAGGAGGAATTGTTGCCGACATGTCGCCCCGGTGCGTCTACTTTGCATGGGCTGCCGAGCTGTGTGGAGCTGGCTGGGTCGATGACTGAGCCCGAAGGTCCTATTCGATGTCCGGTGAAGGAGGAGTGCCTCCCCGGGGTGGCCCCGGGGGGAGTTGCGGCCTGGTCCTGTTGTTCCGCTGCGGGCTGAGGCTCTTGCACCTGTGGCCGATATGTGGGTCTGCGGCGCGGCCTGGGTGAAACCGGAGTGGAGGGACTGGTGCCATGGCCTCTCCTGGGTTGCTTTGCTTCGTCCACGAAAATTCCCATTCCGGGACACGGGTTGATGGACCTCCTGCAGTATTTGAGGTGTTTTTGCTGTGATCTACTTTTCTTTTTCAGACGACGCTTCTCCTGAACTTTGCTTTTTTGATTTTTTTGCAGTGTTCTACCGAGGATTTTCTGTTGTGTTTTGCTGATCTTTACCCGGCTGGGTCCCTTTCTTCCATTTCCCCTTTTATTTAATTTTTTTTTTTTCTTTTTCTTCCGCTGAAGACTCTTCCTAAGGACTTTATTTTATTGTTGTTTATTTTGGATATTAGCCGTGCTATGTTGATACACCCCCCCCTTTTATTTTCCTTCTTTTGGCTACACTGGTTACTCCCGGGAGCTGAAACATGGCCTGGAGACCAACTTTGCCCCCGGGGCCCGGGCCTGGTGCTAGTTACCCCCCATGGCCTCTCCCGCAGTCTGTTCACGGCTGGCCGGGTATGTGCCAGGGGCAGCACCGTTATGGCCTTTGCCATTTTTCCTTAACCCCTCCATTTTTTTTTTATGTATTATTATTTGCCTTTGAACACCCCCTTTTTTTTATTTTTACCTTATGATGACTTTTCCTATTTCTGATGAGACCCCCGTGTACGGGGCTGACCCCCCCCTTGTTTCACCCTGAGAGGATTACGATGCCCCCTAGCTGTTTCCCCCAACTCCCCCGCCCCTAACGCAGTGTATTACTATGTCAGCTGAGTACTCCCATCTGGGGGTGTCTTCCTCCTGAGTCTATGCAGACTTTTATTAGTCTCATTGATGTGTGACCCTTAGCTTAGAATAAAACAGTTTCCATGCCGACATATTTTGGCCTCGCGTGGCTATTTGTTTGCCATAATTTTGACGTGTTATTGTACAACTCAAAAATAAAGAATTATATTTAAAAAAATGAGTAAGGACGCTAGTCTGATGTAGACATCCGATGGAAGTCGGCGGCAATGGATGAGGGTTGAATCGCTTCGGTGTTGTGGGACTAGTCAAATGACTACGGACCAGCATATGTTTGCTTCCTACAGTCTGGCAATACATCATCTTAAAGGATTCAAAAACAATTGTGCAGCGTCCACCGAGAGTTACAACCTCACTCATAGGATGCAATCCGTGTTCAGTCATTAGTAATGTTACCACCAGTCGGTCTCCAGAACCTGAATACCTGGAAAGCCTCATCTTGATGCTGTAAGAATACTTTGGCACTGTTAGGATTATTTAATCTGAAAAATTAGTAGTGGTAAAATAAAATGAGAACAATTTAAAAATAGTAATATACCCTTGACAAAAAAAAAATCGTTCTTTTTTTTTTTTTTTGGAAGATGAAACACTCGGATTTTTATTTGGATTACAATTTTTTTTTTTAAATATATATTTTAATATTGGGTAAATATAGAATTCTTTATAAAACCAAATAGAAATTGTGTTTCCTTTTACCTACATTTGCAAAAGCACAAGTATCATACGTTGCATTGTTTTACGTTGCCATTCACACAATATCCCCTGCTGCATCTGCTAGGAATTACGTTTTTTTTAATACATTGTCAGATTTGATTTATTTTTGCAAAAGTAGCAGCCGTTTTACTCTTCTCTTGTACCTTTTGTTTTACAAGACGTTCTGGCATCATTACGGAGTAGTTCTGTGAAATGCAAAGCAGCCCAGGTCTAGCGCTGAGCAGCTACAGATGTTACCACCACGAGCAGATCATTATTGAGGAGCGATGATTGATGGAAGCAGAATAAAGTCGTCATAGAACATCATGGTGACTTAAAACCCTGATGAGAAGCTGCAATTGGTGTGTTTAGGGCCAATTTCCTCTAGAAAATGATTTAATAGAAATCTCCAGCATAAGGACAGCACCTTCTTTTATTGTGTCATTTATTTATTTCTATTTCTTCAAAAGAAGTTTTCTTGTTCTAAGCAGATGTTTCTTTGGCTCTCCGGGCTTAAAGGAACACTCTAATAACCCATCCATCCGCGCTCCTTTTTTCCTCCTTAACCCCTTCACTACCAAGTGAGTTTCCAAAACAAACATGTTCAGAAACCAGTGCTTTTTTCCGAAATCATTTTAAATAATTTTACAGTATTAAATAGCTATTACTGTAAATACCCTATTTTTGGCCAGGAGATGGTGCCATCTACTGCCAGATTGAGTTACAGAGGTTTGAACAGCAGGTCTATGTCCCCCCCCCCCCCGCTGCATCGGCTGCTGACAGATGCTGAAAGCCTGATATTTCAAAGCGTTCGGCAGCTGATTTTACAGTTTTACCTCTTTGGGCATTATGCCCACAGGACTAAACCTTTGGGGACACCTTCTGCAGCCCAAAAGCAAACAAAATCTGTTTGCAGCACACACATTTCATTTGCTTTTGGGCTTCAGATCGGGATATCTCGATATCGGGGGAACCTGAAGGTGCCTTTGAAGTCTGAGGTATCTCGGTAGTGAAGGAGTTAAATAATGCCCAATTATAAATATTTTTTCTTTTTTTTTACATTGGCAGTTAACCCCCCTCCCCCTAACGGTTATCCCGAGTGTGGCTCAGGGTTAAATTTCACCACTGAAAGCGGTAACCCAGAGCAACGCACGGGCTGTATACATCACCTCTCCCTGCGCTCCCTCACTGATCCCCGCAGTCTCCTCCGGCGATCGTGGCGTTTTACTTCCTGGATTCCCATCTTGCGAGGAGGGAACCAGGAAGTATGAGGTCGCGATCGCCGGAGGAGACTGCGGGGGGCATCGAGTGAGCGCAGGGAGAGGTGATGTATCCAGCGGCTTCCCGAGTGTTGCTCAGGGTTACCGCTTCCAGCATAGGAATTTAACCCCGAGCCATACTCGGGATACCGCTTGGTGACAAAAAAAATATAGACCACTTTTAGACATGAAATTGAGAAAAAATCAGAACACCAGGGAGGTTAATATAAGTAATTGCAGCTTTTTTGCACAATTTGTATACCCACAAAACTAGCACTGCATATATTAATCACATTATGCATTGCGCGGACGTTCCGTAGCACCTATTCACAACGATGGATTGCATGAGCAGAACCAATCCCATTTACGGTCTCCTCTCAGGAGGTCTGAGACCCAGATACTCTCAATTGAGACCGGCAGCCTGGAAATTCAAAATCCCGGCTGTCTGGTGACATCTGCATGGACAGAGGAAACTAGTCTGCTTTATGCAGTGGGGGAAAAAAGGGGGGGGGGTTAAAACCGTAAAGTGGTCATCATGATGTGTAGAGTGTCCCATTAAGTAGCCAGAAAAGTTACTTTTTCGATATTGTCTCAAATGTTTGATAGGGTTAATGCTAAAAATCTTCTATGAAGTTCTAAGCCAGTGCACATCTGGCCATGCTACTCACTGCAGGCTGCGACAGAATGACAAATCAGTCGCTGATATCTATGGACTTAGTTGGGCTTTATGGCTTTTCTGTACGCCCACCCAAGCTGAAGGGCTCACGAACTACAATTTAATGGTTAGCTTCAGGATCTAATGTTTGTGGGGCCACTTTTCACTTTTTTTTTTTTACACAAAATCTTTTAATACCAATTGGGGTAAACAAGTATTACACCCATGTAGTTTATGTGTTGGGTTGCCTGTGCGGTATTGGAGGAAATATGGCTGAGGAGATGGAACGAGGTAGTAAAGTGTAGTGACGTGCGGTGAGTGACATCAGTGGCTGGTGAGGCACTGGCTAGTATCAGAGCCAGATATACACAGATACTAACTAACTTTCTGTGGTTTGTGTTTAGCTGTAATTTATCTTTTACTCATTTATTGTACCCACACATATTATATAAAATTTTTCTCGCCATTAAATGGACTTTCTAAAAACCATTATTTTCATCATATACTTTACTATTAAGTTTTTTTTACACAAAAAACTTTTTTCCTGTGCCTGTTGTACTTTGTTTCCACCACTAGAGGGAGCAGAGGGAGCTTCCTCTGCCTGTCATTCTCTGTATCCACCACTAGAGGGAGCTGCCTGTGCCTGTCATACTCTGTATCCACCACTAGAGGGAGCTGCCTGTGCCTGTCATACTCTGTATCCACCACTAGAGGGAGCTGCCTGTGCCTGTCATACTCTGTATCCACCACTAGAGGGAGCTGCCTGTGCCTGTCATACTCTGTATCCGCCACTAGCGGGAGCTGGTTGTGCCTGTCATACTCTGTATCTGCCACTAGAGGTAGCAGAGGGAAGTGCCTGTGCCCCTTCCTGTCAATGAGAGGCTAGCCTCGCATGCAGGTGGTTTTTTTTGAACGACTTGGACCAATGGTGCTTTCCCATTGCTCTCTCAGTGCCTCTCTGAGGAGCAGTCTTCAGGAAGGCTTTAGGCTGCGCGCATCTGCTCCTATTTGAAGCATATACCTCTACACAAATTGCATACGCTGTGAAATGAATGCGCACAGAGGCAGAGGATGGAGCCAACAGCGGGGGAGCGCGGAGCCGGTGAATTAATTGTAATATTTTATCGCTTAATCGCTCTGCCTCACCTGGCGGCACGTCCCTGGTTGAGTGGGATGGGAATCTGTTTGTAGTTCACTGTGCCATACCATGTAGTTGGCTGAGTGGGATGGAAGATGAAATTGTTGGATTGACATACTGATGTAGGAGTGTGTGTGGTTGTCGGAGTATCCTAGAAGTAATTTTATGGTGGACTGATTTGAGATGGAGAGGAGTTGGGAATGAGTGTTTTGTCAGCGGAGAGTACACTGCATACACCTTATACACTACACTTAATGCATAAAAAACACACTGCACATACACAGGTATAGTAACTATGTAACTAAAGTTAAATGTAGCCCTTGATCATATCCCACAACCACTCACTTATTGGCTAAATGCTCATCTGAATGTGACTTCAAAGAGATGCTCTAGCTACTAGCTATCATGACCATTTCGGCTAATTATGTTTGAAAGCGGTGTAAGGCAGAGTGAACATGTGGTCTGGTTTGCCCTATAAGGCCGGGGTCAGACGAGCGCACTGATTGCGCACAGTAACGGATACACTTTATAACGGATGAGATTGTGGTTACATTGTATCAGTTAGTTTTGATTGATGTTGAGAAAAAGAAAAAATGCTGTATGCAGGGGTTTCTCTATGTCTGTGTAGCTTTTTCACGTCGATGGCATTTTGGCGTTCGTTGCGCGCTCGTGAAAAAGTGCGCACGTGCTTCGTGTGTTGACTCCTTTGAAAAGCTACAACGGAGAGCAAATAGTGCGGTCAGACTGATGTGAAAAGTGCGCTCGTCTGACCCCAGCCTAACCTGGCAATAAGCCAACACAAATTTTTTGAGAATCATAATAAATGGTTAATAATTTCTTCTCAGGCATTGTTACTTTTAACACACACAGCCGGTCCAAGAAATTCATGAAAAAATATAACTGGTGTTAGTGAAAAACACAGGAAAGTAATGATTACATTTGCAGCCAATAAGTGATGAAATTGCCTCGTGAAAATGTTTAGAAGAAAATTGCTAAATAAATATTAAATAAAAATTAAATTTTTTGGTCACTCTTTATATTATTGTACAGATAGGAAGTCACAATAACATTCTGTCTGCTAAAAAAAAAGTCTGCCTTATGTTTGATTCACTAAATGAGAAAGTGTACAGCGCTGCGGAATATGCTGGCGCTTTATAAAGAATAATAATAAAAAAAAGTGGATTTTTGTGGTGATCCCTTCACAGAGCAAATGTCGCCGTGGTCATGAATGCCCGGAAACTAGGCAAAACCTTCATCCAGGAGGATTTAGGAATATTTAGACAGCTGAGAAATTAATATTGATATTTCCCAACTCCATTGCGTTTATTTTACCTTGAGGTTTAAAACAAAAAAAGGTTGTCATTATATTTTCATTGTTTTTTTAAAATTATTTTTAAAAATATTTAATGGATTTAAACATGATTGCGCAACAATCTGAGGACCTCACATACTGTATGAGCAAAGTATGTGTAGGCCCTGAAAACGAACATCAAATGGTTTGTGAGGTTCCTGAACACTGGCAACAGTCCCCGGTGGCTGGAACTATGGTGGGTCCCCGCTCAGGTCTCCCAAGTTTTACCTCGAGGGTGCCATTACAGAGGCGGCTAAGCCATATGCAAATCAGACTAATATCACCCAGAAAGGGCGGCCAGGAATGAATGCCAAGTCAACCTCCTCTGCACGAGAGGAACCACAACCCCCAACAATCACTTCGGCCTTGTTAGGCCTCGTCAGGAGGGTATAGTGGATACCTCTTTAGGCACCTCAAGAAAGTGGTCCACATCTGGATTACTCTGTACACTATGAATGAGCAAAATATGTGAAGGCCCGGAGTACA
The DNA here is from genome assembly GCA_009667805.1 of Leptobrachium leishanense. Taxonomy (NCBI): domain Eukaryota; kingdom Metazoa; phylum Chordata; class Amphibia; order Anura; family Megophryidae; genus Leptobrachium; species Leptobrachium leishanense. The sequence goes on along the minus strand of CM019063.1, from coordinate 5,789,991 downwards.
GGCAACATCACAAGGTTTGTGAGAGTTCTGTGAACGGGTAACAGCATAAGTGGCCTGCCCAATGGTGGGTCCCCGCTCAAGTCTTACAATAATCTTCTCTGTAATGGCACCGCCAAGCTAAAACCTTGTGAGACTTGACCGGGGTCCTCCGTATGGCAGACCACTGGTGCTGTTGCTCGTTCTCAGGACCCTCACAAACCTTTTTTTCTTGTTCTTCTCACCTAAGATATTGTACACTTAACTACTTTACGGGGGGGGATCGAAGAGGACGTATAAAGGATTTATACAATTAGAGTTGGCGTCTGGAAAGCGTACAGCTATGTACCCGGTATATAAATCCGAGCTGGCTATGCCATGTAATATTTGGATTTGTTGACCATCTTCTAAGACATTGTTCTACGACTTCCTTTTAATGTTTTTTGTCTTTTATATAAATTATGTTAAGGTGATGTATATGCTTCTGGCTCCGCGGTAAGTATGGTAGATGAAATACAAGACTTTTGCATTCTTTGAACCAGACCGTATAAGTGATATCACCGTAGTGTATAACATACACAAAACAGGTTCGGCAGAAACGGAAAAAGTGACAGATCATAATTTAATGCTGCTCCGTTAAGATTTATATTTTTAATGCAAGTAACAGGAGGAATTTAGTAATTACTTTTTACCTAAACACAGTCTGTCTTTGCTCTTTCAAGGTATTTTTGAACATTGTTTAAACAAGTCTATTTTTTTTGTTATAAATTTTAAGTGTTTTTGTAAAGGGAAAGATAAGAGATTTTGTGGGGACTGAAACTTCCTATTTAAAGGGGAACAGGAGAAGTGAAAGATGAAAGGGGCGCCAGAATACCACATCACGGTTTTTAGCGGAAAAAGCTAAATAAAGAATTTATTATATGGCACAACTTTTACAAAATGTAAAGACAATCTTGATGCAACAGGTGCTGGTGGCAGTGATGGAAAGCTGGGATCAAGATACTAGTACACCCCGTCAGGTGCTGTGGCAGGCCTCTCCTTCGGCCCGCCCATGCAGCTGATGCGTGTCATTGGCTGCAGGGGGGCGGCCTTAGTTCATGTCGTCCCACAGCGCGTGCCAAGTGCTGGGCGGGGCTGAGACGGCCCATAGAAGTCAACAGGCATACTAGTACGCCCCGCATCTTCAAAGCCCACCCACCGTAGGGATGGCACAGTACTCCCTGCTTCGGGAAAGGGTTATGTTTCTAAAAAAGGACTGGATGCTTTTCTGGTAAAATATATAACCAGATATGCAAATTAAGATTGTAAAGCATTGCTCATTTATCCAGGGAGAAACCTGGCTGCTGCCATGGAATAAATCGTTTTCCCTTTGGACACAGTTGGATGCAACAAGAGTGTTTTTTTTGCCTCCTGGATCAACAGCAGATATATGGAAGTTTGAGCTTCATTGATTTTTTTACTATGTTCTAGATGGATCGCGGAAGTCAGATATGTCAGTAACCGGAATGGGTAGTTTATGCCAAGAGGTGTATGGAGGGCCAGTGGCAGCCAATTTTGGAGGACTGTCAAAATCTTATTTGATGTATTCTGGTAGTCCAATAAATCTGAAGGTATACGTACAGCTGTGACTTTATTTTTTTTGTGTTGAAGCAAGAGGGTTTGTGTTGTTTAAGTTTGTACCTGAATTTACATTACGGATAGAGAATATTCCTGGGCGCTTTGCCTCTGTTGAAATGTGTTTAGATGTGCGGTGTTGGATGATGCTTGGGGGTGGACTTAGGTTACAGATTGTTGATTACTTCCTATTTAGTGATGAATTTAGGACAGATGGAGGCTGATGTTTCACGTGTGAGTTCAGCTTCTTGAGAGCTTGGTGATAAAAGGGGAGCTGGGAACCCAAATCTGTCTGTCATTGAGGAAGTTGAGGGGGGCAAGTCAGAGCCTACAGACAGAGGTCTGTTTGGCATGGGCTTTCTTGGTCTTGGTAGCTGATTTTGAAGATGTTTCTTAGTAGTTAGAAAATTCCATCTTGGCAGTCCTAGAAAGGACATATTCACTGTTTGAAGCAGAAAATGATTGTAGGCAAGAATTTAAATCTCACCGTGAGTCCAGTTAATGAGATTTAAATCTATTTATAAAGTATTTTAGCAGGAAGGATACATTGAGATTTCTCTCGTTTTCAAGTATGTCCTGGGTTCAAGAACATTGAAGTGTTACAGTTGTTAAAGAAATACAAAGTAATAAAATGCAAGATATTAAAAACAAAACACAAATATACAGATTAACACAGAAAATAAATATGTAAGTAATATAGTCCTTATGTTACATGTTTACAGGTGCATTCTGTATATAGTCATTATGTTACATGTTTACAGGTGCATTCTGTATATAGTCATTATGTTACATGTTTACAGGTACATTCTGTATATAGTCATTATGTTACATGTTTACAGGTGCATTCTGTATATAGTCATTATGTTACATGTTTACAGGTGCATTCTGTATATAGTCACTATGTCACATGTTTACAGGTGCATTCTGTATATAGTCACTATGTTACATGTTTACAGGTGCATTCTGTATATAGTCACTATGTTACATGTTTACAGGTGCATTCTGTATTGAGTTATGTTAATAGAGATCTCTTAAGGGACTTTAGACTGAGGGAAGATTTGATGGTGTCTGGGAGGTTATTCAATAATTGCGGTGCTCTGTAGGAAAATGAGGATCGAGCCACTTTCTTTTTGTATTGTGGTATTGCAAGTAAGGTGCTGGTCCTGGATCGGAGGTTATAGGATGAGGGAACTGCTGAGGGAAGCAGTCTATTCAGGTAGGGTGGTAACTTCCCAGAAAAGCTCTTAAACACCAGAGGCAGTATTACAATGTTGGTGCTAACTTAACCAGAGCTGTTGTAAACGTAAAACCTCCATAGACTATAATGGCTCTGGTAAGTTTACAACAGCTCTGGTTAAGTTAGCACCAACTTTGTAATATGGCCTCAGGTTGCTAAGGTGATGGGTGCGTCTAGATTCCAGTGATGACCAGTTTAGTCCTAAGGCTAGGGTCAGACGAATGCATTTTTTGCGTCATCCGTGAAAAAGTTCGTTCGAACGAATGGACGTATTTTTTTCCGGAATACGCGATAGCGGTCATACGATGCGCATTTTCATCCGTGATTTTGTACGGATCATCAATAAAACCCTTTTTGCGTCTGGATGTTATGTTGGCCGGACATTAGCAGCGTCTGACGTCTCCTAATCACGCACACACGCCGCTAGCGGATGCAGCGCACTCTGTATGTCAGTACTAGCGGTATCACGTTCTCGAAAAAATGTGTTTGTTTGCCGTTTGCGTACTTTGTATATTGCCTGTCATTGGCCGTCATTTGCTGCTACTACGGCCGTGATTAAGTGCGGCTGCACGCGCGTTCGCACTGCGTTCATCTGACCCTAGCCTTAATAGTATCTATTGACAATGGCCATTCTTGACGGAAGCGATGCCACTATGGTATTCTAATGTATCAATTCCTCGTACACTGATCTGCGGAATTTGTGGCGCTATACGACGGCAAATGCAGTTCCGTGCAAAAAAAAAGCTCCTAAACTTTCTAAGGGAACTTTTTTTTTGTAATAAAGAGTAATGCGCTCGAAACTTCGATGAAAATGCTTTGGGTTTTGTTATTAAATGTAATTTCACACTGTCGCTTCTATTTCTCATTTTCCATTGCCTTGATCTTAACTTCGGTGCCACATTATTTCATATTACGGCTGCCTTCCTTTAATATACAGTATTGCTTGTTTGTATTTTGCCTTCTCCTCTAAGGAGATCAAAGGAAGGGAATATAATGCTGTGTTTAAGACAATTACAAAGCTGCCTGCGGGGTGAAAAAATACCATTTTGCCTTTTTATTTATAACGGTTGCACCTGGGACCCACGTATCATGTTTTTCCCTATTGGTTTCAAACTTTGAAAAGCAGGGGGGTTGTTTTTTAAGAAATGGGACTGTTTTAATTACCCAAACTCTGTTTCATACATTTGGAAACAGAAAAATGTGTGCTGTTCTGAACAGAGAATGAATAGGAAATGGATAAAGTATCCTGCCATCCCTGAATACCCAAAAATATGTCTGCTTCAAACACACAAAGGGCCCGTTACTATGAAATGTACAATAAAACATTCAACATAGATTATAAAACAATAGTATAACAACATACACTGCAGGAAAAACTAAATAAAGGAACGCTTTTTAATCAGAGTATAGCATCGAGTCAATTAAACTCCTGGGATATTGATGGGTCAGTACAGTAGCAGAGGGGGTTGTTAATGAGTTTCAGCTGCTTTGGCATTAATGAAATTAACAACAGGTGCGCCAAATGGGCAACAATGAGACGACCTCCGAACCCGGAATGGTTTTACAGGTGGAAGCAACTGACATTTTTTCCCCTACTCATCTCTCCTGACTGTTTTTAACTTGTTTTTCATTTGGTTGGGGTCACTGTCACTACTGGAAGAGTGAAGCCATACCTGGACCCTATAGAGCAGTGTTTCCCAAACATGTCCTCAGGACCTGCTGACAGGTCAGGTTTTCCAGATACGTGAAGCTCAGCACAGGTGATATGATTTGCTGCTCAGTGATTGCAGGATTCAGTCTGTATTTCCCCAAGGTGATCTGCAAAATCTGGCCTAGTTGAGGGTCCCGAGGAGAGGTTTGGGAAACACTGCTATAGAGGGTGCTCAGGCAGTCCAACCTCTCCAGGATGGCACATCAATACCATCGCCAGAAGGTTTGCTGTGTCTCAGCACAGTCTCCAGAGCATGGAGGAGATTCCAGGAGACAGACGGTTACTCTAGGAGAGCTGGGTAGGGCTGTAGAAGGCATTAACCCATCAGCAGGACCAGTATCTGCTCCTTTGTGCAAGGAGGAACAGGATGGCCAGTGCCAGAGCCCTACATAATGCCCTCCAGCAGGCCACTGGTGTGACTGTCTCTGACCAAACAGTAAGAAACAGACTTCCTAATAGTGCCTTGAGGCCCCAACATCCTCTAGTGGGACCTGTGCTCACTGCCCGGCACCGTGGAGCTTGATTGGCATTTGCCATTGAACATCAGAATTGGCACCTGTGTTTTTCACACATGTGAGCAGGTTCCTGAGCACATGTGACAGACGTGAAAGGATCTGGAGAAGCCGTGGAACATCTGTAACATCGTTCAGCATGACTGGTTTGGTGGGTACTTGATGGTCTGGGGAGGCATATGCATGGAGAAACGCACAGACCTCTACAGGCTAGACAATGGCACCCTAACTGTCATTAGGTATCGGGATGAAATCCTTAGACCCATTGTCAGACCCTATGCAGGTGCAGAGGGTTCTGGGTTTCTCCTGGTGCATGACAATACCCGGCTTCATGTGACGAGAGTATGCAGCCAGTTCCGGGCACATAAAGGACTTGATACCAGTGAATGGTGCCACGTCCGCCTGACCTAAATCCAATATAACACCTCTGGGACATTATGTTTCGGTCAAACCGATGCCGACAGGTTATACCTCAGTCTGTCCTGGAGCACAGTGATGCCCTGGTCCAGATCTGGGAGGAAATACCCCAGGACACCATCAGTCGCCTCTTTAGCAGCATGCACCGATGTTGTCAGGCATGCATACAAGCACATGGGGGGCAATACAAACTAATGAGTACCATTTTTGATTTGCTGCAAAGAAATTTCCACAAAATGGACTAGCCTGCTGCATCATTTTTCCACTTTGATTTTAGGGTTTTATTTGAATTCAGCCCTCTGTAGGTTCATGATTTTCATTTCCATCAAACGATGTGGCATCCTTTCATTCCTAACACGTTGCCCAGTCCATATCAGTATAGATATCCAGCATGATATTTTCCCCCACTGAGATCTGATGTGTTTTCGAAGTGTTCCTTTAATTTTTTTGGAGCAGTGTAGTATAAAACCAGATCTTTGACATTAAAATGCACTTGCTGTCTGTTAGAGATTGGGGGGGGGGGGATTTTCAGATAGCAAGGACGCTTCTAAAACTAAAATGAACTCTGAAAGGCTCCGTTTTCCTCCCATCACTCTGCTGAGCAGACATACAGTGTGTGTGTATAATATATATACACCTGTGTGTGTCTGTGTATATATACACATGTATGTTTAGATAACCCCCCTTCCCCAACAACTATATTTCTTTAGCTGACACTTGCAGTGGGAATCATATCACTGTAAGGAAGGGCTAACAGTTGGAACATACAGAGCATCCAGCATCCCTATCTGTTCAGAAGATCTGTGAGTATGTTGCAGCACTGGGAGCAAACAGAAAGCTCAGGGAGATTTCTTTACAAGGTTTATTTGAAAAAACTATCCATTTGTCAGTAGCTTGACTAACACAACGTATAAGCGGATATATTAGGCAAATAATAATGTGGAAAACACTTCCATGTGCTGCACCATGAGCAAACACTAGATGGTTGGTGCGTCACGGTGCATCACCTCTATAGCAGTGCAAAAAATCATGAAATTCTCCCCTGAATCAGGCTCAGAAATGTATACAATAATAACGAACAAATAATCAAGCATGAATATGTTATTTAAGGTGAGGTAACCTAGAAAATGAAAGAGACCAAAGGGACGAACTCCCCCAAAAATGTGTTTTTGAGTCTAGGTGTTAAAGGTCTACAGTTTGATGCGTTTGACACGATGCAATCTTTTCTAAATATTCAAAGTATCCACTTCAAAATAGTGGCGTCCGAAGATCTAATAACGTACCTGTCATAGGTGAATAAATATAGTAGCTGACAGACGCATGTTCAGCCATAATGAGAATTTATTTTAGAAGAAATAATAAAAATAAACCTTCATTAATTTGCAAAAAAATTATATATGGTCTCTACTTGTAACTACCGCAGATATGATTTGTATTTAGTTACATGATGTGGCATCCGTTCTAGTGCCAGCTAAGTGACCTGACATCCATCCATCTGATTGGAGATGAGAGATCGTGCCTAGAGGAAGGTTTAACAGTTTCTTCGTAGGATAAGAAGGGCTGTTACAAAAAAAAAAAAACCCTATTTAAAACATTTTTTTTTTTTTTTTGCTGAAATCCAGAAAAATGTCTAAAAAGTCCTAAACAAAGAAAAAACCTTTTTGCTGCAGAGTAAAAGAATAAATGGTTTATTAGATATTGCATAAAAACGGGAATATGTTTTACATTGAAAAATATGGGATTTGCCTGATTAAACCTGCTGAAAACACCGAACATTTCTCTGACTTGTCACTGCTGTTCGGTGTCTCTGAATAGATTAACCATCGCTTCTCTATGGGGATTTTACTGCCGTCGAACAGCACTGTATTTCGCAAACATTTGGCAAACTGCTTGCTCTCTGAATAGCCGAATGGCCCCGAAATGTCCCCGTACGGGGAAATTCACTGTTCGTGGTAAATTTCGGGGCCAGATCGACTCTCTGAATAACCCCTTAAATTATTTGTGCGTGCAAATTATGAGCCTGCCAGGAACCTCTGTTAGATTTATACATTTCTTAATATTTATAATTTCGCACGAACGCCTCAGGGTCTACTTGGTAAATTGTAAAATGCAAAGATAGGACAGGCCGGCTTCAACGTGAAACTAGCAGAGCCAAGGATTCTGGATTTCTAATGTTCCTATAGCATGAAGCAGAATGATTTATATCTTTCATTACTGCCCCTTGTATTTTTTTCTGGCAGCCTGAGAAACCTTATGTCATAGTCCTCCTTTAGATCGATGATCCTGTGAGAGCGAATGTGGAAGCCCGTGCAGATCTGCGTCAAGGCTGACCTTAAAACGTACATAAGATCGCATCACCGTAAAGATGTTACACATGGCCGCTGAAGAACGTCATGGTCCTGCCGGATCCATATATCTTGATATACCATTAGAATGTTTAATGGCTTCTAGCCGCCGGATTTATACGCAGATAATAGATATTCTAGATTTCTAGACGTAATCCTGCTCCGTCTTTTAAGATTGTCCATGAGAGCGTCTGGTATGCGACTGCTCGTAAAGGAATCTTGTGTTTGCGTTGTGGATCCGTCCATGCGCATGTTTTCTTATTGCATTGATGTCATAAGAATCGCTTTATAGAAAAAAAAAAACACACACAAAAAAAGTTGCATACCGCTACTACTTTAATGTATGTGAATTGTTTATAATGTGATTTACAGGATTAAAGTGGATTTTTTTTTTCGTACTGTTCAGTTGAACTCAACATATATTCTATCTACTACAAAAATATGATTCTCATTAACCCTTTAATGATGCACTTTTTTTTCCATGGGTGACGCAAAAATTACACAAGCGATTTCGATTTTTATATTTATAGTGTACAATTTTTTTTCTCTAGTTTTGCTGGTCTTTTTTACTTGTAATTTCTGTCTTGGTGTACCCACCAGTGTTAATTTCGTCGATAAAAAAATTTTAGTCTAGTTTTAGTAGACTTAAAACATTCCTATTTAGGGAAGCCTACCACCCAACTCACTGACACAACCATCAATCACTCTCACCTTACAGTCCTCTCCTCCTGTTTCCAACCCCAACCCTCCTAGATTGTGAGTTCCTACGGGAATAGGGCCCTCATCTCCTCCTGTACTGTTTGTCAAATGTTGTTCAATGTATTGTAACCCTGTCTATACTGTGCTTATTGTACAGCGCTGCGGAATATGCTGGCGCTTTATAAATAAAGAATTATAATAATAATAGACTAAATATTATAACTTGTTTTTGACTAAAACTAAAATAACTCAGATGACTAAAATTAAATGGCATTTTATTCAAAAGACTAGACTAAAACTAAATCAGTTTGCTGTCAAAATGGAAACTGGATTTTAAGATAATTATTTATTGCATAACAGTTATATCTGGCCTGTATTGCATGTTCAGACCTTAATACCATAAATAATAACCGGTTAATAGACATTTACATGGCTGGATTTGCATCTCAGGAGCCGGTAGGCACAGAAATGTGGAGCGCCCTCCCCCCCCTCAAATAAAAGGAAACCTGCCAAAATGACTTTTCAAACTTTTGTTTAGGGGCAAACTTAAAAAATTTAAAAAGAACATTTAAAACCACTAAAAAACAGTTTCTCTCTGCGTCAAATCAGAAGAAGGGACAGAATCTATTGCCTTAGTTGAGTTAGTGCAGTGGTATTGTTTGTTTTATATGTAAAAGCATATATTGCCTGTGACGTAAAACAGTGAAAAAATACATTTTGCATTTACTTTTTTAATTTTTTTAATTTTTACACATTACATGGTCATGTTTGGTATCATTGTAAAGACCAGACTCTCTGACCTTTCCAATGACACCTCAGTTAACCTTGTGTGGTGTACAGTTCAGGGATGCAGGTTCCAAAGTCCCCCTGTCTCTCCTCTCTGCAGTGCCACGGTCTAGGGTGCCGATGAAAAAATGCATTGCATAATCAGCTCCACACTTTCTGGCAATGTGGAAAAAGAGAAGGTGAGTTAGTGCAGCATCACCGTTCACTTACTAATCGTAAACTGAATAATAGTGCTGCGTTAGAAAAAAAGAGAAATATTATTTTATCAAATTTTTATATACATCTATCCTGGTTATATTTGGTATTTCTGGAAAGGTCATAATCTGGCCTTTCCAATGATACCCCATATGTCTATATCTACCCCATATGTCTATATCTGGGGGTGTTCTCAAGGTCAAACACCCTCTCATTGGAGTCCCCCCAATATTTTCCGAACAGTACTTGGTGGATAGTGGAGTTTTATTGCTGTGGAGCTCATATACACTGCACATTACTGTTTCATTGCTGTGGAGCTCATACACACTGCACATTACTGTTTCATTGCTGTGGAGCTCATACACACTGCGCAATGCTGTGGAGCTCATACATACTTTTCAAAACTGTGCGTTTCATTGCCGTGGTGCTCACAAATGCTAGGGGATTATCCACTTAGTGCCAGCATTGCAACAAAAAATAACCGCTAACTGCACTGCAATACAGATTTTTCTTAGAGGATAACCCTCCTAGGGTAACAATAGTCATAGTTCATTTAAAGGAACACAATATTAAAAAATATGGTTCGCTTTTATAGTGTCTTCCTTTAAGTGAGCTACAACTATTTTTTTTTTTTTTTAGGACGCGAAAATAGTCATAATAATCAGTTTTTCCCCGGACATGAGAGTACCCCCACCTATTTTTCCAGAAAAAAAAGCACTGACAAAACCCATTCAATTTTAGTCGGATAAAACCATTCAGATGACAAAAATGTGACAAAAATGAAATGCTATTTTAGTCAAAATACTAAGACTAAAACTAAATCAAAATTTGCTGTAAAAATGAACACTGGCTCCCACACATGTTTTATATGAACAAACAGGTATATTGTTTGGTACTCTAAAGGCACGATCAGCTGCCTACAGCTAAGGCTAGGGTCAGACGAGCGTGATTTCTACGGACTGTACGTCCGTGCACACGGACGTACGTCAGTACGGAAGACACAGTAGAGGCCACACAGTCCGTTTTTTTCACTGACGTTAAATTTTTGACGGATGTAGGAGAGAAAATAAAATAAAAAGCAAAACCATTTTGTCCGTGAAAAATGCTGGACGTATAAATGCAGTCCGTCTGACCACATTCCATCACTCACACACAAAGCTATGCAGACGTTGCGGACGCAGCGCACTTTGTGCGGTCGTTCTAGCGGTTGTACGTTCTTGCGTCCGTGGGCTGCGGCCGTTGTGCGTCCGCAGTTCAGTGCGGACGTACTTTGTGTAACGGGCTCCGCTGGGCTTCCTGTCATGCTATCACGGACGTACTTTTAGGCGCAATCACGGACGTGAACACTACGCTCGTCTGACACGGGCCTAAAACAGGGACGCTAAGGGGAAAAATTAGCAGTTGCTAATCTCCCTTTAGCGTCCCCTTTTTACCTGTAGATTACAGGGCAGGCGCTGAGTCCAGCAGCCCACCCCGTTACCAGGGCCGGAATTACATCTCAGGAGCCTATAAGCACTCCTGTGCAGTGCCACCCCAACAATAAAAAAGATAGAAACATGCCATGACTTTTTAAATTTTCATTTTGGGGCAAACTAAAAAAATATTTTTAAAAAAACCCTGAGAAACAGTTTCTCTCTGCGCTCAAATAAAAAAAAGGGTCAGAATCTGTTGCCTTAGTTGAGTTAGCGTAGCGCCATTGTTAGTTTTATATGTAAAAGCATATTTTGCCTCTGCCGTAGAACAGAGAAAAAAATAAATTTTGCATTAACTTTTCTTCTATGTATTTATTTTTACACATTACATACAGGGTTATTCAGAGAGCGTGAAAAGCAGGAGAATGACTGGAGAATGAAAAATTCTAGGTCAAAATAGCCGATTTGGAAAGTGAGATGAAAGGGAGAATGTTTCTGGTTTGGCTATTTTGACCTAGAATTTTCCATTCTCCAGTCATTCTCCTGCTTTTCACCTCTCTCTGAATAACCCTGATAGTCATGTTTGGTATCATTGTAAAGACCAGACGCTGACCTTTTCAATGACACCTCACTTAACCTTGCGCGGTGCACAGTTCAGACATGCAGTTTCCAAAGTCCCCCTGCCTCTCCTCACTGCGGTGCCACGGTCTAGGTTGTCGATGAAACAATGCGTTGCATCTTCAGCTCCGTACTTGCTGGCAGTGTGGGAAATGAGAAGGTGAGTTAGCGCAGCATCACTGTTCACTTTATAATTGTAAACTGAATAATAGTGCTGCGTTAGAAGAAAAAAAAGACAAAATATAATTTTGATATTTTATTTTTACATAATTCTAACCTGGTTTTATTTGGTATCATTGGAAAGGTAATAACCTGGCCCCCTTAGGGCTCCAGAGATACAGTGGTCTAAATGATTGTAAATTGTAAAAAAAAACCACACAGAATAAGGCACCCAATTGTGGCAGACGCCTGTAGGCACACTCTGCCTAGTTATAAATCCAGCCCTGACCGTAGCGTCTGCTAGGCTCCTGGATGCTCGGGCAGTGTTAAAGTGCCGTTGCAAGCATCCTGTCCATAGGACTGCATGGAGGCTTCTGCTGTCGGGTCACGTGCGTCTCGTGAGATCCTGCAGGTCCGTGGAGAGATCGCGGAGGGAGACCAGGGACTTTTTTCCCCCGTCTCACTCTGCTTCCGGCAGCCAGAAGGAACGGATTATGCCACTGATTCCGCAGAAGCTCTAAGTTGTAGTAAACTTTTTCAGTTATCGACAGTGAGGCGTAATTAGCGTTAAGACTGTGTGATCCTAACGCTAATTACTCTCTGTTTAACACTTTGCGCTCCCCATGTTAAGCATAGGGAGCACAAAGTACAGTAAGCTGGCGCTAAAAAGCGCTAATACCGATTCGCTGATTATTTTATTTTTTTACCTGTGCACATGCTATCACTTCAATTAACCTAGCGCTAACGCTCATTTATGTGAGCGCTAGCGTTATGGAGGTGATAGTGAAGTGGAAATAGGCTGGAAGACGGCCGCCATTGTACACAGGCGGCCATCTTGTTCAGAATATTGGTTCACTTGTATATAACTAGACAGGTTTGTAGCTGAAACTAGAATGAGGTATACGTAGAAATTCAGGAATGCGTTTAGATTAGCAGAAAAGCAATTAAAGCCTTATGAAAGATCTCTGCTGTTCCTGGCACGGAGGAGAAAGCGAAGTAGATCCTCCAAGGTCGTTGGGGCCCGCAGAAAGACAAAGGAGTAGAGATCAGGCCAGGTGCCATCTGTAACAAGTGATTGTAGGCGCAAGGGAGGAGGGCGCAGCCCGGAACAGAAGAGCAATTAATTTTGATTTACTGAAACTAACACAAAGTTTGCCATTTACAGCCAATTAATGAAATGTCTTTGTATTAGCCAAAGGGAGGTATTAACCCACGTGGGGTGGAATAAAGTGTCATTGGGAGGTGGGCTAACTGGGATGTACCTAATTACGTATTTTTGGGTATAAGATCCCTTGCACGGGTGAAAGGGGGGCTCACTCTTTGCGATTCAATCCTGTGTGGGCACTTGTGTGACGACACAATAAAGTTTGCCTTTCCTGAAGAGACTCGTGTTCTGACAATCCTTACTTGTGCCCGGTCCGGCGCCGTCTTGAAAGTGAATCTGTTTTTGTCCGCCTACAATAGGGCCCTAAATGTATACACAGCTCTTTATTCGGTACCTATCAAATATAAAGGTAAAAAAAGGGGTGGTTTCATATTTATTAAAATGACTGACTAAATGCTAAGCCTACCCCCAATTTCCCCTGTATAATAAGATTCCACCTCCTCTAGACTGTAAGCTCCTGTGGACAGAGCCCTCTACACCTCTTGTCTATGGTTCCTAAGTTTGTTCGTAATTTAATTCTCCAATCGTTATTGTAAAGCGCTGTGGAAACTGTTTGCGCTATATGTTCATGATAATAAATAACTCGCAGGAAGAAAGTCTTATTACAATAAGAAGATAAAGAATTAACCCCGTTTAAAGGTAAAAATAAATACGAATGAAATAATATTTTAAAGATATTGATAAATGAAGCTGAAAATTAATCTCTTAGGCCGGGGTCACACAAGCGTTTTGCAGAGCGGAAGGAACGTCCGTGAGAGTGGACGTTTCTTCTACTCTGACACCCGTCTGACCACCTCGCCGAGTGCAGTTTGTGCACCGCGCTACAAAGCTCAATCCTCCATATGGAGGAATGCGCTCTGCAGCCCCATTGAACGCGCGTCGTAGTGTTTCGATGGGGAGGGTTTCAGCACATCTGTTGTAGCGTGCGCTACACCATGTGGCGCACCCTGTCGAAACGTTACAACGCTGCAACGGCTGTTCGGAGGCGCACATAGTGCACTCATCTGACACAGGCCTTTATAGTAAGAAAATGCAGTTTATCACTGTGCTACTTACGGGGATAAGACACAATTGTAACGCTCAAGGTATGAGGGGGCGAGGGTATGATCCCAGTTATGCAGTGACAATCAGAAACACAGGTGGCTGTATTAAGCAGGGGTCAATTTCTGCAGGAACGCATGGGGACACAGTCCCCTCACTATTTTAGCAGGAGGAACTTTTTCCCTTTTGGCTGATATACTGGAAAAGCTGCAATACCTTTCTATATAGACACCATTTTATAAAACTGTCTATATTTAAGGGTTTTTCCTTGATTTAAATACATTGGGCAGGCATGGGAATGACACTTCTCAGTGTAAGCCAAAGGTATTGCATTCTCATGCAGAAAGAAGTGCTGCAGCTGCTGTGGCTCTCAGTAATCTTTGAGACCGAAATGTACAGAATTGTTGGTGAGTTTCCACACTCATTTTTTTAGGACTTGACCCCTGTTTATTTGTAAAGAACACAGATAAACACGGCAATAAACTAGTGGAGGGGCGAGCCAGGAATGGGACTGACCTGGAAGAGGCAGAGGTGAGAAACATAGGCTAGGGCAAACTAAAAGACAGGAGCACAGACGCTGAGGGAGACACGAGACAACAGACTCGGGTATGACAGGAAAATGGCTGACTTCAGGAGATGCAGGGCAATGGCCTCTGGTAAATAACAAGGGGTCTTCCGTGGTAAACGGCAAGGGGGTCTCTGAGGTAAACAGCAAGGGGGGTCTCTGAGGTAGACAGCAAGGAGCCTCTGAGGTGAACCGCAAGTAGTCTTTGTGGTAAACAGCAAGTGTTCCTGTGGTAGAGCTGAGTTGGTCAGATTAGCCAGGTCAGGTGGATCTCAGGTAGCTTCCTCTCAGGAGGGCTGAGCACTGAATGATGCAGAAGCATTTTGGGAAGGGTGCAGCTACATTAAATAGGTGAGTCCTGAGGCTGATGAGACACACCTGTACAGCCTTCAGGGGTGCTGAGGTGAAGCAGAGCCATATAGGAAAGGTGCTGCCCAGGAGTTCATGATGGGGCAGCACCGGTATGTGGTTTCTTGTGCCACCACCGGCGGGGGGAGGGGGCATGACAACATTAATTTCTTGCCTGTTTGGGAGCACATATACATTTTGGGACATATAGGAGCACATGGGGACCCTGTTTCTCCCTCTGCCTGGACACAAGCAATACATTCAGGGAGAGAGAAAAAAACTGACAAAATGAGCATTTAGTCCAGTTTTGAATGGTAATATTTTCATATCTAGTTAACATTCCTGGGGGCATTCTTTGTTACTGTTTTCACTCTTGTTATTGTCGTCATTGTCCATGACAGTCCATTCCTATTCATGTTATTATCACTGGAATGTATTGCTTTCAGGGATCAGGCTACATTTCCATTTTTAAACCTCGTTGTCCTTCAGTAAATCACTGCAGAACAATGACGAGTTGTCTTAAAAATAGAATTCATTAATCTAATTTTATTTTCACAATAGGCAGAGACAGGTATATGCCAAGCATTATGAGGGAAATTGGCAATAACACCCACCTTTTATAACGTTCAGGACAAAACAAGCTCTTGACTGTCCTCCACACAGAACTAGAACCATTGTTACTGTTACGTCTTGTGTTCTGGGAAATTATCTAATCTCCTCCAACGCCAGATTGCGCCACAGTGCATTTAAGGTCAATTAACTAAAATACGATGAGTTTCATTAATGAGGACTTTTTCCTCATTTGATACCGGCTTATTATTAGGAATCTGTAGAAGACATCTGTGCTTAGATATGTGCTATTATATGAAAAATAAAAATACGATCACAAGCAGGGGTCATTGTGAAGGGAACTCCGTTGCAGAGGGAACGGAGTTCCCATTGGTCCCACGCATTGTACGGCTTGAAATCAGGTGCTCAGTCTTATCTTTCCCTGTTACGTCATAATAATTATGATTTACCACATTTTCGCAAAAATCCTCATAAATATATTAGATTTGAGGACATGTTTGTGTTAATTAAGAGCGAGATGGTAATTGCCAGTTGGGGAACAGAAATCTTACAGGGTTATTCAGAGAGCGTGAAAAGCAGGAGAATGACTGGAAAATGGAAAATTCTAGGTCAAAATAGCCCATTTGGAAAGTGAGATGAAAGGGAGAATTTTTCTGGTTTGGCTATTTTGACCTAGAATTTTTCATTCTCCAGTCATTCTCCTGCTTTTCACCACTCTCTGAATAACCCTGATTGTGTTTTCCCTCACTTATTTTTTTAGGACTAGACCCCCTGATCACAAGTAACGTGATGTTTCTTTATGGATTTACGTGTACCCTCTGTGATGTATCATTTGTAAGTCTATGTCATAGCTTACTGTAAACAGTACGACATGTCTTCAATGGCAATGGAATGAAGGAGGACGTTTTTTTGGTTGTTGTAGATTTGACTCAGGTTCACTGTCATGCCGATATAATGAATATATTTCTGTGGTCTTCGCTTGATGGCATATAGCAGACTGCATTTTCCAGCGCCTGAGCCACCATGCTTCTGCTCAATGGGGGGAACTTTTGAACAGGTGTCGGCCATCTTGGCCCTCCAGATGTTTTGTAGCTACTTATTCCATGATGCCCAGTCTGCATAATGAGTGACTGAGCATTATGGGAGATGTAGCTCCAAAATATCTGGTGGACCAAGGTTGCCGGCCCCTGTTTAGAGGTTCGTCATGCAGTTCTGCATGATTGGCCCTCTTCCAACTACAGTGAACTTCACTGAAACAATATGCTTAGTGACTGACACCTATAGTCTAGCATAACATATGTGCTGTTGACTTGTGGTCTTTCTGCCCACTATCTCCAAAAGTACCTATGTATGCTGTGTTTTATGAGATGTATTCTTTATATCTCGCGAGATAACTGCAGTGGAGGGAGACTAGGAACTATTTGTTCTCAGTCTCACTCAGCTCCCGGCGAGAAAAAGACCAGCTTTTTTTTCCACACAGATAACTTCCGATTTGTCCTATGGACTCCACAAAGAGGATGCTCGGGCGGCTTGTTACCGCTGCCCCGAGCATCCTGGACCCTAGAGGCTGCTATGGGGCAGGCTGCTGGACTCAGCCCTGCCCCGTAATCTGCTGGTAAAACTGGAACGCAAGGGGGAAATTAGCGATCGCTAATTTTTCCCCTTAGCATCCAGGTTTTAGCTGTAGGCAGCTGATAGTCCCTGGTATGTACAGTAAGCTCACTCAAACTGTGAGGAGCAAAATGTCTTCACCCCAGTTTAGCGTCAGGATTGGAATATCGATGCCAGACGTTAAACGTACTTCTCCTAGCACTTAGGCTTAGACTAGGGTCAGACGAACGCAGTTTTAACGTGCGTTTAGCTGCACAAAATCACGGCCGTGCTAGCCGCAAATGACGTCCAATGCCGGGGAACACACGACGAACGGCCGCACGAAAGTTCGTCCGTACAACGCAAGTGGCAAACGAACGCATTTTTTCGAGAACGTCAAACCGCTAATACTGACGTACAGAGTGCGCTGCGTCTGCATAGCGGCGTGTTTGCGTGATTGGGAGACGTCAGACGCTGCTAATGTCCGGCTAACATAACGTCCAGACACAAAAAGTGTTTTATTGATGATCCGTACAAAATCACGGACGAATATGCGCATCGTATGACCGCTAACGCGTATTTCGTGAAAAAATACGTCCATTCGTTCGACCGCACTTTTCCACGGACGACGCGAAACATGCGTTCGTCTGACCCTAGCCTTAGATATCGAGACGCAACATTAGCACCAACTATGGAATAGAGTCGGATGTGTAATGCCATAATGGATATTGCTAAACTGTTTGAATAAAATAATAGATTGATTAAAATAAAACTAATAAATGTAGAATTCAGAACTCACCAGTGTTGATTTTCCAACCAAGGCTAGAATATGTCATAACCATATTAGGGATAGACCGATATATTGGTTTAGCCGATTATCGGCGCCGATATTCAGAAAATTACTGATATCGGTATCGGCATTTTATTTGCCGATATTGCCGATATTTGGACAAGTAGCTCACTGCAGCTGCGACACGCAAGATCCCACAGAACTGTGCGAATCTGGGGCTTCTCCCACATCAGGCTGTAAGCCCTCACTGCAGAATGACCCCTGCTCACTGACCGTATTGTGCATGAGCGTGATGGCAACAGAAATGGTGCTTCCATCCCATCTGGCAGGGAATTCCCTATACAGGAGATGCAGGGTCTATTTCCTACAGCAGGGTCCAGCAACCTAGGACCGTCCAGATGTTTTGGAACTGGATTTCCCATGAGGCTCCAAGCACCTAATGAGAAGATGAGCATCATAGCAGATGTAATTCCAAAACGTGGGGCAATATTACAAAGTGACTGCTTAACCAGAGCTGTAATATAACTTTGTAATATAACCCTTGGAGGGCCAAGGTTGCTGAACCCCTTACATACAGGATCATAGGAGGGATCTTTAAGAAAGCCAAAGACACGGTCTGATTGTTTGCAAAAAATAAAAGATTAAGTAAAATAAAAATTCTTATTAAATTGAATAAATGAAGTGGACGTGGTGCAATGTTTACATGATAAACACATTGGGCTATATTACAATCTTTGCGCAAAAACGCTCGCGCAAAGCGTGAAGTTTTGCACCAAGCGTTAAACGTTTGCTTGTACAAATCACCGCTGGAATTACAATCCTCGCGCGTTTTTGATCCGATCAATAACGAGCGTAAACCGGCGCCCAAATGTTCACGCAGTACCGTTGCGCACAGAAATCAGTGTGCTTACTGTCATTTTTTCACGCAATTCAGCCAATCAGAATTAAGAACCACAACCACAAGTCAATCTGAGCATATATGCTGCAGCAATAATACATGCACAAACAACTTCTCCATTTTATTAGTTTGGGTATGTGTAGAATGTGTAACTATACTTTGCTGCATTTTTTTTTTTTTGGCTGGTGTATTTGGTTTCGGCCAGGACGTTCAGATTTGCCTTTACCACCAGCTTTTAGGAGTTGCTAAAATTATACGCGCAAACGCTGTGCGGTACAAACTGCGCATAGATTGTAATACCATCCGCGTACCAGCGCACAAACGCATTTGCGCTCACAATGTTAAGTATAGATCGCACGACGTACAGTAAGCTCACGCAGGTTCGCAGGTTCACCCGTGGTAGACGATTACGTGCGTTTGTTGCGCTGACTATGTAATATGGCATTTGGCGTAAAGGGTTTTGCCCCTCGCGTTAAATGTTTTTTTGCACCGGTGGAAACGTTTGCACGAAGATTGTTGTTTAGGCCATTGAGTTCATGGCATAGTCAGATTTGTGCTGTTTTTTCAGAGCTTTCAATTTACAGAATAATCGGCACCAAATATCGGCTATCGGCCAGAAAAGCTGCCGATAATCGGTATCGGCCATGAAAAAATTATATCGGTCTATCCCTAAACCATATGTTCTCCTAATGGGGCAGAATGTGATCGTTTATGATCAAATGGATATTGTTGAAGCTGAAACAATTAATTTTGCACCTGAACATCAATAAATCTATCATGAACATCAATAAATGTATCAGTCAGATTGAATTAATTTGTGAATTTTGCGGCTATCCTCCATGCCGCGTTGACCCGTGGTTGTGTGCACCACCAGTGAATATACTTCAGAGCTTCTGATCTTCATTGAACAGTGATGGAAACAACAACTGTATATAACTTTAACTGAAACACCAGTGGAAACGAAGGTGACATTTGTACAACGCCAAATGCACAGAGTGCATAAAAAGTGTCAAACACAATAATTGTATTAGACAAACCACCCTGAACAAGGAAAACAATTAATGAAGTGAAGTGAAATACCGTATGGGATAAGCGGCACTTCGTAAGAACTCTCGCTGGCTGTTAATACACCTGTAGGGCAGACCTCATAACAACAAGCCTGTCTGATACCTCGGTGGTTCGAGCCACTTACACACCTCTAATCTATAGCATAACCAAAGCCAGAGATGTCTGCTCAAAAATACCCATACACAAAGCCAATGGAAAAGTGAGCAGTTAAAATCAAGGAAACCACATAGCGCAACGCGTTTCGCCCTCTTAGGGCTTAATTTTGAGCTGGGTTAAGCCCTTTCTAGTGTCGACTTATACTGTCCCCTGTTTTTGTGTTGTTGCTTACGGTGAAATTTGCGCTGAATAACTGGAGCAGAAACCCCTCAGAAAACAACATCAATGAGACTACAGTAGACAACGTTGGCAGAAACTACAGTGGAAAGAGTCATGAAAAATATGGCAAACTACGTTGGAGGTTCCCCAAATAATTTTCTGTAGTTACTCCATAGCTGGTAGAAGTAAAACCAATTTTGTTTCAATGAAAGAAGACCGTGGTTAGTGACTAAGATGTGGATGAAAGGTTGGTTTCAGACAGCTTTGCGTTTCACGAGGAGCTAACGGTTGTGTTTGACGTTTAAATATACATGTAACTTTACTCCTTAAGAGATATATGGAAGTGTTAGTTAATCGTTTACACGATCTGTGTCCAGGCTGACAGTTACGGATACGGGAAATAGATTGTTACATCTTAGTGGAATGCGCTCCTCTATTACTACGAGTTAACTTTAAACACGATCTTGCACGGGTCACGCAGGCCAAATATTCTGCTGCTTTATTTCCAATAGTGGGAAAAATTAGTTTACGGTAACCAGGACTGACACATCCCTATCCTCTTTACGTATGTATTTCCTAGGCCACCAAGCAGAGAGTAAATAGACCGATTCATCTTTTAAAGTCTTCTCCCAGTTAGATGACTGGTAAAGGAACCAGAACAGGTATACATTTGCAATGCTGTGTGTCCAGTAAGTGAAATGATTGTGACCACTTTCCAGATATTCAGTATGTAAAGAAAAGTGTAAAGGGGTTATTCAGAGAGACAAACTGGTCCCAAAATTGCACCGAACAGTGAATTTCTCCATAGGTGCAATTTCGTGGCCACTCGGCTATTCAAAACCTGGCACTTTGCCAAATATTGGCGAATTGCCAGCGAAATACAGTGCCTCTTCGACGGCAGTGAACTCCCCATAGAGAAGCAATGGTTAATCTTTTCAGAGAACACTGAACAGCAGAGAAATGTCAGTGAAATGCCCTGATGTTCGGTGGTTTTAGGCTGGGGTCAGACGAGCGTAGTGTTCACGTCCGTGATTGCGCCTAAAAGTACGTCCGTGATAGCATGAAAGTAAGTCCATTGGAGCCTGACACATGAAGTACGTCCGTACTGAACTGCGGACGCACAACGGCCGCGGCAAACGGACGCAGGTTAGGCAAGAACGTAATACTGCTAGAACGGACATGCGGAGTGCGCCACGTCCACAACGTCCGCATAGCTTTGTGTGTGAGTGATGGAGCATGGTCAGACGGACTGCATTTATACGTCCAGCATTTTTGACGGACAGAATGTTTTTTCATTGTAATTTATTTTTCCCTCCTACATCCGTCAAAAAATAACTTCAGTGAAAAAATGGACTGTGTGACCACTACTGCGTCATCCGTACTGACGATGTCCGTACTGCACCACGTACAGTCCGTAGAAATCACGCTCGTCTGACCCCAGCCTTATTCAGCAGGTTTAATCAGGCGAATTGCATTTCAATTTCAGTTTCAATTTAAAATAAAATCCTATTTTTATTCAATGTCTATTAAACTGTTTTTATTCTTTTAATTTGCAGCAAAAAGTCTCTTTATCGTTAGGATTTTTTTAACCTCCCTGGCGGTCTAATTTTTTCAAAATATTGTGTCTAAAAGCGTTTAAATTTTTTTGGAAAGGAAATGTGTTGTTTTATATAGTAAGCCTGTATTCTGTAGGAATAACTCACTGAAATCCGTGCAAGCAAGAGTCTAGTAAACACACGGAGTCAGAGAAGGTTTGAAACACAAAATAATTTATTATCCCAAAAATAATGATCCAAAATAATGGAAATAAATTATATTCAATAATATAATCAAACCAAAAAAATTCATCTTTCCTCTGGGTGCTGGGATTCCTGTCCAGATGTACACTCCTTTGTCAATGAAATGTACAGGACATGGGGATACCAAAAAAAGAGTATTTATTCACAAAGCAGCTTTACAGAAATAAAAAGCGAATAAAAATAATTTCTAAAATGTAATAAGGCTTTGCAATACAAGTTTCTCTAGTGGATCTGGGCAAGCACCAGTGAAACTTGTATTGCAAAGCCCTATTACATTTTAGAAATTATTTTTATTCGCCTTTTATTTCTGTAAAGCCGCTTTGAGAATAAATACTCTTTTTTTGGTATCCTGTATATTTCATTGGCAAAGGAGTGTACATCTGCACAGGAATCCCAGCACCCAAAAAGTTTATTTTACAGTATTTTTTTTTATTTCCTTACAGTTTTTCAAATTTTCCGCCTGGTCCAGCCCCCCCCCCCCTGCGTCGTGTGGCTTGCAGGGAGCGGAGCTAGGAAGCAAAGTCGCCGGCTGCCTCACTCACACTGCGGAGACGGCGAGGGAGCGAAGGATGTGGTGAGTATGCATCCAGCCCGAGTGTGGCTCGGGGTTACCGATCGCGGTAGCGAAATTTAACCCCGAGTCACACTCGGGAATACCGCCAGGCAGGTTAAGCATTTTTCAGGAAAAAAAATTTGTAGTAGAGTTTTTTTTTCTGTAACGGACCTTTTTAATATTATTCATAGGACTTCATAAGACCGTATATGTTTATTCCAGACATTTTCATCCAGTATTTTTTTTTGCAAACGGCTTTAAATTTTTTTTAAGTTGCAGTCCTTTTTTTTTAACCCGGTTCGTCAGATCGTCAGCTTTTTTTTCTGATGCGTTTGGCGGGTTTTTGGCTGCTCATCGGATACAATGTTTTCCGGCGGCTTATCGGGGACCCTGCAGAATGCTGAATTCACCGCAGGGTCGAAATACCTACAAGTAAAAATAGCTCTAGATGTATGGGTCCGTACATAGTTTAAAAAGATGTTTAAATTTTCGAATTTCAGACCATAACGTGTGTAACTAATTTGATTCGGTACATTGGTCTGAAATTTAACCATTTAAACATCTTTTTAAACTATGTATGGACCCATACACCGGGAGCTATTTTTTCTTGTAAGTTTTTCGTTTTAGTATCTTGGTCAAATACAATATGGTCAGGACATCATGAGCTGTGACAGCCATAGTTTATTATAACTAGGAAAGCTGGTGTTGATTTTGCATGGGGCTACTGAAATAATGAGTGGATGTTTACTCTCACATGTAGAAACCCCCTAGCAGCCTGCTAGATTATTGTCTGGCTGTTTTGATTCCAGGAACCACGTGAACGCAGCATATACCAATCGTATGTTGGTTGGCGGATGCCTGACGGCACTTAGGTACACATACCAGAGAACGCCGATGCAGCATATGCTCACGTGGTTATATATATCGAAACTGGATTAGCTAACAGCACCCAAGCATCGATTGGTGTGAACGGTCAAGAAGCCCAGCACTCCAATTGGTTGCCGACTCACATTACATAATGATTGGCTATCGAATGCGGCGCTAGCCGGCAACCATGAAATCGGATACAGTTTAAGATGTCTCTAGTGTATACGGTTCATTCGCTCCTAACGAAGCTGCGATTACAAAGCAGCGAAACGCGCGTTGAGTGCTTGTGTTAGCCAGTCTCTTGCTATACTCCCACCTTAGTGCTTTCCTATCTTTGGGTATTCGATGCAAGTCTCTCCTTCAAGCATTGAATCGCATGTTTCAGAGGAGATTGCAATCTAGCAATTGCTCTATGGTTCCACACTAAGGAGTCCTTTTTTAAGCCCTACAGTCCCATACTGCAAGGAGACCGTTTCTTTAGGGCTTTGTAACTGGCTACGTGTTAATGCACCATGGTTCAGATACCTACAATTGTGGTTCCAAATGAAGGAATATCCATCAACTTCACTTATATTGGAGTGTTACTGCATTGAGCAACTTCACTATGGTCCCACACTAAGGAGACCTGAATTCAAGCCTTTTGGTCTCACAACGCATTTCTTAGGCTTATATGCAATAATGCTAATGATTGAATTGATACAATTGCGACCTAATTGGAGATATACTATCCCTACAAATTGCTATCAATAGCACAATGTCACATCTAGGAGAACTGTGTTTGTCCTGTGGTTCCAAGTTTTCAAGGACACCTGTATTTATCCCTTTGTTTCAATGTTTTGGGCGTTGATTCGCCACCACGGGGACAAGACCTGAATCGTTGTCTTTGTCTGCAAGCTTGGCTGTATATTGTCCTGCGATTAGTTGCCACAAGCAACAGATTCCACTAATTAGAAGGATCTCAGGCTAGTTTTATTGAACGTTCCAGCTCTGAGGTTTGCAGTCTCCATTAAATTGTTCCCAAATTAATGGGACCTGCTGGTTACTTTAAAGTTATCAGGATACTGCGTCAAATTGCACTTCGGGTCTACACACCTTACCCTTAATTTACTTTGATGTATTAACACCATTCATTTAGGAGGCACAACTGGGACTGTACAAAGCTTTCATGAGACTGGTTACTATATGTAAATTGTTTTGTTATATTGTCATAACATTGTCTACTATATTTAATAAAGATTTAAAATTTTGAGCAGATCAACTTATGCCTTTGTGGAGTTGAGCCCTTGTTGTTCTCATTAAGGCTTTTGCCTTCACGGTTATACAGAGAAAGGTGAAAACCAGGAGAATTGGCAGGAGAAAAGAACAATGTAGACCAAATAGCCGATTTGGAAAGTGAGATAAATGGGAGAATTTTTCTGGTTTGGCTATTTTGACCTGGATTATTCACTTCTCCAGTCATTCTCCTGAGGTCCACCTTTCTTTGAATAGACCTGCTTGTCTTTTTTGTTAGAGGATGAAGTCAGGCAGCATGCAGAGTGTGAAGACATCATCGGTCTCTGAGTGCTCCCCAACAGGCGGTATATTTAAATCCCGTCTGCCTGGTTACGCTTGTGTGGGCGGTGGAGACTCCTCTAATTCATACAAGACTATCAGGCAAATGGGGCTACAGGGAGGAGGGAAAGGAGGGGGCACTCCATGCAGCTTTACTGCTTTAATTGGCTACATTGGTCAGGGTGTGCAGCGTGTCCCTATAAGTACTACAATCATCTCTTCTGTATGGAAGGTCCTGATGTGCTGCTAATCACTCCTTACAAAGTCCAGCAGATATTTAGAAACTAGGGATGTGCATGGCTGAAAAATTTGTTTCTTATAGTTTCGTTTCTTTACGTTTTTAAATAATTTCGTTTTCGGAATTTCCTAACTAATTTCGTTTCGTATTTTGTTTTGGATTGATTTGAAATTTCAAATCGATTCGATAGTTGTTGATATCCATTTGATAGATGATATCAACTATTGAATTTGAAATTAACTATTCAAATTTTTCTTTTATGATGATGACACAGTGTAAAACTAAATAAATTTGTAATATACCGTTTTGTTTCAAATTCGTATCGTATCGATTTGTTATTTGGAAGTACTTCCGAAATAAGAATGATCAAATTTCGTTCCAAATTCCGAATTTTTCCGAAACTAATGCACATCTCTAGTAACTAACTGAGGCATAATATACTTCCACAAACCATGCATTCCACACCCAGGTCACAGAGTATATATTGTGAATGTGAAATACATTTCTATGGACAGTCACATGATTGCTAATTGCTCTGAAATCTGATTTTGTGTTGTATTCCATGACTTAGAGAACTAAAAAAAATGAGGAAGTAGAACGCCCCATGTATTGATCTATAAAAAGCTAGTATGTCGCTATCACGGCTAATCTGACAGTTATAAGTGATTCGAGTCCTTGAGAGAAAGCTAACTGGATTAAAAAAATCTGATTAAATCAAGGTGCTCCATTTTAATACAGATTTCAAAGCTGCTATATCTGTATTGATTTCCAAGTAAGAATATTACATTTGTAAATTTTTCTTCTAAATTATAGATGTTTTTTTCATCTTTACATGATTTACTTGATTCTATGTGGAGAAAAAGAGAGCGAAAAAAGCTACAAAACAAAGAGTAAGCATGAAAGTGCTCCTATACCACCCATCCTTTATAAGTTCACTTTGGTATGTCATATCCCATCAGGATACCACAGCTTGTACTCCCCTGGTTTCTGTGCCAGGGCCACAAAATTCAGCCTCTAAGCAGGGCCGGACTGGGGATAAAAGCCAGCCCTCGAAATAATTTCCTACCAGCCCCAGTAATGTGCGGTGTGTTTTGAGGGTATCGCAGAGCTATACAGTAATGTGCGGTGTGTTTTGAGGGTATCGCAGAGCTATACAGTAATGTGCGGTGTGTTTTGAGGGTATCGCAGAGCTATACAGTAATGTGCGGTGTGTTTTGAGGGTATCGCAGAGCTATACAGTAATGTGCGGTGTGTTTTGAGGGTATCGCAGAGCTATACAGTAATGTGCGGTGTGTTTTGAGGGTATCGCAGAGCTATACAGTAATGTGCGGTGTGTTTTGAGGGTATCGCAGAGCTATACAGTAATGTGTGGTGTGTTTTGAGGGTATCGCAGAGCTATACAGTAATGTGCGGTGTTTTTGAGGGTATCGCAGAGCTATACAGTAATGTGCGGTGTGTTTTGAGGGTATCGCAGAGCTATACAGTAATGTGCGGTGTGTTTTGAGGGTATCGCAGAGCTATACAGTAATGTGCGGTGTGTTTTGAGGGTATCGCAGAGCTATACAGTAATGTGTGGTGTGTTTTGAGGGTATCGCAGAGCTATACAGTAATGTGCGGTGTGTTTTGAGGGTATCGCAGAGCTATACAGTAATGTGCGGTGTGTTTTGAGGGTATCGCAGAGCTATACAATAATGTGCGTTGTGTATGAGTGTATGACACAGAGCTATACAGTATTGTGGGTGTTTTTTTATCTTCAATTCCTGATTTTCAAATAATTTACAGACAGAGAGAAGTTATGAACAAACAAGCACACAAGTTGTGTGCTTGTTTGTTCATAACTTCTCTCTGTCTGTAAAGGGCAGGCCTCTCTCAACCCCCCCCCCCCCTTCTCCTCAAACAACCACTGCCCTGAGTTCCCGATCTCACTGCTGTTTCTGATAAGGAGCAGCTTGAAGAGGTGGTCGTAGTCCCGGGCTGCCTGCCTCTGCCTGGATGCTGGAGCCTGGGGAGGCCGCAGGGGCCTGGATGGGAGCCGGAGGCCGCAGCTGCCTGGCTGGATGTCGGAGCCGGAGGCCGCAGCTGCCTGGCTGGATGTTGGAGGCCACAGGGCAGGGAGACTCAGCCTGCCTGGATGCTGGAGGGGAGACCGCAGGGGCTGGTCTGACACCAGAGGCCGCAGGCGCTGGAAGATGCTGCCTGGTGGAGGCCGCCTGCTGGCTCAGGCTGGATGGTGGTGCCGCGTGGTGAGTGAGGGGCAGAGGGGGACGATAATCCCGATTCCCACCACTCTGTCTCCCTGACCGCACCCACACACATGTGGTCTGACGTGCGGAGGCAGCGTCGCGGCCGCCGCCGCCGCTGCCTGCTTTAAAAACAAATAGTGCAGGCTGAGGCAGGCAGGCGGCGTGCAGTGCCGCAAATTTAAGGATTTGCTTCCGCGGCTGGCCCCATTCCAGGGGGGGCACGTGTCCCCCCTTGCCCCAACCTGTGGACGCCAACCTGTGGATGCCCATGCCCATGGGTCGTCAGTTTCAATAAAAAAAAAAGGAAAAAATAAAACCGCCCCCAAAGTTTAAGCAGCCTACCGGGATTCCTCCCAGTATCCTGGTAGGCCACTCCGGCACTGCCTCTAAGGCCGGGGTCAGACGAGCGTTTTGCAGAGTGGAAGGAAGGTCCGTGAGAGTGGACGTTCCTTTCACTCTGCCGCCCGTCTGCCGCCCGTCTGGCTACCTGGCTGAGCACAGTTAGTGTGCTCAGCGCTGCAAGGCTCGATCCTCCTACTGAGAATCGCGCTTTGCAGCCCTGTTGAATCGAGTCGTAGTACTTCGACGGGGAGGCTTTCAGCACGGCCGCTGTAGCGTGTGCAATTCATGCGTGCGCTACAGCGTGTGGCCAGGCCCGCCGAAGTGTCAAAGCGCTGCGACGGGCGCATGTAGTGTGCTTGTCTGACCCCGGCCTAAGAGCAATAAGAAATAAGAAGGCTGCAAAATTGGCCTTCAGCTGTGATTCGCTGATTTCAATAACCACATGACTACCCCTTTAACCATTTCACTACCAAAAATGTGTAAACTCTATCTTGCATTGTAATGCAGTGATGAAGGAAAATGAGCATTTAAAACCCCTTTGGCATACTTTTTAATACAAGATCAGTGTTACCCCTGGAAAGAAATTCTATTCTATGTTAGAGCTCACGCCTGTCACCTGAAAAACTGTAAAGAAGCTACAAGGAACAGTCCCTGCCCTCACTGTAACAAAAGGTTTAACAAATTTTACTGCTGCATTGCAGCAGCCAGGGTGAGGACAGAATACAGGCAGAGCTCTGGGGTCACTCACAGAGATAAGAGTCAGGGTGTTATAATGACTGAAAATCCCTGTACAGTACAGATACAAGGTGTTACTGTAATTTCTACATACAGCAGGGGTCAAATCAAGGGGGAACGCGTGGGAACACAGTTCCACTATTTTTACAAATCCGATTGGGGAACAGAAATCTTGGTGAATTCCCACACCTTTTTTTTTTAAGGCTTGACCCCTGATACACAGGCATTATGTCACATACAGATATTATTTTTATATTCTATTATTTTTTTGGAAGCCGCGTTGCTGATAATCTTATGATCACTATAAACCCCCATAAGCAGGAGATTTCACCATTTTTTATTACCTATCATTATCACAGCTACTGCATTTTACACAAAGGCCATTTCTGCCCGTATGCTGATAATGCAAACCCCGTGTGACGTTGTGCAAGATAAAGGACACCATCTAGAGTTTAGAACTTTTCATCCCAGTAAAGAATATGTAACTAAATGAAAATATTTACATTGTTTTTTTATATTGTTAAAAGATTAAAATAATCTCTGCAGATTGCAATTTACCCAATAATTAAAAGTCATCTGCTCATCCCATGGTCCAATTAGACGTTATGATAATATTTTTGATCCATAATTTGCATACTATTCTAACACTGATCTGTGCATTGTTTGCCCTGTGATGGATAAAGTTTGGTGAGCGAAAATTAAATTTCAAGAAGACCTATCCAGCTGCGTCTTGGAATAAATGTGCCATACGGATAGGATGGAGGAATCTATAGACAGATTTTAGGTCTAGAAACAGGGTCGTGAGGTAGACCAGATACTGTGGAGTGCAATCATTTTCAATTACACAAAATAATTTGTCTGTAGATATTTTTAAAGTGTATCATCAATACAGACTTTTCTCTGTGGATATTTACACGGAAAAGATCGTATCGAAGCAGTGAGTGAAAAAGCCAAAATGTAATCTTTTTTCCAAATAATGGAACCTAAGCTTTGCTTTTGTGCATTACCAGAACTGTATTTATTTAGATTTCTCTTCTTGAAAGTGGAGATGTGTTTATAAGCAGCCAAAAAGAATGTGGTTTGCATTTTCATTCCGTGTGTACAGGAAATACACTCTGTAAACTTGGAATTGCCTTTTTATTCCTCTAAAGTTGTTTGTTTGCTTTATTTTGTTGCTGGAAACAGTAGCGGCTGGTTGGTTTAGCATTCCTGATACTGAAGTATCTTTTCACTATACTCTTGTCCATATTGACACAATATGATATTTTTAAAGGGTTGTGACTGTGTCTTGTCTCACGCACGCTTTTTATCTGCACTCTCGTGGTATGTAGAATAGATGCAAAGAAAAGAGGCTTGATAACATTTGAAGTGGTCTGCTTTTCTTAAACCGTATAGACAAACACAAGCCAGGAGTGCAACCACAATCCGAAAAGTGTGCAACCTGAAACAATACCCCACTTTTATGCAGTCTTAGGGCAGGGATACACTCAACGCTCGATACAGATGCATTGTGCCTGATATCTCTGGATGGAGTAGAGGTAACATCACTGCTCTATAGCCGTGGAGACACAGGTTCGAATCCCGGCAAGAGCACCTCTCCAGTAAGTGTCCTTGGACAAGACACCTAACGGTACATACTCGCCACCCAGGACATACTTGAAAACGAGAGACATCTCAATGTATCCTTCCTGGTAAAATACCTTCTAAAAAAAAAAATCAAAAAAAAAAAAAATCAAACGCATCCCGCTTCAGTCGCTAACCACTTGGATAACAGTGAAGGAGATGCACACCAGATTGCAAATTGAGTGGGTTATCATCCTGACTGCTTATGGACCCCAGTGTGGCCTAAACCGCTTTAAAACATTCAAATGAAAAAATAGGGGATCCAGGCAGTCAACCAAGCTGTTAAAATAAAGGCACATTTATAACATGAAAAGTCTTCTCTGATTGGTTCCACATGGCCAGACTACATCAACAAAAATACTCTTACATTCATGGATACTCTTATGGCTAATAGTAAAAGAAGTCAAGGTTGTAATGGGGACACTCCAACCTTCATAAGCACTTACACTGCTTGAGTAGCTGGTGGTTCAATGAGCTTCTGGTTTCTAGCAGAGATGTACAGTATCAGGGTTATTCCGAGAAAGGTGAAACTCTGGAGAACATTTGGAGAAGTGAAAATTCTAGATCACAATAGCGGATTTGGAAAGTGAGATAAATGGGAGAATTTTTCTGGTTTGGCTATTTTGACTTCTCCAAAAGTTTGACTTCTAACTTCTCCAAAAGTTCTCCAGAGTTTCACCTTTCTCAGAATAACCCTGGATGTGTTTGGTCCCTTAACAAAGCGATTAGGAAACATGTTAAGCGCAGGGGACAAACCAAAGCGGTGCACTACTGGTCTTTTCATTGTCTGGACTACTTACAGGGTTATTCAAAGAGCACCGAATTGGCCATGAAATTGCATCAGACGGTGATTTTCCTCGTACAGTGCAATTTTGCAGCCATTCGGCTATTCAAGCCAAAAAAATAAGATGATGTTCGATGGCAGTGAAATCCCCATAGACAAATAATGGTTAATCTATTCAGAGAACACCGAACATTAGAGAAAAGTTGTCGAAATGCCCTGCTGTTTGGTGGTTTCATTCAACAGGTTTATTCAGGAGAATCCCATAGGTTTCATTGTTAAGAACAATGCCCTGTTTTTATTAAATATTTATTAAACCGTTTATTCTTTTCATTTGCAGCAGTCTCTTTATTTATTTCTTAAGATTTTTTTAGGCATTATTTGGTAATTTTTTTTCGTTTTCTATAACAGACCTTTTTATTATTATTCATAGGACCTTCTATATTCTTCCCATGCATTTTCATGCAGTATTTTATTAAAGAACGCCTTTTAAAAGTTGCAGTATTTTTTTTTTTTTTACCCTTGTTGGGCGGCTTGGCAGCATTTTCCGGTGGCTGTTCAGAGGGTCGTTGGCTTTTTTCTGATAATTCGGCGGTTTTGCGGCAGTTTTTCGATTTGTTCGGCGGGTTAATTCGCCGCACTTCGGGGACCCTGCGGTGAATGTTGGGTCGCAGGGTCAGTGAATCGAACTTGCCTTACTGCGGCGCCCAGGAGAGACGTCAGTGACATTTCGGTGCTCTCTGAATAACCTGTTAGTATCTCTGCAGAGGCAGGAAATAAAGCCTAATCCAATAAGAAATAGATATAAAACTAAAGGATAATCTCAGAATCTGTAACAAAGTCCTAGGGCTAGATTACGAGTCGGGTGTAAACGTAACCACATCTATTCTAAGGAGCTGGTAAAAATCCACGAAACCTCTCCCATATGAGAAGCAGGAAACAGCAGGCTAAAAACCAGCACTTTAATAAAATACAAAATGTATCCAGGACGCGTTTCGTTGGCGTACCGACTTCATCATCTGGTAAAACAAGGTGTAACAAACTGATTCTCCCCTGCCGTTTAAATGCACAACCAATTAAAACAATTAAAAACACCAGTGGTAATTATTTAATGAGCCTCCATTCCAGAGGCATTTCCTAATTCTTTAACATGCCCATCCCATCCTTGGAACCCCAACAGGGACATAAATTTCATCTCATAAGTTGCACACATGCGCCTCCCAGATATTGCATATCGGAACCCTAATGTTAAAGCATTAGGAAACCCTAGCTTTGGTTTTTTTAGGGAAACCACCAGCACTGGTACTTAGCAACGGCTCACCGGTATTGGGTGGGGATTGTTTGGTGAAGCGCTCCACTGAAAATTTCTTCTTGGCTGGGTTTCTGCACCCCAAACACTCACCTTCCTCTTGAGCCTCCTTTATTTGCATGTGCGCATTGAGAGGAGACTGCTATTATCCAAGAGAGGTCCATTTAGGACAGTGGGTGTGTGCGGGCACATGGAGAACTGGCTGGGCGTCTTCAGAATGGGTTACCCCACTGCGGAGACACTCTGCAAACTGCGAGTGCCTATCAATCTGAGGAATGCCATACATGAATACATGGCACACTCAGTCATAAGCTCCTTGTGGACAACTGGCATGTGCAGGACAGCGAGTGTTTTTATGTGTATGTATAGATATATATATAAGATAGGCCGTGTTAGTCCAGATGCCAAAATCACGTGTATAGCAGGACGTAGTGATATCTTTTTTTTTTATTGGACTAACGTTACATTTAATAGACAAACTTTCGAGAGTGCACCTCTGATGGACAACACTTCAATCGAACAGGCCACTCCATCCAAAACCTCAAAATTAAAAACCTCAAAGGAAATTTTAAAGACTCTCGTGAACGTAAGACATTTGAAATGAAAATGATTACATATTTTAACACCATAAAAGAAGGGCTCAATGTGGACTCTGGCTTTTTAGCCCATTATCATAACGTCACATAACATTCACAATTCTGGCTGGTGTTTTGTTTTCTCTTGTTTTTTTTGTTTTTGTGTCTTTTTCAGCCTTCACCGATTTGTTTTTGTGGTGTTTTTATATTTCTTTTTATTTCAAGTTGTCATGATCTTATCAGGTCTCTCATGTGTTTATTTTCCCATTTTTGACCATGCCATTTGACTCACTAATTACGACATCTAACCCCCCACCCGTGTGCCCCTTACTGTCTTAATGTTCAATTCTAGGATACCGATTAGTATAGCGTCCAGACCTGAAGATGAGAGGTTATACTCTCGAAGGCTTGTATCACTACGCACTGTTATACTTGCGATTTATACATATATATATAATATATATATATAATATTAGCATTCAAAATTTAGTAGACATACAGCCCTGTATCTGATCTGAATAATCTCTCATCACAACATTGTATTTCTATTCTCAGACACTTGGAAGCAATAAAAGTTTGGGACAGCGCTATTCATTTGACTCCGGAAGATGCGAGCTTGTATGAAATGAAATCCCAGGTAAGATGCAGCCATTTTTTATTCTTCCTGGCATGTTTAATTCTAAACATGTTCGCACTAGTTTGTAACGTTACGGGTCAGGTCATCTTGCCATTGGTAAATATAGATGGATTTTGTGGAAAGTCAGTACTTGGAATGATTTATTATTGCATGACAGGCCACAAAGATCTTACTAGGAACTTAAAACTCTCTATTGTATTCGTAAAAAATGGGGTTTAACCCTTTAAGTACCAATGATGTAACTGTTCTGTCATAAATGCATTGACTTTAAACACCCTTGGTCCTTAAGTGGTTAATTTTTTAGAAATTTGGGGGTAAGCACTGAACTATCTAGGGACACCTGTTTTTTATGGAACACTCAACTCATCCTAACCACTTTAGTGTTTTAAAGAGGGCAGAATGTGAAGAGTGCCCCTGGGTGAATTGTAGGAGTTTCCTCCAGCATACCCAGCATCACCAAAGGCCAGGATTTTGAATATCCCAGCTGCCAGTCACCAGATCGGGCACTTGAGACATCAGCACGCAGAAAGGGTGCCGACATCACCCTCTGAGACCAATCGCTATAGCGAGCTGTCTCCGAGAGGCAGCCCATGGATTGGATCTGTACATGTGGTGCAGCTCTGATCCGTTGTTCTGCCCAGAGTCTACTCATCTTGTGTAGATAAAGTGCACAAATCTCCAGCAGTGCTCAATTTACTGTTCCGAAGCTAGAAAAGTAATGGCTGAAATACGGATGAAAAAGGTCCCAGTTTCTGCTATCAGAATGAATTGCATCGAGGCCTTGGTTCCAGACTACATGATCTTCATTGGTTTCGAACTGGCCTTTCTTGTCTATGCTAGGCTGTCCACAACCATTATCTATTTATCACCAACACAGAGGTCGGATAAATTACAGTGATACGTTTTTCCACCCTAAGATTCCATCCCTGTCTTTTAGGTTTAGCTTCTTGATTATTGACAGCGCGATTCATGGGCATCTATCTAGGCAAACTGGCCTAAAATGGTGAAGTGTACATGTTCCGGTGAATTTGAAAGGTAGAGAACCAGGCAGAGCAACAGAGGCAGATAAAGACCATTCTCATGGCACAATCGAGCTAAAACCTTGTGAGACCTGAGTGGGCACCCACCGTAAAGCAGGCCACTAGTGCTGTTGTTTGTTCTCAGGACCCTCACAAACTTCTCCCTCCTCACTAAAAGACCATTCTCAACCCCATGGTTCTCAATAAATTGCTAGGAAAATGGGGGATAAGCTCTCATTCATAAAGCCTTTGATGTCCAATTTGGAAAGCTTGTATCAATACATCCTAGTATGTGGCACTTACCTATGCTCTGACATAGACATTTGCATGGGAAATTAATCCATACGAATACAGACAGATGGATCCCACCAGTTCAGGGGTTTTGACGAATATGTGCTATTTTTCATGCAACAGCCGGACAGCGCGAGAGTCGTTCAGAGGTGATCCTTATGTGGGGGCGCAACCAATGTCCCCTTTAAGAAAGCATCATAGGTCCGGGAATTTGGTGCGACGAGTCTATACAATACTGAAAAATCAGACATTGTCCCTGGAACGATGTTTACAATGTAGCACAGTGACGTACACCTGTTTGCAGTAAGGCTCTCCAGGCGCATGTTAACACTGATTCATTCTAAATCATTCTCTGGGGGTTACACTTTTACAGTGATGTCTATATGTCAGAACTATTTAGTATTCCTTACACTTCAGGGATAACACCAGGCATGATGGAATATGAAACATCAAGCAGCCAAGGGCCACGTGCCCATGGGCCATCAGGTTGGTACAAATCTGTGTTGTCATGCTGGTCACAGGCAGCGCCATCAGGTAGTCTCTGTTTTCCACCATGGAAAGGAAACAAGACTCTGTGCTTTACAGATTGTGGAAACAGAGAAGAGTTGCACATGATTTATCTTTTTCTGCATTTGTTATGACATTGTTAATCTATTTTTAGGCATGCATTAGTGTTATATGTAGCATGGATGGGATCACACCGCCGGTATCGACCGTTCAGTTTTAATACCTCGACTGACCTTGATTCTAATTTTATCCTGTTTCAATGATTTACTTTGAACCTTTACACCTATTTATGGGCTTGATTTAATCCCATTAGATGATTTATTTATTTTTTCCCATCAAACATCATCGTATTTAGACTGATGTTTTTATTTCCCTTTTACTATTTCAGATGTTTTTATTGAAGGGATTTGGCCACAGCCGAAATCCGAAAAGTCCCCTTTTAGGGGGAAAAAAGTCTGGTAATAAGCCAATAAAAACTAGATTTTTTCTCCTAAATTGTCCCTCATTAAACCCCTCTTAACTCAAACAGTAAGCAGGATAAAGTGCGCCTTCAGATTTTCCTCTCCATTTTACAGACTTATTCCGGAGTAGGCGCTTTAATAGTACCCGGCCCCAGAAGGAAGCACAAAGCTGGCCGATACCAGCAGCGAACAGCTGTATCGGCTCATGGAGTCCATAGGACTCCATGGAGCCTTGTCAGGGCCAGATTAAGAGTATCATGGGCCTGGTGCTGAGTATTTCGATGGGCCTTTTTAGAGAT
Organism: Leptobrachium leishanense; assembly: GCA_009667805.1. Taxonomy (NCBI): domain Eukaryota; kingdom Metazoa; phylum Chordata; class Amphibia; order Anura; family Megophryidae; genus Leptobrachium; species Leptobrachium leishanense. Next base: position 5,754,130 of record CM019063.1, on the reverse strand, counting down.
ACTGAGATAGCAATCGGCCCGCGCTGCTTTCTCGTTTAGAGAGTTTGGCGGTGCACTGTGCGTATGTCACGTGTGCTATGATGCATAGTGTGACTTACAGTGTGCTGGATCACAAGCCTCCTGATGGATTAGCATGTGTGGCCCATATATTAGTCAATCACTACAACTCAACCAGACAAGCTAGTAAGGATGGACCGGATCACTATATGAAGCAACCATATATTAAAATTTATTAAACAAATCGCAGTGTGTTTGGCAGGCAGGGCCAGTTCTACTTTTTGTGGGGCCACTATTACGCTGGAGATACCCCGGCGTGAAGCGGTTGCTTTGCGCCCCATCACAGCCGAAGCTGGCCATTTCCAACTCTGGGCCCTCAGCCATGCAGACCTGAGGCCCGTCCAGTTCCTCAGCTGCTTCAAGTGCTAAGTTAGCATCTCGTCACTGGACGCTGTGCTGCAATTCAGCACTCAGCACTGCTAACTTGCAGCCAAGTCCAGAGGTGCTGCAGAGTAGCTGAGTGTGACGTAGGAAAGATGGCCGTCTCCACGGAGCAAATATTCCAATAAGGAAATGTTCAGCTTGAGGTTTTAGTGGAGCAAAACACCAGGGGCACCATTACAGTCACCGCGCTAAAACGGGGATGCTAGGGAGAAAAACCTGCGCCCGCAGTGTTCTCCTTTGCTTCCCCGTTTTAGCGCGATATTATGACGCAGGCGCTAGAAAAGCAGCCTGCATCGTTATCAGGCGCTAAGCCTTAGAATGCTGGTGCTGACGGATTCTGCAGCAGTGGAATCTCTTAGCACCAAGTCCAGGCTGTGGTTAACTTTTGTGTAACCACAGCCGGACGGTAATTAGCGTTAGTATATTCTAATCCTAACGCTAATTAACTCTTTGAGCTCCCTGTGTTAAGCATAGGAAGCACAAAGTACAGTAACCTCGCACTGAAATGCACAAGATTGCAATCGCTAACGTTTTTTTTAACCCCTTAGTGTTTGGATTGTAATATGGGTGGCCCGTGCCAGGACCCACAACGGCTAACATTAACGCTCACTCAGGTGAGCACTAAAGTTAGTGATAAGACTGTAATGGTGCCCCAAATATTCATTGGAACATGGTAAACATGAACACTAAAGTGGTAATAAAATGGACAACAGTGGATTTTGCAGAAACCGCTCCTTTCATTAAGCGATCCAACACCCTTTCACTTCCATATTCACAGCCAAAGCGTTCAGTGAGACTGCTGCAGCAAACTGCACTGCTGCACTGAAGCAATTCAGCAGCTGCTGAGGAACTGAACGGACCTCTGTATATACTGAGTGCGTCTCGAAGCGCAGCGCCGCTTACAGGCGCCTCGCATTCAGGGTATTTCTAGCATTATTACGCTTTTTTATCAGAAAAAATTACCACTGCAAACACCAGTCGCTGGAGCCTGCACAGACTCACACTCTGACAGGAGCCGGAGCAGTTCATATAGGGCAACGATGGCGAACCTTGGCACCCCAGATGTTTTGAAACTACATGTTCCATGATGCTCTGGCAGCTTTAAGGCTCATTAGGCATCATGGAACATGTAGTTCTAAAACATCTGGGCTGCCGAGGTTCACCATCACGGATATAGGGGATGGGTCAAAGCACAGAGGGAGAGTGCAGCTCTGTAGGAGACAAGTCTGTGAAAAGGAGGAAAACACAGGGGTCTGGCCCTTTAAATTTCTGGGGCCTGTATGTGATAAACACTGATACTGTACCCTGCGTGTGTAATACCCAGTGCTAATATATATATATATATCACATACACACATTTATTAAAAATATTTTTTGAATGTATTGCTGATAGGATTTATCTATGGTTTGCTTTTTAAACAAAAATACCCAGCTCTCTGAAACTTTTATCCCTGATACACAAAAATATTTGTCAATTTATACCCCCAAGTCACCCCCTTCCACCCCACCAATCCCTTTGCTTTGCACTCACCCTCCCAAACAGTATTTTCTCCATTCCTCAGATCAATTCAATACCTCCAAATCCCCACCACTTTCCTCCCTCCCACCATCAACCCCATTCTGCCCTCTTACCCAATGTAAATGGATAGTCTTTTTACCTGTCACAAGGGGCCATTAACGTGCAGAGCATGTGCAGAGCATGTGCGCAGAGCATGTGCAGAGCATGTGCGCAGAGCAGCGTGCTGCCTGGGGAACACGTGGGAACCCCCCTCCTTTTGTTCCTCCTCCAAGAGGACCCAGCACTCAGGAGAGATGGCTGCCCGGATAATGCCTGCTTCACCCTGGATAAGATTAACATGCATTTGCCTTGCCTGTATCAGTAAAATAGAGGCAACACCATTAAAACCAGTGGGCATCACACTGTATGTGTTAATACCAGGGACGGAGAGTGCCAGTGCTGCAGAGAGGGAAGGGGGCGGAGCCAGCACTCGGCACAGTGTGCCTGCAAGTGTGACAGCGCTGGGCCGGGTGCAGTGCACACATTGCACGCTACGAGCTGGCTCTGCTGGTAGGTGATGGTCTCCTGCTGGCCAGCGGCTCATCTTGGCTGCTGCCAGTACTGTGGGCCTATTTTCAGAAGGGGGCCTGGAGCGGCCACTCCATCCACCCCTACATTAATCCGGCCCTGAGCCTTGTGCATCCCAGATGCGTGCTCTGCGGTAGCTTGCTCTCATGAGATCGCGCAGCGCCACAGGTGAATCGTGGTGGGAGAGTAGGAACATATTTTTTCCCAGTCTCACTCTGCTCCCGGCGAGAAGTGGCGGATCTCGCCTCCCTGTTCACCATGAGTTGAGAGGGTGAGTATGGGATTCAATGGGGGGGGGTGTCAGGCTGGGAGTGCGGCGGTGGGTGAAGTAAGCCCATGATGCAGTGATCGTAGGAGTCACACAGGTTGCTGGGTACTGAAGGTTTATTAAAGAATAAACAAAACAAGTAGCAATAGATATGAGCACTAGCAGGCAGGCAACAGACTGTATGCAGGTTTCAGGGTTCAGTTTGAAAAACAAGGATTCTTGAGAGCGGGGTACCTTGATAGGGAGATTCTCCTTGGGAGCAGGGTTCCACTTGGGAGTATCACTGGAGGGATTCAGGTACAATGGTAGGGAGCTTCAGGGACAGGTCTGGTTGTCTGCACTTCCAGGGACGTTTATGTTGAAGCCCTGATGGAAGGGTGGATCCCTCTTTTAAGCAGGCTTCATTTAGGTGAAATAGTATACACCTGTAGGTACCACAACAGAAGCTTAACAGCCAGATAGGGGAATCTGTAACCTGCATACAAACATAGGCAGGTGAATAAGGGTTTGCCAGGGATTAGCTGCGGGCACAGGCTTGATTCTTGACAGGGGGTTAGTTAGGTGAGCGTGTTTTGTGATTCTGCAAATGCAAAAATCACTTAACACCAGAATTTAATAAAGTCAGAAAAAAAATGGATATCTCAGGAGGGGGGGGGGGGGGACTCACCAATGCCGAGTTAGTGCTGGGGTGCTCCTCCGTCTGGGATCCGCAATCCACTCAGTACATGTGCTTGAAAGCAGTGGGCTACACCAGGAACTCAACGTTGCAAAAAATATATATTTAAGGACACAAAATACAGCGACGTTTGGGCTAGAAAGCCTAAATCAGGCATTCTGAATTGACTTCTAAGAGTCCAGGTCTGAATCTTATGATCTGTGGAAAGGGTAAGGCCAGGGTCAGACGAGCATTTTGAAGAGCAGAAGGAACGTCGGTGAGAGTAGACGTTCCTTCCACTCGACGCCTGTCTGGCCACCTCGCTGAGCGCAGTTAGTACGCTCAGCACTGCAAGACTCGATCCCCCTATGGATTGCACTTTGAAACTCCGTCAACGTGCGTCCTAGCGCTTTGACGGAGAGGCCTGCTGGACGGCCACAGCACGGCCACTGTTTGCGCGCAATTCGTAAGCGTGCAGCAACGCAACGCTGCGACGGACACTGGTAGGCACGTCAGTACGGGCGCACCTAGTGCGCTCATCTGACACCGGCCTAAAACTCACAGATGGGAAAAAGTACACATCATAGCTGGAAGAACTAGAGAGGTTTGCTTGAGAAGAGTGCGCCAAAATGTCAGATGAAAAGTGTAGAAATCCTATTCAGAGCTACAGGAAGTGCTTGATTGCTGTTACTGTATCCAAAAGCTGCGCTACGGAATATTAAGTTACGAGTAGTTTTTGTTTGTGCCATGCTCATTTCTTTCTTTCTTTAAAGTAATATTGTTGTCATAAATCAAAGCTGTTCTATTACATTTTCTTTCTTTTTCTTTTTCATTCTGTTTATTGGGTACTGCAATAATATAAAAAGTTGGTAATCGTTACAATAAAAAATATCAGTTACATGTAAACCTGGCCAACATATAAACCCGTTCAAAACCCATTTTCATATTTCAATAATAAGGAAGGAAAAAGAAAGTAAGAGAGAGAAAAAAAAAGAAGAATTGGTCCCGGCCCGGGAATAATCATAGACATATTCCATTTCTCTATACCGCATTTCTACAACTGGAGTATATGGACCTTTACATCCCTGAGTCCAGCCATGGTCCCCATGTTTTATGATAAGATATCAATGAGTGGCGAACAAGTGCCGTCATTTCATCCATAATTTTCAGATCTCTAATTTTAATAATAACTTTTGCAATACCGGGCAATTTAGGTTTTTTCCACATTTCAGCCACCACTTTCCGTGCTGCAAGTGTAATCTTAGCCAATAATCTATTTTCATAAAATGTAAGGTCGGGGGCCGGTCTGGACAACAGCAATGTCCATGGATCCAAAGGTATGTATTTGCTCAATACACGGAATAAAATATCTTGAATCCCAGTCCAAAAGTTAATGATAGAAGGACAAGTCCACCACATATGGTAATATGAACCCCTCATCTGGCATTGCTCATGCCAACATGAATCCGGAACAGCATTGTTCATATGAGCTAATTGAGTGGGGGTTGTGTACCAACGCATCACCGTCTTTATTGCCTGTTCCTGTAAGGAGGTGCATATAGAGACCGAACCAGACATTTCCCAGATGTTTTGCCAATCCTCTAAATCCAAGGTTTCCCCAATATCAGACTCGAATGTATGATAAATCCTTCCAATCCAATAAGGAGGTCAATGAATGGTATAAAAGAGATATCAGGCCTTTTGGGTAAGTCCCATCTCTGCAGAGGCATTCAAAATACAAGAACTCTGCTATTGCCGCCATCTTGACATGTGGACGAGTTGCATAGGATCTTATTTGTAATATTCGTATGAAGGGAAGGTCTGAAACTGGCGGTATCTGTAATAGGGTTCTTTTAGGATAAAGATGATATAACCTGCATACATACTCTGATCTTCATCTAAGTCACAACAATTTGAAAAACACAGTCTGCTTAAAATAATACAACACAAACATTATATGTTTTCATGTTTTTATTGAACATAACATGTAAACATTCACAGTGCAGGGTGGAAAAAGTATGTGAACCTTTGGACTTAATAACTGGTTGACCCTCCTTTGCAGCAATAACCTCAATCAAACGTTTCCTGTAGTTGCAGATCAGACCTGCACAACGATCTGGAGTAATTTTGGACCACTCCTCTTCACAAAACTGTTTCAGTTAGCAATATTCTTGGATGTCTGGTGTGGAATCGCTCTCTTAAGGTCATGCCACAGCATTCAATCGGGTTGAGGCCAGGACTCTGACTGGGCCACTCCAGAAGGCGTAATTTGTTTTGTTGAAGCTATTCTTTGTTGAATTATTGTATGCTTTGGGTCATTGTCCTGTTGCATCACCCATCCTCTTGGAGCTTCATTTGGCGGACAGATGGTCTTACGTTTTCCTGCAAAATGTTCTTGGTGACGTTTGGGGGCCACAGAGCACGTGCACAATGTCTTTCACAAACAAAACAGTTTTATTCACCCTTTCAGGGCAATCAAAAAGGCAACATAATAAGTACACGCTTTGGTTCAGCGAAATTAAAGCAAAGTCCTGATCTTCAGCACAAATAAACAGAGAAATAATAGTGGCTCACCAACGCTTTAAACAGTCCCAAACCTAGGGAATCCTTTCCCCAGTATGTAGAAGCCTCTCCAGCAAGGCACAGCACGTCTCCTGCTTTTGGAACACAAACACACAGCTTCCACTGATTACTTTCCTTTTCCTGAAATCCCACAATCCTCTCTGGGAGTTACTGGCTTTAAAACTCTTCCTGGACAGGAAGATTAACCCTGTGGTTGCCCTTAAAGGGTCCACAACCCAAATAGGGGTGAAACATATTGTCCATCCAGGACCCAGCCCTGCCGACCTCTACATATCCCCCCCCTCTGTCTCAACGCGGAGGTGTTTGAGGCAACAGTAGACAGCCCACAATGCATCCGGGACAGGGCATCAGCATTTTGGTGCTGTTTCCCAGGCCTGTGTTCCACCACAAAGTTAAACTCCTGGAGAGACAGGAACCACCTGGTAACCCTGGCATTAGCGTGGCGGTGCTGCCTCATCCAGGTCAATGGGGCATGGTCAGACACTAAACGGAACTTCCTGCCCAACAGGAAGTATCTCAAAGAATCCAAGGCCCACTTTATGGCCAAGCCCTCTCTTTCCACCACAGCATAGTTTTTCTCCGCTGCCGTCAGTTTCCTACTAAGAAAAACCACGGGGTGCTCTTCCCCATTGACTTCTTGGATAGCACAGCCCCCAAACCCTCACTTGAGGCATCCGTCTGTACAATGAACTCCCTCAAATCAGGGACTACCAGCACTGGGTGCTGACACAACGCATTTTTAAGCTTCTCGAAGGCATCTTCAGCATTGGCATTCCATTGAATCATCACTGACTTCCTACCTTTCGTCAGGTCAGTCAGCAGCAATAGAGGCAAAATTGGGGACAAACCGCCGGTAATACCCCACTATACCCAGAAAAGCACGAACCTGCTTTTTCGTGAGGGGGCGTGGCCAGTTCTGGATAGCCTCTACTTTGTTAAATTGTGGCTTTACCAGACCCCTGCCTACGACATATCCCAGGACTTAGCTTCCTCCATCCCTACCGCACTTTTCTCAGGGTTAACAGTAAAGCCCGCTCAAAACCGTCCAAAACTGTCTGAACCCGGGAAGATGGGACTCCCAATCTGGACTGAAGATGACAATGTCATCCAGGTAGACCGAGGTATATCTCAGGTAGGGGCGGAGCACCCTATCCATCGCTCGTTGGAAGGTGGCCGGGGCTGAGTGTAACCCAAAAGGCATCCGCTTATAATGAAAATGACCCTCTGGAGTGGAAAAAGCAGTCCCCTGGCTTCCTTCAGGGGTATCTGCCAGTATCCCTTAGTAAGGTCCAGGGTGGTGATATAACGGGCCGGACCCAATTTCTCTATTTTAATCCACCCTTGGCATGGGATACGCGTCAAATTTTGACACCTCGTTAAGTTTCCTGAAGTCATTGCAGAATCGCAGAGTGCCGTTGGGCTTCGGTACCAACACGATGGGGCTCGACCATTCACTCTGTGACTCCTCAATGACATCAAGCTGAAGCATTTTTTTAACCTCTTCAGAAACAGCCTTTCTATGGGCTTCTGGGATGCGGTACGGCTTTACCCGAACCTTTACATGGGGTTCCGTCACAATATCATGTTTAATCCCGGACGCGTGTCCCGGTAGTCCTGAAAACATGCCTTTGTTTCTTTGCAGAAACTCCTTAACTTCTTGGGTTTGGGTTTGGACAGGGTGGCAGCAATGTGTACTGCGTCAACACCATCAGACTCTATACCCACCCCAACCGCGGACACCTCTCGGTCTCTCCAGGGTTTTAACAAATTTATGTGGTAGAGTATGGTTTTCTTTTCCCAGGCTGATGCACTCGGTAGTTTACTTCCCCTACTTTTTCAACCACCTCATATGGTCCCTGCCACTTGGCTAGGAACCGACTTTCCACCGTGGGTATAAGTACTGCTACCCGGTCCCCCACCTGAAATTGCCGCAGCTTGGCTGACCGTACACCCTTTTCGGCCTCCTGAGCTTTCTGCAAATGTTACCAAAGGCATCACTTTAGAAATTCTCTCTCTCATCTGAGAGATATGTTCAATGAGCGATTTGTGTGGAGAGGACTCACTTTCCCATGTCTCCTTTACCAAATCTAGCAATCCCCGGGGTCTGCGACCATACACCAGCTCAAAAGGTGAAAACCCCGTGGAGGCCTGAGGAACCTCTCGAATTGCAAACAGCAGTGCGGGAAGCAAATGATCCCAGTCTCTTCCATCTCTCTGCACAACCCTTTTAAGCATCATTTTCAGAGTTTTGTTGAATCTTTCTACCAGACCATCCGTCTGAGGGTGATAAACAGATGTTCGCAACTGCTTGATTTGGAACAACTTGCACACATCTGCCATCACCCGGGACATAAATGGGGTCCCCTGGTCTGTCAAAATTTCCCTTGGCAGGCCAGTTCTCGAAAACATAAAAAACAACTCCCGCGCAATGGCCTTTGATGTAGGGTTTCTTAAAGGAACCGCCTCTGGATACCTTGTGGCATAATCAAGAACCACCAGGATATATCGGTGTCCCCGAGCAGACTTCTCTAAGGGACCCACTATATCCATAGCGATGCGCTCAAAGGGCACCTCAATTATTGGCAGAGGCACCAAGGGGTTCCTATAATGGGGTGCTGGGGCAGTTAACTGGCAAACAGCAGGAACAGTACCTCTTAACTGCGGCACCAATCCCTGGCCAGTAAAACCGGTCTGTTATCCGGGCCTCGGTTTTCTCAGCTCCCAGGTGACCACCTAGAGCATCATTGTGAGCCAGATCCAGCACCATTCTCTGGTAGGGCTGGGGTACTAGTAATTGTTCCACAATTTCTCCCCGAATTTCTGATACCCGGTAGACAGATCATTATGACCGCAAAGTGAGGAAATCTTTTCTCTGCATCTGGTGCTTGAGGTACCCCACTGACAACAGTTACCTGTTCGCGAGCATTTATCAACATCGGGTCACCCATTTGAGCCCTGCCAAATGCACCTCTGGACACATCTAAGTCAGGGTGTACTGGATAAAGAACCCCCCCCTCATCCACCCCAAGTGTAATATCTACAGGGGATAATTCCTCTTCATCCTCTCCTACCATAACCGGCACGGGAGAGGATTCCCCCTCCTGGGTGTCAACTCAGGTTGAGGAGCTAGGACACTCACATCAGTTACAACATTCTTATTTTGAACACATTTGAGCAACTCCTCATCAACAGTGTCCACGGTCAGGTTTGGTGGGGGTGACCCTGAATTGTTCCCCAGTTCGATGGGCAGTTCAGTTTGTGCCAAGCACCACAGTTCAGCAAACAAGGGGCAGTCCCGTCCCACAATCACATCATGTATCAGAGTACTCACCACCCCGACCTCTTGGGTGACCGAAGTGTTCCTGGCGGAAATGGTGACAGGGATCAGCGGATACTCCCGAGTATCCCCATGGATACAGACAACCCGGAGGGTTCTTTGTACTGGACCGAGCCTTCCGACTACCCGGGCATGCACCAGGGTGACCATACTCCCAGAGTCCAGGAGAGCTTTGGCTGGGCGGTGATTCACCCACACAGTACATTCAAACTGACCCCCCTCTAGGTCAAGGTGGGTAGTGCACGTTGTGAGGGTGTAGAAAGACACTCTCCGAGCGGATCCACACTCCATGGGCTCCTCCTGTAGCGGACACTGTGCCCGGGTATGGCCCCAGGCGCGACACCTCCAACACTGTATATCGCCAGCAGTTCGGGTAGCGACAGGCCTCTGCAGAACCGAGGAAGATGATTTTGGGGTGCTGGTTCCCGGATCCAGTGACGCTTCCCTCCGAGGAACTGAAGCAGGCCTCACAGGCGGTGGCAAGACTGGTCCTCGACGACTGGTTGGTCTGAGCAGGTCCTCCACCACGGTGTATCTCTCCACCATCTCGACTACCAGTGCTGCAGTCTTGGGGTCCCCATGGCTGACCCAGCGCTGTAGATCCTTTGGTAGAGACCTCAGGTAGTGGTCCATCACAACCCTTTCGACCATTTGCTCTCTAGTCAGGGTCTCTGGCTGCAACCACTTTTTAACCAGCTGTCCTAAGTCATGCATCTGGGACCGGGGGGTGGCTGGTCAGGGCAGTACTTCCAGCAGTGAACACGTTGAGCCCGGACAGCAACAGTTACCCCAAGGCGGGCCAGAACCTCAGCTTTCAGCCGGTCATAATTCTTTGCATCTTCTAGGGGCAGGTCAAAATATGCCTTTTGAGGGTCTCCTGTCAGAAACGGGGCAATGAGACCGGCCCATTGGTTGGGGCCACCCCTCTCTCTCAGCAGTCCTTTCAAACGTGGTAAGAAATGCTTCCACATCATCACTGGCAGACAGTTTTTGGAGGAAATGACTGGCCCTTATGGAGACATGGTTACCAGTAGTGACCACTGCTTGATCACGTCCAGGTGCAAGTTGCTGCATGGCCTCCCGCAGGGCATTGATCTGCGTCTGTGTGGCTACCTGCTGTGCTGCAAGTTGTGCAGCCAGCAAATGGGTGCTTTCTTGTTGGGCAGCAACAGCCTGTGCCAGGGCTTGTTGCTGCTGAGCCATTGCCTCTTCATGGCGAGTCTGGGCCTGCACACTGACAAAAACCATCTGCTTAACGAGCTCCTCCATAGCTGTGAACTTCAGTGCAGCCTTAGCCCAGGACATGCAATCAGAACACTGTCCTTTAAAAATGTCAGTTTTTTTTTTTTTTTTTTCTTTTCACAAAAATTCCTCTTGCTTGGCGTGTGAGGGGTAGCAAATTACCCGCATTCTCCACCAGTTGTGACGTTTGGGGCCCACAGAGCACGTGCACAATGTCTTTCACAAACAAAACAGTTTTATTCACCCTTTCAGGGCAATCAAAAAGGCAACATAATAAGTACACGCTTTGGTTCAGCGAAATTAAAGCAAAGTCCTGATCTTCAGCACAAATAAACAGAGAAATAATAGTGGCTCACCAACGCTTTAAACAGTCCCAAACCTAGGGAATCCTTTCCCCAGTATGTAGAAGCCTCTCCAGCAAGGCACAGCACGTCTCCTGCTTTTGGAACACAAACACACAGCTTCCACTGATTACTTTCCTTTTCCTGAAATCCCACAATCCTCTCTGGGAGTTACTGGCTTTAAAACTCTTCCTGGACAGGAAGATTAACCCTGTGGTTGCCCTTAAAGGGTCCACAACCCAAATAGGGGTGAAACATATTGTCCATCCAGGACCCAGCCCTGCCGACCTCTACACTTGATAAACTCTGGAATTCATTTTTCCATCAATGACAACAATCCGTCCAGGCCCTGAGGCAGCAAAGCAGCCCCAAAACCATGATGCTCCCTTCGCCATGTTTTACAGTTGGGATGAGGTTTTATGTTGGTGTGCTGTGCCTTTTTTTTCTCCAACATAGTGTTGTGTGTTTTTTCCAAACAACTCAATTTTTGGTTTCATCTGTCCACAGAATATTTTGCCAGTAGTGCTGTGTGGAACATCCAGGTGCTCTTTTGCAAACTTCAAACGTGCTGCAATATTCTTTTTGGACCGCAATGGCTTCCTCCGTGGTGTCCCCCATGTACTCCATTCTGTTTTAATGTTTTCCTTATTGTAGATGTGTCAACAAAATGTTAGCATGTGCCAGAGTTCTGTAAGTCTTTAGCTGACACTCTAGGATTCTTCTTTACCTCATTAAGCATTCTGCTCTGTGCTCTTGCAGTCATCTTTACAGGATGACCATGCCTAGGAGAGTAGCAACAGTGCTGAACTTTCTCCATTTGTAGACAGTCTGTCTTACCGTGGACACATGAACATCAAGGCTTTTGGAGATACTTTTGTAACCCTTTCCAGCTTCATGCAAGTCAACAATTCTTGATCGTAGGTCTTCTGAGAGCTTTTTCTGCTAGGCATGGTTCACATCAGGCAGTGCTTCTTGAAACCAGTAAACCCAAAACTGGTGTGTGTTTTTAAAGGGCAGGACAGCTTTCAGCAACACATCCAATAATATCACACTGATTGGACTCAAGGTTGGCTCACTCCTGGCTCCAATTAGCTCCTGGAGAAGTCATTAGGCTAGGGGTTCACATACTTTTTCCACCCTGCACTGTGAATGTTTACATGTTATATTCAATAAACACATGAAAACATATAATGTTTTGTGTTGTATTATTTTAAGCAGACTGTGTTTTTCAAATTGTTGTGACTTAGATGAAGATCAGAGCACATTTTATGACCAATTCATGCAAAACTCCACGTAATCCCAAAGGGTTCACATACTTTTTTTGCCACTGTAGACACATGTTAAAGCATTTTTATTGGTTTAGACACCAATTAGGAGAATATAAGAATTCTGTAGTTGTTTTTTTAATTTTATTTTGGTGGAATTTGCCAAGGCCAGTTTGCCACTCTTTGGTGATTTTCTGGAACTTTTTCCTGAGGTTTAGCGACTCCTTCTTAGGCGCACTACGATGACCATCCGGTGTCATTTTTTGGTGAATTTTTTTAATAGATTTTTTTTCTGTAACAGACCTTTCTATTATTATTCATAGGACCGTATATATTAATTTCGGGCATTTTCGTGCAGTAGGTTTTTATTTTTTTTGCAAAGTTGCATTTCTTTTTTAATCCTGTTCATCAGCTGGTCGGCTGTGTTCGGTGGATCGTCGGCTTTTTCCGGCCGCGTTCAGTGAGTTTGCGGTGGATTGTCGGGTGGTTTCAACATGTTTGCAATGGCTTATCGGATCCAATGTTTTCGCCGTTTTTTTACTTTCGATTCGGCAGTTTTTCGGCCATTTTTCCCTACACTTTGGGGACCCTGCCGTAGGGTCGGGGAATTTGATTCCTCTAAGTGCAGAGAACCAAAGAGCACCGAAATTCCGGGGGGAATTTCAGAGCTCTTTGATTAAACCTGTACTTCATATTTTCGGGGTAGGTCTTATACTTTAGCAATTATCAAAATAGTACTAGGTCTTATTTTTGGGGTTGGTCTTCTTTCCGGGAAACACAGTAGTGAATTCACCATATTGTCTGCGAAATGGATTCGCCGAAGTACACCGAACTGCTCCGAAATGAAAAACACCAAAATTTTACTTAAATTAGTAAATAGACCCTTTAATCCAGTGTTTCCCAAACCTGTCCTCGGGACCCTCAACCAGGCCAGATTGGGGAAATGTCGACTGAATCCTGCAATCACTGAGCAGCAAATCATATCACCTGTGCTGTGCTTCACATATCCTGCAAACCTGGCGAGGCGGAGGGTCCCGAGGAAAGGTTTGGGAAACACTGCTTGAATCGGAATATTAATCGTTCTGCGACTTCCTGTATCTGGGTGATTTGACGTTGTTTTCAAGGGAAGAAAACGGGAGCTGCAAGAAGAAAACGGTAAATACGATTGTTTTTTTAAAAAACAATTTAAAAAATCTGAAATACGTTTTAACATAAACGTAATTTGTTCATATTTAATGGGGAATCACTCTGTATATTTGTGGTTAGTGTTTTTGGTAGCAATAAAATGCTGAGACTTTTTTTTAGGTATTCCCTTGCAAAGTCTTGCTGCCGCTCATTTCTGGTGGCATGATGCCAAAGTAAAGCGACAGCTGTGAATGGAAGAGCCGTCCTACTAGACAGCCGTCCGTTCACTCCTGGCAGCCGACTCACTTCTGAGGTGCTCACAAAGGCTAGGGTCAGACAAACGCATTTTTCACGTCTACCGTCAAAAAGTGCGTTGATGTGTCCGAACGCATTTTTTCACGGAAGACGCGATAGCGGTCATACGATGCGCAATTTCATGCCGTGATTTTTTACGGATCCAAACCAGGAAACTTTGGGTGTCTGGACGTTATGTTGGCCGGACATGAGCAGCGTCTGACGTCTCCTAATCACGCACACACGCCAGTATGCGGACGCAGCGCGCTCTGTACGTCAGTACTAGCGGTTCTTGCAAAAATGCATTCGTTTGCCGCCTGCGTTGCGCGGCCGAACTTTCGTACGGCCGTACTTCGTGTGCGGGCCTGCGTTGGACATCATTTGCTGCTACCACGGCAATAATAAAGTGCGGCTAAACGCACGTTCGCACTGCGTTCGTCTGATCCCAGCCTAATAAGTCACAATGCTGACGTCACTGCAGAGGGCTGATTGTGCAGGGCAGAAACATGGCTGCGCCTACTGCTGTAACAGTTAGGGATGAGACCAATATTTATTTACAAAGGATTTTACCAGGAAGGATACATTGAGATTTCTCTCCTTTTCAAGTATGTCCTGGGTTCAAGAACATTAAAATGTCACAGAAATACAAAGTAATAAATGCAAAATATTAAAAAAAATGACACAAATATCCAGATTAACAGAGAATAAATATGTAGGAAATATAGTCACTAGGTTACATGTTTACAGGTGCATTCTGTATTGAGGTATGTTAATAGCGAGCTCTTTAGTGACTTAAGACTGGGGTAAGATTTGATGGCGTCTTGTAGGTTATTCCATAATTGCGGTGCTCTGTAGGAAAATGAGGATCGAGCCACTTTCTTTTTGTATTGTGGTATTGCAAGTAAGGTGCAGGTCCTGGATCGGAGGTCATAGGATGAGGGAACTGCTGGGGGAAGCCGTCTATTCAGATAGGGTGGCAACTTCCCAGAAAAGCTCTTAAACACCAGGCTGGAAAGGTGAAGGGTGCGTCTGGATTCCAGCGATGGCCAGTTTAGTTCTTTTTACATGTCACAATGGTGGGTCATGTAGTTACATTGTAGCGCAAAGCGGCAGAATGAGTTATACAATGCGGTAAATTTATGAAGGTGTGTTTGCGGGGTTGCTGCATACACTACATCTCCATATTCGATAGCTGGTATAAGCATTTGTTGTACAATCTGCTTTCTTACCGCGGGACTCAGGCAGGATTTGTTTCTGTACAGGGCACCTAGTTTGGGGTAAAGTTTAGATGAGAGTTTTTCGATGTGGGGGCCAAAGGATAGATTTGGGTCTAACTACATACCTAGATATTTGAGAGAAGTGACTGTGGTCAGTGTGCCATTTGATTTTGTCCCAACACATAGATGGGGATTTTGCAATTTGTGTAGTTTAGGTTTTGTTCCAAAGAGCATCGTTACAGTTTTGTCAGTATTTAAAAAAAGTTTGTTGTGTTTGATCCACTTTTCTACCTCTGCCATCTCCTAATAGGACATTGCAGTGAAAGTGAACCTGGCAGATTCTTCCTCAAACAACATGGGATGATCATGCAACCAAATATATGTATTTTTTGCCCATAGTATTCCTTTTAACCTTTCAGTACCATAGTAGAGTTAACTCGATTTTGCATTGTAATACATTGAAAAGCACTCACTAGCATATAAAACCCCATTGTCATATATTCTTAAAGTGGGATTAGTGTGCCCCATGTGGACGAAATGTAGCCGGAGTCAGACAGGTTCACTTCATTAACGGCGCCGGACCAGACACAAGCAAGGATTGTCCAAACACGAGTCTCTTCAGGAAAGGCAAGAGTTTATTGTGTCGTCACACAAGTGCTCACACAGGATTGAATCGCTTAGAGTGAGCCCCGATTACACAGAGACATGAGGTTTTATGCCCCAAATACATAATTAGGTACATCCCCATTAGCCCACCTCCCTATGACACTCTATTCCACCCCACGTGGGTTAATACCTCCCATCATTAATTCGAACACAAAAACATTCCACATATAACTATAAATTGATACACTTCTCGTTAGTTTGACAGTCTGTGATTTGTTTGTGCTGTCTTTCTCCGGGCAGTGCCTCCCTCCCTATCGGCTATGTTTATTCAGATGGCCTGGGGCCCGGTCTTCTATACTCCTTCGTCTTTTCCGTGGCCCCAACGACCTTGGAATATCTACTTCTCCGTGCCAGAAACAGCAAAGATCTTTCATAAGGCTTTAATTGCTTTTCTGCTAATCTAAACGCATTCCTAAATTTCTACGTATACCTCATTCTAGTTTCAGCTACAAACCTGTCTAGTTATATACAAGTGAACCAATATTCTGAACAAGATGGCCGCCTGTGTACAATGGCGGCCGTCTTCCAGCCTATTTCACTTCATTCCCCCCTTGGCTCAAGTGTCAGGATCTTTTCCTGGCACTTGTAGCCATTACACTCCACTATTCTGAAACTACTGAAAAAAGGGGGGTTTCTTTCACTGGGAACATACCCTGTGGAATTATCAGTGGTATCTTCTGTGTTTGTGTAGATATCAGTATCCCTATGATCAAGATCACCACTATCATAGTATCATGGATCCAATCTTTGAGATGAATCGTCAAGATAGAACCAAACCATTCTCCCATTGCTCCAAACCCACGGAGTGGATTCCAGCCTTCGGCAGCAATCCTTCTGGCTGTGCCCTGCAACTGTGCTACCTTCTCCTGATGATCTTGAATTACCTGGTAATAGTCTGGGACTTCGTGTGTAGTGTTTCTGATGAAGGTGCAACATTCATAGTGCATTGTCATTTCACACAATCCATTCAAGGCCGCACTGATCTGCTCAAGCGCCATTTCATGTATCATTTGCACCTTTCGTAACTCACGCATTTCCAGATTCAGCAGCTGGATATCCATACTGGTTCTATTCAGAATCTCATCCATCAGATTGACATAGCTATTCAATCTCCTCATCATCTCTCCTCCCCATCCAGTCCATGCTGGCAACCATGTCCATATTCGATCCATCTTCGCAAACAATTCTCTCTTCGGTCTTTCAAACACCAGTGGGTACCTAGGGTGTAGTTCTGTGTCTGTGTTTGTGTCTTCTTCCCTTAGTTTCTGGATTGGGACCAGCTTAGCCAAATAACACATTCCCGTTATTGTTGGTGGTACCCATGTGTAACACACCCTTTCACAGCACACCTGGTACCCTCCTGTCACTATAAATGGTGATGAATATAGTGTTCCCTTTGATATCTCTATCGCAAGGTGTCTCAGCCGTCTCATCATATCCACTGCACCCTGCCTCCCATTGGTCACATTCCCAATCACCGCCTCTTGGTCTCTAGTGAGTTGCCTGTATCGTATATAAAATAATTCGCCTTTTGTCCTGTTTTGAATATGTAAATGTATGATGTCCAGTTGAACTGACTTGAGTTACATAACCCACCCTCGTTATTTGTTTCTTTATCTGGTCCTAGTTGAAAACACCATTCTGGTGGATACACTGGTCCTATTATAGGGTACCCGGGACTGACTGATTCTGTCTTTTCCCTGATACAAACATACTCAAATTCATTGGAACAGAGGCAAATGGTATATGAATTGTCTCTGGGTGCAGTCTACTACACACCCAGCATGCAGTTTGCCCAGACTTTTTAGCATAGTCATATTTGAATTGCACAAGTAAGTGTCCTCTTGGGTTGGTTCCAGATAGCGCCTCTCGTTTTTGTCTCCACATGGTACGGTTCTCCATCACCGGGTGCGTACCATTCCAGATATGGGAAATATCCACTTTCCCCACATTGCCCGTACAATTAGAGCATACTCCACGCGAGAGTCCATAAATCAAATTAGCAAGATATAAAATCAGCACCACAAATGCCCCGAGTGTCAGAATTCCTTGGGCAATTCTTTTTACAGTCACATAAACCCAATCCCTCCCCACCGGAATTTCAAAAATAAAGAACATTTCTGGATGATCAAGGGTGGGGGCCGGGCCCCTAAAAAGCACCCTGTGGGTATCCCCCGTTGGCTGGTGGTCAGGACCTGTGCCCATCAAAACACCCACTTGTTGATCCTCTGTATTATCTGGGTTAGAATCATTTAGGTGCTCATGGCTGTGGTCTTTGTCAGCTTCAGCCTCAGTGGGTTGGTCTCGTTGGTAACAACCTTCCATGTTGGTTCAGGACTGGCTGCGGCTGCTTTTACCCTGGAGTGATGTATCCACGGACCACCTCGGCAACCTTTACTGCTATAGGGGTTGATAACAGGACAAAATAAAAACCTCTCCATTTTGGACCTAGTGGATAATTTTTCCACTCTTTTACCCATACTGAGTCACCCGGACAATACTTATACAGTGAAAAATACAGAGAATACAGTATATTATCCCCCACCAAATATTTATTTTCTGCATTGTTTTACCCAGCATTACTACTTGTTCATTTAGTTTAATTTCTCCCAATGCCCGAAGGTCCCCCCTTAGTCCATTAATCAGAGGGGTTGGCCGTCCAAACATAAGTTCGTACGGACTTAGCTTCAATTGGGGGGTTGGTCTGCACCTAATGTGCAAAAGGACTATCGGCAGCAAGTCCAACCAGCCTAGTGACGTCTCTTGGCACAGGTTGGACATCAAAGTCTTTAGGGTACGGTTCATTCTTTCAACTTTTCCCGAACTTTGGGGCCGGGCAAATTGTTGTAAACAGTTCTGGATAAATGCAGGGCCATTGTCCGACCCTATCTCGAGTGGAAGTCCGTAACGTGGTATTATTTCTTTCATTAGACTCTTTACCACTTCTGTCGTCTTTTCAGTTCTAGTTGGGAAGGCTTCTACCCATCCTGTCAAAGTGCACACCATCACTAGTAAATATTTGTATCCTTTGCAGGGTGGCAGCACTGTAAAGTCTATTTGTAATAATACCATTGGGGATAGCCCGATGGCCTGTTCTCAAAATAACAAATCTTGTCTGTCTTGTGAATCTCTTACTGCTGGTATAAAAAAATTCATTACACTTTTCTTCATTCTTGGCAGTCTGTTCTTGATAAGGATCTCCTTGAGGAAGAACCTCACCAGTGGGACTTGATATTCTTCTGCTCCCAATTCTCCCAGACTGTGCAGTATTCGTGTGATTCGTAGATTATTGTGAGAATTGATTGTCAAATTTTCAAAAACGTGACGCGAAATTCTCTGCTCGTTCAACTTCAATTGTTTCTTTGTCTTCCTCCTCCCCCACTATTTTTACGCCGAAGAATTTCAGCCTCATCTTGCAGACTCTGCGCAGTCTGTGCTGAACTTCTGAGGTGTTAACCATTAGGCATGTCTCTTGCGGATTTAGGGGAGTAGAGTAGAAATTTCGGCCTTGTGTTCGAGTTGGGAAAAACCATTGGATATAATCATGATTGAGTTTTAACAGTTCATAATCATCTTGCCATTTGTTCAATATTATTTCAATGAACTCGCCGTGGGGTTCAAACTTTATCAAATTCATATAGAACTCGTAATTTGGCATGGAAGATTGAGGCTCTTGCTTGCAGATCAGTACTTTAGCTTGAGCTTCTGCTTCTGTTGGTAGTGGCGGTTTTGCAGCTGCTTTTGCGGCCTGGTCCGCGCGTCTGTTACCTTTTGGAATTTCATCACGGCCTTTTTGATGGCCACGACAGTGCATGATGCTGACAGCACTTGGTTTCCACACTGCTTCCAGGAGGGCCGTGATTTCTGCAGCATATTTAATTTGTTGTCCTGAAGACGTGAGTAGGCCTCTTTCTTTGTAGAGTGCACCATGTGCATGGACTGTCATAAAGGCGTATTTGGAATCTATATAGATATTTACTCTTTTGCCTTCAGAAATTTCAAGGGCTCTGGTTAAGGCTGTTATTTCAGCTAGTTGTGCCGATGTATGGCCTGGCAGTGGCTTTGCTTCAATAATTTCTTCTGTTGAGACTACTGCATAGCCGGAGACTTTCTTCCCATCATCCATGTAGCTGCTACCATCAGTGAATAGCTGTAGATCGTATTTGTCTAGGGGTACGTCTTTCAAATCTGGCCTGCTACTGAACACTTCTTCCATGACTTGGAGGCATTCATGATTTGGATCCTCTTCACAGTCAGGCAGTAAAGTAGCAGGGTTTAAGGTAGCGATGAGGTCCAAATGAACCCGTGGATTTTCACACATCATGGCTTGGTACTTCGTCATCCGGCTGTTGCTAAACCAGTAACCTCCTTTGACATCCAGCAGAGCCTTGACAGCATGGGGCACCTTGACATGAAGAACTTGTCCAAGGGTCAGCTTGTCTGCTTCTGCTATCAGCATTGCGGTGGCAGCCACTGCTTTCAGGCATGGGGGTAGGCCGCAGGCCACAGGGTCGAGTTGCTTGGAGAGGTAGGCCACAGGCCTCAGCCACGAGCCAAAGATCTGGACCAATACTCCTGTTGCTGTTTGGTTATGTTCATGTACGAACAGCTGGAAAGGCTTGCTATGATCTGGCAGACCCAGTGCAGGAGCTTCCATTAGCAGAGTCTTTAATTTCAGAAACGCTGCGGTTTGCTCTTCTTTCCAATGAAAGGGGTCTAATTCTCTTTCCTTGGTTGCTTGATGAAGCGGCTTGGCAATTTCTGCGAAGTTGGGGATCCACAGGCGGCAGAAGCCTGCAGCTCCCAGGAACTCACGGACTTGTCTCCTGGTCTTTAGTTGGGGTATGCGGCACATTGCTTCTTTCCTTTCTGCCCCTAGTGCACGTTTGGTACCTGTTAACTGGAATCCCAGGTATTTTACACTCTGTTTACATATTTGTGCTTTCTTTTTAGACACTCTGTAACCTGCTTGGCTTTCTGTGGGATATAATATTGTCTTAGAGCCACCGGTTTTGCGCCGGGCTTTAATTCAACTAATCTGGGCGGGTTGTCCTCCGCCCCCCACCTCAGGAATTCCAAGGAGTAGTGCGTGCGGATCCAGCGTGGCAGACAGAGTAGGTGCCGTGCGCCATTCTTCCTCCTTTGACATAACTACTGCGATTTTCACAGATTGGGGGTTGTGCGGGCTGGCTGGATTATACTACCGAACAAAACTGCCACTCTCCGGCAGGTTTAATTGAGCGTGACCCCCGGGAAAAAACATAATTTGGGCTTGCAATTTGCAAAAATATCCCGCCCCAGGAGCTGGATGGGACATTCGGGCATATACATATACACATTGTGTAAATAATATTCTCAGAAATATTTTCCTATAGCCCAAAACAGACTCTTAATACTACATCGAAAAAAAACAATAAAAATAAATCATTCCATCAAAAATCAAACAAAAATATACCTTGTAAAAACAGTAAAAAAAAATTACTTTAATTATTTCTCGAATTAATTTTTTAACCGTTTCATATATTTCAATTTAATTTATTAATAAATTTTATATTTTAGTAGGCAATATTGTATACCATTACATATTTATTATTATTTATATGCAATAATATAAAAAACCAGGACTTCCTTTTCTTTTCTTTTCTATTTAATTCTAGCTCTGAACAAAAACTTAAACTTTCGGAATAATATCAACACAAAATATAAACATATATCTTGCACTCAACAGACTTCAGACAAATATTCTATTGTAACACACATTAAAATTAGCTAAACATAGTACGCTGCACAAGTACACAAAGGGTTATTCTTTCCAGCTATCAGAGAGCAAAGAAAAACAAACTGCTCCCAATTCTCCCCCTCTCTCTTGCAAACAGTCTGTCAGAAAAAGGAGGGGGCCTATTACACCAGGGACGACGCTCAATCTCAACTTTTAATTGAACAGTTTAATAATCAATTAAAAACACAATCGGACAAAATCAGTCTGAACCATACACATAAACTATACAACACTGCAACTATCTTATTTCATAAAATATTAATTAATTTATATATACTCCCATCGGGCATCTCAATCTTTTCTGGTGGAGCCTCTCTATCTCCTCTACCCGATGCACCCTGCTCTTCTTCCTCAGCCATACGGGACGGAGCAGAGGGAGCTGACCGAGACATAGCAGCTGCCTGCTCCCCCCTCTCCGCCCGCGCAATCGCGGCATTCAGAGCTTCCCTAGCTGCCCCATAACATAATGGGTAGGACGGGGGCAGATTATCACTCTCTTCCGGTTGATCTAACACCGGTCTCCCTCTCTCTCTCCATTATTCTGGGGGTCCTGCTTCTTATTTCTCCCCGCTATCATTATAAAATAACTCTTATTTTTAATACAATATCTCCATACATCTATATACGGATACTGTTCAGGATGCCCATACTGCTCTGTGACTTGGGAGTGTACCTTCTGTACCAACTCCGGGTCCATTGACCCCTGCTCTGGCCATCCTGGGACTAATAACGGCCACACAACTGTACACATTATTTTTAATTTCTCTTTTGTCAATTCTACACCATAGTCATGAGTTTTATATAATGCATCGAAATTTCGCACCATATACTCTAGGGGCGTCTCCCCCTCCTTTACCCTCTTGGGCTTTGATGACCCGTTACCCATTGTCACTCCTGAAAACAATACTTTTTGCGATACAAATATCTTATTTCAACAACAGTTAAAATCTACAGTCTGATACTTCAGTCAACAATTTATCCGCATCCACATACGCTTCCCCCTTCAGTAGCCGACTGCAGTCGCCTGAGCCGAAACCGTACGTCCAGGGTCAAATCTCGTATTTGCTTCCTCGTGGAGCGAGTAGGCGCACGTTCTCTCACAGCACTCGAGTCAATTCATTCACAACACATTCCGTATCAGATACTTTCATCACAGAACAAAACATAGGCACTTCTACTCTTTCTACTAGCCAAGGGTACTTATCCCCTTCTTTGTGGCTCCTTATACCCCGTAATTTGAACTCTAACTCTTGACTGCTTGTGGCTATGTGCACCCCGTTCCTTGTCTATACTTCCGCCTGCAATTCCAATCTGCCTTATGGATAATCTACCCACTCAGCACCACTATCTCTGCAGCTATCGCTGGCTTTACTATAAGCCCTTTTCACTATACGGCGTACACACTAGGCACTGACTCAGGCTCTTAGCCCAGTCACAGAAAAATCCCTCCTCCTTTCCCTTTTACCCACGTGGCGAAGCTCTATTTACAAACACTGAACTATGCAACTCCACGCAGCTACCTTCTCCCTCTCTTACAGAACTACCCTTTGATTGGCATTCAATTCCCCCGAATCCAGACACCCGCTAGCCACTCTGGCTCCTCAGCAATATCAGCGCTATCAGCGGCGGGCTAGATATGCCAATAGGATGGTGGCCATCGCATCCTCTTATCCGTCTATCTCAGTCGGACGTTTCCCTTATATACCGGTATTTCCTTTAGACATACAAAACATAGAAGACACGTTACCTATCGCCGGCGCTGCTCGCTGTTTCCTCGGACTCGGGTGTGTCCCAGCTTCCCGGGCCGGGGGGTCTGTTTGGGACGAGATGAGGTCCACTGTACAGGAAATCCTGCTTGGCGCCTGCAGATGTCAGCTCACCTTCAACGGACGCCCCCAACCATCGGGATTCTGGCACTGCTGCAGTCAAGCGCCGCACTGTGTTCAGCAGCCGTTGCCTGTGTCTTGGCAAAAGGCCCGTTATCCCGGCTATCGAGACCCCAGAAATGTAGCCGGAGTCAGACAGGTTCACTTCATTAACGGCGCCGGACCAGACACAAGCAAGGATTGTCCAAACACGAGTCTCTTCAGGAAAGGCAAGAGTTTATTGTGTCGTCACACAAGTGCTCACACAGGATTGAATCGCTTAGAGTGAGCCCCGATTACACAGAGACATGAGGTTTTATGCCCCAAATACATAATTAGGTACATCCCCATTAGCCCACCTCCCTATGACACTCTATTCCACCCCACGTGGGTTAATACCTCCCATCATTAATTCGAACACAAAAAACATTCCACATATAACTATAAATTGATACACTTCTCGTTAGTTTGACAGTCTGTGATTTGTTTGTGCTGTCTTTCTCCGGGCAGTGCCTCCCTCCCTATCGGCTATGTTTATTCAGATGGCCTGGGGCCCGGTCTTCTATACTCCTTCGTCTTTCCGCGGGCCCCAACGACCTTGGAATATCTACTTCTCCGTGCCAGAAACAGCAAAGATCTTTCATAAGGCTTTAATTGCTTTTCTGCTAATCTAAACGCATTCCTAAATTTCTACGTATACCTCATTCTAGTTTCAGCTACAAACCTGTCTAGTTATATACAAGTGAACCAATATTCTGAACAAGATGGCCGCCTGTGTACAATGGCGGCCGTCTTCCAGCCTATTTCCACTTCAAAACAAAAGTCAATGTGAGAATTCACTCCCGTCCCTCTGTAATACTGTAAAACAACCTGCAAAGAGCAGCCCCAAACCTCAGTGTAACAAAAATCTCAAACTTTGCTGCTGCATAACAATAAAAAGGGAGAGGACAGAATACAGGGAGAGCTCTGGGGTCACTCACTGCTGTATAGGGATACAATTCAGGGGTTTGTGATGTCTGAAAATCCCTGTACAGTACAGATACAAGGCGTTACTGTAATTTCCATACACAGGCATTATGCCACATACAGATATTATTTTTATATCCTATTGGTATTTTTTGAAAGCTGTATTGCTAATAATCTCATTATGATCACTACAAACCCCCATAAGCAGGAGACCTGAACATTTTATCTATTTTTATCCCATTCACTGTATTTGAGACAATGGCCATTTCTGCCTGTATGCGGATAATGCAGACCATATGTGAAATTCTGCAAAAAAGGGGGTATTATCTAGAGTGTAGACCCTTTCATCCTAGAATTAGTACTATAAATAAATATAAATACTAAAAAAGTCTTTATTTTAATCATTTAACTATCTCATAATAAGTCTTTATGCAAACTTGCTATTTTACCCTACATTTAAATTGTCATTGTGCAAGATAAGGGACACCATCTAAAGTACAGAATCTTTCATTCCAGCAATATTTCTGTAAAGGATAAACAAATACATGAAAAAATAGAAATAAGCAAAAGTACATTATTTACATTTTTTTTTAGCTATTGTAGAACATCAAGATCTGTGCAAAATGTCTAATTTACCCTATAATTTACTGTAAACTTTGCACCCCATTTTTCAAATCATTGTTGTTATATATATATTTTTCCACAAAAAGTGCTTGATAGTGGACGGGTTAAGCCTGAACTGCGCACTTGACCTCTCCACTGCTTGGAGTGGAAATCATGATGCAGAGCAGAGTTTGTTCCATTAGAAACCCTTTTTCCCCCTGATGTAGCAAGGCGGTCTTCTTAGAATCGATGGTGTTCAACTGGTCGTTCATTCTGAATAGGTAGGGGGAGCAGCCTCATTCTACTTGCTTGCACTAAGAGAGCTAGCTATGAGGATCTGTGGGGGGACGACCCGTCGTCACAGCTGCTTAGAGGAGTATGGAGATAAACCCCAGGCGTAATAGTGGGTCCGCAACATTGCGTTATTTGATGGTACCATGGATCAACCTCCAGTGGGGTTCCAGTGCTGTACAGGACCCACACACATGAAAGGGCTGTCTCGAGCATTGTAGCGCCAACAATTTGAGGTCACTTTCAGTCCCAAATCGACACAAGCTGTATCGATACTCTAATGACCTGTCATGAGCCACCATGTGTCAGAAGGTGGGTTTTCTCCCATTGATCCGTCCTCCACTGACCTTGTCCAGCAACTGTACTGCTGTTGGCTTCGTAAAATGACACTGTCACAAGTCAACACTGACAAGTGTAACAGCCAAGTAGCACTACTCGATCAAGTCAGATGTCAGTGGACAGATCTATTCTTTTTGCGCTACTTCGTTCTTCACATATTTTAAAGAACACGGACATAAGCTGTAACTAGATTACTTGTGCAATATGAAAAAACACATTATAAAACACATGCTGCTGGGTGTTTTTCTTTGTATGAACTAGTTGCATTTAAAATGGAAAAATAATGATAGGTTTTTATCTCCTGCTTTAATTTTGCGGACTTTTCCCATGATGCAAAATTTGCCAAATGCTTATGGCACGTCTCACTTTACAGCTGTGGTATAGGAGTAGCGAGCAGTAGCGAGGAGGGAATGTTTAGACAAGACTGCGGGGATCTATTGTGTGGTCTAGGCTACACACGATAATAGGTGGCAGCTGAATGGGATCTGATGTTAGGCTACCAGCCCTCAGTGGTACCCCTGGTGGTGATGTTATTTGCATACATCCCACAAGTCTACAGGTCGGTTTCCTGGACTACAGACCCATAGACTCCATTCTATGCCCAGTGCCCTACAGTGAGGAGCAATTGCTGGAAAGACACTGGGCTCTATTACATTCCCAACGCAAATCTTAATGCGTGTGCAAAAACGCATTAACGCGAGCAGCAAAACCCTTTGCGCTGAACGTCGTATTACAACGTCCGCGCAAAAAATGTGCGTTAACGTCTAACGCGGGTGGACCTGCGCGAACCCTTTGCGAGCGTACCGTACTGCGCGCGTCCTATACTTAACATTGTGGGCGCAAATGCGTCTGTGCGCTGGTAGGCGGATGGTATTACAATCTATGCATAAATTTTAATTTACAACGTTTGCGCGCATAATTTTAACGTCTTTTAAAAGCTGGTGGTAACGGCAAATCTGAACGTCCTGGCCGAACCCAAATACACCAGCCCAAAAAAAAAAAAATACAGCACAGTATAGTTACACATTCTACACATACCCAAACAATAAAATATAGAAGTTATGCGTGTTTTTATTGCTGCAGCATATATACTCAGATTGATTTTGACAGGCACAAAAACTTAAAGGGAGACAATTGTGGTTCTTAATTCTGATTGGCTGAATCGTGTGAAAATACAGCCCGCCCACCGATTTCTGTGCGCAACGTTAATGCACGTGCGTTTTTGCGCGTCTTTTTTATGTGTGTTATTTTTTGATGGATGAAAAAATGCGCGCGGATCGTAATACCAGCGTTAATTAAACGTTAACGTTTAATGCTTCGCACATACAGTCATGGCTAAAATTGTTGGCACCCCAGACATTTTTCCAGAAAATCAAGTATTTCTCACAGAAAAGTATTGCAGTAACTCATGTTTGCTATACACATGTTTATTCCCTTTGTGTATATTGGAACAAAACAAAAAAAGGGAGGAAAAAAAGCAAATTGGACATAATGTCACACAAAACTCCAAAAATGGGCTGGACAAAATTCTTGGCACCCTTAACTTAATATTTGGTTGCACACCCTTTGGAAAAAATAACTGAAATCAGTCGCTTCCTATAACCATCAATAAGCTTCTTACACCTCTCACCTGGAATTTTGGACCACTCTTTCTTTGCAAACTGCTCCAGGTCTCTCTTATTGGAAGGGCGCCTTTTCCCAACAGCAATTTTAAGATCTCTCCACAGGTGTTCAATGGGATTTAGATCTAGACTCATTGCTGGCCACTTCAGAACTCTCCAGCGCTTTGTTGTCATCCATTTCTGGGTGCTTTTTGACGTAAGTTTGTGGTCATTGTCCTGCTGGAAGACCCAAGATCTCGGATGCAAACCCAGCATTCTGACACTGGGCTCTAAAGTGCGACCCAAAATCTTTTGGTAATCCTCAGATTTCATGATGCCTTGCACACATTCAAGGCACCCAGTGTCAGAGGCAGCAAAACAACCCCATAACATCATTGAACCTCCACCATATTTCACTGTAGGTACTGTGTTCTTTTCTTTGTAGGCCTCATTCCATTTTCGCTAAACAGTAGAATGATGTGCTTTGCCAAAAAGCTCTATCTCGGTCTCATCTGTCCACAAGATGTTTTCCCAGAAGGATTTTGGCTTACTCAAGTACATTTTGGCAAACTGTCGTCTTGCTTTTTTAGGTCTCTGTGTCAGCAGTGGGGTCCTCCTGGGTCTCCTGCCATAGCCTTTCATTTCATTTACAGTTGTGTTCAAAATTATTCAACCCCCACTGAAATTGAGTGTTTTGGCCAGTTTGACATTGATTTTGATCATTCAGTCATCTTGCTTACAATTAAATCAAAGAGGCACGTGTAGGTCAGACAAATATAACATTACATTTATAATGAAATAACCACAAATGTCTTTTTTGTGCTCACATCATTATCAGTTTTATTCAACCCCCAAGTGACATTCATTTTAGTACTTAGTACAACATCCTTTTACAGTTATAACAGCTTTTAAACGTGAAGCATAGCTTGACACAAGTGTCTTGCAGCGATCTACTGGTATCTTCGCCCATTCGTCATTGGCAAAAGCCTCCAGTTCAGTCACATTCTTAGGCTTGCGCACTGCAACTGCTTTCTTTAAGTCCCACCAAAGGTTCTCAATCGGATTTAAGTCAGGTGACTGCGATGGCCACTCCAAAATGTTCCAGCCTTTAATCTGCAACCATGCTCTAGTGGACTTGGAGGTATGCTTGGGATCATTGTCCTGTTGAAAGGTCCAACGTCTCCAAGCCTCAGGTTTGTGACGGACTGCATCACATTGTCATCCAATATCTCCTGGTACTGAAGAGAATTCATGGTACCTTGCACACGCTGAAGCTTCCCTGTACCTGCAGAAGCAAAACAGCCCCAAAGCATGATTGACCCCCCGCCATGCTTCACAGTAGACAAGGTGTTCTTTTCTTCATAGGCCTTGTTCTTCCTCCTCCAAACATAGCATTGATCCATGGGCCCAAACAGTTCTAATTTTGTTTCATCAGTCCACAGAACACTATCCCAAAACTTCTGTGGTTTGTCCACATGACTTTTGGCATACTGCAGTCGACTCTTCTTATTCTTTGGAGACACCAAGGGGGTGCGCCTGGGAGTTCTGGCATGGAGGCCTTCATTACGCAGTGTGTGCCGTATTGTCTGAGCTGAAACTTCAGTACCCACATCTGACAAATCTTTTCTCAGTTCCTCAGCAGTCACACGGGGACTTTTCTCCACTCTACGCTTCAGGTAGCGCACAGCAGTCGAAGTCAGCATCTTCTTTCTGCCACGACCAGGTAGCGTTTCAACAGTGCCCTTTGCCTTGAATTTGCGAATGATGCTTCCTATGGTCTCTCTTGGTATGTTTAACATATTTGCAATCTTCTTATAGCCATTGCCCTTCCTGTGAAGAGTAATCACCTCTTCTCTTGTCTTCCTGGACCATTCTCTTGACTTCACCATGTTTGTAACCACACCAGTAAATGTCTAGAAGGAGTGAGTATCACAGTCATTTTAAAGCTGCCTAATTGGTGCTTATTATGCTTTATTGCTGCTCCGTGACATCCACAGGTGTTTTCATATACCTGATTTCAATACCTGATTGAAAACACTTGAATGAACCTCTGTTCTTCAGAGTGGTAGTCTTTAAGGGGTTGAATAATTGTGTCAATGAAGAATTCACAAAAGAAACATTTACTACTGTATTACAAAACCAATTGATATCATTTTAGTTGCATATGGTTCTTTAAAAAGTCCTTGTAGGATTTCATTCTGAATACAATTACAAATGTACACTAAATTCCCTAAAACCCTTAACCGCATTGGGGGTTGAATAATTTTGAACACAACTGTACATGTCGACGGATAGTTCGCGCTCACACTGATGCTCCCTGAGCCTGCAGGACAGCTTGAATTTCTTTGGAACTTGTTTGGGGGCGCTTATCCACCATCCGGACTATCCTGTGTTGCAACCTTTCATCAATTTTTCTCTTCCGTCCACCCACAGAGAGATTCGCTACAGTGCCATGGGTTGCAAACTTCTTGATAATGTTGCGCACTATGGACAAAGGAAAATCTAGATCTCTGGAGATGGACTTGTAACCTTGAGATTGTTGATATTTTTCCACAATTTTGGTTCTCAAGTCCTTAGACAGTTCTCTTCACCTCTTTCTGTTGTCCATGCTTAGTGTGGCACACACAGACACACAATGCAAAGACTAAGTGAACTTCTCTCCTTTTTATCTGCTTTCAGGTGTGATTTTTATATTGCCCACACCTGTTACTTGCCCCAGGTGAGTTTACAGGAGCATCACATGCGTGAAACAATCTTATTTATCCACAATTTTGAAAGGGTGCAAGTAATTTTGTCCAGACCATTTTTGGAGTTTTGTGTGACATTATGTCCAATTTGCTTTTTTTCCTCCCTTTTTTGTTTTGTTCCAATACACACACAAAGGGAATAAACATGTGTATAGCAAAACATGTGTTACTGCATTACTTTTCTGTGAGAAATACTTGATTTTCTGGAAAAATGTCTGGGGTGCCAACAATTTCGGTCATGACTGTAAATTAATGCGCTACGCAAGCTTTTTTGCGCAAAGAATGTATTAGAGCCCACTGTGTGTGTGGGGCAGTTTACAGTTTACTCAACACCCAATATCGCAAAAATGGACGCACCCAGTGATACACATAGAGTAAAATATTTTCTTAACTAAACAAACATGAAAAAACTAAAACACATGTAAGATATCAACATCATGAATAAACACAATAAGGACGTTTCATTTCTTGGTGGTACTGGCCCTTTAGTGGTTAAACAGCATGAACCTATGTTAAGTGCCCATTGTGTTTCATATCATTAAATTATATCCTTTTTTTTATCATGGACGTAAAAATATATTTTTTAACGAAATCATAAAACTATAAAGATAACAAATTGTGGTTATAATGATAGATTGACTTGCACTGGGATAACTTTCCAGGAACATGTCTACAAGCTGTCATTGTCCGGCTGATCATCAGAATGAATTTTCCCATTAAGCTTAATTCCTTTATTTGTGCATGGTAAATAGAAGATTAAACTCTTCCTGGAAGTGTCTCACAGGGGAAAGAAAAGTTTTCCCAAGACGCTGCTTCCTGAATCATTTTGTTGTATACAATGAAAATGTTTCATCACGTACTGTGACATACGTTTTCTATACAATATACTTTTGTTCTGATTTTTTTTCCTCTAAATTTTACTTTTAAATATATATAGCCGGAAGGACAAATAATACGAAAGTTTTGAATAATGTTAACAATGTATTTGCTGGGCCGTTTCATACCCTGTGATCTCAGCAGATTCAATATTTTTTTTAATGATTTATTACACAGATCTGCAAAAAAAAATTTTTTCAAGAGCTGTTTTGGTTATTCCACGTAATCTTTGTTTTTTGGTGCGCTGAATCCGAAAATGACCTCCATTTTGTCATAGGACATCACGTTTCCTGACAATTTAGGTAACTATGTTAAATAAGGCAATACCTCAAAATAAATGGAAGTAGACTTATAAAATTAAAGTTTTATTACAATATTTTCATGAAAATCCTTTTTTGAACTGAAATGAGCTCACCTACACACACTAAACTCGATTCTTCTTCCTTGTGAGGCTCCTCTTGGTGCATTTACGCTTGGAGTAGCATCTGGAATGTCTCTCTGAAGCATCCAACAGTAGTCTGCGATCATTGTAATGCTCCATTTTCCCTGGTATCTCCTACCCATCTCTTTAATGTCTTGGTGGAATCGTTCACCTTGTTCCTCACTCACAGCTCCCAAATTTTCAGGAAAGTAGTCAAGGTGGGACTGGAGGAAATGCACTTTCAAACTCATCAGGCAACCTAAAGCTTGAAATGCTTTCAACGTTCTTCCGACGATCTTTTTGTAGTGAGGATCTTTGTTATTGCCTAAAAAGTTTGTACGACTTCTTTAAATGCAATCCACCCTTCTTTCTTTTTTGAGGATCCGTCATGGTATTGACAAACTCTTGATCAACTATAAGCCTTCTAATGTCTGGTCCGACGAACACACCTTCCTTCAATTTTGCCTCCGACAGGCATGGAAACTTGGTGACCAAGTATTTGAAGCATTCTCCATCTCTTGGAAGTGATTTTATGAATTGCTTCACCAATCCCAATTTTAGGTGGAGAGATGGTAGAAGAACTTTATGGGAAGGTACCAAAGTTTCTCAGGACATTTTTTTCACCGACTGTTAGCACCCTCGGCTGCCAACTCTTCTTGGTCTGGTGATTTTGTCGGTCTCGATTGTCCCATAGACACAGAAAATAAGGGTATTTGGTATACCTAGCTTGTTGCCCGAGCAGCATGCACAAGTCCTCACACACTTGCCAACCATGGTCTTCATATTTAAGTTTACGAAGAACCAATTCCAAGTTCTCGTAGGTTTCCTTCAAGTGTCCGGAATGACCTATAGGTATGGAAGCGTAAAAACCATTGTGGAGTAAAACTGCTTTGAATTGAGCCTTCTTTTTGAAGAATCTATAAAAAGACGCCATTGCTCTGAATCATATTGGATTTTAAATTGACCCATCAGACCTTCGACATCGATGCAATAAACCAACTTGTCTTCCTGGGAGAAGTAAGGAACGAACTCCTATTCACGATGTCTGAACCATGAAGATGACACTCCTGGCAACAATAAAATCCTGCTTTTCAGCCTTGATTCCGAGTAAGGCTGGGGTCAGACTAACGCATTTTTTACGTGCATTTAGGCGCACTTAATCACGGCCGCAGTAGTAGCAAATGACGGGCAATGATGGCCAATATACGAAGTACGGCCGCACAAAAGTCCGGCCGCACAACGCAAGTGGAAAATGAACGCATTTTTTCGAGAACGCAGAACCGCTAGTACTGACGTACAGAGTGCGCTGCGGCGGCATAGCGGCGTGTGTGCGTGATTAGGAGATGTCAGACACTGCTAATGTCCAGCCTACATAACGTCCAGACGCAAAAAGAGTTTTATTGACGATCCGTAAAAAAATCACGCACGAAAAGGCATGTCGTCTGACCGTTTTCGCACACTCCGTGAAAAAATACGTCAATGCGTTCGGACACACTTTTTGACGGTCGCTGCGAATAATGCATTCGTTTGACCCTAGCTTAACTCAGCGGCATCTTTGGAAAGATTCAAGTCTCTTACCAAATCATTCATCTCCTCCTGAGAAAACATTTTTGGTCTTATATCATCTTCAAAGTCAGAACTTGATTCGTCATCTGGTTCAGGTATGACTTCACCTTCGTCGGAGCTAGGTATCTCTTCCAAGGTAGCAGGGGGCTTGGGTACTGGTATATCTGTGCCATGGGGGATGGGACGAATTGCTGAGTGAAGATTGGGGTATGAAATGGAATGCTTCCATTTGGTATTAAACCCTTTCACATCGCATGAACAAAAGTAACAGTCATCACTATGGTTCTTTTGCTCTCGCCATACCATAGGAATTCCATAACGGAAAGATTTTTTATTACCCTTGAACCAGTTTCGGAGGTCCTCAACACACCGTTTGCACACTTTATGAGGCGCCCAAACTTTATCTTGATCTCCAATTTTTAGTCCAAAGTATGCAAAGTATACTTTTTTCACAAAGTCTGTAATATTCTGCTGTTGCTTCAACACTGTATATTCACCACAGATGAAACAGAAACTGTCTGGCGAATTAATACACTTTCGCGGAGCCATAACATAACGGTTGAAGAATGACGAGCTAACACGAAAAAGTGTGAACAGCCTAGAACCAAGAACCTGATGATGATTTGTGCACAAGTGTGGCATGCAGGAGAGAGCAGCTCTGTGTCGGGATTCTTCAGGAAAGATTAACCCCTTCTACCATTAGAAGAACAGACTTAAAACTTGCTTAGCTTATGTATTTATTGCTGACCATCAGATTTACAGTGCTATTTTTTTTTTTACATAACTCGGACAGACCCTTTAAAGTTTTTTGGGCATTTTATATCTTAAATGCACTTATGTGAATTAATTAATAGTAATTTGGACTTTAAATTTGGTTAAAAACCCATAATCTAAAAAAAATACCAAAAGTTAAAAAAAATTTGATATATTTGAAGACAATTTTGCATGTTGTGGCAAATCATGACGTCTAGGAGTTTTTTCAATATTTTATTTGTTTTCAGCACCCCAAAATACATGGATATTAGATGAAAATAATCAAACAGCTTTTTAGTCGCAGACCTGTGTTATTTATTGGGTTTTCATTCCGCAGGAAAGCCTGTTAATCATCTTATTATTATTATTTATATGGCGCCAGCATATTCTGCAGTGCTGAGCAACAGGAACAATATAGACAGGGTGACAATACACTGAGACTGAACAATAGTTGACAAACCAACACAGGAGGAAACAAGGGCCTGTGGGAACATACAATCTAGAAGGGTTGGGGGTGAGAAACAGGAGGAGAGGACTGCAAGGTGAGAGTGGAGGACTGCAAGGTGAGAGTGGAGGACTGCAAGGTGAGAGTGGAGGACTGCAAGGTGAGAGTGATGGACTGCAAGGTGAGAGTGATGGACTGGTTGGGGCAGTGAGGTGTATCAGTGAGTCGGGTGGTCGGCTTGCCTGAATAGGAGAGTCTTAACCCCTTAATGACCCCTGACGTACCCTGTACGTCCTGTCCTCGGGTCTCCCTTAGACCCGCGGACGTACAGGGTACGTCAGCGGCGCCAAATACCCCTCCCGCCCGATACTCACCTCCCTCGTCGGATCCCACGGCGATCTGGCAGGGAGGAAGCCTGCCCATGTGATTTACATGGGCAGGCGAGGCTGATGACGTCGCCACGCTGCGTGGTGACGTCATCAGAAGGTGCCCCCATGTAATTCAATGGAGGGGAGGGGGGGCTCCTTCGGAGCCCTCTATCTCCCCAACCATTGAAGCTAGCAAAATGCTTTTTGCACCGCTGAAAAGGGGAGAGTCTCCCCTTTTCAGCGGTGTATAGCATTAACCGTTTCGCCGCCGGATCACGTTTTAGCGCGAATTGGCGCCAAAACGCGATTCGAACCTGGAGGGGGGCTGACATCTTGGATGTCAGCCTAGCCTCCAGGTCCCCCCCACCCACTGACAACCTCACCATATGTGTGAGGATGTCAGTGGGCCAGTTAACCCCCTAGCTGCCATGTAGAGATAAGGGGATCCTAAGGATCCCTTTATCTCCCGATCCATGGCAGCTAGATGGTCATATTTGACATCATTTGAAAGGCCTGATCATGGCCTTTCAAATGATACCAAACATGACCAGGTTTGGTTTAAAAATTTTTTTTTAAAAAAAATAATAAAAAAAATAATAATAAAAAAATTAAATAAAATAAAAAAATGTGTTTTTTTTTTTTTAATTTTTTTTTGTCTGGGGGGGTTTAGTTAAATAGGACCTAGGCTGACATCTCAAAATAATTAGCACAAAATGGTCAGAATGAGCGCAGCGCACATAGGTGAACTGGCTCAGCAGTGAAAGGGTTAAAAGGTAAAAACATGTAAAAATTGGGTATTTCTATTCTCGGGATAAAATTTGGAAACTATTTAGCCGGGGTCTTTATTGGTGGTTATAGCTTTAGGAGATTAAATTACGAAAAAGTGTGTTTTTACAATTTTTTTTCATCATATTTCATATTTTTTTTATATTCAATTATTGGATATGATGGAAATAATGGTATTTCTAGAAAGTCCATTTAATGGCGGGAAAAAGGGTGTATAATATGTGTGGGTTGAATAAACGAGTAAGAGGAAAATTTGACCTAAACCCTAACAGCGCAGAAACGTAAAAACAGCAGCGGTCACTAAAGGACGGATTTGTGTAAAACCGCCCGGTCACTAAGGGGTTAAGGGAGCGTTTGAAGGAAGGGAAACTAGGGGAAAGTTTGACAGTACAAGGGAGAGCGTTCCAGAGGATGGGGGCTGCATGCGAGAAATCCTGCAGTCTATAATGGGAAGAGGTGATGCGGGGAGCAGCTAGGTGCAGATCATTGTTTGATCTTAGGGAGCGGGCTGGGTTGTATTTGGTGATTAGTGGGGAGCTGAGTTAGTGAGAGCTTTGTAGGTCAGGGTAAGGATTTTAAATTTAATTCTGCAGTGGATGGGGAGAGAGTGAAGAGACTCGCAGAGAGGAGCGGCAGGGACAGAGCCGCGGGTGAGGTGAATAAGCCTGGCAGAGGCATTTAAGATGGACTGGAGAGGTGGGAGAAGGGAGTGGCAGCTAGAAGATTGTTACAGTAGTCAAGTTGAGTAGTCAAGTTGGGAGATTTCAAGGGTGTAGATGAGTTGTTTTGTGGTGTCAGCGGTAAGAAATGTCCGAATTCTGGAAATATTACGTATTTGGTTGCGGCAGGAGGAAGAGACTGATTGTGAGGGATGAAGGAAAGAGCAGAGTCAAGTGTAACTCTGTGACCGCTTAAATTAATGTCAATGTGTCTGACATTGAACATACCCTTTACAAAATTTTGGTTAACTTTCCCGAAGGACAGAAATGAAATGATTGTTCTTGATTTGCTAGTATTTGGAACATAGAACCCACAGTACTTCAACAACACACATAGAACTTCAACAATAACTGCCAATCAGGGATTTCTTCTGTTATTTTTATATCACGTGTAGTAACTCGGCGCCGACTTGACATCTGACAAGGTACTTGCCAGGGGCATCTTAAACTGGTGTTCACTGGCACGCAGCATGCTCCAGGGGGAGACAGAACTCTGCTATTCTCCTTCGAGAGAAGTACCGTAGTTACACACTAAATACAATGGACACTTGTACCCAAGATTGAAGAGGCAAAAAAAAAAAACTTGCCTTTGCTTCTCATCAGAAACATGTGTGTCTTTATTATTTTTTTCACTTGTGAATTTTTTTGTTTATGTAAAAGATTTTTTAATGCATTAACTTCCTCATCTACAATTTTTTAAAAATATTCTTATACTCATTATTATTATTGGTTATTAATGTCCTAGCTGCCCTGTTAGGTGGAATGTGTACCATTCATTTCTTTTTGTTTTCTAATATTTTTGACACTTTCCCCTCCAGCAAACCTCTTTCATTCTAAATTCAGCTTTTTTTTTTTTTTTTTTACTCCTGTGTCTCAATTCAGAGAGATGTCGGCAGATAAGAACCTTTCGGCCCATCTAGTCTGCCCAATTACATGGATACTTTACCTGGATTTATCTTTTGTTTAGGATAGCCTATGCCTATCCAATGCCTGCTTAAATTCAATTACTGTTTTGGCCTCTACCACTTCTACTGGAAGACTGTTCCATGTATCCACCACCCTCCCAGTAAAATAATGCTTCCTTATGTTACTTTTAAACCTTTGCCCCTCTAATCTAAGACTATGTCCTCTTGTTTTGCTACTTTGTTTTCGTTTAAATATACTCCCTTCCTCTACCTTGTGGATTCCCTTTACGTATTTAAATGTTTCTATCATATCTCCTCTGTCTCGTCTTTTTTCCAAGCTGTACATGTTAAGATCATTAAGCCTTTCCTGGTAACTTTTCTCCTTCAAGCCGTACACCATTTTAGCAGCCCTTCTCTGAACTCTCTCTAAGAGGTCTATATCCTTCTGGAGATACGGTCTCCAGTACTGCACACAGTACTCCAAGTGAGGTCTCACCAGTGCTCTGTACAGTGGCATGAGCACTTCCCTTTTCCTACTGCTAATACCTCTCCCTACACAACCAAGCATTCTGCTAGCATTTCCTGCTGCTCTATTACATTGACTACTTACCCTTAGATCCTCTGAAATAATGACCCCTAAATCCCAACCCTCAGATGTTGAGGTTAGGACTGTATCAAATATTCTATATTCAGCCCTTGGGTTTTTACGTCCCAGGTGCATTATCTTGCACTTATCCACATTAAAACTCAATTGCCACAGCTCCCACCATTTTTTTAGTTTACCTAAATCATTTGTCATTTGGCTGATCCCTCCAGGAATGTCAACCCTGTTGCAAATCTTTGTGTCATCAGCAAAAAGACATACTTTACCATTAATACCTTCTGCAATATCACTAATAAAAATATTAAAGAGAATGGGTCCAAGTACTGACCCCTGAGGTACCCCACTGGTAACAAGACCTTGCGCCGAATAATCTCCATTTACCACAACCCTCTGTTGCCTGTCAGCAGTGTTTTTATACACTGAGGAAAGTCTAAAAATCTTGCAAGAAACAAATATAGCATAGAGAGCAAATTTTGGACATAAACATTGGTGGTGTGCATAGCGGGACCCTATATGGGAAAATATATATGGGTAAATGTATTACCAATGTAATTGGTCCTTTTGGAGGCTGGAGCACATGCAGTGAAGCTCCTATCTCCATTATATATGCATCTGGCTTCCTCCAGTTGTGACGACCCCATGTTGTGGACCTGTTAGTCTGTGACGGAAAATGCTCTAGCTAAATCTAAAGCAGTGATTTGGACAATTGTCCGTGAGATGTTCTGTGTACATATACTCTCTGTTCCGAAATAAAGTCTATGTCTTGCTCCCCAATGGCTTGTTTTTTGTTGTAGTGGGGAAAAAAGGAGACATGGAAGGCTCTGGGTCTTAAAATCCGTGACATGTTTGAGCAAAGCATAGGATGTGCAATAGTCTAGTAAGCTCATGTCATATCAGGAGAATTAATTGTCATAAAATTGAAATAAGTTATAAAATTGTTACAGATTTTTATCGCAAAATCAGGGCACATTATTGTTTGACAAAAAACTGTGCCGAAACTCACACTATTGCTTATTCTCGACTCACATTTGGGTTTCCTGTAAGTTCCTGACTGGATTCCTCAATTGGTCGAGACAGTAGACTGGACTATTGGTGCGTATTGGGTTGGTTGCAGGTAGGCAGTACGATGAGCCTGGGGCAGGCCTGTGATTGGCTGGATCACAGCTGTGAACCAGAGCTTGGCCAGAGTAGGCCACCTTGGGAGATCCTTCAGGCAATCTTCGAGCCGTGCATGGCCTTTGTGCCCCACATGGCATTTGGGCATGTCCGAATGTTGTATGATACAACATTGCATGACGATTCAGGTAGACCAAGGCCAGCCCCAAAACAGCACTTTTTTTAAGAATACTAAAATAATCGGGCCCTCAGCATGACACGGGGTTCATTAGAGGAAATCTCATAGAACAGAGCAAAAGCAGGTCACGCTACTAAGGTGGATTTTCACAGATTGTGGAGCTACACCATGTTCCAAAGACCATAAAACTCTGAAATAAGGAACGTTGGGAGTCCAGAGCATCTGGATTTGGGGTGCTCAGCTTGTTCTGCCTGTAATTTCCTGGGATATCTTGTTTCTACACATAGCTACGTTTGTGTATTGGTTTTGGATTAAATAATCTCTATTAAGCGTTCTATGTAGCAAGTTTAAAAAAAAAAAATACCCGTAAACCAATAATTCAGACATTGTATTTGTCCCGTATTGGCTCAAAAGCTCTTGAAATCCTGTATGTGTATATATATATATGGGCTAAAATCCGGACACATTTATTGTAAGGTATAGTATATAAACTGCACTATTTGCGAGGAAATAATTACAAAGAAAATTGAGAAAAAATGCAAATCCCCCCCCCCCGTTTTTTTACATGTATATATAAAATATATATGTTTAATTCTGTGCAGATAAATGGTGTCGCAAATAAACCCTGTTAAAAAGGAACTAATTAAGACTGGGGCCACATGGGCGTACCAGATGTGTCTGCCGTCTTTGTGCGGACATACTTGGGGACACCACACAATGTGCGAAATTTTGATGTTGCAGTTAAAAAAAGTAGATAAATATGGAAGTTGAAGAAGCTGTTGCGTTTTGTAGACCTATCTCAACGTGCTACTAGCGGTTTCACGTTGCGCCAGACGCATTTGGTGCACCCATGTTGCCCAACCTAAGGTGAAACAATAGACGGGCACAGTGCCAGTTTTGCCTCAGTCACTAAAAGGGTTATTCACTGAGCGACAAACCTGCTGGTGAATTTCACCGTACGGTGCAATTTCGTGGCAGTTCGGTTATTCAATAAGCTGTCAATTCCCCAAATACTGCAAAATATGGTGCCGTTTGCCACAGATCGCGCAATTCAGCAATCTCCGGCAGCAGAAAAATTGTCCCACGGAGAAGTAATGGTTAATCTATTCAGAGAACACCGAAGTGTCAGTGAAATGCCCTGATTATCGGTGGTTCAGTTCGACAGGTTTAAACGGGCGACTCCCGTAGGATTCAATGTAAAAAAAATATTATCCTTTTTTTTTCTTCAAACATTTAGTCTTTTCATTTTAAGCAAACCGTCTTTTTATTTATTTATTTTAAGGAATTTTTAGGGAATTTTTTTAGGTGAAATTTTCGATTCCTTTTTTTTAAAGGCATTTTCTTTTTATTGTGTAACAGACCTTTTGTTATTATTATTATTTTATAGGACCTTTCTTATTATATCAATGCATTTTCATGGTTCTATACGCCTTTTAACCACCCTAGCATTCCAATTCTGACATATTTTATACTGTATGTGAGAATCGGAATAATTTATTTGGCCCCCTAGTGGTATCAGTGTGGTTCGGGGTTAATTTCAGTGCTGAAAGCAGAAAAACCCCGAGCCACACTCGGGCTGCCGCTGGATACGTTGCCTGTCCCTGCTCTCCCTCACTGTCCCCATTCTCCGGCGATCGCAACGTTTTACTTCCTGGTTCCCTTCTCGCGAGCAGGGAACCAGGAAGCAGAACGCCGCGATCGCCGGAGCAGAATGCGATCGAGGAGGTCAGTGAGGAAGCGCAGAGACAGGAAATTTATCCAGCCCGAGTGTGGCTTGGGGTTACCGCTTTCAGCACTGAAAGTTAACCCCGCGCTACACTTGGGAATATCGCCAGGGAGGATAAAGAATAGCAGAGTTGGGGGGGTTCTGCAGTTTGGCGGGCTGATCGGCGGCATACAGCGGTCTGTTCGGCAGTGGTCTTTGGCGGCTCCACATTCGGCACACTTCGAGGACCCTGTGTTGACTAGTGAATTCATTGCATGGTCGGCGAACTGGAATCGATGAACAAGAAAGCGCTGAAATTTCACTGCATTCTGAATAACCCTTTAATATCACAGGAAATTGGAAAATTCTCTCCGTCAACAGGGGGTTAAACTATATAAATGAGACGGAAGAGTCTAATAAACTAAGTCACGAAGAAGCAGTGCCATTTATTACAAGGTGCGTAAAGAAATGGACGGTATCTACGCCAATAAACATACTGTACCTGAGCCCGTTCTGGTGGTTTCAATCTTGGTGCCAGCAGACCCTTTGTTTAGCTTTGTTATGATAACCGACATCCTACTCATTGGATATTACGCATTATCTGTAAAGTCACATGCAGGTATTTTAGATTGCTCATCCACAGTGGTTAACACACTTGGCATTGTATATAGAAAGGGGAGCTGCAATGTGTCAAGTTGGGCACAAAAACCCAAGTTAAAAGCATTCCTCCAATAATATTTTGGAACAATTACGCTCATGCGAAGATGGAAACCAAATGTGTAACTTGAGATGTCGAAGCTTCTGAGAAAAAAAAGAAAGAAGAAAAAAAAACGTACTTAACGTACAAACGTTAAGTGAAATAACTGGCTAATACTGAAAATGACATCTAAATGGACTTCCAGTAAGCAAAGAGGTTTTTATACCGGAAAATCAGTAAAAAATCAGTAGCAACAATTGCTCGGCGTTCTCTTTGCAAAATAAAGGCAGGTTATTCATTTCAAATAACAAAATACTTTAATATTAAAATGCCCCCCAGGGAATTACATAAACCACACAACAAGAAATTTGTGGTGAGATCTGCCGGGGTAGAGTACTATAAATTCCACTTTTGGCTGACTTTCATTAAAAAAAAAAAAAAAAACAGAAAAAAAATCATTTAAGGGAAAATGTTTTGGGATGTAAGAGACGAAATATGTGGATGTTATGAGTCAGGACATATTGGCAGACTTTAATATAAAAAAAATATTCTGCGCTTGGGAAAGATTGCAATTTTTTTTCCTCTTTAATAGTTTTTCTTCTTGAGATTTAATGCATTGATATCAGTCATACGGTTTATTCCGAACTCCTTGACTGTTGTTTCAAATCTCCGAAAGAATAAAATAAAGTTATGAGATGGATTTAAACCGCACAAATAAATAGAGAAAAAGCACATTGAGCTCTGTAAAATAAGGATACCAGGTCAGGTGGAGGTGAAAGCACTTTGAGACGTTGAAGGTTTGTACGCCGAACGATCATTCTTGGTTAGCTGCAGGATCCACAACTAAGAACCCTATTCCAACATTGGGAGAGAAGGGGGTGAAGCGCCCACCGGAAATTAGTGTCTATCCCACTCGCTGGATGTTGTGTGTGGGGGTTTCTCTAAATACCCAAATGACAATTGGACAAAAAGATACAACACAGCGCTAAAAGACCTGAGTCCGCAAGAAAGTGGGGTAGACACTTTATATGTCCATAAACAGTAGTCCTTATCTTCAGGAGCAGATCTTCTTAAGAATACAGATGGGGTATACACTGCAGGTGAAAACAAAGAGAGGACCAAAATTGTGCAGTATAACAGCACCCAAGATGAGAGTAACTTGTATTTGTGTTTAACTCACATTCTGGGGAGCCTACAACCGTCTCTCAGGAGTGTAGCAGACAGGGACTTATAACAGGTGCCCATAAACCCTTCGATTCACTTCTCCGGGATTTGCCAGAAGAAGAAAAAAGAAGGCCGCTCACTCCCAGGACCCTCAGGCCGGATCTCCTCTCTGGATTCACCAGGTGGATCTGCAGCCTCACAGGGCTCAGGACACAAAGGACAAAGGGGATCCCTCAGTGGCATACAAAGGAAATAAACTATTCAGTTACAATTTCTTTTCACTGAGGAAGCGCAAGTGTAGTGCGAAA
Organism: Leptobrachium leishanense; assembly: GCA_009667805.1. NCBI lineage: Eukaryota > Metazoa > Chordata > Amphibia > Anura > Megophryidae > Leptobrachium > Leptobrachium leishanense. The sequence goes on along the minus strand of CM019063.1, from coordinate 5,711,808 downwards.
CGCGTTTTATTTTATATATGTTTTTATTAATGCACCATGGAAGAAAGCGGTTAGCAGTTGATGGGTCTCATTTTACTTTTTAATAAATGCATGAATTCAGAGCAAACTGTGCAAATTCATTGATCCATCAAACCCATGACACAGGCACAGGGAATGGTTTTATTACGTGGTAGCAAATGATTTTCTTTGCATGTACCAACTACCTTAATATGGTTTGAGTCACTTGAGTTCCTCAGGGACCTCTGGCTGTTCTGAAGGAAAAAGAATGACTCATCTTATACTAGAAAGATAATAAGAAATACTCTTATTAGATCAAGCGGTTTGAAGTATAGCAGACGTTTTTTATATAGCATATATTTTTTAAATATATATATATATTTAGAATTCTATGTGTATATGAAATGAAATTTGTCAGTACTTTAAACTATAGCATTAAATGCATCAAAGTGAATACAGGTTGATCATTTCTTAGCCAGAATACGAGGGACCCAAAGTGTCTTGGTTTTGAGATATATCGGATTTTGCAATGTTTGCATATAATAATGAGATATCTTTAGGGACAGGATCCAAGTCTAAACACATACACCTTATACACACTGCCTGAAGTGCATTTTATATAGAATTTGTAATAATTCTGTCACCCGTCACATGAAGTCAGGGGTGGAATCTCCCACCTATGGTGTCATATTAGACCCAAATCTATCCTTTGGCCCCCACATTGAAAAACTTTCATCTAAAATTTACCCCAAACTAGTTGCCCTGTACAGAAACAAATCCTGCCTGAGCTCCGCAGTAAGAAAGCAGAGTGTACAACAAATGCTTATGCCAGCTATTGAATACGGAGATGTAGTGTATGCAGCCGCCCCGCAAACGCACCTCCAGAAACTTACTACATTGTATAACTCATTCTGTCACTCTTTGCTACATATAATATAACTACATGACCCACCATTGGGACATGTTAAAAGAGCTAAACTGGCCATCGCTGGAATCTAGACGCACCCTTCGCCTTTCCAACCTTGTGTTTAAGAGCTTTTCTGGGAAGCTACCACCCTACCTGAATAGGCTGCTTCCCTCAGCAGTTCCCTCATCCTATAACCTCCGATCCAGGACCTGCACCTTACTTGCAATACCACAATACAAAAAGCAAGTGGCTCGATCCTCATTTTCCTACAGAGCACCACAATTATGGAATAACCTCCCAGACACCGTCAAATCTTCCCCCAGCCTAAAGTCCCTTAAGAGCTCCCTATTAACATACCTCAATAAGGAATGCACCTGTAAACATGTAACATAGTGACTGTATTTCCTACATATTTATTTTCTGTTAATCTGTATATTTGTTTTGTGTTAATTTCTTGCATTTTACTACTTTGTATTTCTGTAACAATGTTCTTGAACCCAGGACATACTTGAAAACGAGAGAAATCTCAATGTATCCTTCCTGGTAAAATCCTTTATAAATAAATAAATATTGGGGCTCTAAAATGATTTTGAAGTACTTTGGCTTAGTCTACACAAATCTATATGCAAAAGGATGTCTGGCTTCTAATGTGTAATGTTAATTTTGACAGCAAATCTTAATTCAGTTTTAGTCATAGTCTCCTGACTAAAATGCCATTTAGTTTTAGTCATATTTTAGTCATGTGAATTGTTTTAGTCTAGTTTAGTTGACTAAATGTCACAAAATGTTTGTCGACTAAATCTAGAGTAGATTTAACTAAAATCTTAAGGGTATTAAAGTGTATTATTATTTAAGCATTTCTCTAGAATTTCTGCACACATTCTATATTCAAGTAACCTGAACATAGAGAATCCATCATTTCTCTCTTGCTTGAGATTAGTCCTGATTGGATCTCTTAATAACTAGTCCCTTCCTAACATTTTACTCTAGTTTTTATTAGTCGACTAAAATGTCAATAGATTTTCATCATAGTTTTAGTCGTCATAACTTACAGGTCTATTGACTAAAAAGTGAAACTCTGGAGAACTGGCAGGAGAAGAGAACAATTTAGACCAAATAGCTGATTTGGAAAGTGAGGTAAATGGGAGAATTTTTTTGGTTTTGCTATTTTGACCTAGAATTTTCACTTCTCCGGTCATTCTCCTGAGTTTCACCTTTCTCTTAATAGACCTGTTAGTTTTTATTTAGTTTTAGTCTAGTTTTAGTCCCAAAAATAACTTGGTCTACCAAGTCGTCAACGAAATTAACGTTGCTAAGGTGTAGTTGGTTCTAAAGTTTTTTTTACTGGCTCTTAAGTTTGATAAAAGTTATGCAAGACCTTGCACTGCAGCAGAAATGAGTGTCATTGGCAAGTGCAATGGGCACAGAGATCATTAGTTTTATATCCAAACGTGCTTTGGGGCGTATTCCTCAGAAATCTTCTCTAGTGAACAGATAGAGATGTCCACACATCATTTAACCCTTTCGCTGCTGAGGCTTTTCCCGCCTCTGTGCTGAGGTCATTTTTACTGGTTTCGCTCATAGAAACATAGAAACATGTCGGCAGATAAGAACCTTTCGGCCCATCTAGTCTGCCCAATTACATGGATACTTTACCTGGATTTATCTTTTGTTTAGGATAGCCTTATGCCTATCCCATGCTTGCTTAAATTCAATTACTGTTTTGGCCTCTACCACTTCTACTGGAAGACTGTTCCATGTATCCACCACCCTCTCAGTAAAATAATGCTTCCTGATGTTACTTTTAAACCTTTGCCCCTCTAATCTAAGACTATGCCCTCTTGTTTTGCTACTTTGTTTCCTTTTAACCCTTTCGCTGCTGAGGCTTTTCCCGCCCCTGTGCTGAGGTCATTTTTTACCTGTTTTGCGCATCATGTTTAAACCTGTTTTGAAGGCTTATTTTAGTATATGACATCGACATATTATATATCGTTCTTTCCGTCAGACTCGGTAGATTCATAATATGTCATTATTATATGTATACGTTATGTCATGTTTGTATATTATAACAAAAAATGCAATAAAATATGTATTTTCAATAATTTACAGCGTGTAAAGTGTTTTTTTCCACATTTTAACATGCGAGCAATTGCGGTTATATTTTGTATGGGGTGCGCTTGTTAAAAAAATTAGAGATGGGGTCTCGTTACATTTTTTTTTGGGGAAAATGACACCATTTTTAACAAACGCACCGCATACAAAAATCGTTAATGCAGCATCATTGTTCACATTATAATTGAAATGGGAACAATATTGCTGCATTAACAAACCAAAAAAATAAAAAAAAAGTGTTTATTTTTTTTTTAATTTTTTTTTTTTTTTTTTTTTTTTTTTTTTTTTACAATTTTTTTACTTTCATGTTTGGTATCGTTGGAACGGCCATGCTCTGGCCGATCCAACGATATCAAAATTTAACCCCTAACTGCCACGGATCGGGAGATAGGGAGTTCATTGGAACTCCCTATCTCCACAGTTCGTGGCAGTTAGGGGTTAATGCTAGGACTGGCGTCATCGTGCTGCGCACGATGACGCCAGTCCTCTGGGGGAGTTCCCGGAAGCTTGGCCGACATCCAAGATGTCGGCCAGCTCCCGGGAAGGATCGCAAATCGGCGCTTTTCAGCGCCGATTTGCGATCCAGCTCCCCAGGGGTTAATGCCAGGCATCATTTGGAAGGGCAGGCTGTGCCCTTCCAAATGATGCCTGGGTTAAGCCCCTGTGAGCCGCCGATCGGGAGGGAGAGAGGTCCGAAGGACCTCCCCCCCCTCCCTTTCAGGCGCCTCCTCCGCAAATGCGGGGGGGCGCCTGAATTAGGTGTCATCGCGGGGGCGCGATGACACCTAATAATGGCGGCCACTGCTCCGGATGCCGGGCTGACATCCAGGATGTCAGCCCGCACCGGAGGGGCCAGCGATCGGCCGGAACCCGGCCGAACGCTGACCCCAATGCGAGGACGCGCTCAGCGCGTCCTCCGCATACCAGCGGGAATGCTGAGGACGCGCTGAGCGCGTCCTTAGCATTCAAGTGGTTAAATATACTCCCTTCCTCTACCCTGTGGATTCCCTTTACGTATTTAAATGTTTCTATCATATCTCCTCTGTCTCGTCTTTTTTCCAAGCTGTACATGTTAAGATCATTAAGCCTTTCCTGGTAACTTTTCTCCTTCAAGCCGTACACCATTTTAGTAGCCCTTCTCTGAACTCTCTCTAAGATGTCTATATCCTTCTGGAGATACGGTCTCCAGTACTGCACACAGTACTCCAAGTGAGGTCTCACCAGTGCTCTGTACAGTGGCATGAGCACTTCCCTTTTCCTACTGCTAATACCTCTCCCTACACAACCAAGCATTCTGCTAGCATTTCCTGCTGCTCTATTACATTGACTACTTACCCTTAGATCCTCTGAAATAATGACCCCTAAATCCCTTTCCTCAGATGTTGAGGTTAGGACTGTATCAAATATTCATCATGTTTAAACGCGTTTTGAAGGCTTATTTTAGTATATGACCCAGACATATTATATATCGTTCTTTCCGTCAGACTCGGCAGATTCATAATATGTCATTATTATATGTATACGTCATGACCTGTCTGTTTATTATAACAAAAAATGCAATAAAATATGAATTTTCAATAATTTACAACGTGTAAAGTGTTTTTTTTTCACATTTTAACATGCGAGCAATTGCGGTTATATTTTGTATGGGGTGCGCTTGTTAAAAAAATTAGAGATGGGGTCTCGTTACATTTTTTTTTGGGGAAAATTACACGATTTTTAACAAACGCACCGCATACAAAAATCGTTAGTGCAGCATCATTGTTCACATTGTAATTGAAATGGGAACAATATTGCTGCATTAACAAACCAAAAAAAAGAAAAAAAAATTGTTTATTTTTTTCTTTATATTTTTTTTTTTTACAAAATTTTTCACAGTAGTGTTTGGTATCGTTGGAACGGCCATGCTCTGGCCGATCCAACAGTACAAAACTTTAACCCCTAGCTGCCACGGATCGGGAGATAGGGGGTTCCAATGAACTCCCTATCTCCACCATTGGTGGCAGCTAGGGGTTAACTCTAGGACTGGCGTCATCGTGCTATGCACGATGACGCCAGTCCTCAGGGGGAGTTCCCGGAGGCTTGGCCGACATCCAAGATGTCGGCCAGCTCCGGGAAAGGATCACGAACCGGCGCTTTTCAGCGCCGATTCGTGATCCGGCACCCCAGGGGTTAATAACAGCCACCGTTTGGAAGGGCAGGCTGTGCCCTTCCAAGCGGTGTCTGTTTTAACCCCCTGCTCCGCGGCGATCGGGAGGGAGAGAGGTCCTGAATTAGGTGTCATTGCGTCGCCGCGATTACACCTAATGTCCCCGCAGGGCTCCCGAGTGCTGGGCTGACATCCAAGATGTCAGCCCGCACCGGGGGGGTACAGCAATCCGCCGGAATCCGGTGGATTGCTTCCTCCTGTGCTCGGACGCGTCCGTAGCACAGGAGAACCACTTGGCTGGACACGCTGAGCGCGTCCTTAGCAGCCAAGTGGTTAAAGACATGTGTTCACAGTTGTGCATCATTAAAGTTCACCGCAAGAGTTTATTTACTAACCAACGGTCTTTGAATGAAGTGCGGTGAATTCACTCTTTAAGAGACTGTCGCCGCAATTCGTCTTACTTTTCAACATTCTTCCCACCATAAATTCTGCAGAAGTTGTCTAACATAGGTCTCAGCTCAGGTGTAAATGGGGTGTCCACTGCAGTTTCTGTCATAGTAACTTAATGTAGATTTCACCAAAGATTCCTCATGTATTTCAGTTGATGTGGTCTAGCCCTGTTTCCAGCCAATAATCTCAACAATGTTATCTATTGAGATTGCCACTTTGGCATCGTCCATGCCTGCAGCACTGGTGAAACAACAATAAACTAAGAATATTAGCAGTTTGAGCCATTTTCAGTAGAGTAACGCTAGTATCCATGTTCACCATCGTTTGCAGGAACTCTGCTTTCCAGTGTTGGAGTTTCCTTCTGTGGCGAGCTGAAGTTCACATTAGTTGCAACAACACTTTGTAATGTAACTTTTCTGTACCGACTGGATGGAGTAGAGGTAACATCACTGCTCTATAACCGTGGAGACCCAGGTTCAATCCCAGCCAGGGCATCTCTCCAGTAAGTGTCCTTGGGCAAGACACCTAACTGTACTTACTTGCCTACCACGCAATATCGGCTGTGGAGTCCAGTGGTAACGTCTCTACCCTTCGACTGTGGAGAAGCAAGTCAAAATACCATTCAGCACATCCCTCCGATACAACTTTGGAGAAGTCTCGACTTTACGAGAAGCAGGTTCAACCTAACCACCAGGTTGCTGCTCTACAATCATGGAAAGACTACTCGATCCTTGGGCAAGACGCCTAATGATATGGATGCACCTACCTCACAAAAATACTTGTAGATTTCATAGATTGTAAGTTCCCTTGGGAACAGGGTCCCCCTGAATCAGGTCATCATCCATATGTGGTATTCCAATATATCGACCCCTTGTACACTGATCTTGTAAAGCGCTGCAGAATATCCCAATCCCAAAGGAATACTGATTCTAGTCCAAACTCACCCAATTAATAGCTGAAGCTCCATGTAGGGTGAACACTAAAGTTAGAATGACTTTAGAGTTTACCATAGGACAATACACATAGAAAGGGTGATGGAAAGAACACAAAGGTAAAACATGCCCCTACATCACCATTTTGATAAGCCCCCCTCTCCCACACACACACCCTGGCATAACAGACAAATGATGGGGATGGTGGCGGAGAGATATATGGTTTAAGACAGTTCCTGGGGGATTGAATGGAAGCATGGAGAAACAAAGGAACCATTTATGTACAAATGATGGAAAGAACAAAGTGTATACAACATGACATTCTACAATAAATACATTACTGAATAATACAACACAGACAACACAAACACCCTGTACCTAGAATTGTAGGTACAGGATGACCTTATCATAGGAGAGGGCTGGGGAATAAGATGAAACATCAGGCCCACACCACCAAAAGCATCTTTAGGTCCATGTACCCCAAGTCTCAAGTGACTACCATCAGACAGTGATTTTTACCATTGAATGCAACATCGGTGAATGGCTCTTTGTGTGCTACCCCATTAGAGTCATCGATCACACAACAGTACTGAACAAGAGTAAAGCGAGTGCTACAGTGAAACAAAGTAAAAAATGCAAATCACAAAGGTATCTACACGAAAGTGTTTTTTTCTTTTATTTCTCTGGTTTTCTGTTGTTGCTTGTTGAGGACATGTCTCACAGGGTAAGATCACAGGAGACGTGTCTGACAAGGAGATGACACGTTAACCGCATTCAACCTAACGCTGAATATTTTTACTGAAACCGTGACGCTTTATCCTTTCTCCTATATTACAGGAGAGGACGTAAAGGCATGGACAGGGTTGCGTAACAATTTAGATCATACTAAAATATGTGTGCTCCTACACCTGATGGATGCTGTTTTTAAAATAATTAAGTAAACTACTTGTTTCCCTTTTCTTCGGTTTTTGTTTAAGTTAGCCAAACATTGTACAGTGTATCCGCGAGATCCCACATGAAAAGTATGTGGGAGTTTGCGGAAATGTCCACTGATGCTTATGGGGTTAGTTCAGTGACATTCGTAAAGCCGTGTGTGCCTTGATTTTGAGCAAATACAGATCGGTTTCATCCAAGCATCTGTTGACGTACTAACAGCATGTGAGAGCCTGACTCTTGGGGTAGAAGTGGAGGAGCAATGCCAAGTGACAGCTGCGTACTTCTACCGAGGGAGGGTTAGGACATGCCAAAATGATGTGAGAACCTCAGGGTGACAAAGTAACTAGGAATTAAGTAGGAGATTCATATTCACTGCGGGAAAGTATTGTATATGAAAGCAGAATATCTTGGAGGTTGTTTTAATAATAATTGCTTTCAAAATAGTCAAAACAAGGAAAAATTGATTCATTTCAACCAGAAGTTGTATGTTTCTTTCCGAAGTTCTCCACCTGTGTTTAGACTCTTGTATTTCCTACTCAAAATGTAGATAAAGTAAAATGCTTTATTTTATATATATTTTTTGCCGTTAACCATATCAATAAGTCACCCCCAGACTCTTGAAAAAAATACACAAAGAACTATCAACTTACCGTTTTTATCATTATGGAAACTTACAGTTTGCATTAGAAAACAAATTTCAATAAAACACAAAGGGCCCTATTCCAAAGTTGGTGCTAACTTAACCAGACTGTTGTAAACATAACGGGCAATATTAAATATTTTTTAAATGAAAACTTCATTTATTGAAGTTCAAGATGATAAAAATTAGACCAGTGTACTAGTCATTACACACACAATGATAAAAAATGTAACATGAAAAATAAATCAAAATTATTTGTCCTAATTAACTAGCTTGCGCTAGATGAATCCAGATACAGATGCATATAATAGCAGTAATTGAAAAAATCCCTAGACGATTCAGATAAAGAAATATTTGAGAAATAGTAAAATTTGCTCATACAATAGACTTAATTCTTTTTTTTTTAGTTTTTTTTTCTTCCCCTTTTTTTCTTTACTTTTTTTTTTTGTATTCAAAATTTTATTCTAAAAGGGAAAACAGATACACGAAATTAATCGAAAAGCGGTCCAAGAAGAAGAATCCAAGAGGTACATCTGATAAACAAAACAGTCAGGCGATAGGCCACATAGACGAGGGACCTCAGGTTGGTATCCGCAACTAAAACAATAAATTGTCAAAATCCAGAGATGGTCAGTCCACTAAAAAGATCAAGAGCTGCAGTGGGATAAATGAGCGGAATGTATCATTATATCAGGAAAAGACTGGTAGTCGTATGAGGAAGCAGAGGATTTTTTTAAAAAAGGGGGAGGGGATGGGGGTGTAGGCAGGAGGGGAAAGGGACTGTAGGGAAGGATAAGGGAGAGTACACCAACAACATGCCACAAGGAGCGTCGCCGCCACTAGTATCAGCCACAGCAGGAGACTGCGATGGAAAGAAGGGGAGTCTATATCCATTCCCACTATAGGTAGAAACTTACATGTACGCTCACAGCCGCAGGAGACCCACCCCCGGAGACCCAGGAAAGAAGGGCGCAGCCCAGAGTCGCCATCTCACTCCCAGCCAGCGCCTCAATCAAAGTCTACCATCCACCATCTAAATGACTGGGGTCAAGAGGTCATCATTAAGATGCTGACGTAGTGAATTCGACGAGTTGAACTGCAACCACTAGAACCATGTGTTATAAAATTCCGGGAGAGCGCCCTCATGCGATGCGATTCTCTCTTCAACCCGATACAGTTCATCCACTTGAGATATCCATTCTCTCAATGAAGGGACCGAAGTACGCCTCCAATGTCTCGGCACCAACTGCCATGCCGTCAGCAGTAGAGGAAACGCCACCGACATCTTAAACGAAGCCGTCGGTTGGCCCGTGAGTAATAGCAAGAAAGTCCGGGGGGTAAGGTCCAGGGAGAGATCCGTTACCTCATGGATCACATCCTTCACCCATGACCAAAACACCTGAAGAATGGGGCAAGACCACCAAATATGGAGGTAGGAACCAAGTTCCTTGCCGCATCTCCAGCAGTCGGGTCTGTCGTTCCTCTACATTGGTAAAGATGCAGAGGCATAAAATACCATCGAGTCAGTATCTTGTAGGACATTTCATGGTACCGTACAGCCTGTGTGCTGTGATGGGTCAAAAATAACATTGTTTTCCATTCAGTGTCTGCGATCGATAGATTCAGTTCCGTTTCCCATCTGCCTATAAAGGAGGGTAATTCAGTGTCTTTAGCCTGGAGAAGTGAGTAGAGGGTGGAAATACCATGAGTTAAGGGGAGCCCAAGAGAATAGAAACGTTCAAATGACGAGAGCGCGCGCGCCAAGTTGCATCCACCTGGGAGCGAGCGCAAGAAATGGCGTATCTGGCCAAAATTAAACCTCTCCAGAAGAGCTAGTTGTGGGAGGTCAGGCCGCGAGGTGAGGACCTGCAATGTAGGGATATGTGCCACATGGATAGCAAGGAGCCTATTCCCCTCCACTAAATGGCGTTGCAAGGTCTTCCTAACCCCAGGTGTAAAAAGCGGGTTAGACATCAGAGGCATCAACGACGAGGGGCTAGAAGACAGGGCATGTGAGAATTTCAGGCGATCCCATAGCTTTAAAGTAGTCCCAATCAAGGGATGGGAACGCGTTTCCTTCGGTACTGCTCTTGACGGTGGAGTCCACAGCGGGACCACCAAGTCTGCCCCCTCCAAATCCAGCCATCCACCAACGTCACCCGCAGAGGACCAATCCACCAGTCGGTTAAGCTGTGCCGCCCTATAATAGTTAAACAGATCCAGCAATAGACATGTGCATTCGTTTTAGTACTAAAACGATTTAGTCCGAATTTTGGGATAATTTAGTTTTCATATGACTCAAGAGAAACGAAACTGCTCAGTACAAAAAACGAAAGAAACTAAAATAAAATGCACTACATTTTAGTTTCAGTCATTTTTGTGATATTACATTGAGTGAAGGAGACCAGCAATGAAGAGCACAACATCGCAACATCCGAAGTTCTGCACACTCCACATGCCAATGCAGTAGGATGTTCTATACAGAGAGGGGCATTAATTAATGCAGGAGGATGTTCTATACATTATACAGAGAGGGGTATTAATGCAGGAGGATGTTATATACATTATACAGAGAAGGGTATAAATTGAGGAGGATGTTCTATACAGAGAGGGACATTAATTAATTCAGGAGGATGTTCTATATATTATACAGAGAGGGGTATTAATTAATGCAGGTGGATGTTGTATACATTATACAGAGAGGGGTATTAATTAATGCAGAAGGATGTTCTAAACATTATACAGAGAGGAGCCTTTTTTTTTAGCCCTTTAAATCCAGTGGCTGTGAGCGCTGAGATCGGCTGCTTGTTACATTATCTCTCAGTACAATGTATCAGGGTCAGCTGTTACAGTAACTGACTGTAACAGCGCTCAGAGTTTCAGTAAACAAGGAAATAATATTGTTCTAACCTCTTATATATAAAAATATTATTTACTAGTTTTACTGAAACTCTGAGCGCTGTGATGAGCAGCAGTCAGTTACTGTAACAGCTTTGCCTGACACGGGGCAGTATTACAATGTTGGTGCTAACTTAACCAGAGCTGTTGTAAACTGGAAACCTCCATAGGCTATAATGGCTCTGGGAAGTTTACAACAGCTCTGGTTAAGTTAGCACCACTATGTAATATGGCCCACATTGTGCTGAGAGTGAGAGATACTGTAAAAGCAGCGATCTCAGCCCTCTGAGGAGCCACCACTACAATAGTAATTGTATCCTCTGGTTTTCGGATGAATGAAATTAGTTTTCATACTAAAGAACTGAAAACGAATTTCTTTAGCAACTAAATAAATTGCATTTTAGGACTAATCCATTAGTTCAAAACGAAATTTTGTGCTGTGCACATGTCTATCCAGCAATGCCAAAACCGCGGTCCATCTTAGGACGGTAGAGAACCGAGATATGGAGACGAGGTTTTCGGACTGCCATACAAATTTGATCATTTCCGATCTGAGCGATGCAAAAAAGGACCCCGGTAATGCCACCGATACAGCTTGAAAACGGTAAAGGAGGCGCGGCAAAATGTTCATTTTGAACACCGCCACTCGCCCCATCCACGATATAAATTTAGTATTCCAGACCTCCAAATCAGAGCGAAGAGTACTCATGATTGAAAGATAGTTTAAAGGATAGAGGTCTTGAAACGTAGATGAGAGCCAGATTCCCAGATATTTCATCTTTGACTCGCACCAGTGAAATGGAAACCTACCTTTCAGTCCTGCGAACTTGTCAGATGGGATGGAGATGTTCAAAATTTCGGATTTGGACATATTAATTTTTAGCCCGCCAATTTGCCATAGGTGTCAAATGCAGACACCACCGCCGGCAAAGAGTTGTGTACGTCTGTCAGGAAAAATAGTAAGTCATCCGCATAGGCAGTAACTTCATGCAAATGACATACCCCCCTCTGGCCCGGAATTGCAGGATCCTGTCTCACCGCTTCCAGAAAAGGCTCAAGCGACATAGCGAATAGCAATGAGGAGCGGGGGCACCCTTGGCGCGTGCCATTGGATATCTGTAGACTAGCCAAAAGAGCGCCGTTAGCCTTAATCCTGGCCGTGGGGAGTGTATACAGGGCCCGGAGCCATACCCAACATCTGCAAGGTCTGGAAAAGGAAAGGCCAGAGCACCCGGTCAAGCGCCTTCTCGCGTCCGTGGATAGCAGGAGAAGGCGCCGACTCAAGCGTTGTGTGGACTCCACGGCATTGATAGCCCGCTGAGTGCCATCTTTCACCTTCCTGCCTGGTATGAACCCCACCTGATCCGAGTGGACCAATCTCAGGAGGAACGGCTTAAAGTGGTCAGCTAGAATGCGCGCCAGCAGTTTAATGTCACCGTTGAGTGAGATAGGCCTATAATTGGCACACTCTGCGGGGTCCTTCCACGGTTTCGGCGGAACCGATATAGTTGCACATAGCATGTGGGGATGGAAGGGCGTCTCAGTCATAATTGCATTGAAGGTGGACAACATATGAGGGAGTAAGAGATCCCGAAACTCCTTGTAATACTCAACGGGAAGTCCATCCGGGCCTGGACTTTTCCCGTTTTTAGAGGATTTTAACACCGCTGTAAGTTCCTCTGCCGTAATTGGCACATCTAGTTGTTCAGCCTCTGTTTCCAGAAGCCGGACCTTATGTCCTCCACCTGCGGTGTGTCTGACATACTGTATAATGATGCGTAATATTCTTGAAACGCCTCCGATATCTCAGCAGGGTGTAACGTAAGTGCCCCTCCCGCGGTGCGGATCTTCTGGATGTAGGCCGCCTGGCTTTGTTTGCGCAGCATCCGTGCAAGCAATTTCCCCGGTCGATTTTCATGTAATGCGAAGAAGCATTTGGTACGCACAGCGTCCTGCTTAATCTCGAGGGAAAGCAAATCGTTTAAGGATCCTTGCGCTGTCAGTAATTGACTTGGGGTCTCTGCATCCGAATCCCCTCCCCTGCGGAGCTCCAAGGAGCGGATTCCATTCAAGAGGTCAAGTCTTTGCCTTTCTCTAGCCTTCTTCAACGCTGTACCCCTGCTTATTAGATCTCCTCTAACTACTGTCTTGTGTGCTTCCCACACGGTGGGTCTCGCCACTTCCGTCGTTGCGTTTTCCTCAAAATAATGTCAGCATTTCCCGCACACCTTGCACTACCTCTGGATTCGACAGGATGTATTGAGCCGCCATGTACGTTCACGCGGGCGGAACAATGGGGATTGCATACGCACCGATATAGGTGCATGGTCCGACCAGGTGGTTGGAAGGATACTTGTTTCTACAACAAGATATACATGAAATCGAGGAAAGAAAATATAGTCCAGACGAGAGTAAATGCGACGAGGGCCCGAAAAAAAGGTATAGTCGCGGTCTTCCGGATGAAAAGCACTTCAAGTATCCACAAGGGGCATGTCATGTAAGGAGCGTCGCAAAGCACGTAATATGTGCGGAGGCACAGCTGACCGGCCACTGGAAGTGTCCACTGGCGGATTCAATGCTGCATTCATGTCACCACCCACGACAAGTACCCCCTCCTGAAACTGTCGCAGTTTCGACATAATGCGTGCAAAACAAGTCGATTGCGCCACATTGGCGACATAAACCGTGGCGAAAGTATAAGTGACCTCCGCAATGGTCCCCTTCACAAAGAGGAATCGACTTTGGTTGTCTACACAACTATTATATGCAAAAAATTTGAAGAATCACCAGAAAATGGTAGTGACTAGGGATGAGCCGAACACCCCCGAGTTCGGATCGCATTCGAGCTCGAACTTTTCAAAAGTTCGAATTCGAACTCAATACAAGTCAATGGGACTCAAAATTAGATTTTTAGAGTGCCCTCCAAGAGGGCATATATGCTAGATATTTGAAATAAAAGGTGTATGGGGGTCCGGGTAGTGCCCTGGGGGACAGGAAACAAGGACAAAAAGTAAAAAAAAAACGTTTTTAAAGGGACAGTGAGTTTTCCATGAAATAAGGGTTAAAAATAAAAACGAAAAATTCCTTCAAATATCGTGCCTAGGAGGTCCCCATAACCTGCCCGTGAAGTGGCGGATTTGTAGGATGTTGTCGGATATAATCTCTGCACGTGAATACAACACGTTATATATTGGATTTATCAACCAAGCCTCCAATATGTCTATATTGGACTTACTGGACCTATCTCGGCAGTTGCCTCCAATATATCAGGGATTATTATTTCATAAGAAATCCATACGAGACACATATCAATCGTTTATATTTCTTAGAAATTCTCCTGAATTCTTTTAATTGTCTGTGTTTTGCTTTGAAAAATACAATAATCAATAATCGGACAAAAATATATATATTTATTACGTATACAAAAAAGTTTCAAATCTCATATCATAAACAAAAATTTATAAACCACAATCCATCAGCATATAAAAACTAGCTTCACAATATATGTATCTCCGGTTAGTAACTGCATATATGTTTAATATCATTTACCTTATCAGTTAGTAACTAATACACAAATGGTTAATAAACATTTCTGCTTAATACAACATGCATTTCCCAGCAAACAATGTTTAACCAGCCAGCTCTTATAGATATATATATATATTTCTATGCTACATGGATCAACAAAAGATGATATATATGATGATATATATTTAATATTTTTATTAGTGATATTGCAGAAGGTATTAATGGAAAAGTATGTATTTTTGCTGATGACACAAAGATTTGCAACAGGGTTGACGTTCCTGGAGGGATCAGCCAAATGACAAATGATTTAGGTAAACTAAAAAAATGGTGGGAGCTGTGGCAATTGAGTTTTAATGTGGATAAGTGCAAGATAATGCACCTGGGACGTAAAAACCCAAGGGCTGAATATAGAATATTTGATACAGTCCTAACCTCAACATCTGAGGAAAGGGATTTAGGGGTTATTATTGCAGAGGATCTAAAGGTAAGTAGTCAGTGTAATAGAGCAGCAGGAAATGCTAGCAGAATGCTTGGTTGTGTAGGGAGAGGTATTAGCAGTAAGAAAAGGGAAGTGCTCATGCCACTGTACAGAGCACTGGTGAGACCTCACTTGGAGTACTGTGTGCAGTACTGGAGACTGTATCTCCAGAAGGATATAGACATCTTAGAGAGAGTTCAGAGAAGGGCTACTAAAATGGTGTACGGCTTGAAGGAGAAAAGTTACCAGGAAAGGCTTAATGATCTTAACATGTACAGCTTGGAAAAAAGACGAGACAGAGGAGATATGATAGAAACATTTAAATACGTAAAGGGAATCCACAAGGTAGAAGAAGGGAGTATATTTAAAAGGAAACAAAGTAGCAAAACAAGAGGACATAGTCTTAGATTAGAGGGGCAAAGGTTTAAAAGTAACATCAGAAAGCATTATTTTACTGAGAGGGTGGTGGATACATGGAACAATCTTCCAGTTGAAGTGGTAGAGGCCAAAACAGTAATTGAATTTAAGCAGGCATGGGATAGGCATAAGGCTATCCTAAACAAAAGATAAATCCAGGTAAAGTATCCATGTAATTGGGCAGACTAGATGGGCCGAAAGGTTCTTATCTGCCGACATTTTTCTATGTTTCTATGAGCTAATTTAATGATAAGTAATAAAAACTTATTTAGTGAATCCTCCCCTAATCTCGAGAATTAAACTTCTAATCTTTTGCTTTTTATTTTGTAGTTATATAATTCCTTGCTTATTAATTTTAATCACAGTAATTTCCAAATTCAATATATATATTGGTATCAATCTTACAACATTTCTTTTTAGGAATAAATCCTTATGTCCACTTCTTCATATTTCTATCTGCAGAATAGAAATAGTTAGAATTTTTGGAGTTAGCCAGTATCTGAGAAGTCTCAGTCTACGTTGCAAGAATATCTACAAATATATATAATTACATTAATTCCTTAATTTCATACATTACCTGTCCAATTTGGATTTTAATAAGTCTTGGAATTTTCTATGTGATGCTTTGTTTTGGAATATGTGAAGATTATCGATATCAGATAATCAATGCATGTGAGTTAGAGATTTGGTGAGAATCTTGATTGCCTCATGGCCTGGGATCTGCTATGTGTACTGGACATCTGAATGCATTGCGGTGTGAGTCTGAATGCTGGAATCTCCGACTCATTTGCAACCAACACTGCCACTTCAATTATAGTAAATTTGACGTCACTGGCAATATTATTAATACATCAAATCTAATATTTACTATCCTCTAGAGGGCAGTATTGCACTTCTTAATTAATTCCACCATTTCTTTTTAATATTCTTATCTCGGGACAAAAGGTCAATCTACACAAAGACCTTCTCTTCTCCCAGTCACTAGACACTGTGTCTCTATCTGTCATACCTAATTTATATCCCTACTCCCTTTTAAAATTACTTACTATCAGCTGAATTATTTTCTGGTTAACTCAACAGAATCTATTCTTTAGTAATTTTTATTATTTACCAATTCTATACTTTCTACAATATTTATTGGAGTATATATTTCCTACTGTAAATATAATAAAATATACCTTGATTATAAACATATATTTGTGAATATAAATCTATATTACAGAGATATTAACTCTTATTCCTATACCCAAAAGACAAAATATCTTTTGTTTTAAAAACTTAAAACAGACCAATAAATTTAATTATGACACGTCTTAGCACTTAACTCTAGCATTATCACACAAACATTCTAGGTTCCTTCATGTCTGGCACTTCTTAAAAAAATATAAAAGACTTCACCCAGGAATGAACTCTGTAAAAAAAATCTCGTTCATTTCTAAACCTAGAGAAAATTGAAAGAAAAAAAAAACTGTCTTTAAAAACGAAATGGCTACAGGCATCCATTTTAATTTTTCCTTTCTGTAATATACCCGACATAACCCCCCTTTGGTTTCATCTATTTATTGATCAAATAAATTTGAGGAAAACATACAATATCTCCCCCTTTACCAATTAGGCTAGGTTTCCACCTTTCGCAACACGTTTTTCTTCTTTCATCCATTTAATAATTGAAGATGCAGTGTTTTTAAACTTCAATGTACGTACTTTCTTTGTTAGTACAATCATCCAGACAGTTAGAAACATATTTACTATACAAATCACAATCTCTGTAATCTTTGGCCCGTTATAAGCAGATAGCAATCGATGATCAATCTGTGAATACATTGGAGCATAAATTGTTAGATTATCTTTCTGTTTTAGAAGTTCAATGGTATGATCGGGCTTATTCTCTAGTAGAAATTTCAAATCCGGATTCATGGGTATCTCTTGCCCTTGGAATACGACAACGATTTGCATCTCGTCATACCAGACTTAATTTATAAAAAGTAACTTCTCGATAACAACTCGTGATTCTTTAGGAACTTTCACGAGAATCACTGGTGTGGGTATGAACACTCTCTTGTTTTGTACCAGATCCTTCCGGTAAACATTTGCTTCTCTCTCTGTATCAAACAGCGGTTGCAATAAAATATGCGGCAAATCTTTTCCTTCGGTGGTTCTTGTACATAGCAATCAACGGTATCCTGGCTTTATCCAGCATGTCTTTCAGGCTTACATGAGCTTGATTCGCATGGGACTTTAGCATTCTCCTGCTTGGAATTGTGCAGAAAACCGTAGAATTTCCAGATAGTCGCAGTCTCCTTGGTGATCCGATTCATCTTTGCGAATTAGCGTCGCAGTTTGGATTGACCACTTTTCTCAATTTCTGTTGAAATAAAGAGTATAAATAACCATTCATAGACTAGCGATTTCACTCAATTTCCCTATAGATACTCTGATCTCTGATTAAATTTAATTAACCGTACGGATCAAGTCTATCTACTAGCTTGAGTTAAACATCTGAATGCTGGGAAGAAGAATCACATGTTAATTAAAACATCACTTCACATGATACCAGTTAAGTGTCTTCTGTTGTTCCATCTTCACATTTCCTGAGGTGATCTAGGATGACAATCATGCAATTGAGCTTGGCAGTTTTATTTCTTCTAGAAATACATAACATAACTTTTTCCAATAACCTTAGGACTGTCTTCGTCATTATCTAGATCTGT
Organism: Leptobrachium leishanense; assembly: GCA_009667805.1. NCBI lineage: Eukaryota > Metazoa > Chordata > Amphibia > Anura > Megophryidae > Leptobrachium > Leptobrachium leishanense. The sequence goes on along the minus strand of CM019063.1, from coordinate 5,693,653 downwards.
TATCCACTCATCTTGAGGATTTGGGTATCTGATCACTTTAAGGTCAGCTATTTTATTTAGCATCTTCTTGCTAATATAGCTATATTCCTGGCGCAAATCTAGCTTAGCCATGTTTTCTCCAGCTTAACTTTTTACACGTATAGGGAAAAATACCTCTTCATTTATCTTCTCTATTTCAGTTAAGAACTGAGAATGGTCACTATGCCCATTTGGTTCTGTTTCCCTTTTGTGGAGGTGAATAATTAGCACGTCATTTTCCAGACATATATCTCGAATTCTCTCGGGGGAACACATATTGTGTTATCCTCCTGCTCTCCTGGAGTCAGGGGCTTTGGCCTTAAGAAAGAGATATCAGGTGTCTGGCTATTTCTGAAGTGGACTTCAATAGAATTCGGCTTTTCCTCAATCACGTGGCAGTTACGCTGAGTGTGATGGGATTGGGATCTATCATAGCTGATTGGAACATTTACTTGGGACCAAATAACCTCATTGATAAAATCAATGATTGGATTTAACCTTTTGAGAAGGTCCATTCCAATAATTAGGCGATTTTGGGGCAGATCCACAACAAGCATTGGATGCCGAATTACTTTATTCCCCAATTTAAAATCCAATTTAGCTGTGCCCAGAACTTTCAGAGATGTGCCACTCACACTCACTAGATTAGCATTAGATTTATCTAATCTAGGCTTCCTGGAGGACAGTTCTTGGACCTGTTCAAAATAATGGGCTGATATTAACGTAACTTGGCTTCCACTGTCTAGCAAGGACGGAATATGTGGTAAATTATCTTGTAATTCTACATTCACATAATATCGGTCTTCAATGCTATGCAATTTACAGAGAAATTTAGAGTGAGATATGAAATTAGGTTTTGTACAGATTTTACCAACTGATTTTGCTCTCTCAAACATGCTTTTGGCAGCTGTGCTTTCCATTTCGGATCCAGTCTTCTCAGCTTGCTCGCACTTAGTCTGGGGAGATAAAATACATTTTCCTTCTCTTTGCAGGGAAGGGTTTAAATCATCAACCATACAAACATTTGTATTAATCATTTCATCATCACTTTCTGGTAAATTGTCATGGATGCTGGTTACTTCATCAGAAACATCATCTAGTCACTGGTTGGATGGGGCTGCAGGTGTTGCATCACTTACAACCTGACCAGGGTTATTTCCAGTCATTAACTGAGTGATCTGATCCAGTTTTTCTGTCAGCACACGGAAATTTTCCTGCATTTGACCAATACGCTGGCGTACATTATATCTCCGCTTTCTATTCGTCCTTGGGGACGAAGCTTGCGCATTATCAGACTCCTCAGATTCAGTCTTACCTCTGGTTGCTTCCTGTCTAGGTACATTTTCCCTTGATTTAACCCACTGACTTCTAGGTACCCATTGCTTCCTAGATTGAAATTTACTTCCTGAATTTTCTCTGGCAAACCCTCTTTCCTGATCTGGCTTGGATTTTTCCCTTTGAGGTATGGAGTCACGCAATATTTCTGCATAACTCTTTTTGTGGGACTCAAATTTAATATCACCCTTTTTAACGTGAGTTTCCGCTATTTCCTCAGGTGAGTTTTTCACTCTTTTCCCCTGAGTTTCTTCACCATATTCTAATACAGTAAATAGGGTCATACTTTCTTTTAGTACCCAATCCAAACCATTTCTCGGGTCATAATCTCTTGCCAAAATAACCTTTATTTTATTTGGCAATGCGTCATAAAATAATTGGATAAATTCAGGGTTTTCAAAATCTGGGTTTCTTTCAGCCAAGCTGTACGCATTTTTAAGGACTGAAAGAAATTCACGGGGGCTTTGATTAGGTCTGCATTTTAGAGTTAAAATTGCTCTTCTCGCAGCTAGACTGGTACGGTGAGGCCCAAATTCAGATTTGACCTCGGAGACTATTTTACTCCAGTTACGTATACCAGATTCTTTCAAAGACTGAAAAAAATACCTATGTTTGCCTTCAAAGACCCATGGGATCAACTCAATTTTCTGAGCATCTGAATTAATTCCTAATATTGCCAAAGCTTCTTCAAACATATTTAAATGATTTATTATTTTTGGCGATCCCTTAAGGTCAAAGATACCTACTGAGTTTTTGAAGAAATTAACGATTTTCGTTAAATCCTGAACTTTATGAGATTTCTTAATAGGCTGTGGCTGGCTAGAGTGATGTGATTTGAAATACTCCTGTGTAAGAGGCTTCGCTCTTTTTTCATCATGAGATTTAGTTTCACTTTTGCTTTTGCTCTGCTCACTCTCGCTCTTCAGATAAATAGAGCTGTCAGGCCTAATCAGTGATCAGTGATGAGTTATGACTCAAAGCTTTCAAAGGGAACTTCTCTAACGAAGGATTTTTAACCCTTCGAACATCAGTTTCAATCTGACGTAACTCATCAGCGAATTTCTCATGTTCGCGTTTCATTCTCACCAATTTTTTATTCAGCTCCTTATTTAATTTGGATAATTGAGCAATCTCATCTTGCAATTGATCTTTTTCTCTTGCACACACTTTCAACTCCATTATCATTCGTTCTGACTCATCTTTTAATTTATTTACGGTATCATGCAAGTCACAATTTTTATTTTCTAAGCTGTCTCTGGTTTCTTTGTCATCATTCAATCTCTTGTTCATTTCTGCGAACAAGTATATGCATTCAGGCACAATTTTTAAAACAAAAATCTCTTTGTCTTTTTTATTTGTGGCTGCACTTATCTTTCGCAACACTCAAGAAAATTTGATTGATCTGACCAGATTGAATCAACATAATTAGATGCATTTGATTTTAATTCTTTTATCCAATCAAATAAATCGTCTCTGACGTGTAACTTGTCCTTTAGATAAGACATAACATCTATCAATACTATTTGATCTGCATGTATTTCTACATCTTCCGGAGTCTCAGATTCTGACTCTGACATTTTGTCATAAACAAAAATTTATAAACCACAATCCATCAGCATATAAAAACTAGCTTCACAATATATGTATCTCCGGTTAGTAACTGCATATATGATTAATATCATTTACCTTATCAGTTAGTAACTAATACACAAATGGTTACTAAACATTTCTGCTTAATACAACATGCATTTCCCAGCAAACAATGTTTAACCAGCCAGCTCTTATAGATATATACAGTTGTGTTCAAAATTATTCAACCCCCACTGAAATTGAGTGTTTTGGCCAGTTTGACATTGATTTTGATCATTCAGTCATCTTGCTTACAATTAAATCAAAGAGGCACGTGTAGGTCAGACAAATATAACATAACATTTATAATGAAATAACCACAAATGTCTTTTCTGTGCTCACATCATTATCAGTTTTATTCAACCTCCAAGTGACATTCAATCTTAGTACTTAGTACAACATCCTTTTACAGTTATAACAGCTTTTAAACGTGAAGCATAGCTTGACACAAGTGTCTTGCAGTGATCTACGGGTATCTTCGCCCATTCGTCATGGGCAAAAGCCTCCAGTTCAGTCACATTCTTAGGCTTGCGCACTGCAACTGCTTTCTTTAAGTCCCACCAGAGGTTCTCAATCGGATTTAAGTCAGGTGACTGCGATGGCCACTCCAAAATCTGCAACCATGCTCTAGTGGACTTGGAGATATGCTTGGGATCATTGTCCTGTTGAAAGGTCCAACGTCTCCCAAGCCTCAGGTTTGTGACGGACTGCATCACATTGTCATCCAATATCTCCTGGTACTGAAGAGAATTCATGGTACCTTGCACACGCTGAAGCTTCCCTGTACCTGCAGAAGCAAAACAGCCCCAAAGCATGATTGACCCCCCGCCATGCTTCACAGTAGGCAAGGTGTTCTTTTCTTCATAGGCCTTGTTCTTCCTCCTCCAAACACAGCGTTGATCCATGGGCCCAAACAGTTCTAATTTTGTTTCATCAGTCCACAGAACACTATCCAAACCTTCTGTGGTTTGTCCACATGACTTTTGGCATACTGCAGTCGACTCTTCTTATTCTTTGGAGACAGCAAGGGGGTGCGCCTGGGAGTTCTGGCATGGAGGCCTTCATTATGCAGTGTGCGCCGTATTGTCTGAGCTGAAACTTCAGTACCCACATCTGACAAATCTTTTCTCAGTTCCTCAGCAGTCACACGGGGACTTTTCTCCACTCTACGCTTCAGGTAGCGCACAGCAGTCGAAGTCAGCATCTTCTTTCTGCCACGACCAGGTAGCGTTTCAACAGTGCCCTTTGCCTTGAATTTGCGAATGATGCTTCCTATGGTCTCTCTTGGCGTGTTTAACATCTTTGCAATCTTCTTATAGCCATTGCCCTTCCTGTGAAGAGTAATCACCTCTTCTCTTGTCTTCCTGGACCTTTCTCTTGACTTCACCATGTTTGTAACCACACCAGTAAATGTCTAGAAGGAGCTGAGTATCACAGTCATTTTAAAGCTGCCTAATTGGTGCTTATTATGCTTTATTGCTGCTCCGAGACATCCACAGGTGTTTTCAATACCTGATTGAAAACACTTGAATGAACCTCTGTTCTTCAGAGTGGTAGTCTTTAAGGGGTTGAATAATTGTGTCAATGAAGAATTCACAAAAGAAACATTTACTACTGTATTACAAAACCAATTAATGTCATTTTAGTTGCATATGGTTCTTTAAAAAGTCCTTGTAGGATTTCATTCTGAATACAATTACAAATGTACACTAAATTCTCTAAAACCCTTCACAGCATTGGGGGTTGAATAATTTTGAACACAACTGTATATATATCTCTATGCTACATGGATCAACAAAAGATGAGCTAATTTAATGATAAGTAATAAAAACTTATTTAGTGAATCCTCCCCTAATCTCGAGAATTAAACCCCTAATCTTTTGCTTTTTATTTTGTAGTTATATAATTCCTTGCTTATTAATGTTAATCACAGTAATTTCCAAATTCAATATATATATTGGTATCAATCTTACAACATTTCTTTTTAGGAATAAATCCTTATGTCCACTTCTTCATATTTCTATCTGCAGAATAGAAATACTTAGAATTTTTGGAGTTAGCCAGTATCTGAGAAGTCTCAGTCTACGTTGCAAGAATATCTACAAATATATATAATTACATTAATTCCTTAATTTCATACATTACCTGTCCAATTTGGATTTTATTAAGTCTTGGAATTTTCTATGTGATGCTTTGTTTTGGAATATGTGAAGATTATCTATCAGATAATCAATGCATGTGAGTTAGAGATTTGGTGAGAATCTTGATTGCCTCATGGCCTGGGATCTGCTATGTGTACTGGACATCTGAATGCATTGCGGTGTGAGTCTGAATGCTGGAATCTCCGACTCATTTGCAACCAACACTGCCACTTCAATTATAGTAAATTTGACGTCACTGGCAATATTATTAATACATCAAATCTAATATTTACTATCCTCTAGAGGGCAGTATTGCACTTCTTAATTAATTCCACCATTTCTTTTTAATATTCTTATCTCGGGTCAAAAGGTCAATCTACACAAAGACCTTCTCTTCTCCCAGTCACTAGACACTGTGTCTCTATCTGTCATACCTAATTTATATCCCTACTCCCTTTTAAAATTACTTACTATCAGCTGAATTATTTTCTGGTTAACTCAACAGAATCTATTCTTTAGTAATTTTTATTATTTACCAATTATATACTTTCTACAATATTTATTGGAGTATATATTTCCTACTGTAAATATAATAAAATATACCTTGATTATAAACATATATTTTGTGAATGTAAATCTATATTACAGAGATATTAACTCTTATTCCTATACCCAAAAGACAAAATATCTTTTGTTTTAAAAACTTAAAACAGACCAATAAATTTAATTATGACACGTCTTAGCACTTAACTCTAGCATTATCACACAAAAACATTCTAGGTCCCTTCATGTCTGGCACTTCTTAAAAAAATATAAAAGACTTCACCCAGGAATGAACTCTGTAAAAAAAAATCTCGTTCATTTCTTAACCTAGAGAAAATTGAAAGAAAAAAAAACTGTCTTTAAAAACGAAATGGCTACAGGCATCCATTTTAATTTTTCCTTTCTGTAATATACCTGACAATGTATAGAAACACTTAAAAACAATGTCTGGGTCCGGGTAGTGCCCTGGGGGACAGGAAACAAGGACAAAAAGTTTTAAAAATATGTTTTTAACCCCTTCACTGCTGACGACGTGTGGCACACGTCCTCAGTTACTCCCGCTGTATGCTGAGGAGGACATGTCCCACACGTCATGAGCTTTGCGGGACCCCCGGCGGAGATACTCACCTCTCTGTCCGGGGTCCCGCGGCGTTCTGATTTAAGCGTCCTCAGACGCTGAAGTCAAGCTCCTCCCGACGTAAATGACGTCATCACACCATGTGCGATGACATCATTTCCAGGCGACCCCCCGGCAATGCCGGGAGATCGCCTGGAAGGGAGGGGGAGATCCATTCGGATCCCTCTCCCTCCCGATCAGGAGGGCCCACAAAAAAAAGCCAGGCACCGCTTAAAAGGAGAGAGTCTCCCCTTTTAAGCGGTGCCTGGCTTTAACCCCTTAGGCACCGAGTCGCACTTCGGCGCCTTGCGGCGCCGAAGTGCGGCCTAGCTCCGGTGGGGGCCGCCATCTTGGATGGCGGCTCCACCCCAGGTCCCCCTCACTGCCTGACGTCCTCACGCAGTAGAGAAATGGTAGAGAAATGAACACTTCTCAGAAGCACAGGTGTTGTTTGATACATGTTCAGATCAGGAGACAGGAGACACCACACCCTCAGTCCACAGACAATGTATCAAATTCATCAGACCAGACTAATTAAAAGAACATGTTATTTCCAAACACTAACACCTGTTGTTTACGCCGTTTGAGAACACAGGTCATTTAGAGGTGAGAATCTTTGCACGTAGACATTATTTGTTAATTCAATATCTAATAAACCATTGCTTATAATATTCTGCAGTAAAGAGTCTCTCTATTTCTAGATTTTTTTTGTATTTTTTAAGCATTTTTTATACTTCTTTCAAATTTTTTTTTTAGAACTCGAACCGAACACGCCAAAAAGTTTGAAGTTTGCGAATTTGCGAACGGCCAAAGTTCAAATCGAACTCCGAACTGATCGAACCGAACAGCTCATCCCTAGTAGTGACCTTTGACCAAGCACCCCCCTAAATTGGTGCCACAAGATTAACAATATAACAAACAAACATAAAATGGGCAAGGCAACACTTGCAGCAAATTAGGATAGTTGGCTCTCCTAAACAGAGTAATTGACAAAAATCAGTCAGTAATCACGTGATCTGTCCTAATGAATTTCGTATACAAAGTCCTCCTATGGGTTCAATGGTGCAAAAACGAAGATGTAGTTACCATCACAGCAGGTTTCTCAAGCTTTACATTAGAAAGATCATTTCTTCAATACATTGACATCTGTGAGTGAGCCCAACCGCTGATTTACAACTTCCTAGTAAGGATGCTAATGGCATTGATTTACCGCTTGACTTTCAGGCTCTTGGCTTGTCATGACCCACTAATGCAATGACAGCTCCCTGAGGTAATGGCTGGAACTGCTTCTCTTTGCGTGATGTTAACTTGTACAGATGTTGCAACCCGCAACTAATTTTCCAGGTTTGTTGTCATTCTGGAGTGCATTTAATTCATGTCACCCTCCCGCTGCCCATTTAATTAATTTCAAATTAAAGGAAGTTACTAGGAAGTTGAAGTTGACTATATTCCAACCTTGGTGTTGTTATTAATATTATTGTTCTTTATAAAGCACCAGCATATTCCACAGTGCTGTACAATGGGCACAATATAGACAGGGTTACAATACATTGAACAACAGTTTGACAAACCAGTACAGAAGTAAACAAAGGTCCTTTTCCCGTGGGAATTTACAATCTCGAAGGGTAGGGGTGGAAACAGGAGAGGACTGCAAGGAGAGAGTGATGGACTGCAAGGAGAGAGTGATGGACTGCAAGGTAGGAGTGATGGACTGCAAGGTAGGAGTGATGGACTGCAAGGTAGGAGTGATGGACTGCAAGGAGAGAGTGATGGACTGCAAGGAGAGAGTGACGGACTGCAAGGAGAGAGTGATAGACTGGTTGCGTTAGTAGTTTGGTGGTAATCTTCCCTAAATAGGATAGTCTTAAGGGAGCGTTTGAAGGAAGGGAAACTAGGGCAAAGTCTGACCGTACGAGGGAGAACATTCCAGAGGATGGGGGCGGCGCGTGAGAAATCCTGCAGTCTATCATAGGAAGAGGTGATGCGGGGAGAAGCTAGGAGCAGGTCACGGTTTGACCTTAGGGAGCGGGCTGGGGTGTATTTGGTGATTAGTGAGGACAGGTAGTGGGGAGCTGAGTTAGGCTGCGGTCAGACGAACACAGTGCGAAGGCGCGTGCAGCCACACTTTATTACGTCTGTAGTAGCAGCAAATGACGTCCAGTGACGGCCAACATACGAAGTACGGCCGCATGAAAGTTCAGCCGCGGAACGCAAGCAGCAAACGAACGCATTTTTTTGAGAACGTAGAACCGCTAGTACTGACGTACAGAGTGCCCTGTGTCGGGGTAGCGGCGTGTGTGCGTGATTTAGGAGACGTCAGACGTTGCACATGTCCGGCCAACATCACGTCCATTTGTTTTTAATAGCTCCGTCAAAAATCACGCATGAAAATGCGCATCGTATGACCGCTTTCGCGTCTTCCATGAAAAAAATACGTCAATGCGTTCGGACGCACTTTTTTGCGGACGATGCGAAAAATGCGTTCGTTTGACCCTAGCCTAAGTGAGAGCTTTGTAGGTCATGGTGAGTAGTTTGACTCTGTTGTGGATGGGGAGCCAGTGAAGGGATTCACAGAGAGGAGCAGCAGAGACAGAGCGGCGGGTGAGGTGGATAAGCCAGGCAGAGGCATTTAGAATGGATTGTAGGGTGGAGTGAGGGAGACCAGCTAGAAGATCATTACAATAGTCAAGTCAGGAGATTACAAGAGAGTGGATGAGTTGTTTTGTGGTGTAAACTTAACCAGAGCTATTGTAGGACCAGATCACAACTGACCTGTAAATAGAGAGCCATGGAAGAGAGAAGGCTGCACAAGTCTTTTCCCATTTGTGGCTTGACATTAACAGCCTTTTTCCAGCCGAGCCTCTGTATCAGCAGTTCAAGACGGAATACTTCTGATATATATAAGGACACCAGCAGTTTTTGATGTGCTCTTCCGTTGGTAACAACTGTTGGAGTCCATAGGACTAAATCGAGCCCAACGTCTCCCTGCAGGAGCTCTGCGAGAGCTTGCTTGAGCAGGGACTCGCAGGAGCTACGGAAGAACACTGGGATCTATTTGTTCCTAGTTTTCCGATGTTTCTGACCTGAGGAAGTGGCAGATCGCTCCACCCTCTGCACCCTGGGATCTCGAGTAAGCAAGGTTTTTTTCAATAACTTTTTAGAGTCCGGTGTTAAGTGATTTAACAAAAGCAAGATTTTGAAAGCCAGCATTTTTTGGGAATATTGGCTCCAAAGGAGAGAAACCTGTTGTATTAGCTCATTCTTCTCCTATATTGTTCTCCTTCTAGGTGCAAACTAACAGCTCCTGTTCAAAATATAAAAATTATAGGAGCCATTAATTTACGGTGACCTGCCAGGGCATCAGAGCTTTACGCTTGGCTGTAATATGGGAGGGAGCCGTTTAAGCAACCAGAAGTAACCAATAGACATATTTGATGACCCCTTGTACTTAAAGGAAAGGAATGTGAGAAATGCCCATCTTCCCCCTCCCAGCCCAGCCATTTTTGCTAAAATGCTGGGTGAAATGCAAGAGATTCTTCCACCCATCCAGTGTCACCAGCAGCCGAGGAAATTACATGTCATGGCTGCCAGTTACTACTCGTTTACTAGTGATGTCAGCACACAGAAGGGCATACTGACATCACTATCTCTGAGACCAATCGTGTTAGCGATCAGTCTCCGAGAGTCAGGCGCTATAGCGTATGTAAAGTTCGCAAGTCCCGTTGCAGTGCACAATTTGCGTTCCCTACACTACGCAAGTAGAGCAGGGAGCTCAAATTGCACAGAAAGGCCTCGGGGACTTTCGGGAGTCCCTGAGCTGAAAAGGAGGAGCTGTGCTGCTGTGCCCAATGAGGGGAAAAAATTATTTAAAAAAATAATTGAGCAGAGGTTGTCAGCAGCCTCTGCCCAATTATTTAAGGGCAAAAAAGGGGATCTTCACTTTTCAGTGGAGTGTTCCTTTAATGGCTCACTTGTGATCTGGCCCTCTGTTTGGAGCACGTTCGGTGACTTTTCGTTCTCTTCAATTTGGTACGATTTGGCGATCCCATTTCGGCCACCCTGCGGTGTATTCAGCAAGCACCACAGGGCCGCCGAAATGCAGGGAAAAGTCGCCGCAAACCCGCCGAAAACTTAACGCGAAACAAGGGCGAACGCACACCGAAACCCGCAAAAACATCTGGATTAACCTGCCGGAAAAACCCGAGCAGGAGTCGATCACACGCAGCGCAGCCGCCAGAAAAAGCCGACACCGCAGACGAAGGAGGTGAAGAAAAGAAAAAAAACTGTTTGCTTGAATGTTTGAAAGTGAAACGCTATTTGCAAAGAAACTACTGAGCGAAAATGTCTGAAATTTACATATAAGATCCAATGAATGATAATAAAAAGGTCTGTTACAGAAAAAAGAACAAACGTTGAAAAAAATCGGCAAACATTTTTTGGCAGAAAAATGCTTAAAATATCCCAACAAAATCTAAAAATAAAGAGACTCTTTACTGCATAATATTATAATGAACGGTTTATTAGATATTGAATTAAAACGGGAATATTTTTAACATTGAAGCCTATGGGATTCTCCTGAATAGACCTGTTGAATGAAACCACCGAATGGCAGGGCATTTCGGCAACTTTTCACTGCTGTTTTGTGTTCTCTGAATAGACGAAGCATTGCTTCTCTATGGGGATTTCACTGTCCTCGAACAGGCACCAAACAGGCACCTTATGTGCAGGCAATTCGCCAACATTTGGCGAACTGCCTGCTCTCTGAATAGCCGAATGGCCAGGAAAGGTAACCGTACGCTGAATTTCACCCTTGGGTTCCCTTTCTCCAGCAATTCGGATCTCTTTGAATAACCCTGTAAGTTTACAGCAGCTCTGGTTAAGTTTTCTCCAGTGTTGGAATAAAGCCCTTGGTTTGAAATTGTATTTAATTTCTTTCATCATTTGTATTTCATCCTAAGCCACCTTTTGCAGGATCCTTTCTATGTAAGAAAGCTACATTAAAAAACATTACTATTTCAATTACGTTCATTAGGACAGATTGATAAAACCATAAACGAATTTTCAAAACCACAGAACCATTTTCTTATTTCTACCATAGGGCATAGGTTTTCCTGGAAATAAAGACTTCAGAAACAGCTGATGAAATTACAGGAACACTCGGCCTTTTATCTGTGAAGTGCATCTGTGACATGTTCACAAAATCTAAGTGTAAAAGTAAAGGTGAATATGCCTAGAAAATTAAAATTGATTTATATATATACTATTTTATGATACATTGTAGACTACTGCCATTTAATGTATGTCCAAACATATGTTAGATCATCCCATTCTATTACCACTGGCATTAACATGAAGTTGGCCGTCTCTTGATGGTGTTAGCAGCTGTCACTCCTCTAGGAAGACTTTCCACCGGATTAGAGGGTGTCTGCGAGAATGTATTCCCATTCAGCCAAAATAGCTTTTGTGAGTCCAGGCTTTGATGTTGAATGGGAAAGTCTGGCTCCAAACAGTGTTCCAATTCATCCAAAGGATGTTCAGGGTGGATGAGGTCAAGGATCCATGTGGCCACTCAAGTCCCTTCACGATACCCCACATCTTAGACCTCCTTGCCTGATGATTTCTGTCAGGTTGTGTACATTGAACTGTTTCATGTTGAAAATAAGTATACTTACCTTGTATTTGCTGTAACATTTTGTGTATATGTTTATTTGCGCCAGTGGACTTGTGCTGGTTTTAGCGTATCTCTTGTATCTCTTGGTTTACGAATTGCATTTCTGAAACTTGTTCCAGGGCTACCACTTGTACCAGAAGTTTTCATTCAAAAAGGACAGCATAGTTGTTAATCTTGCATAGAGTTTGTACATTTTTTTTCTTCTAACAATAAATTACTTTTTTTCCATTCTTATTTTTATTGCATTCTGAGAGCGATATTCTGAGAGCGCGATCTATGCGGATTTCTTCTGAGCTCCTGATTTTACAGGGTCCTGTGGGACTTACCGTATTCTGATAATCCTTTATATTACTTTTATATCTGAGTGCGTTTGATTGCACCATCAGCGAGTTATTCCGACAGTATCACACTTTGGTGTATATGTTATGGTTGTGTATTTTTGGCCTGTCGGTATTTTTCTCGTAGGAATCATCATAGCATGCAGTGCTACTTGGTGACCTCCTCTGGCCTGGAGATAGTGCGATTGGGACATACAACACCTTTACAATCTGTTCAAACACAAATCAAAAAGATATAAATGATAAAAGGGTGGAGACCGTGGAGACACAGGTTCGAATCCAGGCTAGAGCACCTCTCCAGTAAGTGTCCTTGGGCAAGACACCTAACGGTACATACTCGCCACCCAGCACATACTTGAAAACGAGAGAAATCTCAATGTATCCTTCCTGGTAAAATCCTTTCTCAAAAAAAACCAATATTCTCCCAAGAGGTAGCTGCCGATTCTCCAAAAGGCATGAAGATAATACAAGGAGACTGTATAGACTGCAAGATAATAAAGCACCGATCGTGTAATACACCAATACGACAAATAATAACAATTTCTTCCGAATGCACAGGGTTTGGAAGGGAAATTTAAGCATCATATTCCTCTCTGGAAACTCCTCTGACTCTCCCGAGGCTCCACCACCGTCCTGTTATCTTCAATCTGTTCAAAGCTCTGGGACATGCATTTTATCTCTAAATCACATATTAATCCTTCTAAATTCAATAAAGCAAACCTATTTATGTTGTTTATAAAGGCTTTCCCTTTATCAGCTTTTAAGTATACATTAAATGTTTTGTCTATGGAAAAGAAAAACACATACATTTACTAAAGTCCATATTGGCGCAATTAATTAAATTCCATTGAGCCAATTGCTTCCTTTTCCTTCCTTTTTTGAAGATGATCGAAATAAAAAATTCTCATTGAGTAATCCAGAATCTGTGCCAAATCAAACAAAAGCGAAAAGAATAAATAAGATACGAGTACATCTGGGAGAATTGTTTCGTACTGCCATTAAAAAAAATGACCAAATCATCGGAGGATCGACTTGGCTCCAGAGTCAAGTTTTAAATGAAGTATAAGGAAGCCCAGTTGACTTGATGAGTGTTCTGAGTAATTATGTGCTGTGATGTATCAGAGAATATTCTATATATAAATGTCATAAATTCCCTGGTGAGACACTTGTCTACCATTAAAAGTCACTTATCTGATTTGTAAGTGTGACCGTCAGCAGAGAAAGACTGAGCGGAAAAATGAATGACAGTCATCAATTACCTTGGGATGACTGGTCTACGTCCGACTTACTGATACGCGGTTTGTGTTGTCAGAGCAGCAATTTGTTTTGTATTATGTATAATTTATCGGAACTCATCATTACATCCTGTGTGCCAAATTTTCTAAAATTAGAGTGGCCAAAGCACTGGAAAGACATAAAGTCCTGGTTGTATCCTCTGGTGCAATATCCACCGATTTCAGAATGGCCTTCTATTCACATAAGGGTTGGAAATTATAGGCCAAAATGTCAGGGCTGTATAATAGATCATATTAATTGGATAACATTTCCAATTAGGCTGTTTTTGGAATTCTGCCCCTAATTCCCTTGATATTCTCTGTAATTGTTGTCTAAAAGCAACGTGTCCTCTGATTCTAATGTATTATCTTTATTTTTGCCGATTTAAGCCGCGTCCAAGTTCAAATGGCCGTGAGAAATCTGTGAGCAGAAGCTTATGGAAGTCATTTAAGAAACTGCAGAGGTAAAACAGTGCATTCATGTTCAAGATCTTGAACGTTTCACTAAGTGCCATAAGTATTGTCTACTCTCTATTACAGGGGCAATGCCACTTACATAAAATGTAACTAGATTACTTATCTCCTGTAGCCATTTTGTGGTCTTTACCCATGGTGTAACCTTTGCCAAAATCTGTGCAAAAACTTTACTTTGGGGCTGTTGTTTATTTAATCCACAGTATTTAGCAGTTAATGAGGTGGAGGAGATGAAGCAGCTGGAGGCTACCTGAGATAAGAGATGGCAGCTGAATGAGATATGTCAGGGAGCTTAAAAGACTCCTATTCTACCCCCTGGTGATGGCCTTTGTATACATCCCAAACAATACAATGATTTTTGTCAGTGATTGACCTATGTACTCCATTCTATGACCATTGCCACAGAGTAAAGAGCAAGTGATATTTGGGGGGGGGGGGCGTTTACAACACAAAAGATCACACAATGTATCACCCAGTGATACACATAGAGTAAAATAGTAAAATATCCCTTACCATCTCCATGTTAATGTTCTATTCCAGAGAAGGTGCTGTCTCAGCACCTAACCACGGAAAGCAGCGCTAACGTCCTTGATACCTGCAGTAGTGCTCCTGTGGCACTGTCAGCTCCTTGAGTCCATAGGACTCCATGGAGACTTGCGCTTCCGGGTCAAAAGCTCTGCGCGACCTCGTTCTCGCGAAATGCACAGCGGCACAGATTGATCGCGGAGGGAGACCAGGAACTATTTGTTCCCAGTCTCACTCTGCTCCCAGGGACAAGAAGGCGCTGATCTGGCCACCCTTTCGTCCAGGATGAGAGGCGCGTATGGAAAAAATTTTTGGGGGGGTTTACAGTGCGTTAAATGATTTTGCATTTGCAGAATCATTTAGCACCAGCTTTTAGGAGGTGTTAAAATTTTGTTTTTTTGTCCCGACGGTAAATTGCGCCAGCCCTTCGTAATGCCTAACTTGTCGAGACACTAAAAATAAACTGTGCTCCCCATGTTAGGTATAGGAGGCACAAAGTACAGAAGCTCGTGCAAGCTGCGAGGCACAAAACCAAGCATCCGACTGTAGCGTTAAAATCATATCAATATGACGTTAAACTTCTCCTAGCACTAACGATTACATATCAAAACGCTACATGAGCACCAACTATGGAATAGATCCCAAGATTTGTTGGGAGGATTCACAGTTCAACACTATTTTGAAAGTTGATATCTTGGCTATGTCCCTGCATATTGGATGCTATTTCCATGGATCTGACCAGATCAGATGGTATATTTCTGGTTGGAGAATCCCAACACATTGTCCTAGCTTTTTCTGGGTATCAACTCTTGAGTACAGAAGACGCATGTTCTCAAAAAATGATGCGCATCAGCAACTTTGGTTGAGCAGTTGACAAGATGACTCACCTGGGGCAGTATCACGTTTCCTCCAGTTTCTGCCAGGCCCCCTGGTGGTGAGAGAAATCCCTGTGAGCCCTTATGTGTTTTGCTGTTAATTAGTTCAGGCTCTACGCCTCTGGAGTCTCTGTGGCTGTTTTGACCTGTGGTCACATGACCTGCACTGCCCTATTTATATGGCCAGCAGTGTACTTGTTCTTTGGTCTAGGGTAGGTTTTACCTACTGAGTACCTGTTTTTTGTGTTTTAACTCTGTCTTCCTGTATATGATACCCATGTATGACTTTGGCTTTTGTTTCTGGATTACTCTCTTGCCTGTTCCCTGGAATCTGTATTTCTGTGACAACCTGTGTATGAACTATTGCTTATGCTCCTCGACCATTCTTGCCTGCTCCCTGGCACCTGAATTTCTCATCTTCTGTTACTAACCCAGCTTGTCTACGACTCTTGTAGCTGACCCTGTCTGTCCATTTGCCATTCCTGTTTCTGACTCTGTATGTCTTGGTCCAGCATCATAGTTAACTTTGAGTAAGGGGCCAGTTAATAAGGACCTTTTTTTGTTAGGGTTTCTGTGTTTGTTGCTGGACATTCTTGTGTTAAGATCTTTTGCTTACTTCTGTTGTGTATCGTATTGTTTTCCCACAACCCTGTAATCTGTATTAGATCAGAAATCTTCCCCATTGCAGGGCTCCCTCTTGTGTCTGTATTCTGTACTATCACCTCTTGTTCTGTTTCTGTGCGTAGTTGTGTGTGCTGGATTCTACATAATGCAGCAGACCGCAATACTGCCTACAGGGCTTAAGCACGAATGCTATAAAGGTCCTTCTCTGGTATCTGCCTGGAACGCCCGTGACAGGCAGTTGAACCAGCACACCAATACACTAGCTTTGTGCATGTTCATCTCCTACCTTGATTCCATATTACCAGTACCAGCTGGATGGAGTAGAGGTAACATCACTGCTCTATAACTGTGGAGACACAGGTTCGGATCCTGGCCAGAAGACCTCTCCAGTAAGTGTCCTTGGGCAAGACACCTAACGGTACATACTCTCCACCCAGGACATACTTGAAAACTAGAGAAATCTCAATGTATCCTTCCTGGTAAAATACTTTTAAGAAAAAAAAAATTGTATGGAGATGTGGGGTAAAACATGAACAGAATCTCAAATCTGAGGTTAGTAGACCTTTTTAATGTCAACATCTCCCATTCTTGTTTAAAAGAAATAAGTAGCGTTTAATTTCCTGTATTAATATCTAAATATTGTGATTCAAATACAGATCTTGGTCAATATGCTCATTTTAGTGCTTAGTTTAACCTCTCTGGTGGTCCGATTCTGACATATTTTATATGTCTGAATCAGTCCTATTTATTCTGGCCCCCTAGCGGTATAAGTGGGGCTCAGGGGTTAACTTTCAATACTGAAAGTGGTATCCCCGAGCCACACTTGGGCTGATACTTACAAGTCCCTGCGCTCCCTCGCTGTCCCCGCAGTCACACTGCAGCCGATCGCGACGTCACACTTCCTGGTTCACTCCTCGCGAGAAGATAACCAGGCAGTGTGACTTTGCAAGCAGCTGGAGGAGACTGTGGGAATCAGCGAGGGAGCGCAGAACATGTAAGTATCCAGCCCGAGTGTGGCTCGGGGATACCGCTTTCGGTACAAAAAGTTAATCCCGATCCACACTCGGGAATACCGTCATGGAGGTTAAAATCCTTTGTAACCATATCCTGTTGAAACTTAATTAGAACCAGCCGCATCCTGTAGTAGGAGGACCACCACACCCTTGTTGCGGGGCAGATATAGTGAAGAAACGTCTTTATGCTATTAATGTGAACCAGATGTGGTTAAGTTTATACATCTCCGACGTGGCATATGTATCCGCACAATTTTAACTCTGACGTGATCTGTTTCCTGATTGGCTGTTATACCACACCCTTTTTATTATATATTCGAGACTGATAAACAGACTCTTTGAGAGCAATTCTACTTTCTATCTTGAGTGGTTGTTTTTCTTTTGCTCTCCCATTGGCGGCCAATGTAGCACCTGCGATAGCGCTAAGTCTTTATACAGTCAGGTCCAGAAATATTGGGACATCGACACAATTCTAACATCTTTGGCTCTATACACCACCACAATGGAGTTGGAATGAAACAAACAAACACAATGTGCTTTAACTGCAGACTGTCAGCTTTAATTTGAGGGTATGTACATCCAACTCAGGTGAACGGTGTAGGACTTACAGCAGTTTGCAGATGTGCCTCCCACTTGTTAAGGGACCAAAGGTAATGGGACAATTGTCTTCTCAGCTGTTCCATGGCCAGGTGTGTGATATTCCCTCATTACCCCAGAGTTCATTTCAAGTGTGCTATTTGCATTTGGAATCTGTTGCTGTCAACTCTCAAGATGAGATCCAAAGAGCTGTCACTATCAGTGAAGCAAGCCATCATTAGGCTGAATTTGAGGGTATGTACATCCAACTCAGGTCTGCAAACTGCTGTAAGTCCTACACCGTTAAAGCACATTGTGTTTGTTTCATTCCAACTCCATTGTGGTGGTGTATAGAGACAAAGATGTTAGAATTGTGTCGATGTCCCAATATTTCTGGACCTGACTGTATATGAAATGGACCGAAAGCAGAAGCAGAGATTTAACTTGCTTGTTGGTAACTATGAATAGGATTTTTGGTTTAAAAATATTTTATTTAATACTTGTGCTTGTTAGCCACTCAATGAATGAGCAGAAGTCTATAATGCACCCAACTTGCTTTGACCTTGTAAACGCTCCTTCTTTGTTTTTGTCTTCAAATTGGTCATAGTCTACCAATATCTAAAAACAAACCTAAGGGACAATGTTTAGGTTTTCTATAAATTTCAGTGAGTTAATGCCCCCGGCTGACTTGCTTTTGAGTCATACTGTAACTGCGACTGAAAAATAACTATGGTAACTGCCTTGCCAATGTGAACAAGTTCACTACTCAAATGGCCACTCGATTGCATCTATACATTACAAATTAGCACGGACACAGCAGAGCATTGCTCCCGCTGCGATGCTAACTAGATTTGTGCAGCCGGCCAGGGTAGCGTGTGCAGCCGACATTTAGGAATTATGTGGAAGGATTTGAAGAGCAGATGTTTGCAACTGTTTAATAAGGAGTATAACTTGAGCGGAGTGAATCACGATTTTTATATCACAGCAAATATATTTGTAAAACCATTTTTTTTCCCCGTTTCTCTGTAGTACCCTAATATACTGAACTCAGGGTTTTTTTTTTTACGTATACATTACATAGTGTGGCACTGATTTTCTACTTTTTTTTGATCTTGCGGCACAGACACTGAAGTCTCTTAATGCTATATTATATCTTTTAAAATGAGTGTTATGGACTCGCCAACGAATAATCCTTCCCAATACTCCCACGGTACTCCTGCAGGTCACTTGTTGCAAAGTGGTTGAAAGTCGCGGACTTACATGCTCTTCGATAACATGCTTGGCTTTCAACCAGAAGACATAAAGATGGCAACTTCCAAAGAGCTTGGATACGTTTTAAGATATTTTTAAAAAAATATATTTTTAAGATAAAATCCTGCATTAAAATTTTATTTTACTTGTACGGTTTGTTTCTTCTTTTTTCAGCCGTTTAAAATGATGATTTTCACAATCAGTAGAAGATGAAGAATTAGATTCCGGTTAGGCTGGGGTCAGACGAGCGTGATTTCTACGGGCTGTACGTCCGTGCAGTACGGACATCGTCAGTACGGATGACGCAGTAGTGGTCACACAGTCCGTTTTTTCACTGAAGTTATTTTTGACGGATGTAGGAGGGAAAAATAAATTACAATGAAAAAACATTCTGTCCGTCAAAAATGCTGGACGTATAAATGCAGTCCGTCTGACCTCGCTCCATCACTCACACACAAAGCTATGCAGACGTTGTGGACGTGGCGCACTCCGCACGTCCGTTCTAGCAGTATTACGTTCTTGCCTAACCTGCGTCCGTTTGCCGCGGCCGTTGTGCGTCCGCAGTTCAGTGCGGACGTACTTCATGTGTCAGGCTCCAATGGACTTTCTTTCATGCTATCACGGACGTACTTTTAGGCGCAATCACGGACGTGAACACTACGCTCGTCTGACACCAGCCTTAGCTGGTTCCAGGATTTTACAATCTCATCTTCAAATATATTGCAAGCAACCCCACAAACTGGGATATGAAATATGTTTGGATTAAATTAATCAAATGTATGTTTAGCCTGTGTCTGTCAGAGATATATGGAAATAAATCCCAAGAGGAGTAACTGTTATGTGTAGGATGGAATTGGATGATGGAAATGTAGACGGAGGGAAACTATTATTTTTAATTTTTTTAATTCAGCAGAACTAAAAAATGTATTGCATCATCATCTTAAATTATAATCATTTTTAGTCTGTTACTATGGGAAACTGTTTGTTTTTTCCCCCCCACTGTGGGAAAAGCAGCATCAGGAAAGTCTTGAACTCTAAAATTTAGTAGGTACCAATACTCCTGAACTATAGATTTTTAGCCCATACAATCCACATATAGACAGAGATGCAGGGTGGGCAGACGTATAGATTTAGAGGTCTTGGAGGTCTAGGATACCTTGCTTACATACATACCTACTTTTGTTCCGCACAGATCACTGTTTGATACTCATAACCAGGCAAATGCAGATGAATTAAACAAAAAATTCAAAATGGCAGACACAAAAGCATTGTCTTCTTGGATGTGTCTCCCAGGGGTATCTCACCTTCCACTGCAAACAAAATATCCACTAAACTATTTCTAAAGCAAAGCCTATAATAACTTCTAGACTAAATTAAGCAAATTAACTTCTTACCCAACGTCTATGACGCCCCTCCTGGCTTTCAAACTCTGCTCCTTTCTTTAACAACGCTTGGACTGGTCTCCAAAGATTCTTCTAATTATGGAAAAATTTTATTATGTAGTTTGACGGCCTCTTTGACTTTTTTCAAATCATACTACTGTTGAGCTTTTCCACTATCCCTGTTATAAAGATGGCTGCTCTGGACATACATTTACAGGATTTTCACACCACTGTCATGTGCCTTGCTGCCGGCGCCGCAAGAGAACTAAGAACAAGTTGCCTGATAGTGGTAAGATAGTGGTAAGTGGTAGTGGTTATACCTTACTCCTAATAAATCCTTTTCTTTATATATATATATATAGATCTCCTTCTCTGCATAAATCATTGCACATTGGGTTCAAACCTGCCACCCCGGAACCAGCTCCGTGACAACCACTGACTAATCTCTCTACATTATGCACCTTTATCCTTTGAGGTTGAATGAAACCGTTTGCCGTACATCCACGTGTGAGAACAGGACATACAGAGCCTTCAACTCTGACAATCGACTCATGATAGGGGAAGCCACCGAAAGGGCTCGCTCAATGTCCCTCTACGGCAGCGGTACCTTAAAACACTCGTGAAATGGTCTACTATACCTATCGATTTGTGAAATATGAGTGATGCCCTCTAACTATTGACCGAGGTTTGGTGGAAAATCTGGTTCATGTATTGATTTCTGTGGTCTTTTCAATACTCATAAAAATCTTGAAGGCAATTTTATAAACCAATTTTTCAGATTATTTTTTATTTTTGAAACCTGTATCTCTTGATCCATGGACCTTTTTAATGTTCAGATCCCTTGACTAATTTACCACTCAAAAAAATAAATTGCTCTCCAGACCCACACTTGCTTCTTGCAGTGCCCTGGCACCTTGGGTTAAAGCATGGGGACATTCCAAATATGTCTAATGTCCCCTGGAAAAAATAATAAAGACACGGAGATGATGAAGTGACCGCTAGAGTACATCACGTCTCATAGATGATCCCTGGGACCATTTTTGAAAGGGTAGCCTTGTCAGAGGCCCTAGTTTACCTTGGTGTAAAAAGAGAGAGAAAAAAGTATTTTGTGTTCAAGTTTGATTATGTGTGTCTATTAAAATTCAGCCTCCTGCTATCTTAAAACTTCATCACTGCTAAAGAGTGTTTAAGAGTTACGGTATTGTCTGTTGATGCCTTAGTGGTTTGTGATTACATTTCATGTGTCCCTTTTGCATAGACATACAGTGATAGCGTTTTATGGTCATTCTAACTATTCTGACCCAGAAACCGACCTAGACATTTTATTTTCCATTTGGGACGTCAACATGTTCGTTTTTACTTGACACGACTAAGGCCAGAGTCAGACAAACGCAGTCCGAGCGCACTCTGCGTGCGTGCACAACGGACAGACGTACTGACGGAAGATAAAAGACACCACACGGTCCATTTTTGTTGACGGACGTAGAAAAAAAAAGCACTATGGGAAACAAAATTAATATGAAAAATTATAAAAATTTGAAAAGGATATGAAAAGTCATTTTGTGCGTCAAGGTGCTGGACGTTGCAAATGCGCTGCATCTGACATCTCCTCACTCACACAGAACGCTACGTGTACGTGGCGCACTCTGTGCGTCCGTAGTAGCGGTTTTACGTTCTTGCCTAGCTTGCGTTCATTTACCACATGCGTTGTGCGTGCGCACTTTGGTGTGCACGTACTTAGTGTGTGGGTCTCTATTGATCATGATTCTATGCTACGACGGACGTTAAATTGCGGCGACACAGATGTGATCACTGCATTCGTCTGACACTGGCCTTAATCTGTCCTGATTCTTGGTAGTTGGGGATCTTTTTGATAGATTCAAGTGGCCGATGATTTATCTCTAGTTTCGTCTTAAATATATTGGCAGGCATGTACTGCCAAAAGGACTACAGGGAGATTCCTGGGGGTCGATTGGTCAGTGGGCCGTTGTGAATGCTGGTTCACCACTCGGCTCACACTGCCTTTAATGGGGGAGCTGAGAAGTTCCTCACCATCTGTAAAACAGATCAGTCTGCCACAGTCTCATATTGGGGCCACTGTGCTGGTGAGACCCGCTCCGCATCCGCCTCACCTTAAGACATGGTGCCCACTCAACTTCAGTGCCGGGTGAACAGAAATGACCACTGTCGAGCCTTGTGAGAAAGGCCAGTTCTGGCCAAAATGTTGCCGCCTGTGTTCAACCCATAAAGCTGTTTTACCTCTTACAAAGTGTCTGGATTCCTTCAATACACTGTGGATAATAGTTTCATTTTAAAAACCCAACATTATGAAAGTTATGTGGAAGCAATTTTATGAGATTTGAGATCATTTTGAGCTCTTGCAATAAGTTTGTTTTCTGTTTTTAATGAACTGCTATTACAATGATTATCCCAGTGTGCCGGGAGACCGTCTCCTAATGAATTTGTATGATAATCTGGTAATTATATTGGGTGAGATTCCTTTGTCGCTTCTGGATGTGATTATTCGCTGCATACCCCTTTTATATATTATGTTTGCATCGCATCTGTTAGGGATTCACTCGACGTTCATCTCGTTTACTTTCTGGCTTTGTTGAAAGTTGCTTTAGTTTATTTTTTAATATATTCGGTGTTTTTCATCTGCCAAAAATAAACGGAAATAAAAGCAATATGCAAAGTGTACAATAATGTAAACATTCCTTTTCCTGTCCCTTTCCTTGTACCTTTTTTGTTTTGTATCCCCATTATAAAAATAGTTCAAAATATCAGAGCTCGTGGTCTCACCCACTTTTCGAAGGAGCCCTCAAACTTTATGGATTCCATTTTCTTTCCAAACATAAGATGTATACTAAATTTAGAAAATAATTTTGTGGAATATCATCTGAATAAGTGGATAAATTTAGCTGACTTTTGGAGGGGAAAAAAAATCCCAAAAAAGACAAATAAAGTTCAACCCCGCCCCACGCCAAAAAAAACAAATATCCACCTTTATGCCATTTGTATATAATTGCAGCTGGGTCAATGGAAACTTGTTTTATTTGGCCTCATGGTTTTAACTCAAGTACGCAGCTGTTCTAATTAGGTGTGATTAGTTCCAGCAGTTTTATATTGGTCGTGATATCTTCTGTAGCTTAAGCTCAATTTGATTGCACGTCAACATATTTTATACCTTCCCCCCCCAGCAATATTAATAAATTATTTAAAAAAACATGTACCTTCATAATTAGCAAATCATCAATAATAAATTATTTATCAAAATATGAATAGCTTTCATAACCTTTTTATAAAACTCTTTACGTCACAAAACCATGTCAACTAAAGAGTTTGAAACGCAATTTAAATCTATTACCATCAGTTTATTTTTTTGGGGGATTTTATGTGTAATCTCGTTGTGATTAGGTTTAATTTTGTAAATATGTAAGTGACATACTGACCATTCAGCCTTATACTCTATTAATTTTTTTTGTATTATTACTATTGGATAGGCATGTACACAGGCACAAATGTCGCTTAGATTCAGACATTTCTGAATCCAAATATTCAGATCGGAAGCATTTCATTTTTTGTTATTCTATTTGGACTGATCTGAAATACCAGGCGTCGGGTCATTTAGGAACATTTGGAGGTGCATATATTTCCTGTTATAGCCCCCTCTATACTCCTCTCTGCTTCCTCTATACTTTTTCTTCCTCTACCTCCTATACCTCCATTCCACTCATTATTTAGGGTATTAGCGTTACCTTTAGGGGTAGGAGATGGGCTAGGGTTACTGTTAAGGTTAGGTTTAAGAGAAAGGTTACTTTTAGGGTTAGGTTTAAGACCAGGGTTATTGTTCATGTTAGGTTTAGGACTAATGTTACATTCACGGTTAGTGTTACTATAATCCTACCCCCTCTATACCTCCCTCTTTACTTCTTCTCTATCGCTTTGGCTGTGGGGTCCAATGGTAACGTCTCTACCCTACAACCGTGGAGAAGCAAGTCAAAATACCATTTAGCACATCCCTCCAATAAAACTGTGGAGAACCAAGTCTCGACTTTACGGGACGGGGGTTCAAACTAACCACCAGGTCGCTGATCTACAATCATGGAAAGACGACTCAATCCCACTCAGAAGACGCCACCAGAGAGTGTCCTTGGGCAAGACAACGATATGGATGCGCCTACATCACAAAATAATTGTACCTTTCATAAATTGTAAGTTCCCTTGGGACCAGGGTCCCCCTGAATCAGGATATATCATCCAGGATCCGACTGCTCCCTCCAACTACCACCCCGTTTCCCTGCTCCCTTTCGCCTCAAAACTCCTCGAAAAGCTTGTGTACGCCCGTCTGATTGACTACGTCAACACCCACTCTCTCCTTGACCCTCTGCAATCTGTCTTTCACTCACTGCACTCAACAGAAATGGCTCTTGTGAAACTGACCAATGACATTGCAACTGCTAAATCCAATGGGTGCTACTCCCTGCTGATCCTTTTTGATCTCTCTGCCGCCTTTGATACAGTTGACCACTCAATCCTCCTTCAAACTCTTAGTGATATAGGCCTTCAAGGTGCTGTTCTTTCATGGTTCGCTTCCTACCTTTCCCAACGATCGTTTAGTGTCTCATTTGCTGGAAGTACCTCCTCCCGGCAGCCGGTCTCTGTTGGGGTGCCCCAAGGTTCAGTACTGGGCCCTCTACCTTTCTCAGTCTATACAGCCTCTCTAGGCAAACTGATCAGCTCCTTTGGATTCCAGTACCACCTATACGCTGATGACACCCAAATTTACCTCTCCTCCCCTGACCTCTCTCCAGGTCTCCTGGATCGAGTCACTGACTGTCTCTCTGCTGTCTCAAATTGGATGGCTTCCCGCTTTCTTAAACTCAATCTTGCCAAAACTGAAATTCTCGTCATCCCTCCCTCCAAGAAGATCCCAATACCATCCATCTCTCTACGAGTAAATGGAACACCCATTCGCCCAACACCCAAAGCTCGCTGCCTTGGTGTCACTTTTGACTCTGACCCAACATTCTCTTCCCACATCCAGACAGTGACCAAATCCTGTTATTTTCAACTCAAAAACATTGCCCGTGTCCGCCCCTTTCTCACACAAGATACCGCAAAAGTGCTGGTTCATGCTCTTGTCATTTCACGACTTGACTACTGCAACTCGCTCCTTATTGGCCTCCCCAACTCCCGTATTGCCCCTATGCAATCTGTAATGAATGCAGGGGCAAGGCTTATTTTTCTCACTAAACGCACCTCACATACGTCCCCACTCTGCCAGTCCCTCCACTGGCTTCCTGTACGTTTGAGGATACAGTTTAAAATACTGATGCTCACATTCAAATCACTCAATAACTCAACCCCTCCCTACATGTCTTTTTTACTCCGCAAGCACGTCCCATCTAGACAACACATCGGTCTACACACGCACAGCCAACTCTCGCCTCCAGGACTTCTCAAGGGCGGCACCAGTCCTCTGGAATGACTTGCCTCGCTCTATCAAACTCTCCCCTGATTTTCAGGCCTTCAAGAAATCCCTCAAAACCCACCTCTTCAGATTAGCGTACCACATCACTGATGCAACTCATCCCTCTGCTCACCTACTCACACTTGATTGAAGCCGCTCTTATGGCCCCACCACTCCCAAACCACTGTCACTAATGATCCTGCTATCTAGTGAAATTCCTCGTCTTCCTCAACCCCAATCCCTCTAGACTGTAAGCTCCTATGAGCAGGGCCTTCTACACCTCTTGTTTCCATCTTACGTCCGTTTATTTGTATTTCGTTCCCTTTGGTTATTGTAAAGCGCTGCGGAAACTGTTGACACTATATAAATGATGACGATAATAATGTGTGATATTCCAATGTATCAAGCCCTTGTACACTGGTCTTGTAAAGCGCTGCGGAATATGTGGTGCTATATAAATAAAGGATAATAATAATAATAGTATTTGAAATATTTTTAGGGTTAGGATTTGGGTAAGGGTTGCTGTTAGGTTTAGGGCCAGGGTTACTTTTAGGGTTAAGGTTCCAATTACTGCTTGTTTTTTGATTAGGGTTAGTGTTACTACAATTAGGGATTTTGCACTGCACAATGCGCGCAATCTTTTTCAGTTTTCCAAAGTAATCTTAAATGATCCTAAAAATGTATATTTGGTCTGAATCTAATTACTCAAGTCAACGTTAGGAAGCAATTTAACACTGATGGAAAGTACGCTGCAATTTATTCGACCTCACAGATCGCTGTAGTTGGAAATCTAAAGCTGAAACAAGGCAGGCACAGAGGATTGAATAATTAACAAGAAGAGGCAAATATAGAGACTGTGCAATTAAGATTGAGGAAGCATTCATTAGGAGGTTTTAGATTAATCCAGACTCAAGAAGCTTTGTGATGTCGACACATTTGAACATAGAGAGTTTACTGGTATTTAGGGGCCTACTTAATGCTATGGCATCAATTTTGATTATGTTTATTAAGTGGCTCTGTTTGTTAGAATTTTATTTTAAATTAAAAAAAAATAATAATCATTGGCAATGCTGAAAAAAGATGGATGCTAAATTATTAGCTGGTCTTGAGATGAGCATCCAGTGATGTAGAGACTACGATAAGAGAGGAAAATGCTGAGACTCATCCATATATCTTTTAAACCAAAGCAAAGACTGGATTTTTCTGCCTTTACATAATATTTTATTTAAAGACCATGACAAGGCTTAACATTTACATTAAGTTTAAATATTTCCGAAATAAAGATAATGACATTGTAGATATTAAGGTATGTCGCAAGATGTATATATAGATTAGGACGTAACGTTTAATCAGTCGGCATAAAAATAGGAAGTTTCAGGGGCGCGAGTGCATCGCACGCGAACCAGGTATTCACCGAAACGTTATTGAAATAATATGCAAAAAGAGACAACATACAGTTGTGTTCAAAATTATTCAACCCCCACTGAAATTGAGTGTTTTGGCCAGTTTGACATTGATTTTGATCATTCAGTCATCTTGCTTACAATTAAATCAAAGAGGCACGTGTAGGTCAGACAAATATAACATAACATTTATAATGAAATAACCACAAATGTCTTTTCTGTGCTCACATCATTATCAGTTTTATTCAACCCCCAAGTGACATTCAATCTTAGTACTTATAACTGTAAAAGGATGTTGTACAAACAGCTTTTAAACGTGAAGCATAGCTTGACACAAGTGTCTTGCAGCGATCTACGGGTATCTTCGCCCATTCGTCATGGGCAAAAGCCTCCAGTTCAGTCACATTCTTAGGCTTGCGCACTGCAACTGCTTTCTTTAAGTCCCACCAGAGGTTCTCAATCGGATTTAAGTCAGGTGACTGCGATGGCCACTCCAAAATGTTCCAGCCTTTAATCTGCAACCATGCTCTAGTGGACTTGGAGGTATGCTTGGGATCATTGTCCTGTTGAAAGGTCCAACATCTCCCAAGCATCAGGTTTGTGATGGACTGCATCACATTGTCATCCAATATCTCCTGGTACTGAAGAGAATTAATGGTACCTTGCACACGCTGAAGCTTCCCTGTACCTGCAGAAGCAAAACAGCCCCAAAGCATGATTGACCCCCCGCCATGCTTCACAGTAGGCAAGGTGTTCTTTACTTCATAGGCCTTGTTCTTCCTCCTCCAAACATAGCGTTGATCCATGGGCCCAAACAGTTCTAATTTTGTTTCATCAGTCCACAGAACACTATCCCAAAACTTCTGTGGTTTGTCCACATGACTTTTGGCATACTGCAGTCGACTCTTCTTATTCTTTGGAGACAGCAAGGGGGTGTGCCTGGGAGTTCTGGCATGGAGGCCTTCATTACGCAGTGTGCACCGTATTGTCTGAGCTGAAACTTCAGTACCCACATCTGACAAATCTTTTCTCAGTTCCTCCGCAGTCACACGGGGACTTTTCTCCACTCTACGCTTCAGGTAGGTCACAGCAGTCAAAGTCAGCATCTTCTTTCTGCCACGACCAGGTAGCGTTTCAACCGTGCCCTTTGCCTTGAATTTGTGAATGATGCTTCCTATGGTCTCTCTTGGTATGTTTAACATCTTTGCAATCTTCTTATAGCCATTGCCCTTCCTGTGAAGAGTAATCACCTCTTCTCGTCTTCCTGGACCATTCTCTTGACTTCACCATGTTTGTAACCACACCAGTAAATGTCTAGAAGGAGCTGAGTATCACAGTCATTTTAAAGCTGCCTAATTGGTGCTTATTATGCTTTATTGCTGCTCCGTGGCATCCACAGGTGTTTTCAATACCTGATTGAAAACACTTGAATGAACCTCTGTTCTTCAGAGTGGTAGTCTTTAAGGGGTTGAATAATTGTGTCAATGAAGAATTCACAAAAGAAACATTTACTACTGTATTACAAAACCAATTGATGTCATTTTAGTTGCATATGGTTCTTTAAAAAGTCCTTGTAGGATTTCATTCTGAATACAATTACAAATGTACACGAAATTCCCTAAAACCCTTTACAGCATTGGGGGTTGAATAATTTTGAACACAACTGTAATAAGAACAAATACAAAAATAAATGAAGAGAACACAAAAGCATGCACAGGACACATAAAAGATTCATGAGCGCTACCAGGAAGGATACATTGAGATTTCTCTCATTTTCAAGTATATCCTGGGTGGCGAGTATGTACCGTTAGGTGTCTTGCCCAAGGACACTTACTGGCAGTGGCGTAGCATGGGGGGGCCTCGGGGGCGGTCGCCCCGGGCCCAATTTTCTTAGGGGGCTCAAAATTTCAAAAGAAATTTGAACCACTAATATTTCCCAGGAGGGATCAACAAGGTGTGTGCTCACAGAGGTCCTTGCATGGGCAGTCGCCAGTTTTGCAATGCCGGCGGTGACTTAGCACTCAGCGTCCGGAAGGGAGGACCAGGACAGAAAATTATTGTGCTGTCCTGACTCCTTCTTAACGCTGACATGAGTCACGTGAAGCAGCGCAGCATTATCTGATTAAACATCCTGTACCATGCTTGTCAGCCCCCCTTGAAGCCCTGTGCCAGTCCCCCGCCACTGGCAGCCCTGCAGCTGCTGAACAGGAAGGAGGGAGGGAGGCGCCTGCCCTGCAGAACATTTATAATCCGGTCTCCACTAAGCCCCCCCAGGCCACCAGCAACTCCACGCCGGTAGGTGACACTGTGACACCAGAGC
The DNA here is from genome assembly GCA_009667805.1 of Leptobrachium leishanense. Taxonomy (NCBI): domain Eukaryota; kingdom Metazoa; phylum Chordata; class Amphibia; order Anura; family Megophryidae; genus Leptobrachium; species Leptobrachium leishanense. Next base: position 5,664,172 of record CM019063.1, on the reverse strand, counting down.
AGCGTAACCAACACACAGTGAGGCGGTACGGGGAGAGGGTGACTGGGGGTGCTTGGATAGATAGAGAGATTGACTGAGGGTACTGGGAGAAAGTGGGGGTACTTGGAGAGCAAAAGAGTGACTGGGAGACAGTGACACTGGAGGTACTTGGAGGGAGAGAGGGGTACTGACAGTGACTGGGGGTCCTGGGAGAAAGTGGGGTACTGAGAGAGAGAAGGAGCGAGTGACTGGGGGTACTGGTAGAGAGTGACTGGAGGTAATTGAGGGAGAGAGTGACTGGAGGTATGGGGAGAGAATGACTGGAGGTACTGGGGGAGAGTGACTGGTTATAGTGTGAGAGTGGAACTAAGCTAGTGTATACTGGGACAGGGTGCCTGGTAGCAGTGGCAAAGTGTGGGGGGCATGTGTGTTTCATTTTTTTATTCTATCAGTTTTTTGTTAATATACAATACATATGCTTGTGGGGTAAGGGGGTCAATACTCTGCTGGTGGAACGGAGTCAGGGTGTGTTATCGTGTCCACAGGTTCAGGGGGGGTGCACAATTCTTGCCTTGCCCCAGTGCCGACAACCCACGCTACGCCGCTGCTTACTGGGGAGGTGCTCTTGCCGGGATCGAACCTGTGTCTACACAGTTACAGAGCAGTGATGTTACCTCTACTCCAGCCAGTATGTGTATGTGGTGGCGTAACAGCTGTGTTGGGTTACAGAAGAGTCTCCTTTTTTCCTCTGTCTTTACTATACCCATGGACCCTTGAAAGCTTGTTTCCATCTGCTCAAGTCATAGGGGTGCCCTAGGTTGTTCATTAGAGACAAACACGTATTCAGCGGTTGCCACCCCGTTATCTTGCACACAGGTCGCTGTGCCCTTTGGTCTATTTTAGACAGACATACACTGACACAGGCAGGGTTATTCAAAATTTCTTTCGTTCCTCGCACTTCGGGGAATCAAATTCCCTGACCCTGCGGTGAATTCAGCATTCACAGCAGGGTCCCTGAAGTGCAGGGAAAAGCTGCTGAACACTGCCTGAAAAAACGCCACAAAAAGCGCTGATTCGAACTAAAGAACTGCTGCAAAACTGCAGAAAAATATCAGATTGACCCAGTAAGCTGCCGAAAAAGTGCAGAACGGACCCGGCGATTCGCCGCAAAACCGCCAAACGCATCAGAAAAAAGCCAACTATCTGCTGAACAGAGCGCCGTCCAGCTGCCGGAAAAAGCCGACGACCAGGTAAAAAAAACAAAAAATGCACTGCAACTTTTCAAAGCAGTTTGCAAAAAAAACTACTGCATGAAAATGCCTGGAGTTAAAACATAAGGTCCTATGAATAATAATAAAAGGGTCTGTTACAGGAAAAGAAAGCGCTATTTAAATAAAAAAAATTAACCAAAAAAAATCATGAAAAATTTATAAAAAAAATCATGTAAAATAAATGGACTTTTTTGCTGCAAATTAAAAAAATAAACGGTTTAATAAATATTTAATAAAAACAGCAATGTTTTTTACATTGAAACCTATGGGATTTGCATGATTAAACCTGCTGAATGAAACTGACCTTTCGCTGCTGTTCGGTGTTCCCTGACTAGATTAACCATTGCTTCTCTATGGGGATTTCACTGCTGTCGAACAGCACGGTAGCAATTTATCAATATTTGGCGAACTGCCAGCTTTTTGAATAGCCCTGAAATTGCACCGTACTGGAAAATTCACTGTTTGGTGCAATTTTGGAGCCAATTCGGCAAACTCTGAATAACCCTGAGAATCTTTTATGTGTCCTGTACATGATTTTGTGTTCTCTTTATTTTTGAAATTGTTCTTCATTTTGCATGTTGTTTCTTTTTGCATATTGTTTCCATCACATTTTGGTGAATACCTTGTTCACGTACTCACACTTCTGGAACTACCTGTATTTTTATACCAACTGCTTAAAAGTTAATTTATGCAAAATCATCAACAGCTTTGGCTTTAATTACCACCTCTACGCTGATGACACTCAGATCTACCTCTCTACCCCTGATCTCTCTCCCCCTGTCCTTTCAAAAGTCAGTGACTGTTTATCTGGCATCTCCTCCTGGATGGCCTCCCACCACCTAAAGATCAACATGTCAAAGACTGAACTCCTACTTATTCCTCCCTCCAATGCCTCCCCACCTCCTGACTTCTCTATCACGGTGGAGGGTATCACCATTTCCCCATCAAACCAAGTTCGCTGTCTTGGAGTTACACTTGACTCTGCTCTTTCCTTCATCCCCCACATCAAGTCTCTTTCCTCCTCCTGCCGATACCAACTGCGTAATATTTCCAGAATTCGGCCATTTCTTACCGCTGTCACCACAAAACAACTCATACACGCCCTGGTAATCTCCCGATTTGACTATTGCAATAATCTCTTATCTGGCCTCCCTCTGTCCCGCCTCTCCCCCCTAGAATCCATCCTGAACGCCTCCGCCAGGCTAATTCACCTCACCCGCCGCTCTGTCTCTGCTGCTCCCCTCTGCGAGTCCCTTCACTGGCTCCCCATCCACTGCAGAATTAAGTTCAAAATCCTTATCCTTACCTAGAAAACCCTCACTAACTCAGCTCCCCACTACCTGTCCTCACTAATCACCAAATACACCCCAGCCCGCTCCCTAAGGTCAAACAGTGACCTGCGACTAGCTTCTCCCCGCATCACCTCTTCCCATGATAGACTGCAGCATTTCTCACGCGCAGCCCCCACTCTCTGGAACGCTCTCCCTCGTACTGTCAGATTTTCCCTTAACTTCTCTTCCTTCAAACGCTCCCTTAAAACGTTCCTATTTAGGGAAGCCTACCACCCAACTCACTGACGCAACATCAATCACTCTCACCTTACAGTCCTCTCCTCCTGTTTCCAACCCCAACCCTCCTAGATTGTGAGTTCCTACGGGAATAGGGCCCTCATCTCCTCCTGTACTGTTTGTCAAATGTTGTTCAATGTATTGTAACCCTGTCTATACTGTGCTTATTGTACAGCGCTGCGGAATATGCTGGCGCTTTATAAATAAAGAATAATAATAATAATAATAGTAATAATAAAAATCAAGGGGAAGTACACTCACGTGTTTAAGAGCCTCCAAGTATGGTGGCTCTGTACAAACGTCTAGGACCTCTTGCATGAGGGGGTCCTGCCTCGTCTCTTCCGCTTGCTGTTGGATCCCGTCTTGGTTATAGAGGATATTGGGTAAGTATTGGACCAACTTCACATGGAGATTGAAAATCAGCTTCAATATAGATACCCCTTAACCTGCATTGAATTAGTCACTCTATGTTTCGCTACCTCATAGTAGCGTCATCAGAAGTTGTGTAGGGTTCAGTACTATTGATAGGAGGAGTCCCCCTGAAGAGGCTTAAAGGCACACATTTAGAGTCTTGCAGACTCCTTCCTTGTGAGCGAAACCTCTATTTTTTACTCTACATCACTCTTTGTGTAACCAAATACTGCGCAATGAGGTCTCTTTTCTGTTTTTACAGATATTGATGGTCTAAAGCAACTGATTTGGGACAGTATTGAAAGAATAAGAACTATCACTATTTTGTGTTCTCTTTTATGATATTTGTGGTACTGCTTAATTTTTTATGCGCTCCTATACACCATAAGGTGTTTTTTTCTAAAATTCCATTTTTAAGTGAAGGATACACTTATTTTAGTGAGCTGCTTTGAAGTATATTACCCTTGTGTGACGGGACGGCCGCCACTACGCCGTAGCGCAGTACAACAGTTTAAGTGTTTATTTATTTGTGTGTTTATTAAAAGTTCGTTAGCCCTTATTTTTTAAGTACCCCAATGTGATTTTCCATGTTGTTCCCCTGTTCCCCGCTCGTTCAGAGCCCCGGGAAGTTCACCAGTCTATGAGTGCCCCGAGCCACCGCTAATTATTCCTTCCCAGCTGCCCAACCTAGTCCGCCTTGCCCCGCGGAGCGGATACCACGTAGAAGAGCGCTTCTTGGCCAGTGTGCCCCCTAAAATAGGTTCTATCGGGGGTGTGATTTGCCGGTCGGAGCACCCACGGGAACCCCGAGAACCAACCAGCGACCCTCAGCCTGGAGCGTGGCTGAAAATGGTGACTCTTGCTCGGGTACAGCCACCGAGCTTCCACCCTCCGCCGCTCGGGTCCCTATGGTCCGATCAGGGCGATTGTTGGAGTGAAACAGCCCAGGGGCCCGAGCTACATGGCTGTACCCAAAGCGTGCTGCCGCTCCAAGGGGATCACCCCCAAAACCAACGTAACTCCAAAGTCGGGCTGAAAGCCACAGGGGGGCCACGAGACAAGGGAAGCGCTCACACCACAGGAGCGGCTCCGGGAGGGGGCCAGACGAGCTGGCGCCGAGCCCCAAGATAAGGGCTGCGCCCAGCAGGGGGGGGGCAGGTTAACCAAGGGAAATTGGGCAATGGCTCGGGGCAGTGGCAGAAATCACCCCGGGAGGCTGGGGCAGGCCAGGGGAGAACAGTGCCTTTTCCCCCCATAAATACGCCTGTGTTCTCCATGCAAAATAAATCACTCTTGTTTGAACCTTTACTCCTGCCTCGGCTAGTAATTGGGGATAACAGGGCTTTGGGAACTGGGACGCTTCAAAGACTTCTGTACAGCGCCCCGAGCCACCGCTAATTATGCCTGCCCAGCTGCCCAACCTGGTCCGCCTTGCCCCGCGGAGCGGATACCACGTAGAAGAGCGCTTCTTGGCCAGTGTGCCCCCTAAAATAGGTTCTATCGGGGGTGTGATTTGCCGGTCGGAGCACCCACGGGAACCCCGAGAACCAACCAGCGACCCTCAGCCTGGAGCGCGGCTGAAAATGGTGACTCTTGCTCGGGTACAGCCACTGAGCTTCCACCCTCCGCCGCTCGGGTCCCTATGGTCCGATCAGGGCGATTGTTGGAGTGAAACAGCCCAGGGGCCCGAGCTACATGGCTGTACCAAAGCGTGCTGCCGCTCCAAGGGGATCACCCCCAAAACCAACGTAACTCCAAAGTCGGGCTGAAAGCCACAGGGGGGCCACGAGACAAGGGAAGCGCTCACACCACAGGAGCGGCTCCGGGAGGGGGCAGACGAGCTGGCGCCGAGCCCCAAGATAAGGGCTGCGCCCAGCAGGGGGGGGGGCAGGTTAACCAAGGGAAATTGGGCAATGGCTCGGGGCAGTGGCAGAAATCACCCCGGGAGGGCTGGGGGCAGGCCAGGGGAGAACAGTGCCTTTTCCCCCCATAAATACGCCTGTGTTCTCCATGCAAAATAAATCACTCTTGTTTGAACCTTTACTCCTGCCTCGGCTAGTAATTGGGGATAACAGGGCTTTGGGAACTGGGACGCTTCAAAGACTTCTGTACAGCGCCCCGAGCCACCGCTAATTATGCCTGCCCAGCTGCCCAACCTGGTCCGCCTTGCCCCGCGGAGCGGATACCACGTAGAAGAGCGCTTCTTGGCCAGTGTGCCCCCTAAAATAGGTTCTATCGGGGGTGTGATTTGCCGGTCGGAGCACCCACGGGAACCCCGAGAACCAACCAGCGACCCTCAGCCTGGAGCGTGGCTGAAAATGGTGACTCTTGCTCGGGTACAGCCACCGAGCTTCCACCCTCCGCCGCTCGGGTCCCTATGGTCCGATCAGGGCGATTGTTGGAGTGAAACAGCCCAGGGGCCCGAGCTACATGGCTGTACCCAAAGCGTGCTGCCGCTCCAAGGGGATCACCCCCAAAACCAACGTAACTCCAAAGTCGGGCTGAAAGCCACAGGGGGGCCACGAGACAAGGGAAGCGCTCACACCACAGGAGCGGCTCCGGGAGGGGGCAGACGAGCTGGCGCCGAGCCCCAAGATAAGGGCTGCGCCCAGCAGGGGGGGGGCAGGTTAACCAAGGGAAATTGGGCAATGGCTCGGGGCAGTGGCAGAAATCACCCCGGGAGGGCTGGGGGCGGGCCAGGGGAGAACAGTGCCTTTTCCCCCCATAAATACGCCTGTGTTCTCCATGCAAAATAAATCACTCTTGTTTGAACCTTTACTCCTGCCTCGGCTAGTAATTGGGGATAACAGGGCTTTGGGAACTGGGACGCTTCAAAGACTTCTGTACAGCGCTGCAACCTCGGGGTATCCTACAAGCACCAGCGGCACCTCGCTACCACACTACCGACCTCCAGGTGTACTCGGCGCTGACGGCGGATCTACTCACCCCTAGTAGCGGGATCCGTCACACCTTGCATTAATTATTTATAGCGCCTATCACACCCTTTTGGGGTTTTTTCTATCTATTTTTTTATGTTTGCAGCTGCCCACAAATATTGGGATTGAGCGCAAACATTCTCTTTTGTTGTTGTATAATATAATGAAATTGATATTGGAAGATAAAAATGACATTTCAGACACAGCAGAACAGATATATCTATTTATTTCCATTCATTTTCTCAGAATATCTCTGGAAACCTTGAAATAGCAATGGAAAAAGATTGAAGTGTTCTCAAAGTAGATGTATTTTGGTTTCCATTTTTTTTATTATTTGCAGGTGTCCTTTATCATTTGATTGTTCTTGTAGAAAGTCTGTTAATCCGAGGCGTGGGACAACTTACATGTCGTAAAGAGATATATTTGTTTCAATATAGAGAGTTATGGAGTCCCCATCGCCAACCTGTTACTGGGTTTTTCATTAACGGCAAGAACTGAACTGTACCTCACCAGTCCCGGGATAAAAAAAACCTAACCGCTGCACTCTGACAATCCATTATCCCTTTGTCACGATTTCCCATTATTAGTAAAATAACTTGTTTAGTACAGTCAACAATTTATTGTAAAATCTAATATCCCTGCAACCCTTGTAATATGTGTATCGGCAAATATTGGAGCCGTGCAGTATCTCTTGGAATGTTTATTTATGAATACAATTGGCCTATTTCAATCTAATTTCTTACACCCGTTTTTGTTTTGTTCGTAGAATTAATAAAGTTAATTAATTTTTACTTAAAATTTTTTCTTTTCCACTACAACTGGTCAGGGCACTTCCAAGAACATTTTTTTTTTTATTAACATATATTTTTAGAGATTCACCAATACCAATACTAGTATCGGTGCCGATACTGCGCATTTGGGCGAGTTCTTGAAAACGAGCGAAATCTCAATGTATCCTTCCTGGTAAAATACTTTGCAAAATAAATAAATAATGCTCCCGATACCGGAACTGCCGGTTAGAGGGAGTTTTTTTCCTCGACAGCATCGAGATCGGAAAAATCTGCCTTTGGATGAGAGTTCTCTGATAAAGCGTAGAACCGGCCTCCCACCGAATCAGGAATCTGAGAGACGGGTCATAATCTGCCACCCGGCTTCCTGATTGGTCAAGGTGCCAGTCCTTGATTCACACGGCATTGCCGGAATCCTAACCAATCAGTAAGCCGGCAGCGGGTCATGACCTGCCGGCTGGTTTCCTGATTGGTCAGGGCGCCAGTACAGCTTAAGGCGCCAGTATCGGTACTCGGTATCGGCGAGTACTGAAAAAAAATTATCTGTACTTGTACTCGAAACCGAGAAACCGGTGTCGATGCATTTGTATTTTTTTTTCTGTTCACACAATCTATAGTCACACACACCACTGATATATACAGTTACTTACATGCTGGCCTCGCTAATAGGAGAGATGATATTGGTCCCAATGAGGAAAATTCTTCATCATGGGGCCCTTTTCCAACTGAGGACAGTATTACAAAGCTGATGCAAACTTAGCAACTCCATAAACTCTAATGCTCCGGTAAGGTTACAATAGCTCTGGTTAAGTTAGCACCAGCTTTGTAATATGGCCCTGAGTTGGTAACGAGTGACACCTTTATACTTAACAGCTGAAATATATTTCTGCACCAAGGACAGCAGCCAGCCGGTACTACAATAAAATGAAAATACCTGCCAGTACTAATATAAAATACAGTCAGTACTACAATAAAAATACCAGACAGTACTACAATGAAAATAGCAGCCAGAGGTAAAATAAAATACAGGCAGTACCAATATAAATCACAACTGGTACTACAGCTTTATAATGCTAGGTGGAACAATTTAACACAAACACAAATAATTCCGTTTTAAAGCAAAATTAAATGTAATGATCTTAAAATATCTAATGTATCCATAATCTAATACAAAGATTTTCAGCTTTTTCATCACGCAGCACACTGATAAGGGGCAAATAAAAAAATTGTCAAGACGCTCCGGCAGTTCACAAGGGTAATTATCATTTAAAAAACTGGTGTTAAGTAGTTAAGGTTTTTTTTATCTTTAAAGCTCTGTTCAATAATACACCTCCCCTTTGTACCGTTGCTCTATTACATTCAGAATTTGACATGTTTTGCCACACCTTATTCTGTCATTGCACACCTATGAACCATTGGTTCACTGGCTGACAATCAACCCCTATAAGTCATAAGGGGTTATTCACTAACCGCCATTGTTTCACTAAAAGAATGCTGGTTTCATATCGGGAAACTACAGTGACAAAGTACAGCCAAACTGCGGTGCATTCACTATTTATGGAACTGTACTTTGCTGTACGTCTTACCATTGTCTCCTTTTAGTTTCTGCTTTACTTACTGTCACGGATCCCCCCTGATAACCAGATATCAGTCCCTGTACACAGAGCCCTATCTACCCCTCCGATCCTTAAATGATCGGTAATTCTTGCTATCTTCAGGGACTCGATTCTATCACATACAGCAAGGGTTAACAGACCACAGAAGAGGAACACACAACAGGCCTGTCACAGGTAGATATACCTATCTATCTGTATATCTATACGTACATATATAACCCTATGGCTATCTATGGATATCAGTGGCCATTTCCTGCAGCGGTAGTAATAAATACCTGAGTTTCCAAGAAAGTAATTAAGATGTTTATCACTGAGCCCTGGTGAAAGGATATCCCAGGTTTTCTTTGATCTGCATGATAAGGAGGGGAAATTACCCGTTGGTCTAATGGATTTTCCTTGGACTCGTGCAAGCATTTCACACCTTGGGCAAGTGGAAAAGGCACAACCCAGACCTAGCGGCAGCACTTGTAAGTGGTCACGTAGATCAAAGAAGCAATCACATCCTTTGATCACTAGGGGTGCCCAGGAGGGGGAATGCTGGGAATTGTAGTGCATGGGCTGTACTTGAATGAGCTGAAAACCGTTTATATTCTAGAGCATGCCATGTGTCTGGGCTTTTTTCTGTGGGGGTCACCTAAGCACGTGAGAAACTGTCCCAGTTCTTCAAATCTCCAGCCCCAGGGGGACACGGATGGTCCTGTTAGCTTACTGACGTGAGTAAGGGTCTGTGGTATTAATCCTGTTTCTTTTATTTGCTGTTTTGTGTGTAATTATTGAATATTATATCTATATTTTTTCTGTAACCCTAAATGCACTGTGATATACATAATTTGTTATATCATAAATAAAATCTACACTTTATTAAGTTCTGCTTCTGACTGATATTCGATCCACGCTAACTGAAGGTCTGGATTATTGCCTTTTGTTTTAAGCTCGGTTAGATTTACTAAACTTTGGGTTGTAGTGGGATGCAGGACCAGAGTTTCAAACCATCTCTGGGGTCCAGCGGTAAGCCTCTTGAATAAAAAAGGTCGGTTTTGTGGTGGCAGTGTAACGAGTAGAATAAGAAAAGTGGGTACAGGGATTGTGGGAAACGTAGTCGGTACTCCGGGTCGAGAGTAGACGGATACTGCGTTGCAATCCTGTGACCATTTCATCACATTCTATGTGCCTGTTGCGAGCGAAGGCGGTGCTGGGACCGTAAGGCAAGTGTGCGCGGGGGATTGTTGTCCGCGTAGTCATTATTTGGGTCTAGGATAGACAGATAGTGAGTTGCTTAACCCGGCGTCCTTTGTTGCGGCGCGCATGTTTTTCGTGACAAGGCCTAAGCTGTTCCAATCCTAATACCAGAATAGAGGGTCACTCTTATGCCAAGGAAAAAGTATGGAATGGGGTTACCAGGACTAGCCAGGTCAGTGTATACAGAGTGGTTCTCAGCCAAAGCAGGGTCAGTATCAGGAGCGTGGTTCTCATACAAAGCAGGGTCTGTATATACAGTGTGGTTTTTATACAAAGCCGGGTCAATATCTGAAGTGGGGTTGTCAAACAAAGCAGGGTCAGTATCAGCCATCAAAGTACACAGAAAAGAGCTGGGGAAGTAACTCCACGTCAGGGCAACAAGAGAATGTGGCAAACTATCTTTTAAACCCGGCGGCTCCGCGTCGTCATGCCACACCCCACCTCCCAGCCAGTCTTGTGATCGCTCCAGGCCGGCATATCACTCAGCGCCCAGCCAGCGAGTAGCGAGGGCAGTGGTGCCGGGGAGCCCCAGGGACCGAGGACGTGACACTTACTTTGCGTAGGACTCAGCGATGGTTTCAATGGACTTTCTTCCTGCGTTTCCACCGTAGTCCTTGCCCTACATAAATAGCATGACTTTTACCATTGTTTAAGTGTGTTTTCAGGCAGAATTGTTCCAGTTTGTGTCGGGTGGTGTTGTCAAAATAGTGTCATGTCCCACCCCGTCTATGTCGCCCGGCGGCCAGCAGCGCCTTCCACGCTGTTCACTGGCCGGCCGCCGAGTGAAGAAGCGGATGGCTGCGATCATGTGGTACACTGCTGGGTGCAGCGTGATGACGCGGTGCCTACCAGGTTCAAAATCAGCAGCTTGAAACCGGTCCGGTGACCTGATTTGGTTCTCAATCCTCTTAGTGCTTGTATATCTTAAATTGTGATTTCTGTGTACCGACTTGGCTGCTGTGATTCTCCTCCCAGCTCTTAATCCTTGGCATTCCTATGACTACCTGATTTGGCATACGACCTCTGGCATTTGACTGACACTCTACTCTGGCGATTCGACCCCTGGCATTCCTGATAACTCGCTCTGGTAAACGACCCTTGGCGTTCCTTCTGACATTCCGTATTGTGTTAATCCCTCGTCTGTTACTGGTTACATTCTCCTCAGATTCTGATATAGGTAGACGCACCGACCACTCGAAGGATCGGAAGTGTAGGATAGTTGTGCTGCGTATAGGGATCAGACATTTATATATCGAGGAGGAACGTAACACATAGTTTGTATGGGAGGTCTATGGAGATCACCACCATAGTATCACTGGATAGATTGTGAGCTCTTGAGCAGGGTCCGCTCTCCTACTGTTCTGTGTTTAACTTGTATGTATATTTGTTATTCTTTCTCACCATTGTACAGTGCTTACGGAACTTGTTAACACTTTATAAATAACTGTAACTATATCCACCATTGTATCAACGTTGTTTTAAACAACTATAGAACGACAATAGCTGCCATGTGCGCTTTTTACGTACGAGGAAGTCCGGTAGTGTTGTGCAGCATTGGTCGTCATAGTTTGGGGAAACTATACTTACCGGTGTTTATTCTAAACTCTCTGAATCGCTGTTAACTGTTCTTACAACAAGAGCAAACAATGATGCTTATTGAATAAACCCCCGTCCCAATAGTGACTTCAATTATTTGGGGTGCGCCAAGGCTTCTGCAAGAGCCCGATTGTCAGAGTCTGGCATGAAACCTCAACATCAAGCAGCAGCAATGATTCACTCAAAGAAAACATTTAATGTTTCCTTGTTTCATGAAAAGAAAATACTGCACTTATGATGTAGCTGCCACCCTATTTGTAGCGGGATGGCGAAAGATCAAGTTGAGCAATCTATTGTTTGGCTGTTCCCATAACCTTTCTCACTTCTATCGACTCTAGCATGTAACACTCATGCATGTGGAATGAATTAATGATGGGTTTTTATTTAAAATACCCACATAAAGAAATACAACTTCACAAATGTCAACATTATGTTTAACCGTGGAATGTAACATCAGGGTTATAATATAGACTCATTACATAAGAAAAAACAAAATCTATCAGGGTTATTCAAAGAGAATCAAAAAGTTACCGCACGTTCAGTGACTTTTCGTTCTCTTCAATTCGGTGCGATTTTTGGCGATCCCATTTCAGCAAGCCTGCGGTGTATTCAGCAAGCACCACAGGGTCCCCGAATTGCAGGGAAAAGTCACCGCAAACCCGCTGACAACTCACCGGAAAAACCCAAATGATAATAAAAAGGGCTGTTACAGAAAAAAATAAGTAAAGTTAAAAAAAATCGAATTTTTTTTTTCAAAAAATCCCAGAAAATGCTTAAAATATCCTAAACAAATCTATCAATAAAGAGACTCTTTACTGCAGAATATTATAATCAACGGTTTATTTGATATTGAATTAAAACGGGAATATTTTTAACATTGAAGCCTATGTTCTGTTATTTATACCTGAACTCTATATATCAGACGTTGTTGTAGGTGAAAATTTGAGATCTAGTGATCACCAGTCAGTGTGGTTTAATACAAGAACAGGGATGGAGCCGCACCACACAAAAACAAAAGTTTTAGACTTTAAAAAAAACAGATTTTTCTAAAATGAGATTTTGTGTGAATGAGTCATTATCAGACTGGAAGAGTTTAAAGGGAGGGAATAATGGGATTATTTAAAGGAAGCATTATTGAAGGCCACAGGCAATTGCATTCGGCTTGTTAGCAAAAACAAAAAAGGGAAGAAACCACTGTGGTACTCTGCAGAAGTGGCAAAAATAGTGAAGAACAAAAAGATAGCATTCAATAATTATAAAAAAACTCAGAGTGAAGAAGATAGGCAAACCTATAAGATTAGGCAGAAAGAGGCAAAGCAATTTAAAAGAGCTTCCAAAGCACACGCAGAAGAGAAAATAGCTCAGTCAGTAAAAAAGGGGGACAAAACATTTTTTAGATACATAAATGAGAAAAGAAAAGTAAAACAAGGATTAGTTAGATTAAAAACAAAGGAAGGAAGGTATGTAGAAGATGATAAAAGTCTCGCTGACTGCCTCAATGAATATTTTTGTTCAGTCTTTGCAGAAGAAAAGGAAGGAAAGGGACCTCAGTTAGGAGGAAACCCTAACGAGACATTTACATATGAGTTTACAGAGGAGGAAGTTCTACAGCAGCTGTCTAAAGTAAAGACAAATAAGTTAATGGGGCCTGATGGGATCCACCCTAAATTATTAAAAGAGCTCAGTGGTGTAATAGCAAAACCATTAACAGATTTATTTAACCAATCCTTGTTAATGGGAGTCGTCCCAGAAGACTGGAAATTAGCAAATGTTGTGCCCATTTACAAGAAGGGTAGTAGGGAGGAATCGGGGAACTATAGGCCAGTTAGTCTTACGTCAGTAGTGGGGAAATTAATGGAAACCATGTTAAAGGAAAGAATTGTTGAACATCTAAAAACACATAGATTACAGGACCAGAAACAACATGGGTTTACCTCAGGGAGATCATGCCAAACTAATCTTATTGATTTTTTTGATTGGGTAACAAAAATAATAGACACAGGTGGTGCAGTAGACATTGCTTATTTAGATTTCAGTAAGGCTTTTGATACTGTTCCGCATAGAAGGCTTATCAATAAATTACAATCTTTGAGCTTGGATTCCAATATTGTTGAATGGATTAGGCAGTGGCTGAGTGACAGGTAACAGAGGGTTGTGGTAAATGGAGTTTATTCGGCGCAAGGTCTTGTTACCAGTGGGGTACCTCAGGAGTCAGTACTTGGACCCATTATCTTTAATATTTTTATTAGTTATATTGCAGAAGGTATTAATGGAAAAGTATGTCTTTTTGCTGATGACACAAAGATTTGCAACAGGGTTGACGTTCCTGGAGGGATCAGCCAAATGACAAATGATTTAGGTAAACTAAAAAAATGGTCGGAGCTGTGGCAATTGAGTTTTAATGTGGATAAGTGCAAGATAATGCACCTGGGATGTAAAAATCCAAGGGCTGAATATAGAATATTTGATACAGTCCTAACCTCAACATCTGAGGAAGGGATTTAGGGGTTATTATTTCAGAGGATCTAAGGGTAAGTAGTCAATGTAATAGAGCAGCAGGAAATGCTGGCAGAATGCTTGGTTGTGTAGGGAGAGGTATTAGCAGTAGGAAAAGGGAAGTGCTCATGCCACTGTACAGAGCACTGGTGAGACCTCACTTGGAGTACTGTGTGCAGTACTGGAGACCGTATCTCCAGAAGGATATAGACATCTTAGAGAGAGTTCAGAGAAGGGCTACTAAAATGGTGTACGGCTTGAAGGAGAAAAGTTACCAGGAAAGGCTTAATGATCTTAACATGTACAGCTTGGAAAAAAGACGAGACAGAGGAGATATGATAGAAACATTTAAATACGTAAAGGGAATCCACAAGGTAGAGTAAGGGAGTATATTTAAAAGGAAACAAAGTAGCAAAACAAGAGGACATAGTCTTAGTTTAGAGGGTCAAAGGTTTAAAAGTAACATCAGGAAGCATTATTTTACTGAGAGGGTGGTGGATACATGGAACAGCCTTCCAGTTGAAGTGGTAGAGGCCAAAACAGTAATTGAATTTAAGCAGGCATGGGATAGGCATAAGGCTATCCTAAACAAAAGATAAATCCAGGTAAAGTATCCATGTAATTGGGCAGACTAGATGGGCCGAAAGGTTCTTATCTGCCGACATTTTTCTATGTTTCTATGCACATAGATGACTCTGTGGATTATTCATATGGTGAAATATTGGAGAAATGTAATTCCCCCCCCCAATAGTCCATAAGAAGGAATAACAGAGTAAGACCCCTCATTGAGTACCGTTGGCTTGGCCATAGATTTGTCATCCCCTTGTGTTCTGATCCCGCACCAGTCATTGATATTTGATACATTTTTTGACCTGCGTTATTTCTGACAATCATGGCAATATTATTTATGTGTTAACTTTAATGTTGGAGGTTTAGATTGTTTGATTTGCTTGAAAACTAAGGGCCTTATTCTGACCCTATTTTTATTAGGGAGCCGCAAAGGGACAAACTTGGGGAGCCACAAACGGATAACAGCATCTGTGCCGGTATCCGCTTCTGAAGTCCATAGCACTCTATGGATTCAAACGCGACCTTGGAGCCAGCTCTCTAGGGTCACAAAGGCATGGCGGAGGAACACCGGGAGCTATTTGTACCCAATTTTCAACTACTTGCACAGATTTTGGGCCCTATTTGAACTGAGCCATTATGATTGACAGATGTGTCGTCCATTATAGTGGCCCCGCTTGTCAATCATAACGGTTCCTGTCCTATTCCAGGAAAGCCGCTAAACGCAGTGGCTCAGTTGCTGCAGTTCTCTACTGTAAATGAACACTTCCTATTAGGGATGCACCGATACCGATACTAGTATCGGTGCCGATACTGTACTTATAGTACTTAGTACTCGTGCAAATGGCCTGATACCCCCCCCCCCGATACTGGAAGCCAGCGCAGGGCCGGCTTGCCGGTGTCCGTGGGACTGGGGAAGCTGAAGCATGAAGGGAAGCATGAAGAGCACGCGGCCAGCGTTCCCCTCGGCGGCTGCAATACTCACCTACTTCCGGAGGTCCGGGTCGCGCTGCTGTGGTGCGATCACGCGGCCGCTGTGCTTCTGTGATGCTGCCTCCAGCCGAGAGGCTGCTGGAGACAGCTTCACAGAAGCGCCGGCGGCCGCGTGATCGCGCCACAGCAGAGCGACCCGGACCTCCGAAAAAAAAGGTGAGTATTGCAGCCGCTGGAGGGAAACACTGGTCGCGTGCTTTTCATGCACGCGGCCAGCGTTCGATGGGGGCATATCCATGTGAGCTGGGGGCAAATCTGTGTGAGCTGGGGGCAAATCCGTGAGAGCTGGGGCATATCCGTGAGAGCTGGGGGTATATCCATGAGAGCTGGGGGCATATCCGTGAGAGCTGGGGCATATCCGTGAGAGCTGGGGCAAATCCGTGAGAGCTGGGGCAAATCCATGAGAGCTGGGGCAAATCCGTGAGAGCTGGGGGCAAATCCGTGAGAGCTGGGGGCAAATCCATGAGAGCTGGGGGCATATCCATGAGAGCTGGGGGCATATCCATGAGAGCTGGGGGATAGCCATGAGAGCTGGGTTCAAATCCATGAGAGCTGGGGCATATCCATGAGAGCTGGGGGCAAATCCATGAGAGCTGGAGGCAATATCCATGAGAGCCGGGGCATATCCATGAGAGCCGGGGCATATCCATGAGAGCCGGGGCATATCCATGAGAGCTGGGGGATAGCCATGAGAGCTGGGGGCAAATCCATGAGAGCTGGGGGCAAATCCATGAGAGCTGGAGCCAATATCCATGAGAGCTGGGACATATCCATGAGAGCTGGGGGATATCCATGAGAGCTGGGGGCAAATCCATGAGAGCTGGGGGGAAAATCCATGGGAGCTGGGGGGCAAATCCATGAGAGCTGGGGGCATATCCATGAGAGCTGGGGGCAAATCCATGAGAGCTGGGGGCAATATCCATGAGAGCTGGGGGCAAATCCATGAGAGCTGTGGGCAAATCCATGAGAGCAGGGGGGCAATATCCATGAGAGCTGGGGGAAAATCCTTGAGAGCTGGGAGCAAATCCATGAGAGCTGGGGGCAATATCCATGAGAGCTGGGGGCAATTTCCATGTGAGCTGGGGGCATTCTGTATATATATATATATCTCGGGGGGTATATACATGTGAGCTGGGGGCATTTTTATATGAGGTCTGTTTTTATTGGAAAGCGGTCACATGACATAAAATAAAAGTATCGGTACTCGGTATCGGTGAGTACTTTTAAAAAGTATCGGTACTCGGTCTTAAAAAAGTGGTATCGGTGCATCCCTACTTCCTATACTTTGTAATAAGCAATTTCCAAGGTATTTTTTTTGTCCCAAGACAATATTAAAAAGATAGTAATAAAACCCCATCTAACAAAAGCAATTAATTGAGTGTTGTACTTATGTGTTATCATTTTTTCAATGCTGCACTTGGCTGGCTTAGTGCACCATTAGTATTCATATCGACTTTATATACAAAACAGTCAAAAATTAAACAACCCTATACTCTATATCCCCCAACCCCAATTCATAACTGAATAACCAATTTTTTAGTACCACTGTAGAGGACCTAAACTGTAAGCTCACTAGCTGGTAAAGCAAAGCTCTTGTGTGTCCTCCACTCTCATTAGAGATGTGCATTCCTTTCGGAAAAATTCGGAATTTGGAACGGAATTTGATAATTCGTACTTCCGAATAACCAATCAATGTGATACGAATTCGAAACGGTTTATTATAAATTTATTTTGTTTTACACTGTCATCATCATAAAAGAAAAATTTGAATTATTGATAGCAACTATCGAATTCGAAATGAACTATCAAATGGATATCAGCAACTATCGAATTTAAAATGAACTATCAAATGGATATCAGCAACTATTGAATCGATTCGAAATTTCAAATCAATCCGAAACTAAACGAAATACGAAACGAAATTAGTTACGAAATTCCGAAAACGAAATTATTTAAAAACGTACCGAAGCGAAACTAAGGCTAAGGTCAGACTAACACAGTATTAACGTGCATTTAGCCGCACTAAATTACGGCCGTGCTACCAGCAAATGACGTCCAATGCCAGGCAGCATACGAAGGTGCGGGCGCGCAACGCAAGTGGCAAACTAACGCATTTTTTTTAGAACGTCAAAACCGCTAGTACTAACGTACAGAGTGCGCTGCGTCCGCATAGCGGCATGTTTGCGTGATTGGGAGACATCAGACGCTGCACACGTCCGGCCAACATAACGTGTATGGACCAAACACTTCCTGTCTTGTCTGGGGGTAGCTGCAAGTTGCTGTAGACAATGCCTTGGGCTGACATCGACGTGGAGAGGCTGATCAATGCAGTGGCAGAGCATCCCGAGCTGTGGGACACGGCCTGCGACAACTACAAAGACCGACAGAAGAAGGCCAGTGCATGGGATGCAGTGTCCAGGGTGGTGTACCCAGAGTACGAGACGTGGTCTGATAAAGAGCAGAAGCTTCAGAGTGAGTAAATGATAATTTTATTCATAATTGCATAGAACATGAATGTAACATCAAATAAAATGACACAACGAATTATTGTTGTCACAAGTCAAATGCTGTCCATCTGCCAGGGCACCTGCCCTGCATTGCTAGTGAAATAATTAGACAGAGCATCACAAAACCTGTTGCTGTGTCTATTCACAGGTATTATGTAATCGTTAGCATACTCATCCAGACCCGTAACTATGAGGGTATCATCGAAATTAACACCATCCCTTGCACGAACATAGTTATGTAGGATGCAACAGCATTTCACTATATATTTTCCACACAGAAATCAACATTTACATCGAGTGGGCAATGAAAAATCCTCCACTTGTTGCTCAGTATGCCAAAGCTACACTCGACATACCGTCTCGCCCGCGACAGCCTGTAATTAAACACCCGCTTCTTCACAGTCAGGTGTGTCCCCGAGTATGGCCGCAGGAGATGTGTGGATAGGCCGAATGCCTCGTCACCCACGAAGGCATAGGGGACTGACACGTCGCTGCCAGGCAAAGGCGCGGGTCTGGGGATGTGTAGGTTCCCACCCTCAATATCATTCCACAGTGTTGAGTTCCGGAACAGTGTGGAGTCAGAGTCCTTGCCGTATGATCCGACATCCACATACACAAAATTATAGTTGGCATCTGCCACCGCCAGTAGGCCAATTGAAAAATAATGTTAATAATTTTGATACAGTGAGCCACTGTGCAGTGGCTTCACAATGCGGACATGTTTGCCGTCCACAGCTCCCAGGCAGTTGGGATAGTTTGCTTTCTCCCAGACTCCTGCTGCAATTGCCAGCCATGCCTCGTCTGTGGGTGTTGGCAAACATTGGTCCTTCATGGTTTCCCATATTGTTTGGCAAACCTTTCTGACGATCTCGCCAGCTGTTGATCTGCCAATGCGGAAGTTGTAATGCAGATCCTTCAAACTGCATCCACTAGCGAGATACCTAGAACATGAAAGAATCTGCGTTATGATCACATCATATGAACTTAACCTTAGGTCACTCTCATCATGTTTTGCAGCACATGAAGCAATCAATAAATGGCGCACGGTGAGGGACAATCATACCCGGGTCCTGAAAAAGGAGGCTGAAGCTGCGCGCTCTGGAGCTGGTGCAAAGAAGAGGCGCAGTTATTTGTATGCTGACCAACTGTCCTTCCTGAGGAAGAGCCAGCAGCCGCGCATCACCGTGAGCTGTATTGACGGGCCATCCACCTCTGGCTCACAAGAGCAAGACCTGCAGGCCAGAGGATCTGGCAGCTGCCAGGTGGAGGTCGAGCAGGGTGGTGCGGAGTCCCAGGTGGAGGATGTGGATCCCGAACAGGTGCCGGGTATAGCACCCACAGAAAGCACCGGTACGGCTCCCAGGAGGAAGAAGCCACTAGCAGCTGATGTCGAGCAGGCCATGGTTGCCTTCATGGAGGTGCACCAAACACATCCACGCTGCATGGTCGCTGACTCCGAAGACATATCCTTTTTTAACTCTCGTCTGTCCCTGCTGAACATGATGACCCCAGTGCAGAAGGTGGATTATCGCCGCCGAAGCCTGGACCTGATACACGAGATACTGTTCCATCCACAACAGGCACCTGTATATCACGGTGTTGTGCCACAATACCCCCATGCCCATGGTTATTCCCACCACTGCCAGGCATTGCCTACCCACCCACCCATGTCCCCTGTTCTGGGCCACCCCCGGAGCCAGAGTACCACCGCAGCTATATGCACGGTCCTCATGACCCAGATGCTCCTCGGTATCATAGTATGTGAAGTGTATCGTCTGTTCGTTTATGTTTGTCAGAGTTTGTTCATGTTGTTCCACTATTTGTATTTTATTCCCTTCACTGTAGATGCAATAATATATGTGTTTAATATGTTATTGTTATCTTCTGTCATATTATTTCGGACAATATATTTTATTTGTTTCACATCGTTGTCAGTGTCGTTACTCTTTCTGTACGTGTTCTGGAAAGTGATGCATGTGTGTGTGTGTGGGCATGCATGTGCTAGTGGGCATATAACTACTGACCAACAATAGAGCCTCTGCACACCGAGCACATGTCTGATGACTGGCAGCGATGTCATGAATGCAGGTGTTTGATAGTACTTACCGCAAAGTGATGACCAGCATCTCCTCCGGTGGTATGGCAGCCCTCATGTTGGTGTCCCTCTTGGTCAGCGGCTCACGCACCTTCATCAACAGTTCTTCAAAGGAGTGGATGGACATCCGCAGGTAGTTGAAGAACTTCATTGGGTCCCTCTCTCGCAGTGGCCTGTACAGCGTCACAAAGTGGCCATGCGTGTGCCTGGCAGTGTTGATTGGATGAACCCATGTTCGCCGTTGTCTTTTCTTCTTCAGGTACAGGTATCCCAATGCAGCAAAAAGAAACACTTGGACTGCAAAAATGCCACCATTCCCAAAATGCCTTTTTATACCCTTTCCCTTTATTTGATTCATTCTGCAATTGATTTGGTTAATCATATCTCTCTTTTTTGCAGCTCCGTGAAAAATCACGCACAAAAATGCGCATTGTATGACCGCTATCGTGTATTCCGTGAAAAAATGCGTCCATTCGTTCGAACGCACTTTTTCACGGACAACGCGAAAAATGCGTTAGTCTGACCCTAGTCTAAACTAAACAAATTTTTCAGCCATGCACATCCCTAACTTTCATTGGCTGCTTTCAGTTGAGATAAAAAATTGTATATGAGGTTTCTTTAAAAAGAAAGTAAGCTTTTTTTTTTTTGGAAAAGGATTTTACCAGGAAGGATACATTGAGATTTCTCTCGTTTTCAAGTATGTCCTGGGTGGCGAGTATGTACCGTTAGGTGTCTTGCCCAAGGACACTTACTGGAGAGGTGCTCGTCGGGATCAAACCCATGACTCCACAGGCTCTCTGCACGCAGAGCAGTGATGTTACCTCTACTCCACCCAGCCAGTACATTAAATGTAGACTAATGATGCCAACCCCTACGTTATCCCCCCTAAAGGCTGCGTTCACATGAGTGTTCTGAGAGCGGAAGGGAACGTCTGTGAGAGTGGACGTTCCTTACACTCTGACGCCCGTGTGGCCACCTCGCTGAGTGCAGTTAGTGCGCTCAGTGCTACCAAGTGCGATCCTCCTATGGAGGAAAGCGGTTTGTAGCACCGTCCTACATCTGTCGTAGCTTTTTGATGGGAGGTTGAAATCACGGCTGGTTTAGCGCATGCAACTAGTGCTCACGCTATACCGTGTGGCCCTCCCTCATCAAGCCATCACAAAGCTGCGATGGACGCAGGGAGGTGTGGTCACACGGATGCACTCGTGTGACCGCAGCCTTAGGCTTGATTGGTAGAAATTAAGTGGACTCCTACCCTGTACCACAGATTCTTCAAAGCTATATTTCCCATGATGCTCTGGTACTCATTAGATTGGTTTAACCATATGGGAAATGTAGTTCTAAAACCTCTAAAGGGCCACGTTTGCTGACCCCTGCTGTACCATATAACATTTTGTCCTTGAGCTGAAATCAGCCAAAGTGGGTGGAGGACGAAAGGGGCTGGTGAGCTTTCACTTCAGTGATGCTACTAAAAACTCCTGTATTATTCATTGGTATTTGAGGTATAGAACAGATGTTACTATGGGCTCGGTCGCTGAAAATTTAATGATTTTTTTTCCCAGCAAAGATTCAGCAGATTTTATTAATAGCATACCGGCATTTTAATTCCCGTTAAACATTCGACTCCATTATCAGCACTTGCTCCTCTAATCCCAGATGAAAATATCAGTTTTAGCGATTTATATTTTTTCAAAACTCTTATTTAAAGAGGTGATACGGGTTGGGAAAACAGAGTAAATCAGAATGAAACCCTCTTTTAAACACTGGATTATAAATAGGTGTGTCTAGTAGCAAAAATCAATATGGTGCTGGCCGAAAATATGCTTTCCTGGGTGTTTTACCTGCCAGCTTTTCTTATGGAACACCATCATTTTAGAATTTTTGACTGTAGCCAAATGTTTTCAATAGCATCAGCCGATATTTTGAGAAAAATATCAGTCGAAACTCGACAAAAGAAACATCCAGTAGACATAAATCGAGCCCTATGGTTTTTTTTTGTTTTTCTTCTCGCTGCTTGACCAGACTATTTTCACCTTCGTAAAATCCTTCTTCCATATGCGATGCATCTTTAGAAATTAATTTGCAGTTTGTGCTAATTATATAGTACTTTTATCATTGTTATTATCATGATTTATATGGCGCCAAGTTTCCACAGCTCTTCACGGTAACCAAAGGGAAAAAACCCCAAATAAACAAGCATAGGATGGAGAGAAGGGGCGATGAGGGTCCTGCTCATAGGAGTTTACAGTCTAGAGGGATTGGGATGGAGAAAGACGGGAGGAGTTTTATTGGTTGTCAGGATCACTAGTGCCTTTCGTTCAGGAATGGTGGGGGCAATGGAAGTGGCCTCAATCATGATGCATGGGTAGGGGAGGAGAGGGGTAGGTTGGCATCAGTGATGTGATGCGCTAATCTGAAGAGATGGGTTTTGAGGGTTTTCTTGAATGCCTGAAGGTCAGGGGAGAGTTTGATAGGGCGAGGCAAGTCATTCCAGGACTGGAGCTGCCCTTGAAGTCTTTAGTGTACTGTTGTCATACCCCATAATGCTGCCAGATTGTGGTGCTACATGAAAGAGAAGCAGTCGCTTTCAAAATAATTTGATTATAGACGTGGACGTGGTCCGCAGAGTATAATTTTTTTTGCATGGATTAAGAATTCAAACAGCGGTCTGAAGATAAGAAAAAATATGTCATCTGCGCTTATTCCCATTATACCATGTGAAACAAAACACAATTAGAGGCTTTGGTTTCTATTAATGGCCATTAAGAGAGTAAGCTCACCTGCCGACGTCACGGCACCTCTAGTGAGGTTGAGTCCTATCCAAAAATGAAACCACAGGCTGCTGTGTACCGAACCAGCACTGCTCAATCTGCTTTTCCGTCATGAGGTGGGCGAGTTTACTCTCTTAATGGCCATTAATAGAAACCAAAGCCTCTAATTGTGTTTTGTTTCACACGGTATAATGGGAGTAAGCGCAGATGACATATTTTTTCTTATGTTTTATACATGTTGCTGGGCTGGATGCATTTGGTGGTTGCAGCCGCCCCATCGGGGAATTGGCACGACCCCACCCCTCCTGTACTATGTATGTTTTATTGTACCTCCAGCCAAGTCCTCATTGCAGTTTGTTCCGCTCCGTGTCTTTGTTTTTTGATCCCAAGGTGGATTTGTTTCTGGGAGGGCATTAAATAAAGGCCCACCAGTCTACCTCATGACTGAAAAGCAGATTGAGCAGTGATGGTTCGCTATACAGCAGAAAAAAGAGAGATGGGGGACCCACAACAGGAACCCTCAAATTTAGACAATCACCTGACTCTCATCCAAATGAGTGAGAGCAGCACAACCTCTTACTCAGGATTAAACCTGACCTAAATGTATATATATATATCTCAATAAACCACTTGGCAGCTCAAAAGAGAACCGGCAAATGGCACTGGAGGAGTGGCTACAGAAAAATTAATCTTTATTAGAACGAATATAGACACTCTCAGATGCAAGGAAAAATCTATTAAAAAACATAAATATGACAGCAGACAAAGCAGGGTGTACTGGAATTGACGCCAGTGTATAATGGCTGTGCATAAAAGGTGTGGAAAGAGGATTGCAATCAATGTATTAGGCACCATAATAGAATTCCATAATTGCACAAAGGGATTAGCATCAAAAAGCAAACCATAAATCACCATCACAATCAGCACGCCAACACTGACCCTTAGCTAGTCGAGCTCATGCTCAAGATTTCTGTCCTCACCCTGCAAATGCTACACACACAACAAATCACGGCTTAAAATCAAAGTTGATACATCAGCTCAACATATGTTTCGCCAACTGAACATTGGCTTCATCTGAAGCAAAAAAATAGTTAGTAATGTTGTATGTACCTCCCTCTTTTTATTCCCTATCTGGTCTGGAATCAACCAATCCGTGGTATAAGAAAAATCACATGTGTCTCCAAGCAGTAAAGCTGGTTGATTAGGTCCATGTGACTAAGAAGGACCTATAGTATGAATGAAAGGTCACATGAACAGCCAGATCCTATCTGCTGGGGGAAGGTCACATGGTACACCAGTGGAATATTCCCTATTTGGTCTGGAATCAATCAATCAATGGTGTAAAAAGTCACATGTATCTCCAAGCAGTAAAGAGTTAAGAGTCGTTTTACTCCTAATTTCAAAGAGTTTGGCAATCTTGAAATGTTCTGTAATCTTGTCTGTGCTGAAATTGATCAACTAAATGATTCAGACGTTTTGATGTCCATAAGTGATAATCTTACTCACGTTGAAAGGAAATCTTTAAAAGAACTTGAATCTGATAAGTCTTTGATAATTAAACAGTCA
Organism: Leptobrachium leishanense; assembly: GCA_009667805.1. NCBI lineage: Eukaryota > Metazoa > Chordata > Amphibia > Anura > Megophryidae > Leptobrachium > Leptobrachium leishanense. The sequence goes on along the minus strand of CM019063.1, from coordinate 5,639,773 downwards.
GATAAAGGTGGAAATGTAGTTCTGATGTCCATCGATTTTTATGAAAGGATGATTTATAATATTCTTGATGATACTGATACTTATGCCAGACTACCTAAAGATCCTACCATTCATTTTTCTCGTCAGCTTAAAGATTTGATTTGCCTCTCTTTTGAACAGTCCCTCATTACCAAATCTCAGTATGAATTTCTTTTACCATCTTCACCTACCATTGCTACTTTTTATGGGATTCCCAAAACCCATAAGAATATCAATGAACCTCCAGGTCGTCCGATAGTGTCTGGCAATGATTGCCTGACACAGAACGCCAGTATTTTTTTAGACAAGATTTTGAGAAAATATGTAGTTAAGCTGCCCTCATATTTGAGAGATACCAAACAGGCGCTACAAATTTTGAAGGGAATAAGTATTAATAAAGATACTTTACTATGTAGTTTAGATGTTGAATCTTTATACTCAAGTATCCCGCATGATCTTGGTCTTAAGCACATTAGGTTATTTCTCGAGAGAGATGATTCATTGAATGGTCCATTTATTGAATTTTTGGTTAAATTGACCAGTTTTGTCCTTACTCATAATGATTTTCTTTTCAAAGGCCAATATTTTCACCAACTCAGAGGCACAGCAATGGGTTCCTCGATGGCACCATCATATGCCAATTTATACTTAGGTATTTGGGAAGAAAATTGTAAAATCAATGACAAGTTACTATCTTACATTGACAAAATTGAACTGTGGCTCAGATACATTGACGATGTGCTGTTACTTTGGAAGGGTTCCGAAGAAGAGTTTTTACAGTTTGTGTCTCTTCTGAATGACAATGTATATAATTTGAAGTTCACTTTTGAAATTCAGAAGGACAGTATCTCCTTTTTAGATATCAAAATCTCTAAGACCGATGGTGGAACTTTATCGACAACACTATATAAAAAGGCAACAGCTACAAACAGTTTGTTACATTGGCAGAGTTTTCATCCACTTCCTTTGAAAAGAGGAATTCCGGTGGGCCAATATTTAAGATTAAGACGAATCTGTTCCTCTGATGATGAATTTCTGATTAAGGCCAAAAAACTTAAAAAAGACTTTCGCGAAAAAGGATATCCTAATAGACACTTGAAAAGAGCATTTCAACAGGCCATGTCTAAATCCCGCGATAATCTCCTACAAGATTCTAAACCTAAGAATAATAATATCATTAGATGTATTGGTACATTTGATAGAGGATGGAACCAGATCTACTCCATCCTAGATAGGTTTTGGCCGTTACTCACTATGGACCCTCAGCTATCGGATAAATTGGGAGCCAGACCCTCAGTTACTGCTAGACGTAGCAAGAATCTGAGAGATCGTTTGGTACACAGCCATCATAATCCCATTATAAACAAAAGACCTACTACATGGCTATCTAACAATTTACGTGGCACTTATCAATGTGGCCATTGTGTCGCATGTAAATTCATCTCAAAAAATTCAAAGAAGGTTACAGATTCAAGGAAAAAATGTGATTTTGAAATCAAAACCTTTTTTAATTGTAATTCCTGTGGCCTGGTATATTTGGCCATCTGTCAATGTGGCAAAATGTATGTTGGCAAAACACTCCGTCCCTTTAAGAGGAGAATTATGGAACATATCCATTCTGTAAAACGAATTCAAGAAACCCCTATTTTACGCCATTTAGCACAATGTCACGGTAATAACCCTAATGTCCTGAAATTTTGCGGATTAGAAATCGTATTACCATCACCAAGAAAGGGCAATTTCGATCGCAAGCTCCGACAGAAAGAATGTCGGTGGATTTATAAACTTCACACATTATCTCCATCAGGTCTTAATGAGGGTTTTTCTTATACTCCTTTCTTATAGCCCGGCATGTTTAACGGATCGTCCAAGAATTTAACAAACTCAAGGTCATTTGTACCATAATAAAATGCTCCCTTTTTCAGAACAAGTCATTCACGAATTATATATCTGTCCAACCATATATATAAAGAACACTCTGTTTAAGCCTTGTACTATCCAGTTGCCCTGGCAACCCAAGGAATCATTGGACATATATAACATGGTCTTTAGAATGCTGCCTGTTATGATGACATAACCTTAAGAAATGGTTAGAGGATCGGCCTCTCATTTGACCCACATACACTCCAATATTATCTACATAATGGTTTTCCTTTTTTTTTTTTTTCCCCCCCTCATTTTACTATTCTACTGGTGTACCATGTGACCTTCCCCCAGCAGATAGGATCTGGGTGTTCATGTGACCTTTTATTCATACTATAGGTCCTTTTTAGTCACATAGACCCAATTAACCAGCTTTACTGCTTGGAGATACACGTGACTTTTTTACACCATTGATTGATTGATTCCAGACCAAATAGGGAATATTCTACTGGTGTACCATGTGACCCTCCCCCAGCAGATAGGATATGGGTGTTCATGTGACCTTTTATTCATACTATAGGTCCTTTTCAGTCACATAGACCCAATTAACCAGCTTTACTGCTTGGAGATACATGTGACCTTTTTACACCATTGATTGATTGATTTCAGACCAAATAGGGAATATTCTACTGGTGTACCATGTGACCTTCCCCCAGCAGATAGGATCTGGGTGTTCATGTTGACCTTTCATTCATACTATAGGTCCTTTTTAGTCACATGGACTCAATTAACCAGCTTTACTGCTTGGAGATACATGTGACTTTTTTACACCATTGATTGATTGATTCCAGACCAAATAGGGAATATTCTACTGGTGTACCATGTGACCTTCCCCCAGCAGATAGGATCTGGGTGTTCATGTGACCTTTCATTCATACTATAGGTTCTTTTTAGTCACATGGACCCAATTAACCAGCTTTACTGCTTGGAGATACATGTGACTTTTTTACACCATTGATTGATTGATTCCAGACCAAATAGGGAATATTCTACTGGTGTACCATGTGACCTTCCCCCAGCAGATAGTATCTGGGTGTTCATGTGACCTTTCATTCATACTATAGGTCCTTCTTAGTCACATGGACCCAATTAACCAGCTTTACTGCTTGGAGATACATGTGACTTTTTACACCATTGATTGATTGATTCCAGACCAAATAGGGAATATTCCACTGGTGCACCATGTGACCTTCCCCCAGCAGATAGGATCTGGCTGTTCATGTGACCTTTCATTCATACTATAGGTCCTTCTTAGTCACATGGACCTAATCAACCAGCTTTACTGCTTGGAGACACATGTGATTTTTCTTATACCACGGATTGGTTGATTCCAGACCAGATAGGGAATAAAAAGAGGGAGGTACATACAACATTACTAACTATTTTTTTGCTCCAGATGAAGCCAATGTTCAGTTGGCGAAACATATGTTGAGCTGATGTATCAACTTTGATTTTAAGCCGTGATTTGTTGTGTGTGTAGCATTTGCAGGGTGAGGACAGAAATCTTGAGCATGAGCTCGACTAGCTAAGGGTCAGTGTTGGCGTGCTGATTGTGAAGGTGATTTATGGTTTGCTTTTTGATGCTAATCCCTTTGTGCAATTATGGAATTCTATTATGGTGCCTAATACATTGATTGCAATCCTCTTTCCACACCTTTTATGCACAGCCATTATACACTGGCGTCAATTCCAGTACACCCTGCTTTGTCTGCTGTCATATTTATGTTTTTTAATTGATTTTTCCTTGCATCTGAGAGTGTCTATATTCGTTCTAATAAAGATTAATTTTTCTGTAGCCACTCCTCCAGTGCCATTTGCCGGTTCTCTTTTGAGCTGCCAAGTGGTTTATTGAGATATATATATATTCGCTATACAGCAGCCTGTGGCTTCATTTTTGGATAGGACTCACCCTCACTAGAGGTGCCGTGACGTTTGGCGGGTGAGCTTACTCTCTTAATGGCCATTAATAGAAACCAAAGCCTCTAATTGCGTTTTGTTTCACACAGTATAATGGGAATAAGCACAGATGTTATGATATTTTTTCTTCTGTTTTATAAATGTTGCTGGGCTGGATGCATTTGGTGGTTGCAGCCGCCCCATTGGGGAATAGGTGCCACCCCACCCCTCCTGTACTAAGTGGTCTGAAGATGTATCTTGTAATCAAAACAAATGAGAAAAAGTAAAACTTTGCTGCTAAATCCGGAAACTATGTGTTAAAACCAAGAAACCCTTTCAATTTATGAGCTTAATACTCGCCTAAACATAACTTCTCCATTTTTCCTTAGGCGCTCATGTGTCTGGATGAGAAATTCCATGCAGTGCAAACCGCTGAGACAGCAGTGCAACGAGATCCGCACTTCGTTGAGGCCTGGCAGACTTTGGGACGAGCGCAACTCGGATTAGGAGAAATAACAATGGTAAGCGTTTAGCGCTGTGCACATCATGGAGACGGCCGGTGATCATTCATCTTACGCAGGTCTTGTAATATATGAGTTTTATTTATTGTTCACCTTAACATACGGCGTTCCAAACATTGATTAATAATAATAAAAAAAAATATTTCTATGAGCTAAATAAACACATAGGGCTCAATTAAATTATTTCCCCTTTGTTTTTTTTTAACATACAGTATATATATCTGAGAGTTTCAACAGATATTTTTTTTCTAAGTATCGAGTTTGGATACTGCCAAAAATACAAAAAATAGGTGCTGTTCCAAAAAGCCAGTAAAACACCCAACAAAGCATATTTTCGGCCAACATCATATTGATTTTCCTATGTTAAGCATATATATTTGAAAATTTAATGTACTAATGAGGCCTTTAGTCCAATTTTCTTTGTTTCCATTAATTTATCTACCCTTTCCAGTGCTTGTTATTTTTTTAAAAAAAATTGATTATTGATCAATTTGAATTGGGTCACTAATGCTGATATTTTCATTTGGCGTGTATAGGCACCAGTGTCGATAATCGAGATTTTTTTTATGGCAATTGAAATGCTGGTATGCCCTTAATTAAAAAAAAGAGAAACAAAATGGGCAGCGCTCCCAAAAATGTGAAATATTAACAACCGATAACTTTCATAAATAATACGTATCAATAACTGAAGACACCACCGAAACTTTGGATGTACCTCAAAAGAATACATAAAATATTGCATAGCGTAATACAGTTTATTAAATAAAATCCAAGGTGATGGCTTACACGATGTACACTCACACTTTGTTGCGCTGTACAGCTCTGTTAGACATGTTTTAGAGGCTGTTTGTGGGCAGACCCTTCTGCCAACACTCTCCCGAATTAAACTTCTGGTTGTCTCCAAAAAATGATAAGGAGAGAAGCCATATAGTGTAGTAGGTCAACACATTCAGTGTTTGAAATAGAAGAAATATTTCAGACCTACTCGCTCTGTTTCAAACCTATACTTGGCTCTAGGATAATCGGCATGGAAGTCGTATATCGTGGTCACAACTTCTCGCAAAGCCCTTTCTCCGAGTCGATGAAACCGCAGAGATTCCAAGGACTGCCGTGTAGTAAACCACAAATATATTTATTAGAACAAATAATCATAGATGACAATAGAATAAATGGCCAAACGCGTTTCGCACTTTCAAAGCGTTTCCTCAGTGGCATAAATTAAAATAAACACAATGTCTCCCTGTCCTGGAATATACCTCCTTGGTAATTGGCGAACTCCCAAATGTAAACGTGATTTTAGAGGCTTTTTATATTTTCGGCTCGTCCACCGCGTCTCTTTTACTTCTCATTAATTCTACTTCGTCGGGCTCCGTCATGTGAGATGGCTCCTGCCCGTCACATGCGATTAAGTGGATCCATAGCCTCCTCCTTCCACGTGTCGCTCTGGCCCGCAAGCCGTTTCATTTTCATCTTTAATACACTCCCTTGGGGAGCAATGTGGAGCGCACTGGACTCGTCATCCATTCTCCTCATCCAACTGGGACAATGCATAAAAGTACATCAAATCAATAAAAAACGCAAATTAAGAGCAAGATTTTGGTTTTCCTTGGAAAAAATAATCTGTATGGTATATAATGCATTCTGTCATGTCAAACCGCTATTAGAAAGAGTATGGGGATACATGTATCTATCTCTTATAATAAATACAGAGGCCTTTGCTGTATCAAATATTGAATCTTTCATAGATAGATCCATCTTACATATATTTAAAATGTAAGGCTAGGAGAATATCTCACAACCGCATTATATTAACGCTAAAGTAAATGGCATAGTTCATAGCCCTAAGCACTTTTAACCAATTTAACCAAATCCTGTTGAATATGTCATGAGAACCTGCTATCCAATGCAACATTTCTTCATGTTTACAGATACGCTCTGTGTTTTTGTTTTTTTTACGGCGATTTGTATGCAAGTTGTAGCATTTTTTTTTCCTCTAGAAAACATTTAATTGAAAAGATGCCTTGTCGTGATACATCATGTCGATGATGACCGTCACTGATTTATTCTTCAGAGCAGCTTGGCCTTGGTTGTATGGGAGAAAATCCCTCTGTGTCTCCTAGAAAGACAAGGTCAGCTCTATCCATTAAAATGGTCAAAAAATCATCTCATTTCATTATAGTTGAAATATGGAGTCTGCCGAAGCATTCGAGAAATCCATTGAACCATGCTTTGTCATAAAACAGACTGTACACGTAAAGCCTCGGCCATTCTTTCATGGTACTGGATTTTTCCCCATTACCGTCACAATGTTTCCAGCAATATGGCGCAATTCCATCGCACATCTTAATAGCGGTGTCGATACAATGAAGTCATGACAATGATTGTGTTTTGCATCAGAGATTCCAATATGCCGTTATTATTGTCATCATTAGAGACATATATACAAGGTGACTATTTATCCTTCGGAAAGATACATTTCTAGAACAAGCTGGAGTTTAATGAGTTGTGTCAAATGAACATTATATAAATATGTATTAAAACGAGACCCCAAGAGACGAGAGTCCAATGATCGCGCACACAATTTTTCAAGGAAATCGATAAAGAATGAATGCCACTTCTTGCACCTCTCAGCCAGTTACACAACTGTGAGATGTCTTCATTGTTCACAGAGTAGGCACATTCTGTTGCACTGGATCCGTTCTGGTACAAACTTGAAGGAACACTTTAGTAGGGAAAAATCCACCTCCTTTTATCCACCTAAGATAATTATGTAGATGCTGCTGACAGAGTTTACACAATTGTCTTTAATATCTCTTTTCAGTTAGCTTTTGTCCAGAGGTGCTGGTCTCCTCCTCCTCTTCCTCCTCCTCTTCCACAGTGCAGAATTCCCTGGAGTTACTTACATAAATTGCGTAGCTTGTGTTTGAAAGTTAAGTATGTTCCTCAGTTTACGTAATTTACAGGTTTAGGCCTATGCAAACATCTTCTGGACGCTCAGCATCGATTCCTGCGAGTGCTTAATTTGGCGATGTCTCACGGAGGATGAAGTGTGACCGTGTGATAAGGGGCAGGGTAGTAGACCACAGGTTTATCAGCAGGCAGATGGAGGACTCCCCTTTTCCCCCTGCAGAGTTAACTCACAACTGATGCCTGATGAGCACTGCCCTGCCCTTATAGGAGATGTGGTTCCCTCTGAGAGGACAGTCTCGGTGCTGGGTACAGCAGGGAAGGAAGCTAAATCCTGAAGCCGAAAGGAAAGTACATTTTATTTTGTTTCCCTTTTTGGTAAGCGGCTTAGCCGCCCAATATTTCAGTTAGAAATACAGAGTGTTTAGTTAGGCTCCACATAAAGGAGTAGGCGTTTGATTCATATTTGTTTTATTTTCTTGCTTATAGTGTATCCTGCAAGTACCATGGCTGCATAATAGTGGAAAGCGTGAAGCACCGATACCTGTGTCAAGTGGCTATATCACAGGAGATATCACATTGAGCTTGAAAATCCTTTTAACAAAACATGACCGTTTATTAACTTTAATAACCAATAATAAATTCACTTAACCCCGAACCCCACAATAACGTTGCTATCTTGCAATTCACTTATCTAGAACTGTGGCCCGCTGTTAATCCCTTACTATAAAATAGCTGCATATACCTATCCACTGTTTTTCAGGCTTTATAGTTGTTCAATTTTTTTTTATACTTAAACCACCAATAACTTTAACAGAAAAGGTTAGAGGAAATGAATACTCCTCCATGTACAGTTGTGTTCAAAATTATTCAACCCCCACTGAAATTGAGTGTTTTGGCCAGTTTGACATTGATTTTGATCATTCAGTCATCTTGCTTACAATTAAATCAAAGAGGCACGTGTAGGTCAGACAAATATAACATAACATTTATAATGAAATAACCACAAATGTCTTTTCTGTGCTCACATCATGATCAGTTTTATTCAACCCCCAAGTGACATTCTACAACATCCTTTTACAGTTATAACAGCTTTTAAACGTGAAGCATAGCTTGACACAAGTGTCTTGCAGCGATCTACGGGTATCTTCGCCCATTCGTCATGGGCAAAAGCCTCCAGTTCAGTCACATTCTTAGGCTTGTGCACTGCAACTGCTTTCTTTAAGTCCCACCAGAGGTTCTCAATCGGATTTAAGTCAGGTGACTGCGATGGCCACTCCAAAATGTTCCAGCCTTTAATCTGCAACCATGCTCTAGTGGACTTGGAAGTATGCTTGGGATCATTGTCCTGTTGAAAGGTCCAACGTCTCCCAAGCCTCAGGTTTGTGACGGACTGCATCACATTGTCATCCAATATCTCCTGGTACTGAAGAGAATTCATGGTACCTTGCACACGCTGAAGCTTCCCTGTACCTGCAGAAGCAAAACAGCCCCAAAGCATGATTGACCCCCCGCCATGCTTCACAGTAGGCAAGGTGTTCTTTTCTTCATAGGCCTTGTTCTTCCTCCTCCAAACATAGCGTTGATCCATGCGCCCAAACAGTTCTAATTTTGTTTCATCAGTCCACAGAACACTATCCCAAAACTTCTGTGGTTTGTCCACATGACTTTTGGCATACTGCAGTCGACTCTTCTTATTCTTTGGAGACAGCAAGGGGGTGCGCCTGGGAGTTCTGGCATGGAGGCCTTCATTACGCAGTGTGCGCCGTATTGTCTGAGCTGAAACTTCAGTACCCACATCTGACAAATCTTTTCTCAGTTCCTCAGCAGTCACACGGGGACTTTTCTCCACTCTACGCTTCAGGTAGCGCACAGCAGTCGAAGTCAGCATCTTCTTTCTGCCACGACCAGGTAGCGTTTCAACAGTGTCCTTTGCCTTGAATTTGCGAATGATGCTTCCTATGGTCTCTCTTGGTATGTTTAACATCTTTGCAATCTTCTTATAGCCATTGCCCTTCCTGTGAAGAGTAATCACCTCTTCTCTTGTCTTCCTGGACCATTCTCTTGACTTCACCATGTTTGTAACCACACCAGTAAATGTCTAGAAGGAGCCGAGTATCACAGTCATTTTAAAGCTGCCTAATTGGTGCTTATTATGCTTTATTGCTGCTCCGTGACATCCACAGGTGTTTTCAATACCTGATTGAAAACACTTGAATGAACCTCTGTTCTTCAGAGTGGTAGTCTTTAAGGGGTTGAATAATTGTATCAATGAAGAATTCACAAAAGAAACATTTACTACTGTATTACAAAACCAATTGATGTCATTTTAGTTGCATATGGTTCTTTAAAAAGTCCTTGTAGGATTTCATTCTGAATACAATTACAAATGTACACTAAATTCCCTAAAACCCTTTACAGCATTGGGGGTTGAATCATTTTGAACACAACTGTATGTACAGTAATGTGTCCTGATTTGGGGAATATTCCATATGCGTGGGATTTACGGTACCTTTAATTTCCCACTTCGGGTCATATATATAGGGAGGGCATCACTATTTCTAAGGCAGGGATTTTTATCATACGGAATTGTGAAACTGTACCTTATTAGCAGTCATACATCCCAAAATAGCCGTATGAAAGATCTTTCTAATGTAGACATCCAACAGTGATTTATGTAAGGGGATTTCCACACTTCTTACGAGGCCTTACGTTTTGAAAACGTGTTTTGGGGCTTTTTTGCACTTTTCTCATAACCACATATAAAATTCAATTTTTGAAGTTAATTTTCTACACATTGGTTATTTTTCTGCAGGAAAAGTGAATAATTTGTCTTAAACTAAATCCCACCGAGACTAACAGCGTATTTACCTAGGGCCCTATTACAATCTTAACGCTAGCGAGAGCGCTCAGATATATGAGCGTTAATGCTAGGTTAAGTGCCTTTAACAAATGCCCCACATATTGCATTCCGACCACTAACGGGTTAGCGCAACAGTGATTGGGCTCGCTTGCAGAGCTTACTGTACTTTGTGCTCCCTGTATCAAACATAGGGAGCACAATCAGCAATTAGCGTTAGGATTACAAAGTCCTAACGCTAATTACCGCGGCTGGGTGGAGTAGAGGTAACATCACTGCTCTGCGTGGCGAGAGAACGTGGAGACACAGGTTTGAATCCCGGCAAGAGCACCTCTCCAGTAAGCGTCCTTGGGCAAGACACCTAACGGTACATACTCGCCTCCCAGGACATACTTTAAAACCAGAGAAATCTCAATGTGTCCTTCCTGGTAAAATCCTTTCTCACCAAAAAAAAATGTAACTAAAAAGTTAACCGCAGCTGGAAGATGGTGCTAAGTGATACCGCTTCTGCAGAATCAGCACTAGCTGAAACCCCCCCAATAAATCCGTTACCTCTCAACCTGCGTCGAGAATGGTGGCCCGATCCACCGCTTTTGGCTGTCGGGAGCAGAGTGCGACTGGGGACAAATATTCCCCAGTCTCCCTCCGTGAATCACTCCGCGGCCTTGCATGATCTTGCGAGAACGAGATGGTGCAGGGCTTGCAGCTGGCAGCACCACCCTCCATGGATAGGACTCCATGGAAGTGATATGGCGGTGCGGAAGCGTTGCCACGAGTATCAGGGAGGGTAGTGCTGCGTTACCAATACGGTACAATTTCGGTGGCAGTTTGTCTATTCAGAAAGCTGTTAATTTGCCAAATACTGGCAAATTGACAGAGTGTAGTTTGCCACAGATCGCCGCAATTCGGTAGTGAAATTATCCCATAGAGAAGGACTGGTTACTCTATTCAGAGAACACCGAATTGCACCACAGTGTCAGTGAAATGCCCTGATTTTTGGTGATTCAGTTCACCAGATTTAAACAGGCGAATCCCATAGGATTCAATATAAAAAAATATTCGTTTTAATATTTTATTTTTTTATTCAACCTTTCATTCTATTCATTGATTTTTTTTTTGTGGTGTATTTCTGGTGTATTTTAAGTGACATTTTTGATTCCCTTTTTTAAATGCCGTTTTTTTTTATAGGATCTTTTTATTATTTCCACACATTGCCGTGCATTTTTTATTGTTTTAAACGCCTTTTAAAAAATATCAGAGTTCTGTTTATTTTTTCTGCAGTTCGGCAGCGTTCGACGGGCTGACCGGTGATAGGCGGTCTGTTCGGAGGCTCCACGTTCGACGTACTTCTGGGACCCTGCGATGAATAGTGCATTCACTGTAGGGTCGGTGAACTGGAATCCTCAAAGTGCACCGAACAAAAGAACGCCAAAAAATCCCTGAAAATTCGGTGCTCATTGAATAACCGTTTATGAACTTCAGCATAAGTTCACAGTTCAGGTTCCTAGTTCATTTAAAGAACGGTGAATACTCAATAACTCTTGGGATTTTTTGCAAACTGTCACGGGGTCAGCCCATCCTGGTCTCCACCCGCAGCAGAGGACATCCCAGACTAAGCTACAAGTAACATTGCACCCATGGAAGCGATAATTCATGTGATAATGTAGTTTTCAAGATTTTTCTTTGGTTTCTGTTCCTCTACGAAAAGGTCGTGACTGTTCCTACATATGTTAAAGACGTCAGAATAAACACCACGTGTGTAACAGTAAGCATTTCAGTGAGCAGAGCTCGTGGTTACAGTAAGTGTAATTGAGGTGTTCACGTGAAGCACAGGTTTGAGGGTTTTTATTTGATTTCCTTGAAATGTAGATTTTGTGGGATTTGGAAGCAAACTGGAATTGTTTTTTAAACGGAGCAGTCATACTGAAAAGCCATTATTTGGAAATTTTCCTTAGTAGATGATTTTGTGTTATTAAAATGATTTTGTTTTTTAAACCTTTCGTTACCAAACATTTTATAAATACAGATATATATGTTTATTATTGCAGAAGCCACCTGCACATCACAGCAATTCAAAGAATTACATCCCAGAGCTCCTGTGCCACATTCCCCATATGCAGCAATGAATTCTGGGTATTATATGCAAATGACCTCTGTCTCACTTTTATGCTTCCTGGGTCTGTTATTACACAGAACCCTAAAATCAATGCTATGCCACACTGTGACTTTCTAGCAGAGATAAGGTTTATGCAACTGGTCAAAACCACTCCTAGGACAGCGCTGTTTTGGGTTTCATTGGACCCTCAGCAGCTAGGAGCTAGGCATGACCAGTTGCAGTGGGTGCTTGGACACCACAACCCTTGTAAGCACTGATTTACCCTACGGGTCCAAGCATCCACTGCAACTGGTCATCATGCCTAGCTCCTGCTGATGAGGGTCTAATAAACCCGAAACAGCGCTGTCCTAGGAGTGGCTTTGAGCAGTTGCATAAACCTGATCTCTGCTAGAAAACCACGGTGTGGCATAGCATTGATTTTAGGGTTTTGTGTAATAACAGACCCAGGATGCATAAAAGTGAGACAGAGGTCATTTGCATATCCTACCCAGAATTCCTTGCTACACATGGGGAATGTGGCACAGGAGCTCAGGGATGCAATTCTTTGAATTGCTGTGATGTGCAATTGGCTAATAAGAACTAATTATAGCGTGGAGGCTTTTTATCTCACTTTTTGTCCTCCACCACAATATATATATATATATATATATAATATATATATAGTAAAAAATTGACACATATATTACAGCGAGAATGCGAATTCAGTAAAGTCATGTTTTTACTGGCAGCTGTATAAGATAAGACAGGGAGTTTAAAAGATGTATAATCTACCCACTGGTGATGTCCTTTAAATAGATCCCACACAATGCAATGATGTGAGTGACAGACCCATAGACTCCATCCTATGACCAAAGCCACACAGTGAGAAACAAGTGATGGAAAGATACTGGGGGGGGGGGGAGTTTACAACGCAAAAGCTCACACAATGGATGCGCCCAGTGACATATATAGAGTAAAATATTTTCTTAACTAAACACACAAGAAAATAAAGAAAAGCACATGTGAGATATCCGCAACATCAAATAAACACGATAAGGACATTTCATTTTTTGGTAGTGACCTAGAATTTTCCATTCTCCAGTGATTCTCCTGCTTTTCACCTCTCTTTGAATAACCCTATAAATCTCTTTCACAGTGTGTGTCTCTTATGTGGAGTCTCTCAAATTAGTTAACAAGCAGCCTGCTTCCTTTCTAGTGATCACTCTGAATTAAAAGGCATCTCTTTATGAGGTAAGACATGCTTTCCACCATCGATTGATGGTACGAGGTTTTGCAACAGAAGGAGCTTCTATTAAAGGAGAAGTGGCGTTTTGGTCCTAATCCTAGGATTGGCTTGAAAAAGAGTCCTAGGATTAGGACTGAAATGTTGCTGCTCCTTCAATAAATTTCTTGCTGTTGTAAAGCTTTGTGTGACCTGTCCTACTTGCTCTTCTGTTGTCTACTGGTGCTGGTGACTCTGGGCCGTAGGAACCTCATCTGGTACAGTATTTGACTTCCTCGAAACCTCTCTAGAAATGCTCTCCACCACCAGCCGACCTTTAATCTAAACTTCCTCTGAGCACTCACTCTTGTCACTCTCCACCAACACCAACAAGTTAAATACCTCGTTCCAGTGTTTAATATTTTTGTCCCCTGTTGCTCCACAGTAGATACATATGTGTGAGTTGCGACTAATACACAGTGTGCCTTTGTTAATTTGTGTTTCCATTCTTCCCATCTCACTGCTCTAGTGATGTAGAAGCATTCATTGGCAACGCCGTTTCCACATGTGATGACTTCTCTTTGCATACAGTGGTCAAAGTGATGGCTCTGTGCTGTCCTGAAAGTATCTGTGTGCTGGGAAGGTAGAGAGATACATGGCCATCAGAAGCTGGACCTCTATGGACAGGTTAACTTTCCTTGTCATAAGTCATCAAGCTATGCGTCTTCTACAAATCATAGAGATCAAAGGAATCTCTCATTGATTGTGGAGCTATCCCAAGCATCATCTCTCATTGTATCAAGTGTCATGGCGCTGCATCACATTGCTCCATGGACATTGCCTTTCCTCGGGAAATTGTGCGGATGCCCCTTTTTTTGCACCTGCTTCTCTACATGGAAATCTCTACCAACTACAAGATTGAAAGCTCTTTGCTACATAATTTCTCGAAATCCAAACATTAGCTGGTCATTTGGTGAGAAATTGTACAGAGAAATTGTGCAGGTTTCCCCTTGGCGTCCCCGTTTTAACCCCTTCACTGCTGAGCCATTTCACGGCTTAAAAAAACAAATTTTCTTTTTTGTATTATTATTATTATTTTTTCTTTACTTTAAACATGGTCATGTTTGGTATCATTGGAAAGGCCATGCTCTCTCTGGCCTTTCTAATGATACCAAACATGACCCTGCTAGCTGAAAACAGTCGGGAGATATCGGGGTTCAAAGGAACCCTTATCTCCACCCCTATCTTTCCTTAGGAGTCAATGAGGACGTTCCCCACACGTCCTCAGCAGTGAAAGGGTTAATAGCACATCACTGGGCAGGCACTGATTCAGCAGCCTGCCCCGTAACACAACGCTAACCTCCTGGATATTCGTGACAATTCGTGTTATTCGTGTTAACGCACCACTACAACTATCACCTGATGTACCGTAGTCCAAAAGACTCTATGGAGGGCTGTGCTATTTGTCCCAAGTCTCACTCTGCTCCCGGCAGCCAGAAGCGGCGGTCTGGGCAAGTGTTTGCACTGCAGGATGAGAGGTGAGTATAACCGCAGCGGTGCAGTAATCCTAACGCTAATTACACTTTGTGATCTCTGTGTTAAGTATAGGGAGCGCAAAGTACAATAAACTCGTAGGAGAAAACGCTATAATCGATGCACTAGCGGGGTTCTTAACCCATTAGCATTCGGCATCTGATCTGGGCGGCATGCGTTAACTTCATTTACAGGGTTATCCAAAGAGATTCGAAAAGTCACCGCACGTTCGGTGACTTTTCGTTCTCTTCAATTCGGTTCCTTTTGCCGATTGCATTTCGGTGACCCTGCGGTGTATTCAGCAAACAGCACAGGGTCCCCGAATTGCAGGGAAAAGCTGCCGTAAACTCACCGAAAACTAACCGAATGCACGCTGAAAACAAGCAAAAACATCTGGATTAACCTTCGAAGAGGAGCCGAACAGGAGCCGAAAAGGAGCCGAATCACACAGAGCCGAAGCAGCTGTGACGTGGAGGAGGCAGTGAATAAATTAGAAAAACCATTTGTATGAATCTGGGAAAAAGAAACGCTGTTTGCAAAGAAACTACTGAGCGAAAATGTCTGAAATTTTCACAGGAGGTCCAGGGAATGATAATAAAGAGGGCTGTTACAAAAAAAATAAGCAAACTGAAAAAAAAAAAAAAAAAAAAAATCGGACTTTTATTTTTTTTTAAAAAATTCAGAAAAATGCTTAAAGTATCCTAAAAAATCTATAAATAAAGAGACTTTTTGCTGCAGAATTTTATAATGAACGGTTTATTAGATATTGAATTAAAACGGGAATATTTTTAACATTGAAGCCTATGGGATTCTCCTGAATAAATTTGCCGAATTAAACCACCGAATGGCAGGGCATTAGGGGAACCTTTCACTGCTGTTTGTGTTCTCTGAATAGCCGAAGCAGTACTTTTTGATGGGGATTTCACTGCCTCGAACAGGGACCGAACAGGCACCGTATGTGCAGCAATTCGCCAGGATTTGGAGAATTGCCTGCTCTCTGGATAGCCGAATGGCCAGGAAAGGTAACCGAACGCTGATTTTCAGCGTTCGGTTACCTTTCTCAAGCAATTCGAATCTCTTTGGATAACCCTGTTAATCTAGCGCTAATGTTCACCTATGTGAGCGCTAGCGTTAAGGAGGTGATAGTGCCCCAAGTCTCTAGCAATCTGAGATAAAGTTATACACCACCATGTCACAATCAGCTGGAAACTCTTTTCCAATTACACTCTAAAAATGATTATTACTGCCATGCGGAGATTAACTGAATGTAGAATGTATTAAAGCATAACTTTAAAAATTAATCATAATTTAATATAAATGGAGACGAGGGTTCACGGCGTTTTATTGCTTCGCTAAATGTGTCTGTGGATTAAAAGAAAATTACAGAAATGGATTCATTACCTCCAACCATGTGCTCTCAAAGTCCGATCAAGCAGATCTAAAATGTAAATGCCACATAGATTAAACTGGTTCAAAGATTTGTAAGCGTGGAAATGTAAATCTTCTGCCACAAAAATAAAAAAATATATAATTGTATTTAATTAGTTATAATTAAATTTAACCCTTTCAATACCATTATTGAGTATAGTCAATCTTGAAAAGCTCCGGCAGGAGCCATAGATTGAGTAAACTCAATCTGATAATCTTCTTGAGCGATCCAAAAGAATTTTGGTTATTGCACATGAGATTCATTTGCAAATGGACTCCAGAAGATGCCCCATAAGTTTCAAAACATCGAACATGACAGCCGATATGTTGAAACTATTTAATAAGCTTTCAGATCCGTTTCTTTACAGAAACACAGAGCTCAAGCTGTGATGTAAATGTAGTATCGCTTTGTGACCACCAGAGGGAGCCCTGGGCTTACCTACAGTGAACACACTCAAAGGGAGCCCTCTCTCGGTCAAAAAGGACTTGCCTAAAGTGACTATATATAAAAGGAGCCCTCTCTCGGTCAAAAAGGACTTGCCTAAAGTGACTATATATAAAAGGAGCCCTCTCTCTATCAAAAAGGATTTATCTACAGTGACTATATATAAAAGGAGCCCCCTCTCGGTCAAAAAGGACTTATCTACAGTGACTATATATAAAAGGAGCCCTCTCTCTGTCAAAAAGGACTTATCTACAGTGACTATATATAAAAGGAGCCCTCTCTCTGTCAAAAAGGACTTATCTACAGTGACTATATATAAAAGGAGCCCTCTCTCTATCAAAAATGACTTATCTACAGTGACTATATATAAAAGGAGCCCTCTCTCTATCAAAAAGGACTTATCTACAGTGACTATATATAAAAGGAGCCCTCTCTCTGTCAAAAAGGACTTGCCTACAGTGACTATATATAAAAGGAGCCCTCTCTCTGTCAAAAAGGACTTACCTACAGTGACTATATACAAAAGGAGCCCTCTCTCTGTCAAAAAGGACTTACCTACAGTGACTATATATAAAAGGAGCCCTCTCTCTGTCAAAAAGGACTTACCTACAGTGACTATATACAAAAGGAGCCCTCTCTCTGTCAAAAAGGACTTACCTACAGTGACTATATACAAAAGGAGCCCTCTCTCTGTCAAAAAGGACTTACCTACAGTGACTATATACAAAAGGAGCCCTCTCTGTCAAAAAGGACTTACCTACAGTGACTATATACAAAAGGAGCCCTCTCTCTGTCAAAAAGGACTTACCTACAGTGACTATATACAAAAGGAGCCCTCTCTCTGTCAAAAAGGACTTACCTACAGTGACTATATATAAAAGGAGCCCTCTCTCTGTCAAAAAGGACTTACCTACAGTGACTATATACAAAAGGAGCCCTCTGCTTCTCAAACAGGACTTACAGTGGGGCAAAAAAGTATTTAGTCAGCCACCAATTGTGCAGGTTCTCCCACTTAAAAAGATGAGAGAGGCCTGTAATTGTCATCATTAGGTACACTTCAACTATGAGAGACAAAATGAGAAAAAAAATCCAGAAAATCACATTGTCCGATTTTAAAGAATTTATTTGCAAATTATGGTGGAAAATAAGTATTTGCTCACCTACAGTACAGACAAACAAGCAAGATTTCTGGCTCTCACAGACCTGTAACGTCTTCTTTAAGAGGCTCCTCTGTTCTCCACTCGTTACCTGTATGAATGGCACCTGTTTGAACTTGTTATCAGTATAAAAGACACCTGTCCACAACCTCAAACAGACACACTCCAAACTCCACTATGGTCAAGACCAAAGAGCTGTCGAAGGACACCAGAAACAAGATTGTAGACCTGCACCAGGCTGGGAAGACTGAATCTGCAATAGGCAGCAGCGTGTTGTGAAGAAATCAACTGTGGGAGCAATCATTAGAAAATGGAAGACATACAAATCCACTGATTGAGATTATCGATCTGGGGCTCCATGCAGGATCTCACCCCATGGGGTCAAAATGATCACAAGAACGGTGAGCAAAAATCCCAGAACCACACGGGGGGGACCTAGTGAATGACCTGCAGAGAGCTGCGACCTAAGTAACAAAGGCTACCATCAGTAACACACTACACCGCCAGGGACTCAAATCCTGCAGTGCCAGATGTGTCCCCCTGCTTAAGCCAGTACATGTCCAGGCCCGTCTGAAGTTTGCTAGAGAGCATTTGGATGATCCAGAAGAGGATTGGGAGAATGTCATATGGTCAGATGAAACCAAAGTAGAACTTTTTGGTAAAAACTCAACTCGTCGTGTTTGGAGGAGAGCGAATGCTGAGTTGCATCCAAAGAACACCATACCTACTGTGAAGCATGGTGGCGGAAACCTCATGCTTTGGGGCTGTTTATCTGCAAAGGGACCAGGACGACTGATCCGTGTAAAGGGAAGAATGAATGGGGCCATGTATCGTGAGATTTTGAGTGAAAACCTCCTTCCATTAGCAAGGGGATTGAAGATGAAATGTGGCTGGGTCTTTCAGCAGGACAATGATCCCAAACACACCACCCGGGCAACGAAGGAGTGGCTTCGTAAGAAGCATATCAAGGTCCTGGAGTGGCCTAGCCAGTCTCCAGATCTCAACCCCATAGAAAACCTTTGGAGGGAGTTGAAGGTACGTGTTGCCCAGCGACAGCCCCAAAACATCACTGCTCTAGAGGAGATCTGCATGGAGGAATGGGCAAAAATACCAGCAACAGTGTGTGAAAACCTTGTGAAGATTTACAGAAAACGTTTGACCTCTGTCATTGCCAACAAAGGATATAACAAAGTATTGAGATGGACTTTTGATATTGTCCAAATACTTATTTTCCACCATAATTTGCAAATAAATTCTTTAAAATCAGACAATGTGATTTTCTGGATTTTTTTTTCTCATTTTGTCTCTCATAGTTGAAGTTACCTATGATGACAATTACAGGCCTCGCTCATCTTTTTAAGTGGGAGAACCTGCACAATTGGTGGCTGACTAAATACTTTTTTTCCCCACTGTACCTAGAGTGACCATATACAGTGGGGCACCTCTGTATACATTTACTGGCTAATGGAAAGTCACTAACCATAAAACCATTGGGTCCTGCCAGTGGTTTTATGGAAAAATCACGTGGGTAGTGATTTGGTAACTTCCCCTTAGCGTCCCGGTTTCCCCAGCAGATCGCAGGGTAGGCACCGAGTTCGGCAGCCTGCCCCTTAGCAATCGCTAAGCTCGCGGATGCTGTGGCACCGCTACAGCGCCGTCCCCAGCATCACCTCCATGGCGTCCATAGGACGCCATGGAGGATCGTGCTGCCGGGTCACATGACCGGCAAGATCTCACCTCTTGTGAAATCCTGCTGGTCGGTGGAGTGATCGTGGAGGGAGACGGGGGACTTTCTTCCCCCAGTCTCCCTCTCCTCCCGGTGGCCAGAAGCAGGGGATCGGGCCGCCGCTCACGCTGCAGGATGAGAGGTGAGTATCTGATTTTTTTTGGGGGGGGGGGGATTTGAGCTGCAGGGAACCGATTCTGCAGCAGCGCAATCCATTACCTACACCTCTGAGCTGGTGGAAACTTTTTTGTTAGCACCAAGTGATCTAAGGCCGGGTGCACACTAGGCGTTTTTTCTGCACACTAGCGCGCGTTATGACGCTCTCTATGATGTGCGTTGTAGCATATAATTACGCGGATAGAGAAGAACACACGTAGTACGTGCGCAACGCATAACGCGCGCTGAAGACGCCCGTCATGGAAACACCAATGCTGTTGCGCTAGGATTGACGAGACATTGGCCGCGTTCTGAACGTCAAATGTCAAAAGCCCAGCTTTTTTTCTTCATTCAACTCAAATTCAGTTTTTACGACGTGCGTCAAAATTAACGCATCGTCTGGCGTCTACCAATCTCTTCCGTCATAAAGTGCGTCCTTTTTAACGCAGGGTAGTGCGCAGAAGAACTTAATCTGTGCTTTCACTTTGCGCTCCCCATGTTAGGTATAGGGGGCGCAAAGTACAGTAAACTCACACTAGGAATCGCAAATTAACGAGCGCGAACAGGGTTTTTTAACCCGTTATCGATTCGAAGGCGATCTGGCCTTAGCTTGAACCAAGTGATAGAGCCCTATTTGTTTCCATGTAGTGTGATACCAACTAGTGGAAATTAATAAAACCGTACCATGTAAAACATTATCCCTAACAATGCTAAAGTGAGGAAGGGCAAAAGGGGTATTCTCTACATACAGACCTTTAGGGGTTATTCAGAGAGCGCTGAAATTTCAGAACTTTTTTGTTCGGCGATTTCAGCTCGCTGACTCTGCGGTGAATTCACTCTTCAAAGCAGGGTCCCTGAAGCACGCCGAACAAGGAGTCGTCAACCGCTGCTGAACTGGGGGTAAAAAAAAGCGCCGGCTGTTCTTTAAAAGATTTTTGAAAAAATTAAAATTCATAGAAATATTAAAAAAGCCCCTACAAAAAAATAATAAAAAGATCTGTTACAGAAAAAAAAAGCCATAATAAAAAATTTCACCTAAAAATTAAATACATTTTATGGCTTTTTGCTGCAAATGAAAAGAATAAACGGTTGAATAAATAAAAATAGACAGGATAATGTCTTTTTACATTGCATCCTACGGGATTGGTCAGTTTAAACTTGTCGAACTGAAACACCGAAAATGTGTTCATTTCAATGACCCTTCAGTGCAGTTTGACATTCTCTGTCAGGGTTATTCAGAGAGCGGTGAAAAGCAGGAGAATGACTGGAGAATGAAAAATTCTAGGTCAAAATAGCCGATATGGAAAGTGAGATGAAAGGGAGAATTTTTCTGGTTTGGCTATTTTGACCTAGAATTTTTTATTCTCCAGTTATTCTCCTGCTTTTCACGCTCTCTGAATAACCCTGTGTAACCATTACTTCTCTATGGGACAATTTCACTGCCCCAGTATCTGGCGAATTGACAACTTTCTGAATAGCCGAACTGCCAGGAAATTGCACCGTACAGTGAAATTCACCAATTGGTGGCAAGTTTGACGCGTATTGAATAAACCTTCATAGTTAATTTCTGCACAATGAAACATTGACCGTCTCTATGGACCATGGCCCCTTTAATAGCATTCTTTTTTCTTTTTTGTTACAAAAATTCCATGAATTTATGAATTAAGAGGTACAGAACATACCTCCAGGTGCCGCTATCTTGTTTTAACCTCCCTGGCGGTTTTCCCGAGTGTGGCTTGGGGTTAAATTTCATTGCTGAAAGCGGTAGCCCTGAGGCCACACTACTACTGTATCGCTGTCCCCCACAATCTCATTCTCCTCCGTGCGATCGCGGCGAACAACTTCCTGGTTCCCTTCTCGCAAGAAGGGAAGCAGGACGCCGCAATCGCAGGGTGGTGATTGTAGGGGTCAGCGAGTGAGCGCAGGGACAGGTAATGTATCCAGCCCGAGTGTGGCTCGGGGGTTACCGGTTTCAGCAATGAAATTTAACCCTGAGCTACACTCTAACACCGCCAGGGAGCCGAATAGCCAGGGAGCCGAATAGCCAGGGAGCCGAATAGCCAGAGACCCGAGTAAACGGTACTGATTCTAACATATAAGGCTAGGGTCAGAGTGGGGCAGTCGGAACGCGCGTGCAGGCGCACTAAATCACGGCGGCAGTAGCAGCACATAACGGCCAATGACGGCCAATATACGCAGTACGTGCGTACGAAAGTGCGCCGACACCACGCAACCAGCAAATGAACGCATTTTTATCAGAACGTGAAACCGCTGCTACTGACGTACAAAGTGCGCTGCGGCCGCATAGCAGCGTGTGTGCGTGATTAGGAGATGTCAGACGCTCCTAGTGTGCGGCCAACATAACGTTCAAACAGCCGGATTTCCCTAGACTTCTTTTCACCCCATCGTCATGAAATACGTCCAGAATTGCGCATCGTCTGACCACTTAAGCGTATTCCGTGAAAAAATGCGTGCGCACGCATCGACGTACATTTTGACGGTGGCTGCAGAAAATGCGCTCATCTGTCCCTAGCCTAAAATGTCAGAATCGGAACGCTGGGGAGGTTAATGCGACGAACATCTCACTGAAAACTGGTTACAGTGTATAGAATACTTCCAATATCAACAGACACTAATACAAGAGTGGTAATATGGGGTTGGAGAGTCCCACACAGGATACTCATGTTTTGTGTTGGAGATATATGCGTGTGCAGGGGGTGTGCATAGTGTGCCCAGGCACATACTAATGTTGGGTGAAGAGGTGCTCTTTCGTCTCTTACGTTGACATTTTGGATGTCCCTTATCTGATTCATGATGAAAAGCATAAAAACTGACTATCTCTGATTACAGACTTGTTATTTCTAATGAAAAATGTGCATTTTGTGCAAAATCTTCTATAAGTTTTCAATTAATAGATAATCCATTGGTGTGGACCCTAAGGCTAGTGACAGATGATCGTTTTCCAGAGTGGACGTTCCTTCCTTTCTGACGCCCGTCTGGCCACCTCGCTGAGCGCAGTTAGTGCGCTCAGCGCTGCAAAGCTCGTTCCCCCTATGGATTATCACGGTGTTTGCAGACCTGTCGACGCGCGTCTAGCGTTTTGGCGGGGAGGCTTTCAGCCATCTGCTGTAGCGTGCACAATTCTCGCGCTACGACGTGTGGCCAGCTCCGTCGAACTGTCACTAGGCTGCGACTGGCGTAGGAAGGCACGTCCGTACAGGCGCACCTAATGCGCTCATCTGACACTGGCCTACTATAACATGCTGCGCACGCCAGTGGTTGGAGATACAGGCAAAGGAGATACCATGGGCTACGTAGGCATCTAGCGGACACTATCTACAGTTCAGTTTATCTCTGCTGCTTAATGACAGTAACCTATGTTATACAGGAGGGCTTTTTTCTGGATTTGGGCTGAAATATGAGCAAATTATAAAATGCACATTTACAGTAAATGGTGAAGGTTTCTCCAAACTTCAATGAACTTTAACTTGGGAACTCCCTCTTATCTAATCAGCACATCGAAAAGGCAAATAAGACATGTTTATACTGCTGTGCACATGATAACGCCTACTGTAATATATACAGTATATTTATATATATATAAACCTTTACACATAGTGATTTATTTAACCGTGTGAGTTAAAATGTTGAGAACTCCATGTACTGTTAATCAGTAACACAGGACCATGCGTGCAAGCCAGCTGTCAGGAACAGAGGTATAGCCTGTTCTGTAAACGGAAGGTGTAGCCCGTCTAGATACATGAAGCACAACCAAAACAAACATAGATTTATAAACAATAGTTCTAAGTTTAAAAATGAAATAAAGGACTGACTCGGGGCGAGCCGGGCTTGATGGCAACCAAGGCTCTGTCTGTTCTGACTAGCCTCGGAGTGGACCCAGCCACGTGGCTACCTCCAACGCCCACCAGTCTTGAGAAGGAACATTTAGTGCCCACCAAATTTTATTTATTTATTTATTTATAAAGTATTTTACTAGGAAGGATACGTTGAGATTTCTCTTGTTTTCAAGTATGTCCTGGGTTCAAGAACATTGAATTGTTACAGTTGTTACAGAAATACAAAGTAATAAAATGCAAGAAATTAACACAAAACAAATATGTAGGAAACAGTCATTGTGTTGCATGTTTACAGGTGCATTCTGTATATAGTCACTATGTTACATGTTTACAGGTGCATTCTGTATATAGTCACTATGTTACATGTTTACAGGTGCATTCTGTATAAAGTCACTATGTTACATGTTTACAGGTGCATTCTGTATATAGTCACTATGTTACATGTTTACAGGTGCATTCTGTATATAGTCACTGTTACATGTTTACAGGTGCATTCTGTATATAGTCACTGTTACATGTTTACAGGTGCATTCTGTATAAAGTCACTATGTTGCATGTTTGCAGGTGCATTCTGTATATAGTCACGATGTTTCATGTTTACAGGTGCATTCTGTATATAGTCACTGTTACATGTTTACAGGTGCATTCTGTATATAGTCACTATGTTACATGTTTACAGGTGCATTCTGTATATAGTCACGATGTTACATGTTTACAGGTGCATTCTGTATATAGTCACTATGTTACATGTTTACAGGTGCATTCTGTATATAGTCACTATGTTACATGTTTACAGGTGCATTCTGTATAAAGTCACTATGTTGCATGTTTGCAGGTGCATTCTGTATATAGTCACTATGTTACATGTTTACAGGTGCATTCTTTATTGAGGTATGTTAATTGGGAGCTCTTAAGTGACTTTAGACTGGGGGAAGATTTGATGGCGTCTGGGAGGTTATTCCATAATTGCGGTGCTCTGTAGGAAAATGAGGATCGAGACACTTTTTTTGTATTGTGGTATTGCAAGTAAGGTGCTGGTCCTGGATCGGAGGTTATAGGATGAGGGAACTGCCGGGGGAAGCAGCCTATTCAGGTAGGGTGGCAGCTTCCCAGAAAAGCTTTTAAACACCAGGTTGGAAAGGTGAAGGGTGCTCACCCTCTCTCATCTTGTTTTTCCTTCTTCATAAACACAGTCACCTCTCACAGAGGATTATGCTCAATCTACTGCAGGACGTCGAGTTATTCCATGCCACATGGACTTCTCTTATTACCATTATTAGTATTGAGATTGTAAGCTTCACTGCCTGGACAAAAAGAGTCACACTTCTCTAATATCTTGTGTGATTCCGGCACACATTCGCCGTGGCATTGTTTAGATAAGCCTGTGCAATGTCTCAGCATTGATTTGCATCCAGAGTCATTAATTTGTGGCCAAGATCTTGTGTTGATGATGGGAGAGTCTATATTAAGGTGCCGCACCTGAGAGCTTGTGTATATTTTCAAGATGCGTTGCTGTATTCACTCCTTTATTTTCTAAGCATCGTGCAAAATTATAAAAAGCAAAAATAAGAGGATCGCCGAATTGAGTATGATCCTATCTTCAGCAAAGAGACCTCGCAAAGCGAATTCCATGATTATCGGGCGAATCCAACATAAGAAATATGTCTCCCCCCTGATCTGGACACATGCACTTCTCATGGCAGCTCAGTTGGCTGCACCAAATTTTGACTCTGCTACGCACGGCTATTGGAGTCGAGCGCTTTCCCAAATAGTTTATGATCGATTTTCGTCATCTGAGCCACAGGGACGTAACCAGTTAATCAATAGCTTGTGTCCTCCACATGAGGCTTACAGGAGATTAATATAAACCTCTAAATTATCATTGGGAGAGCATTAACACCTCTGATACTTTTACACAAGTCTACCATAGATCTGTAACACTGTCAGGGTTATTGAAAGAGCTCCGAATTGCTGGCGAAAGGTAACCGAATGCTGAAATTCAGCGTTCGGTTACTTTTCCTGGCCATTTGGCTATCCAGAATGCAGCTAGTTCGCCAAATGATGGCGAATTGCCTGCACATACGGTGCCTGTTCGGTGCCTGTTCGAGGGCAGTGAAATCCCCATAGAGAAGCAATGCTTTGTCTATTCAGAGAACACAAAACAACTAAGAAAAGTTGCCGAAATGCCCTGCCATTCGGTGGTTTCATTTGGCAGGTTTATTCAGGAGAATCCCATAGGCTTCAATGTTAAATATATTCCCGTTTTAATTCAATATCTAATAAACCGTTCATTATAAGATTCTGCAGCAAAGAGTCTCTTTATTTTTAGATTTGTTTATGATCTGTTAAGAATTTTTCGGGATTTTTTTGCGAAAATATTTTTCCTTTTTTTTTTTTTAAATCGTTTTTCTTTTTTCTGTAACAGCCCTTTTTATTATCCTTCATTGGATCACATGTAAATTTCAGACATTTTCGTTCTGTAGTTTCTTTGCAAACAGCGTTTCACTTTTCAAACATTCAAGCAAACTGTTTTTTTTTTTTTTCCACTCCATTCGTCTGCGGTGTCGCTTTTTTCCAGCGGCTGCTCTGCTCGACTCCTACTCGGGTTTCTCCGGCGTGTTCGGCGGGGTTTATCCAGATGTTTTTGCGGGTTTCAGTGTGCGTTTGTCCTGGTTTTGATGTGAGTTTGCGGCGACTTTTCCCTGCACTACGAAGGCCCTGTGGTGCTTGCTGAATACACCGCAGGGTCGCCGAAATGGGATCTCTGAATCGCACCGAATTGAAAAGAACGAAAAGTCACCGAACGTGCGGTGGCTTCTTGATTTTCTTTGAATAACCCTGTATAACACCAAGCTATAGGAGAACAGAAAAACTTTATTTAGGTTTAGATTATGTTAACAAAAAAATTTGACTTCGAAACCACTTATGTAAGTGATGGAGAGTTTATTTTTACAGTTATCTTCTCTGAGAATCTATATGATACGGAAAACCTGGCGCCACCCATACTTTGTCCATATCAATGTTTTTGTTTTTTTAGCATGGACCACATTTTCACTTAAAGCCGCATTCCAGCTGTTATGAAACGCTGAGCTGTCAATCTCCAAATTGCTTTTCCCAGAATTGTAGATGAATATGCACCGTTTTATTAAAAAGCTATGATTGAGCCATCCCTGACCCCTTTATTGCCGAGCCGTCACTGTATAACCCAAACAATATGACAAAACCCCAAACATAGGCAATGGCAAAAATCTATTGTGCGAACACACACACTGGTAAAATAAGTGAATCAGAATGGAACCAGATTTTGCCAGTGGGTGTTTGCATGTCATATTGCACCTTTCTGTATATCTGTTATATATTAATCCGCGACCTCTTAACTCCTATCCCAACATGACTCTGGTTTCATTGAGATTGGAGGCATAGCCCTGGCATGATCTATGCACACGAGGTCAAATCTAGGCTGTCTGGAACATACAGGTCAACGTTTGATGTATTACATTTCTTGAGTGAATGGATGGAGGACGGAGACTAATTGAACAAGGGTCAAAGGTTAAGTCGGTGCCTGGATTTTATACCAAGAAATGAAAAAGGGGAATCCGGAAAACGTCACTTGAGGCACAAACAGCAGATTTTTTTTGGATGCCGTGAATGGCAACATTTCAGTACTAAAAAGTTGCCTATGTTAAGCACTCACACATAATATTGGTATTGTTTGTTTACAACGGAGAGTCCTGCCGCACTTCATATACACACTGGACCTTGAATTTCAGAATTGGGACTTTGGATACGTTTCGACATTCTGATTGATGTTGGACGTTCCTCGTCGGCGCCTTTTATTTCAACTTTGTCCAACGTTATCTCGCTGTATAACGGCACTGCCCGACGTCGTCACGGCATTCTCCTATTTAAGCTCTACCTCGTACCACTGTTCCCTGTCACTTTGTAGACCTTTCAGAATGCAGTCTGGTCTCTGTGCAAAAGCAGAATCATTTAGTACTAACTTTTAGGACACGGTAAAAAACGTTTAACCCATCGCTGAAGTTATTAATGTAGGACTTTGTAAAACGTTACTTATCCGAACGCTAATTTCTGATTGCACTCCCCATGTTAAGTGTAGGGTGCACAAAGTACAGTAAGCTCACGCAAGCTTGCGCAATCACCATTACGCGAACAGATTTTTACTGTGTTTAGTGTCATGAAGGTAATGTGGGGGGCCATGAGTTAAAGTTGAATTCTCTGCCTGTTGAGGTGGTTGGGTCAGAGACTGTACAGACTTTTTTTTTTTGATTCAAAATTTTTATTTTGAAAGAATGTCATCAGTACAATCAGCGATTTGAAAATAAATGAAGACAAAAACAATAGTCAAAATGGGGTCAGCAGTACGACGACTTAAGAAAAGAAATAAAAAGAATGAAGGGAAGGGGGCGCGAACCACACCAACCGCATGCCAGCAATGGTGTAATGAGAGGGAGAAAAAGAAAATAAAAAAAAAATAAAAAAAGGGGGGGTAGTGAAAAACAAATAAATTTGATGGAGAGGGAACGGCAACTGCCTGTATTGTGACTTTCCCGGCTCGCTCCCGGGGGATGCCGTGGAAGGGTATTCTCACGAGGCCCAGGTGCCCGAGGGCCAAGTATGGCAACCAGAGCCATGGTAGGTGCCATAGTGGTGCGCCTCTGGACATCCCGACGTGCCAAAAAAAAAAGGGGTGGGGGGAGAAAGAAAGAAACACCATCGCTGGCATGGCAGAGGCCCATGAAGGAGCAAGGTGACAGCAGTGTGAAACATAAGTCCTCGTGACAAAGTCTCAAATGTATCCCCAGCCGGGGAATGACAGCGGGAAAAAAGAAAATAAAATGGTGATCGAAGCGTCTCTGAGTCAAAGAAAGGGAAGGAGAGGGGAGAACTCGCAGGGCCAAATATCAGCATCAAAAAGAAATGTCAGCGGTAAAACTCAGCTTGCGAAAGGACAAACAAAATTTTTCTAAAGTAAAAATCTCAGCTTGAGGTGGGAACCAAAAATCAAACAGCAAACAATCTCAGCTTGAGGAGGAGGGGGGGCTGTATAGACTTTTAAACAAAGACTGGATGACTTCCTGCAGACACAGAATATTGTTATATTATTTAATATGTTGGTAAAACTTGCTTGCTCCCAGAAGAAATCTGACGCCATTCTGGGTTCAAGAAGAAGCTTTTCCCCAGTGTGTTGCATATTGGTGAGTGCTTCAGACTGGGTTTTTTGCCTTCTTTTGGATCAACAGCAGTATTTATTTATTTATAAAGTATTTTACCAGGAAGGATACATTGAGATTTCTCTCGTTTTCAAGTATGTCCTGGGTTCAAGAACATTGAATTGTAACAGTTGTTACAGAAATACAAAGTTACAGTTACAAGTACTTATACAGCACCACCAGATTCTGGGAAGCACAAACAGCAGACTTATGTGGTACAAGAGGAAATACAACCCTGGTCGTAGGATAACTGTCCAGGTAATACATCACTTTAAACCAAGAGCTCAGGCAGACATCCCATGAGCTTACACTATAAGGTACTAAGGTAACTGAAACAAATGGGAGCAGAGGAAAGGTGAAACTGGTCGCCAGTAGAATATCGTAGGGATTGCATGAAAAGGACAGATGTTTGGGCTCAGTAAGAGTAATTCGTGAGAGAAGTGGAGACAGCTGGTATGTGTGAAAGGCTGAACCCGATGGACGCATGTCTTTTTTTCAGACATATTTTCAGAAGTTTTTTCTGGCGTATAAGACTACTTTTTATACTTAAAAACATCCCCCAAAAATCGGGGGGTCATCTTATAAGCGGGGTATACAATGTATACAAGGTTCTTTAGTTCATTTGGGCCAATTTGGCTTGGGATGTCCCTGGTCTGTAAGCCCACTGGATGTGCGGCACTACTGTGTGTGCGGTGGCTTCGGCTGCATGCAGTGTGCCGCGCTGGGCCGGTCACGGCGAGCGATGTATTCTATTGGTGAATACAAAGCCTGCTTGTATTGGCAGAGGTTGTGACATCGTTAGCCTGCCAATCCGAGCAGGCTTTCTATTCGATGGAGTGCATCGCTCGCTGTGATTGGCTCAGCGCGGTGTACTGTATGTGGCTGAGGCTGCCGTGCATGCAGTGTTGCCGCACGACCAGCGGGCTGACAGATTGGGGGGAGGATTTTTTGTACGACTAAGGCTGGTGTCAGACGCGCATTTTGTACGGACTGTGCGCCCGTGCAGTACGGACGCACTTTCTGACGGAAGACGCAGTAGTGGCCACACAGTCCGTTTTTTGAACTGACGTTATTTTTGACGGATGTAGCAGGGAAAATAAATATGAAAACCATATTGTCCGTCAAAAACTGCTGGACATATAAATGCAGTCCGTCTGACCTCGTTCATCACTCACACACAAAGCTATGCGGACGTTGCGGACGCAGCGCACTCCGCACGTCCATTCTAGCGGTTTTACGTTCTTGCCTAACTTGCGTCCGTGTGCCACGTGCATTGTGCACCCGCAGTTCGGTGCGGACGCACTTCGTGTGGGGGGTTCCATTGGCGATTATTCGATGCTGCGACGGATGTTATTATGTGCGCAAAAACGGACGTTCACACTGCGCTCGTTTGACACGAGCCTTAGTCATAACTATTTTCATTAAAATTATTTAAATCAAATCTGATGTTTTTAAATGGTGTTGCCTCGGAAGGGGAGTAGTCTTAGGCTAGGGACAGATGAGCGCATTTTCTGCGGCCACCGTAAAAATGTACGTCGATGCGTGCGCACGCATTTTTTCACGGAATGCGCTTAAGTGGTCAGACGATGCGCAATTCTGGACGTATTTCATGACGGTGGGGTAAAAAAAAGAGTAAAATCAGATGAATCTAATCAATTGAGAAATGAAAAAATAAGGGCAAGGGTTATAAAAAGCCGTTTTGGGGATGGTGGCGTTTTTCAAAGATGGATCCTGCACATGTCTTTGTGTTTGGTGCGATGGGGTACCTGTACCTTAAGAGGAAGAGAAAGCGGCGAACCTGGGTTCATGAAATCAACGCTGCCAGACCGACGCATGGACACTTCGTGACGCTGTACAGGCCACTGCGAGAGAGGGACCCCGTGAAGTTCTTCAACTACATGCGGATGTCCATCGCCTCCTTTGATGAACTGTTGTCGCGGGTACGGGAGCCGCTGACCAAGAGGACACCAACATGCGGCCCGCCATACCACCGGAGGAGATGATAGTCATCACTTTGAGGTACGTACTGTCACACCCTGCATACATGACATCGCTGCCAGTCACCTGACATGAGTGCATCATGTCTGTAGTCACATGCCCACTGTTACATGCACACACACACACACACGGGCATCACATCACACGTACATAATCATAAATGACTCCGACAACAATGTAGAAAAATAATAATATAATATGAAATAAAACAGTAATATATTCTGGACATATATTACAACTCGTTAAGAAGGTCAGGATATATAAAACATCAAAACAAATAACACATAACAAAAAAAAACTAAATAATATTTATGACATGCATCACAGTTGCTGATACCGCGGAGCATCTGGGTCATGAGGGCCGTGGTGTGGCTACAGCTGGACCCCGACTCCGTGTGTGGCCTGGCTCCAGGGGGCATGGCTGGGCGGGTGGACAGCACCTCACTGGAGACGGAAGATCCACTGGCGGATTGTGGCACAGCATGGTAGGCGGCTGCGTGATGGGACGGGAAAGGATGTCCTCCAATATTTCCAGGGATCTGTGCCGGTACTCCATCTTCTCTGCCTCGCTCATCCTGTTGAGGAGGAGCATACATGCATTGAAGAAGGACATGTCCACAGAGTCCGCAAGCATGCAGCGTTGGTGTGCATGGTTGGTCTGAGCCTCCATGAAGGTGACCATGGCCTGCTCCAGGTCTGCAGCTTGTGCCCTCCTCTTCTGGCCAGGTCTGGTGCTGACCGTGGTTGCGGTACCTGCCACCTGTGGTGTCTCCGAATCCTCCTCCATTTGCGACTCAGCACCACCCCGGTTCTCCTCCTCCTGGCAGCTGGCAGAACCTCCTGGCACCATTTGTTGTACCTGTGTGCCAGAGGTCGATGGCTGGTCCATGCTGCTGACACTCCTGCGCGGCTCCTGGGTCCTGCGGAGGAACGATAGTTGGTCGGCATATATGTACCCCCGGACCTTTTTCGCACCAGCTCCAGAGCGCGCAGCCATGGCCTGCTTCTTCTGGACGCGCATGTAGTTGTCGCGTACTGTGCGCCATTTGTTCATCGCCTCTTGTGCTGAAAAACATGATGAGAGTGACATTAGCTTGTGTTCATGGTATGTGATCATATTCAAACATTTTTGTTTTGTCTTCTAGGTATCTCGCTAGTGGGTGCAGTTTGAAGGATCTGCATTATAGCTTCCGCGTTGGCAGATCAACAGCTGGTGAGATCGTCCGCAAGGTGTGCCAAACCATATGGGAGACCATGAAGGGCGAATGTTTGCCAAGACCGACACATACGGCATGTCTAGAAATTGCAGCAGGATTCTGGGAGAGAGCCAACTTTCCAAACTGCCTGGGAGCCGTGGATGGCAAACATGTCCGCATAGTGAAGCCACCGCACAGTGGCTCACTGTATCAGAATTATAAACATTACTTTTCTATAGGCCTACTGGCGGTGGCAGATGCCAACTATAGTTTTGTGTATGTGGATGTCGGTTCATACGACAAAGACTCTGACTCCACACTGTTCAGGAACTCCACACTGTGGAATGAAATTGAGAGTGGGTCCCTGAACATCCCCAGACCCGCACCATTGCCTGGCAGTGAAGTGGCAGTCCCCTATGCCTTCGTGGGTGACGAAGCATTCGGCCTATCCACACACCTCCTACGGCCCTACTCAGGGACACACCTGACTGTGAAGAAGCGGGTGTTTAATTATAGGCTGTCGCGGGCGGTTTCACGTTCTGATAAAAATGCGTTCATTTGCCGGTTGCGTGGTGTCGGCGCACTTTTGTACGCACGTACTGCGTATATTGGCCGTCATTGGCCGTTATGTGCTGCTACTGCCGCCGTGATTTAGTGCGCCTGCACGCGCGTTCCGACTGCCCCACTCTGACCCTAGCCTTATACTGCGAGTATAGCCCAACCAAAACCTATGTTTTAACCGGTTGCCTTATACGCCGGAAAATACATAATATGTAAAAGTCACTTATCCTGACGTTAAAGCTCACATATCCGAATGCTACAGGTATGTAATCTAGCCTGGTATGTATCTGCTGCTGAGTATCAATATAAGAAAGTAATCCATTATACGAACTTCCATTCTTGTAATAAAATTCTATTTTGGCTCAGAACCCGTGGAGACAAATTCTGATTACTCAATTATTCACTGATCCTTCGAGTCCCGCGTGGTATTGTGAAGTCTTCTGCTTTTACACATAGGTGTGGATAGAGTTAAACCTTTAGAAGAGCTCTTTTTGTAATCATCATTGTTTGAGCAGGAAGTGCAGGCGATCGATAATGGTTATGTAGACGAGGGAATCCCATATTAATGGTGTAAGTGTTATATAATCATGTTTGCAAGAGCTGTAATTGCTGATTAATGTGTGGAGGAGAAAAGCGAGTGTCTTCACGGGTTGAATATGCCTGCTGTCGTAGATGTGTTTGGTGTGGTTTTTTTTTCCTAGAAGCTAAACTGGTTCTAAATGATTACAAATTACTTCTTTTATGCCTAAAGTAGTGGATGTAATCCACCCGGATACGCATAGTAATGCATTGAATATTCCCTTTCCACAGCATACAATTAAGTCTTCAATAACAGACATTTGGCTTTTTCAGATAAATATCTACGTGTGTCTACGCGCACGCAATACCCCGAGGGAGACACAAAAAGCAGTGTGCGCGCACGTGATAAATAGATTTTAAGCACCTTGTGGGATACAAGGAAATCCATTTAAGTGTTTGCTCACAATCTGCCTCCAGAAATAGAGCAACACACCAACGGCTCGTCACGATGACTTTTCTTTAAGCATTTGTCGCTTGATACTCTTTTATACGATGGAAATAATATATAAAACCTCAATCACGAGGTCCAGATTCCACGATGGAAAAGGGTCCATTGGGATTTTGGTCCCAAAAACATTATCCCATCACTAAACCCTGAAAAAATGGACACTTCAAAAAATAAAAAGTTACATAAAAAGGCGTTAAATCACTGTTTATTTTTATCTTGTGATTATTGGAGAAATTTCAAATATTGGCATAAATCGGTCTAGAAAAAAGTAGGGGAGAGGAAATACTGAAATGATGAAGTTACATCAAATGGAAATACGAATAACGAGTGCTGTTCAGTAAATAGAAGAAAAGCAAAAAAAAAAAATTCAACACATGGTGCTATTATAAAGCAGAGTGTTCATTAATACATACTATGCACTAAGTCACTGTCTATTTAAGCAATGGCATCACCAAAATGTATATATATATATAGCAATCTCACCACTATTGTTTAGACACCGATGTTTATAAATAAATAAAGTATTTTACCAATTTAGGCTAAGGCTGGTTGTCCACTGGGTCCATAGTCATACGACCGACTTTTTTGTCAGACTACAGTTGACTGGGTCGTCCACTGCGTGCGACTATGGACGACCCAGGCAGGACAGTTCTGGTTTAAAATTAACATATTATTTGTTGGAAAAATGCAGTAACAGGTTCTCCATATTAAAAGGGTACCCCATAGAATATATCACTAAAGAAGTATGAATGTTAACATGTGCCTAAATATACACTTGGCACATAAGGGGTTAAGGCACAGCTGCAAAAGGGCCTGAGTATGTTTCCCCTACACTCAAAATTCTTAACAAACAGGGCTAGTCCCCCCCCGTCTCCCCTACACAATAAAATAACTTTATTTTGTTTATTTATTATTTACTTCTCTCTCTGCATGCATCTCGTAATGTATGTTGTACCAGGTCATCTGACTTCATACAACAAATCCCATTCGAATGGGAACGGTCGCTTATCTGATGTAGTCGTTCGTAGTCATCCGATGGAAGTCTGAAGCAATGGACAAGGTTTGAATGTCTTCTGTGGGATAAGTCATGTGACTACGGACCCAGTGGACGACCAGCCTTATGGGTTGTTGTTATGATTGGGGTTTGTGTTAGGGTTACGGTTAGTTTTATTGTTTGTATTAAGGTTTGAGTGTGTTTTAGGGTTGGGGTTTATGTTATTGTTTGGGTTAGGGTTTGTTTCAGAGTTAGGGTCTCTATTATTGTTTGTTTTAATTCTGTTTTAAAGATGGATTTTGTTATTGTTCGAGTTAGGGTTAAATGTCCGGGTTAAAGTTTGGGTTACGGATTATATTAGGTTTCGAGTTTATTGTTTGTGTTAGGGATTGGGTTTATTTTAGGGTGGGGATTATTTTATTGTTTGGGTTAGGGATGGGGTTTGGGGTTTATTTTATTCTTTGTGCTAGGATTTATTTTATTGTTAAGGTTTTGGTTTCTTTAAGGCTGGCTGCCCACTGGCACTGTATTTTTGTGATGTTGCGATCATCCGATATAGTCTGAAGTGGTCCGACCGATCCTACAACATGCAGGTGAATCAGCCCTCTTCCACTGCAGCCGACCACAGACGGACGATTTCAGACGATTTTATGCGATTACAACAGATTAGCGATCCTTACAATTTTCATGGGAGTTGGTCAGATGAAATTGGACAATCTGGTACAATTTATACATGAAAAAGATGAAATGCATAGTTAAACCGCCATGCTGTGGCAGGGAAATTGCCCCATAGTTAAGTGATTCAGTTGAACGGATTCAATGTAAAAAATATTTTATTTTTTATTCAACCGTTTATTTTTTAATCTGATGGAAAAAGCCTTTTTACTTATTGATTTTTTATTTTTTTTTTCTGAATTTTTTTAGGCTAAATTTTGGGTTCCATTTAAAAAAAAAAGACTAGGCTTTTTTTCTCGAGTCTTTTTTTTGCGAGCCGGCTGCAGTCAGCGTTGCTGTCCCTGGTGCTGAAACCTATTTCAGCATCAGGGACAGGGGGTAATCCCCCCTGCAGCCTGGCGAGTTGTTGTTTTTTCCCAATAATTCAGCTGTGTTCGACGGAGCCTGTCCTTGGTCCTGAAACTCACTTTCAGCACCAAAGACAGTTTATTTTCATCCCGCACCGGGGTTTTTCGTTTTTTTTTTCTCATTCGTCGGCCTGGCCACCGGCTGATCTAGTTTGTCCACAGACGCTTCAGGTGGAAGACCCTGATCGGCCGATGTCCGCGATCGGGTGCCCAAGTCGGTCGCCCGACTACGGTGCCATTGGACGGCCAGCCTTAGAGTTGGTGTTTACTTTATTCTTTTTGTTAGGGTTTTTTTTACCATTAGGGTTTTGGTTTCTTTTAGAGTTGGTGTTTATTTTATTCTTTTTGTTAGGGTTTTGGTTTCTTTTAGAGTTGGTGTTTATTTTATTCTTTTTGTTAGGGTTTATTTTACCGTTATGGTTTTGGTTTCTTTTAGAGTTGGGGTTTATTTTATTTTTTGTGTCTGAGTTTAATGTTTGTTTTAGGGTTTGGGTTAGTGTTTGTTTTATCGCTAGGGTTTTTGTTTGGTTTAGGGTTGGGGGTACATTTTAAATAAATAAATAAATATTGTGTTAGGGATTTTGTAAGTGTTTCTTTTAGGGGTAGGATTTGTTTTTTGGTTAAGGCTGTTACTTAACAGATGCACAAATATAAATCTATAAAAATGAAGAATAAGGTTAATTAATTTTAATAGTTATTGCCATTCTCAGTAAAAATTAAAAAGGTTTTACATTTTAATAACCTGTGAATTAAAATAAAAGATAACCGCAAATAGCATCCTTTCAGCAAAAATGAACACAATATTGAGATTTTTGAAGGTGCTTTTTAAGGTAACTATTCGTATGTTAAATGGATTTTGTAAAGGGCAGCTTGGGATCTTTAAAACGTGTCAGCAGTTTAAAACGGAAGCGAGCAATTCACAAGGTGCTCGCAAATGCAATTTGGCAACATAGCACAAAGCATGCTTCAGGCAAGTCTTTTGCACCTATTAGCTTCACAGAAAGAAAACAAATATATTGCTGAGCTGCTTACTCAATATAACGCGAGTCTAAAAAGTTACACGGATTCTGTCATCGAATACATCCTCCTTTAGCACTTTCAAAAGTTCCCGTACAAGGTTGAGACCATTTAGAAAATAGCGAAATTCCTGCAAAGAGGAATATTAGTAACTACCGTAGATACTCGAGTATAACGCGACCCGAGTATAACGCGAGGGGTAGAGATTCATTATGGAAATAAGAATATTACTCAAGACTCGAATATAACGCTAGGAGCAAAATTATGAAAGTATAAATTTTCCAAAGCACGACAAAAGTCTGTTAAGTTACAGTTGTTCCATGTTTTCATTTCATGTTCATTCCACCCCACTCTCACCCTCGTTCCTCCAATGGTTGTTAGAAAGCAGGGGTGCAGAGTGAGAGGTAATGCATTATAGTGGCTATTTTAGAATGGTGATAGATGTAATTGAGCGTTTTGATTGCTTGGAATATAATTCTCTTATGATAAAGTTCTGCACATGAAACTAAATAAATAAAATCCGTAAGCTCAGGTATGGCATAAGGGCACATTTTTTAGATTTAATTATTGCAATTGCATTTAATAAGATTAGATATATATATATATATATATATTAGGAACCTATGCATATACTCATGCACTACAAAAAGACACATTTTGAAATTGATAAAAGCTTGCTTTACCTTGAAAAATTAATATTGTTTATATGAAGCAGAGTATATGATAAATTGGATAATTTCTGTATGTCACAATTTATTAACCACTTCAATGCGGAGGACGCGCTCAGCGCGTCCTCCGCATTACCGCTGGTATGCGGAGGACGCGCTGAGCGCGTCCTCCATTGGGGTCAGCGTTCGGCCGGGTTCCGGCCGATCGCTGGCCCCCCCGGTGCGGGCTGACATCCTCGATGTCAGCCCGGCATCCGGGACCGCAGCTGCCGGAATTAGGTGTCATCGCGGCAGCGCTATGACACCTAATTCAGGCGCCCCCCGCATGTGCGGAGGAGGCGCCTGAAAGGGAGGGGGGTGAGGTCCTTCGGACTTCTCTCCCTCCCGATCGGCGGCTCTGCGGGGGTTAACCCAGGCACCATTTGGAAGGGCACAGCCTGCCCTTCCAAATGGTGCCTGGCATTAACCCCTGGGGAGCTGGATCGCGAATCGGCGCTGAAAAGCGCCGGTTCGCGATCCTTTCCCGGAGCTGGCCGACATCTTGGATGTCGGCAAGCCTCCGGGAACTCCCCTGAGGACTGGCGTCATCGTGCGTAGCACGATGACGCCAGTCCTGGACTTAACCCCTAACTGCCACCAACGGTGGAGATAGGGAGTTCCAATGAACTCCCTATCTCCCGATCCGTGGCAGCTAGGGGTTAAAGTTTGGTATGGTTGGATCGGCCAGAGTATGGCCGTTCCAACGATACCATACACTACTGTGAAAATTTTGTCAAAAAAAAAAAGAAAAATACAAATAAAAAAAAATTAAAAACAAAAATTATAAAAAAATAAATAAACACTTTTTTTTATTTTTTTTGGTTTGTTAATGCAGCAATATTGTTCCCATTTCAATTATAATGTGAACAATGATGCTGCACTAACGATTTTTGTATGCGGTGCGTTGTTAAAAAATAGTGTAATTTTCCCCAAAAAAAAATGTAACGAGACCCCATCTATAATTTTTTTAACAAGCGCACCCCATACAAAATATAACCGCAATTGCTCGCATGTTAAAATGTGAAAAAAAACACTTTACACATTGTAAATTATTGAAAATACATATTTTATTGCATTTTTTGTTATAATATACAGACATGACATAACGTATACATATAATAATGACATATTATGAATCTACCGAGTCTGACGGAAAGAACGATATATAATATGTCTGGGTAATATACTAAAATAAGCCTTCAAAACATGTTTAAACATGATGAGCAAAACCGGTAAAAATGACCTCAGCACAGAGGCGGGAAAAGCCTCAGCAGCGAAAGGGTTAAAGGGGTTAATGTTACTGTTTTTTATTGCAAAGGTTAATGTAGGTTTTTGGATTGAAGGGTTAATAGAGGGCTGAATAGTATTGGAGATGTTTTGTACAGGGGTACTTGAGGGCTGCAGTCATTAAGGGTTAATGGTTAAAGTCAGGGCTGCAGGGTTAAATTGGGATTCCAGAGCGTGCAGTGTCAGACAGCTCCTGGAAGCAATCAGATCTTCACTCCCTCGCACTGTCCGTGTATAACGCGACCCCTACAGTTTTAAGCTTGATTTATTGCTCAAAAAACTCACGGTATACACGAGTATCTATGGTAATTCAATTCTATGATAATGCCATCTCTTAATTTAGAGCAAATATATATATATATATATATATATATATATTATCAGCTCTTAAACCCTAGAGTAGTATCAAAGAGTAGGAAAAGTTCTGCCTTGGTTCCAAAATCCAAAAATATTTTATTATCACTAGCCATATAGCTTCCCTGGAGGAAAAAAAATATTTATTAAATATCATTTTTTAAAAAAAAATAACCAATGATTTGCTTAAACTCCTTTTTATACATGCATTTATTAAACATTGATAGTTGTGTCTTCATTTTTGGGACAGCTCAAAGACCAACTTATGCTTCTTGCTGCAGGTATATTGTCAGTGGAAGCTGCTTTCTCTAGGGGTTATTCACAAAGCACCGAAATTTCAGCACGCTTCGACAATTCCATTTCGCCGACCCTAAATTCACTATTCACTGCAGGGTCACCGAAGACCGCCGAACTGCAGAAAAAAAATGGAACTCTGCTATTCTTCTAAAAGGTGTTTAAACCAATAAAAATGCATTCAAATGTGCACACATAATCAAAAATGGTCCTTTAAAAAATAATAAAAAGGTCTGTTACAGAATAAGAAAAACACCTTTTAAAAAATTAGGAATCAAAAATGTAATCTAAAAAAAAATACAAAAAGGTGTTAAAAAATAAAGACTTTTTGCTGAAAATTAAAAGAATAAAGTGTTGAATAAAATAAAAACAATAATTTTGTTTTACATTGAATTCCATGGGATTCGCCTGAAATCAGGGCATTTCACTGACATTTCGGTGTAGATCCGCGTCTCTGAATAGATTAACCATTACTCCTCTATGGGACAATTTCACTAGCACCAATCTGCAGCGAAATGCACTGGATTTCGTCGTCAATTCGCCAGTACATGACGAATTGACAGTTAGTGGATAGACTAACTGCCACGAAATTGCACCGTACGGTGCCCTTCAGTGGCAAGTTTGGTCCTTTGTGAATAACCCCTACATTCTTCAATTATCTACAGCTTGTTGATCTTCACCTCCATGAAGGCCATGAAATACATGAGTATACTTCTTTAGTTTTTTTTTTTTCTTTTTTCGTGTTCTCATGATTTCAAGAATATGTATTCTGAGGTTAAATATACGTTCAAAGAAAATACGCTGCCGGTGAGGAGTCATCTACTGGTGGCAGTTGTGACGCAAGTATTTTCTGTCTTTTTTTTTTTTGTATTATTTTTCATATATCAAGTGTATTTATATTTTAAAGTATATATTAACAGGTGAATAATCTTCTTTAAAACACAAGCACTAGAGGAGAGAAGGTGCAGATATATATATCAAATTCCAGCTCCTGTATGTTTATATCTCGCAAAATGTGAAACGCGTGGAGATAAATGAGCGGTAGGATGATGTGTGTATTCTGCTCAGATAACATCTTGACTTCTTCTCCTGGATGCCATGTATCTTTCTTTCTGGACACTTTAGCTCTGCTAATATAGCACAGTTAATGCTTGTGCGCTTCCAGTAGGCAAATTATACTTTGTTTAGTTTACAGGAAAGCTCTTCCAGTTTCTTGGAGGGGGCACTTTCAATAATTACCCAGAATTTCAGCTATTTTCCCCGTAAACGATCGTCCACTAACCAAGCTCTGCTAGATTGCAGAGTATGTGTTTGGTGTTTCTTAACATGTCGAGTATAAGACGTGCATTTTTTTAACAGTGATTTATAAAACTACAGACTCGATTTTAATTCGATCTGCCTCAACCGGTTTTCGACTGATATTTCTTTCCCAAAAATAGCAGGTGGTTCATTCAGTCTGATTCGGCCATAACTCGAAGCCTAATATCTGGTCATGTTTTGAAGAAAAGCAGGGAGGTTAAAAGCCCAAAAATGCATATTTACGTCCGATACCGCAGCGTAACTAAATGCATTACACTGTGTAACAATTTTAGCATATTGTGTTTGTTTTGTTCACTTAAATTATGTTAAAGGGATATTATGCATCCTTCCTGAGCTCTTTAGCTAATTAAAGTGGTCAGTCGGCATAGAGTGCTCCCCTTCCTCTTCCCCTTCTTTATCCCTCCTCTTTCTCCAGCCCCTATTAAGGCTGGCGGCACACTAGCAAACATTTTGCGTCCGTCTGACCGTACTGTTTGCCGTCCGTCGTAGCTTTATAAAGGAGTCAATTAAACACACCACACGTAGCCCCTGCGCACTTGTTCACGGACGGGCAAAGCATAAAGCCACGGACGCAAAAATAACATCGACGTTAAAAAGCCAAACGGACGCAAAAACAACACTGCCATGTATTTTCCTAGGGTGTGGAGACGTCAGACGTTACGGACGCCCTTTTGCAGTACTCACAATATCTCCCGTGAAAAAGTGCGTCCGTAATGGACGCAGCACAGTATGCTCGTGTGCTGGCTGCCTTAGCCAATATGCTGTGGGTAGTAGAGGCACACAGCTGTCACTTGGCAGTCAGGATTTTACCCAACTGATGTCAACATGCTTTATATACATCATCTTATCTCAGAACACTCAGTTGGGGCGGGAGAGGAAAACAATTCAAGGGGTATTTGCTTTCTCAAATACTCCAGAGAACCCTGTGTGTAGTGTGCACTCTCTGTGCTGGGGAGGAGGAGGAGAAGGACAAGAACTGAAGGGGTACTTGCAGTCTTACATACTCCAGAGGCTCTGTGTGTAGTGTGCACTGCCGGAGCTGGGGAGAAAGAACGGTATATTATTTCTTGCATTTACCAGAAGGTCTGTTTGTAGTGTACACTGCTTGAGCTTGGGAGAAAGAATGGTATATGATTTATCACATGTACTAGAAGGTCTGTGTGTAGTGTGCACTGCCGGAGCTGGGGAGAAAGAATGCTATATGATTTCTTGCATGTACCAGAAGGTCTGTGTGTAGTGTGCACTACCTAAGCTGGGGAGAAAGAACGGTATATGGTTTCCGGCATGTACCAGAAGATATGTATGTAGTGTGCACTACCTGAGCTGGGGAGAAAGAGCGGTATATGGTTTCTCGCATGTACCAGAAGGTCTGTGTGTAGTGTGCACTACCTGAGCTGGGGAGAAAGAACGGTATATGGTTTCTCGCATGTACCAGAAGATCTGTATGTAGTGTGCTCTACCTGAGCTGGGGAGAAAGAACGGTATATGGTTTCTCGCATGTACCAGAAGGTCTGTATGTAGTGTGCACTACCTGAGCTGGGGAGAAAGAATGGTATATGGTTTCTCGCATGTACCAGGAGGTCTGTGTGGAGTGTGCACTACCTGAGCTGGGGAGAAAGAACGGGATATGGTTTCTCACATGTACCAGAAGGTCTGGATGTAGTGTGCACTACCTGAGCTGGGGAGAAAGAATGGTATATGGTTTCTCGCATGTACCAGGAGGTCTGTGTGTAGTGTGCACTGCCTGAGCTGGGGAGAAAGAAGAGTACTCAGATGCGCCAGAGGTTCTGTGTATAGTGTGCACTACCTGACCTGGGTGGGGGGAGGAATTAGAGGATTGAAGTGGAATTTGTGATTTCTCAAATGCTCCAGGATAGAGATGG
The DNA here is from genome assembly GCA_009667805.1 of Leptobrachium leishanense. Taxonomy (NCBI): domain Eukaryota; kingdom Metazoa; phylum Chordata; class Amphibia; order Anura; family Megophryidae; genus Leptobrachium; species Leptobrachium leishanense. The sequence continues at coordinate 5,597,078 of CM019063.1, read as the reverse complement.
AGGGTATGTTTTGGCTGCACAGCTCAGAAGACATAGAGTATCTGCTTCATTTTTTTTCCTCCAGAGAGACCTAATGTGTATGTATGTATAGATATTTCTTTACCTTTTTTCACTTAAATCATTTTTGAATGTTTTCTTCAAGCATTGCTTGAATGCTTGGTGTATGTCCATACCTATTCCCTAGAGAAAGAAAGCTGAAAGACTCTCTGCTCACTAGCCCTCTTCATGTCGAGTTGATATGTACCTTCTCACGTATATGGCTTTGGGGTAATTCCCCTATTCATTTTAAAATGTCTCTGGCTGAAGTAATAATAAATACCTTGAGGAAGCATTATACTGCCCAGTAAGCCGTTTTGCGCGTCATAAATAAAAATTTGGCTTCAGCCGATATATTATCGCAACAACCCATTGACGAATGAGCCTTTTTACATTTCTATTTTCCATTCTATTTGTTTAGCTCATGTGCGCCAAGACCACTTTAACTGAATTCTTCTTGCGCTGTCAATGTTGTAAAAATATGTCCGCTGCTACTGTATGTTTGGGTGCGTCAAAGAGCATTTCAACACTACATCTATTTACAATAGGGTAAGAAAAGACCTGACATTGGAAATATATTACCTAGACGCCTCAAACTAAAACTACCCTCGGGACCTTTATCAAGGTGACATGATGCAGATTCACACCAATAAATTATACAAGGAGACCTGGAATAAGTCAAGGTAACCGTGTCTGGTCCGTACGAGGAGATGGTCGGGATGTGTTGCTAGACAACATAATGTAAACAAAATGTAATAACTCAAAAGGCATGAAACATAATTGCAATAGAAACTCTACATTCTGCCTTCTTAGCAAGCATATATTCATGAGGGCATTATATATCCATACACGTGTGAAGAGCGTGTGTATTGTGCTGTGTCCGAGCTATACGGTTTATTGATCCTACACAAAACGTTAGAAATGAATGCAGGTTCCAAGCTATCTTATTTATTCCAGGAGACCTTTTAATTTCTCTTTTTACCTTTTAGCTGTTTTTCGGGTTACGTCATCGAAGGATGGATAAATCGGAAGGCACATTTTACAACTAAAGTGCTCGTGTTTACGGTTACTAATAAAGGTTTCTGCAGTGTGTCAAACCTTTATCATGGGATCGGAATGTTTACTTCTAGGAAATCGCGTTCTGCGCATGGTGGTGCAAGGATGACGATTTTAGTATATCCAGGACACCTTGACTCAAATCATTGTTTTGTTTGGGATATATTCAAAGGGCATCATCAGGAGGTAGATTATAAATCTTTTAAACTCCCTGTTTTATCTCATTCAGCTGCCGTCTCATCTCAGGTAGCCTATAGAACACAATATCCTTATCTAAACATTCCCTCCTCCACTTCATTAGCTGTTAAATACTCTATAAGATAAAGCACAGCCACAAAGTAAAACTCACCATTATGGTGATTTTGGTAATTTTGTTGCGTCATGGAAAAAGTACACAAAATTGAAACAAGAGATAAGAAACTTAATTTTATTTTTCCGTTTTACATGCAATTACTTCAAACAAAGAAAACCACAGCATCATTGTGTTTTTAAGGTGGTTTTGATTGTAATGCACAAGCAGGCCCGGACCTAGAAGAACAATTGCCCCTGACATTTTGTCTCTCACTATACAGAGACACAAACACACACGTATATATTTATACACACCACTATTACATAGTTACATAGGCTGAAAAAAGACATGCGTCCATCGGGTTCAGCCTTTCCCACATAACCTACTGTTGTTGATGCAAAAGAAGGCAAAAAACCCAGTCTGAAATGCTCGCCAATGTGCAACACACTGGGAAAAAATTCCTTCTTGACCCCAGAATGGTAGTCAGATTTCTCCTTGGATCAAGAAGCTTTTACCCACATATTAAATATTATAACCCTTAATATTCTGTGTCTGCAGGAAGTCATCCAGTAGCTTTTTAAAAGTCTGTACGGTCTCTGATCCAACCACCTCAACAGGCAGAGAATTCCACAGCTTTATTGTTCTCACCGTAAAATAACCCTTCCTATGCTTTAGGCTGAATTTTCTTTCTTCCAGTCTAAATGGATGACCCCGTGTCCTGTGTATAGACCTGTTAATGAATAGGTGCGTACACACCCCTATTATATACTTATTCGTGTGCCCAAACACCTCAGTACATAGGTACAATGAAGGGAAAAAAAATGATTTGATCCCCTGCTGATTTTGTACGTTTGCCCACTGACAAAGAAATGATCAGTCTATAATTTTAATGGTAGGTTTATTCTAACAGCGAGAGACAGAATAACAACAAAACATTCAGAAAAATGCATTTCAAAAAAGTTATTAATTGATTAGCATTTTAATGAGTGAAATAAGTATTTCATCCCCTATCAATCAGCAAGATTTCGGGCTCCCAGGTGTCTGCTATACAGGTAACAAGGTGAGATTAGGAGTACTCTCTTAAAGCTTGTCATCTGTATAAAAGACACCTGTCCACAGAAGCCGTCAATAAATCAGATTCCAAACTCTCCACCATGGCCATGACCAAAGAGCTGTCCAAGGATGTTAGGGACAAGATTGTAGACCTACACAAGGCTGGAATGGGCTACAAGACTATCGACAAACAGCTTGGTGAGAAGGGGACAACAGTTGGTGCGTTTATTTGCAAATGGAAGGAACACAAAATAACAGTCAGTCTCCTTTGGTCTGAGGCTCCCTGCAAGATCTCACCGCAGGGAGTTTCAATGATCATGAGGACGGTGAGGAATTAGCCAAGAAGTACATGGGAGGATCTTGTCAATGATCTTGAGGCAGCTGGGACCATAGTCACCAAGAAAACCAATTGGTAACACACTATGCCGTGAAGGACTGAAATCCTGCAACGCTCGCAAGTTCCCTCTGCTGAAGTGCTGAAGAAAGCACATGTACAGGCCCTGCTGAAGAAAGCACATGTACAGGCCCGTCTGAGGTGTGCCAATGAACATCTGAATGATTCAGATGAGAACTGGATGAAAGTGTTGTGGTCAATTGAGACCAAAATCAAGTTCTTTGGCATCAACTCAACTCACCGTGTTTGGAGGAGAAGGAATGCTGCCTATGACACCAAGAACACCATCCCCACTGTCAAACATGGAGGTAGAAACTAAGGGGATGGGACAACTTCACCTCATCAAATGGACAATGGACAGGGCCGTGTACTGGAAAATCTTGAGTTAGAACCTCCTTCCCTCAGCCAGGGCATTGAAAATGGGTCGTGGATGGGTATTCCAGCATTACAATGACCCAAAACACATGGCCAAGGCAACAAAGGAGTGGCTCAAGAAGAAGTACAGGGTGAGCCAGTCAAACCTGCATTTTTGAAATGACTGTAAAAAATAGACGGATGGATATTTCAAAATTTTATTGTTACTATCTTAATGTACATTAAAAAGCATTTAAGAAACAACATTCACTGTTTAAAAATAACTCCAGTAAGATGGTGTCCTTCCCGATTGAGACATTCTTGTAGGCGATTTCTGAAACAGCCCATCGCATCACGGAGCATACGCTGAGGAATTCTCTCGATTTCCAACCGGATTCTCCTCTTGAGTTCCCCAAGCGTTGGAGGTCGTTGTTCAAAGATTTTACTCTTCAGGTACCCCCACAAGAAAAAAAATCGCACACTGTGAGGTCGGGCGATCGGGGAGGCCAAGAAATTGCTCCATTTCGGGATATCACCCGATTTGGAAAAACATTGTTGAGAACATTCATGCTCACACGGGCTGTATGACTTGTGGCACCGTCTTGCTGGAATAAGGTTTCATTGTTCATTCCATGTTGACGAAGCTGAGGAATGAAGAACGAATGCAACATTTCCGAATAGCGTTGTGCATTCACAGTAACTGCTTGCTCCCTGTCATTTTCAAAAAAATACGGGCCTATGATTCCCAATGAGGACATTGCGCACCAAACTGTTACCTTGCTTGAATGGAGTGGTGTTTGATGGAGTTGTTGAGGGTTTTCATCACTCCAATATCGGAAATTTTGTTTATTCACAAAACCGGAGAGATGGAAATGTGCCTCATCGCTCATCCACAGGTTGTGAACAAGGTCCTCGTTTTCATCAAACATGTCCAACAACGTTTGACAAAAAACGCCGTCGAGCTGCAAAATCGTTTTCATTCATAGCCTGAACAACCTGAATTTTGTATGGGTGATGGTGTAAATCTAACCAAGATTCTTCGGACGCTCGTGTTTGCCATGCCAAGCGCAGCACTCTGTCGACGCACCGATCTCCGAGGGCTTCTTACCACAGCAACTCTCACGCGGTCAATATTCGGAGGAGTTTGCACTGATCTTGCACTGCCACCCCTTCTGCTTCTCGTTTCACCAATTGCTTCAAAGTTTGTCACCCACAATTTGATTGAATTAACAGACGGCACTGGCTTATTTCGATTAATTTGAAAATTCTTCCGGAAACGACGCTGAGCGGCTGCATAACTACCACTTTGGTAAAACGCTTTCACAGCGAATGAACGTTGTTGTTTAGAACACTGCTCCATGACGACTGAAATGCTTAGTTGTGGGGGACACAATGATAACCTTGCTAACTCGCTTCGCCCACTTTCACGGCTCTCCCGCCCTTTTCAAAAATGCAGGTTTGACTGGCTCACCCTGTACATTGAGGTCCTGGAGTGGCCTAGCCAATCTCCAGACCTTAATCCCATAGAAAACCTGAAGGTTCGATTTGCTAAACGTCAGCCTCAAAACCTTTAATGTCTTGGAGAGGATCTGCAAAGAGGAGTGGGACAAAATCCCTCCTCAGATGTGTGCAAACCTTGTTGCCAACTACAAAAAACGTCTGACCTCTGTGATTGCCAACAAGGGTTTTGCCACCAGGTAACAAGTAATGTTTTGTGAAGGGGTCAAATACCTATTTAACTCATTAAAATGCAAATCAATTTATAACTTTTTGAAATGTGTTTTTCTGGATGTTTTTTGGTTATTCTGTCTCTCGCTGTTAAAATAAACCGACCATTAAAATTATAGACTGATCATTTCTTTTTCAGTGGACAAATGTACAAAATCAGCAGGGGAGCAAATTATTTCCCCCCTCACTGTATACATGCACCTACACACCACTATTACATACCTATACGTGTGCCTACACACCCCTTTTATATATATATAAGTGCACTTACAGACACCATATGTAACCTAAACACACACCTAACCAGCCCTGTACACCTAAAAACACACACACCTAACCAGCCCATTACACCTAAACACACACACCCCTGTACCCCTAAATACAGAACTAATCACTCCCTGTACACCTAAACACACACACACACACACACACACCCCTGTACCCCTAAATACAGAACTAATCACTCCCTGTACACCTAAACACACACACACCCCTGTACCCCTAAACACAGAACTAATCACCCCCTGTACACCTGAACACACACCGTCATCAAAGTGCACCATGTGCTGGACTCACTGTCTGAGCACCAGAGCGCAGTGCGAATGCGGTCCGTGCCCAATTGCAGCACAGGCCGCATTGCTCCACAAGTGAGGGAGCGCAGAAATCAGAATCCCCAGTCAGTAACTAGGAATTCTGATTTTTGTGCCACCCCCGCTGCCGCCTGAGCCAATTGTCTGTGAGGGCGCCGGCTGGCCTGTGAGTCCTTGCAATGAGGCCTTAAGCCGTTGTGTAACTCGAGGGCAGCCAGCCATTGGCCTACTGGGCTACTGCCCGGTACACCTGATGGCCAGTCCAGCCTGTGGACAAGTAATCTAGTTACAGCTTATATTAGTGGCAGTGTCCCGTTAAACAAAAAGGAGGGAAAAATAAATAATAAAAAATTCTCAAATACAGGAAACCCAGAAGGACACAAAGTGTCTGCTTGAATTATTGATAAAACTTAAACCTTTTTTTGTTCTTAATAAAAGTTATGACACACTAGACATGACCTTAATATTGTGGCTCATACACAAAACAAATACATATTAAAATCAAATCCACTGTATGTCCGCTATAGTTCAATTCCTGTATGTAATCTTTCTAGCCCCAAATAACCATAAACAATTCATTCCAATCACATCAGGGTAAATGGGCTACCATAAGTTTACACAGGACAGCGACATAAGAAGAATATATAAGAGAGATGAGAAAACGTTCACCAGAAATCACAACAGGGTCTGGACCACAGTATACACATAGAACCTTGAAGTATATTAGGATATGGAATAGTGTCCAATATCTGTTTCTTTGTGATCTCTTATGTACCAAGATTCTTCAATAGTTCACAATACCCATATCCGTATTTAGTCTAAGTTGCTGAATATTAGATTTCTAAGACGGTCCTTGTCTCTGAAGGCACCCGACGCGTGCTTCGCCTACAGCCTGCAAACATAAAAAAACAGTAATATCATTATTAGAGCAGAAACAATGGGGCAAAAGTTGTGTTGATTTAAGGCTGGCTGTCTACTGGCCGTCTACTGGCGATCGACTTGGTCACCTGACTACGGACAATGCCATCGGCCGATAAGGGTTGTCCACTGCAAGCATCTGTGGACGACCCAGATCGGTCGATGGACAGGCTGCCAGGTGCAAACCCCCCTCCCCCACCACTGTGGGGTGAAAATAAACTCTTTGATGCTTTCTCTCATTCACTCTCACCTGCAGTGAGCTGTGAGTATGAGGTGGTATGAAGATAGGGCAGAAAGCATGTTCTTCTAGAGTGGACAAATGGCTAGGAATGCACTGAAGATGTAGGCAGACTAAATACTAGGTGCTAGATTCCAAGTCCTGGTACAGTTAACCTCCCTGGCGGTACGATTTTGACATTTTATATGTCAAAATCGGTGCATTAATCCAGCTCCCCGGCAGTTTTCCCGAGTGTGGCTTGGGGTTAAATTTCATTGCTGACAGCGGTAACCCCGAGCCACAGTCGGGGTGGATACATACCTGTCCCTGCGCTCCCTCGCTGTCCCCCGCAGTCACCTCCGACCGATTGCAGCGTCCTGGTTCCCTTCTCACAAGAAAGGAACCAGGAAGCAGGACGTCGCTATCGGATGGAAAAGAATGCGATTGCGGGGTATGTATCCATCCCGAGTTTGGCTCGGGGTTACCGCTTTCAGCAATGAAATTTAACCCCGAGCCACACTCGGGAAAACCACCGGGGAGGTGGGAGGGGAGGGAAGTTCTGGAAAACTTGCTAGAGCGGTTACAGTCTATGGAGTTACTAAATTTAATCCGAGGCCTGGTTAATAGAAAATACTCTAATGCTCTACTCTTATCACTCTCAGGCAGCAGCATGCAATGTTTGTATCCAGCCAAAATTTCATACAAAAACAAAGCACAAACATGCCATTTGTGTATTACCCCCCCCCCCTTTGCCCCCCCTTTGCCGTTATCAGATCTTTTTGGCTTGGGCCAACACCAAGGGAGCCAGGAGCTGGAGTAAAGCTAACGCGTGAGTGAGTCAGAAGGGGTTAATATTTAACCCTTCCATATTTCTCCTTCATTGTTTTAACCCAAGGGTGTCCCTTTTAACTTTTAAATGAATTCAGCACGCTAATGTGTAGAGGTTCTCAATGTTCCAGAACATCTGCATCTTTTTTTTCTACAATATGTTGTTTCCCAAAAGAAAAAGTCACAATCTTGTCCGCAGTCAGATCAGCCCAAACAGACTTGCACGGCAATCTCAATCTGCGGTGTGCAGACGTTTCTGGGAATAACGCTCCACAGAGATACAGACCTTTTTAAATCGATCTGCAAATGCAAGCTGATGGCGGCAATCTGCATCCGAAACAATTTCACTTATCACCTGGGAAATTGCTGTTATCAAAAGGAGAGTCACCCCCACAGCGGCGCCGAATGATGTCATTTTTCAGGTAGGAAACATCAACACAGGCATTTAAAAGTCCATTTGGTTTGTAAATTATTTAGTTCTATATGTACTCTATATATACACTGCCTGGCCAGAAGAAAAGTCACACACGCTAATGTTTCACTACCACGCCATTTGCTTTGATTACGGCACACATTCGCCGCAGCATCATTTGGATAAGCTCATGCAATGCCACAACATTTATTTCCGCCCAGAGTCGCATTAGTTTGTGGCCAAGATCTTGTATTGATGATGGGAGAGTCGCAGCGCTGCGTAAAGTCTTCTCCAGCACATTATCCCAAAGATTCTCAATGGGGTTAATGTCTGGACTGTGTGGTGGCGAATCCATGTGTGAAAATGATGTCTCGTGCTCCCTGACCAACTCTTGTACAATCTGAGCCCGATGAATCCTGCCATCTTGGAATATGCCCGTTGTGCCATCATGGAAGAAAAAACCCATTGATAGAAAAACCCACTTATACAGTACATCCGGGGACACGTGACAGTCAGGGTTATTCAAAGAGATTCGAAAAGTCACCGCATGTTCGGTGACTTTTCGTTCTCTTCAATTCGGATTTTTTTGCCGATCCCATTTCGGTGACCCTGCGGTGTATTCAGCAAACACCACAGGGTCCTCGAATTGCAGGGAAAAGCTGCTGCAAACCTGACGAAAACTTACCGCAAAACCCAGCGAATGCACGCCGAAAACCCTCAAAAACATCTGGATTAACCTGCCGAAAACCACAGAAAAACCCGAACAGGAGCCGATCACAGCCATCCACACAGCAGAAGAGGCAGTGAATAAATTAGCAAAACAGTTTGTATGAATGTGTGAAAAGTGAAACGCTGTTTGCAAAGAAACTACTGAGCGAAAATGTCTGAAATTTACATATGAGGTCCAGGGAATGATAATAAAGAAGGCTGTTACAGAAAAAAGAAGTAAACTTAAAAAAAAAATGCTTAAATTATCCTAAAAAATCTATAAATAAAGAGACTCTTTACTGCAGAATTTTATAATGAACGGTTTATTAGATACTGAATTAAAAGGGGAATATTTTTAACATTGAAGCCTATGGGATTCTCCTGAATAAATTTGCCGAATGAAACCACCGAATGGCAGGGCATTTCGGGAACCTTTCACTTCTGGTTTGTGTTCTCTGAATAGCCGAAGCAGTGCTTTTTCATAGGGATTTCACTGCCCTCGAACAGGCACCGAACAGGCACCGTATGTTCAGGCAATTCGCCAGGATTTGGCGAATTGCCTGCTCTCTGGATAGCCGAATGGCCAAGAAAGGTAACCGGACGCTGATTTTCAGCGTTTGGTTACCTTTCTCAAGCAATTCGGATCTCTTTGAATAACCCTGCTAATTTTTTGGGCACATAACGTTACTGAACCTCAACCAGACCAGCTGAAGCAACCCCAGATCATTACAGGCTTGTGCAGTCGGTTGTAATTTTTTTTGGGTTGGCATGTATTATTATTTATCATTTATATAGCGCCAGCGTTTCCACAGCGATTTACAATAAACAAAAGGAACAAGATGCCCCACCACCCCGTCGAAACATCACAACACTGCGACGGATGTCAGGAGGTGTCACTGTTTGGGCCCGATTGCAATTGTATTGCTAAAATCAGGACACTAACAGGGGAAAATCTGTGCTGCAGCTTTCCCCGTAGCATCCCCATTTTTGAGTGAGATTCTGGGCCTGGCGTTAATTCAGCAGCCTGCCCCTGGACCAAACACTACCCTCAATGATACCACGCGTATCACCTCCTGAAGTCCATAGGACTCCATGGAGGATTTTGCTTCGGGGGAGTTTTTGTCGCCAGTCTCACTCCCAGCGGCCAGAAGCGGCAGATCGGGCCATCGTTCTTGCCGCAGGATGAGAGGTGAGTGTCTGATTTATTGGGGGGGGATTTAAGGGGTGCTAAATGATTCTGAAAAAGCGCAATCCATTAGCACCAGTTTTTAGGTGACGGAAAAAATCAGTTTACTGCATCAGTGCGGTAATTAGCGTTAGGGATGCAATTTGCGGGTCATGTGTTAAAGTGACTTAACCTGACGTTTACGCTTACATATCCCAGCGCTAACGTTAACGTTCGGTATGTAATCCAGCCCTGTGTTTGCTTCTTTAACTTTATTATAGCAAAATATCTACAATAATTTTGCTTAGATTGTGATTTTCTACAAGGGTCTCAAATCTATAAATTGAGATTTTTTTTTGGTGGTTTTGCTGTCTTTCTTTTCTCTGTAAATTTTTTCACTTTCCCTTCGAACTTTCTTACAGCGCCTTGCAACATTATACTTACAAATAACCTTATTTTTTCCTGTGCGAAGTGCTGCTCATCACCTGCATGAGAGAAACATGTCTTGAAATGCCTCTCTGAGTGCTACATCCTCGCAAGGCGTCCCTGCACATTCCATTCCTTCTCTATTTGTGCTTTACAGGAATCTGTGTGACTCACTGACCTCACAGGGTCACAGAGCGCTCAGGTCACAGGAACATGCTATGGGAGTATCCCACGGTGACCTTGTTTTGCTGATGATTGGCATTCGTTTTATTGTCCATGATTGGATAAAATGCCAAAATTCACTCATGGTTTTTCATCCTGTTGGCGTTTTGGGAATTTTCATTCATAATTCCATTGGGCTTTACCTTTCTTATTTTGTATGACCCATATGTTTTCTCCTGTTTTGCTAAATCCGCTCAAGCACCAGGATCACCTTACAGTTCCTCTTGCTTTTAAATCGTAGTAAGTCATAGAATGCCTCATTTTATCCCACACTCGAAACGTTTAGCCCGGTGTGTCACAAACGCCCTTTAGAGTAGAAGGAACAACCATGAGAGTAGACGTTCCTTCCACTCTGACGCCCATGTGGCCACCTCGCTGAGCGAGGATCGTGCTTTGCAGTCGAACGCGCGTCATAGCGTTTTGAGGGGGTGGGCTTCAGAATGTCCGGGGTAGGGCGCACAACACTGTGTGGCTCACCCTGTCGAAACATCACAACACAGCGACGGATGTCAGGAGGTGGGGCAGTACGTGCGCCCTAAGTGAGCTGTGTGAAGTAGAGGTAACATCACTGCTCTATAACTGTGGAGACACAGGTTCGAATCCCAGCAAGAGCACCTCTCCAGTAAGTGTCCTTGGGCAAGACACCTAACGGTACATACTCGCCACCCAGGACATACTTGAAAACGAGAGAAATCTCAATGTATCCTTCCTGGTAAAATACTTTCTCCAAAAAATAAAAAAAAGTGTGGTTGTTTGAGACCAGCCTTAGTCATGCGTCCTGCAAGCTCAGCTGTTGAGTTTTCCCCCAAACATTTCTATAGAACTTTTACTTTTAACCCTTCCAATGCCAATAATATATTTACTTGATTTTGCATTGTAATAAAATAAAAACAAAACTAAAAGTAACACATAATACTTCTTTTGCCTTCTTTTTTAAAGTTAGATTAGGCTGCCCTCCTGGCGAGAAATGAAATCCTCCGAGATCTCATTCCTGTCACACTGTATTACTGTAAAAAAGCTACAAGAGTGGAACCCATCCTCAGTGTAACAAAAAGCTCAACAAACTTTATTGCTGCATTACAACAGTCAGGGAGAGGGCAGAATACAGGCAGAGCTCTGGGGTCACTCACTGCTGTACAGGAATAAGATTCAGGTGGTTATAAATTATAATGAGTGAAAATCACTGTACAGTACAGATACATGGTGTTACTGTCATTTCCATACACAGGCATTATGTCACATACAGATATTATTTTTATATTCTGTTGGTATTTTTTGGAAGCTGCATTGCTAATAATCTCATTATGATCACTACGAATCCCCATAAGCAGGAGATCTGAACATTTTATTATCTATCGTTATCACATTTACTGGATTTGACACAATCTCCATTTATGCCTGTATGATGATAATACAGACCCCTCGTGAAACTCCACAAAAAAGGGCATTATCTAGAGCAGGGGTTCTCAAACTCAACCCTCCAGATGTTTTGGAACTACATCTCTGTGAAGGCCCTGTCAACCTAATGAGTGACTGAGTGGGCGATGTAGTATGCAGTATTATTACTGTAAAGGGTTAATACATGAAGGATCAAAAATGAACAAATTCACGTTATTTTACTCATTTATCTACCTCATAATAACAGTCTTTTATTATTATTATTAATCTTTATTTATATAGCCCCAGCATATTCCGCAGCGCTGTACAATGGGCACAATATAGACAGGGTTACAATACATTGAACAACATTTTGACAAACAAGTACAGGAAGAAACGAGGGCCCTATTCCCGTGGGAATTTACATTCTAGAAGGGTTGGGGTGGAAACAGGAGGAGGGGACTGCAAGGGGAGAGTGATGGACTGCAAGGTGAGAGTGATGGACTGCAAGGTGAGCGTGATGGACTGCAAGGTGAGAGTGATGGACTGCAAGGTGAGAGTGATGGACTGCAAGGTGAGCGTGATGGGCTGCAAGGTGAGCGTGATGGGCTGCAAGGTGAGAGTGATGGACTGCTAGGTGAGAGTGATGGGCTGCAAGGTGAGAGTGATGGGCTGCAAGGTGGGAGTGATAGACTGGTTGGGGCAATGCGTTGTATTAGAGAGTCGGGTGGTAGTCTTCCCTGAATAGGAATGTGTTAAGGGAGCATTGAAGGAAGGGAAACTAGGGGAAAGTCTGACCGTATGACATAGTGTTCCAGAGGATGGGGGCTGTGCATGAGAAATCCTGCAGTCTATCATGGGAAGAGGCGATGCGGGGGGAAGCTAGGCGCAGGTCACGGTTTGATCTTAGGGAGCGGGCTGGGGTGTATTTGATTAATGAGGACAGGTAGTGGGGACTCTGGGGAGCAGAGTTAGTGAGCGTTTTGTAGGTCAGGGTAAGGATTTTACCCTACATTTAATTGTTAGCTAAACGTCCCATGTTTCTATTAAATTTTATGATATACTTTTTTTTTAAAGAATTTTTTTGCAAATATTGCTTCATAGTGAAGCGGTTAAAGGTAACCCTCAATCCCTGCCCGGTAAACTCGAAAGGACACCGCTGCTTCATACCAGGTTATTCAGAGAGAGGTGAAAACCAGGAGAATGACTGGAGAAGTGAAAATTCTAGGTCAAAATAGTCGATTTGGAAAGTGAGATAAATGGGAGAATTTTTCTGGTTTGGCTATTTTGACCTAGAATTTTCACTTCTCCAGTTATTCTCCTGGTTTTCAGCTCTCAGAATAACCCTGATAGTGAAGCGGTTAAAGGTAACACTCAATCTCTGCCCAGAAAACTCAAAAAGGGCACCTTTCCATATTTTATTCTTCTAGAGCTACTGAATTGGGTAGATTGAAACGTTCCTTGTTGGTTTCCTGTTCTCTTGACATTTATTAAGTAGAGTTGTCTCGTTTTAATTCTGTCTTTCTCTACTTTCCTTCTACTCTGCTTACTCTATTATTTGTCTGTGTGCTTTCAGGCTAGGGTCAGACTGAGGCAGTGCGAACGCGCGTTCTGGCGCACATAATCACGGCCGCACTAGCAGCAGATGACGGGCAATGACAGCCAATATACGAAGTACGGTCGCACAAAAGTCCGGCCGCGCAACGCAAGTGGAAAATGAACGCATTTTTTCGAGAACGTTAAACCGCTGGTACTGACGTACAGAGTGCGCTGCGGCCGCATAGCAGCGTGTGTGCGTGATTAGGAGATGTCAGACGCTGCTAGTGTGCGGCCAACATAACGTTCAAACAGCCGGATTTCCCTAGACTTCTTTTCACCCCATCGTCATGAAATACGTCCAGAATTGCGCATCGTCTGACCACTTAAGCGTATTCCGTGAAAAAATGCGTGCGCACGCATCGACGTACATTTTGACGGTGGCCGCAGAAAATGCGCTCATCTGTCCCTAGCCTTAGCTGCCATTGCGGGATTGGTACGCTGCATCTCTTTTCTGGGTTTGCTTCCGTTATGTCTCTCTTTCGACAAGGCATTAAGTGCCCTAATCCACTGTTGGCAGTTACAAGGACCTGGTAAGAGAAGATGATGTTGCCGTATCTATCCTGACCCAGCCGCTGTATTAGGGGCTTGATTCGGAATAACAAGGGAGTTGAAGACAGCTACTGGCAGTGTAGCCAAGCTCCACTGCTGATATCGGCTCCTGGAGTCCATAGAACTCCGTGGAGCTTTGAGTGTCCCTCCAGCTAGCTTGCATTAGCCATAGAGGAAGGACACTGGGAACTGTTTGTTCAGAACATCTGGAGGGCCAAGGTCACTGACCCCTGAGCTATACCTCCTCCTCACTAATTAAATTGCCGTTGTAGCCTTTTATCAAGACTGCAAATGACAGATTCCAGGCAGATCAGACACATATCTGCATTCTTTGAAGGTGCCTGAGGTTTGCCGAGCCCATTGCGCCATTCACAAACCAGTTATTGCTGCCGAGTCCTGAGTTATCTATCCCACAAACCTTTGCTTTGCGGAACGCTCAAAACCCTATGAAGGTAATGGTGGCATGCTGAGTCAGCGAGTCGATTCCTGGTCTGCATAGAAACTTTATAATCTGGGGATTTGCTACATATCCAGGTATCACAAAGGTCGATTATTTAATAAAAACAGATGTATTTATTGCATATTGAATATATTACCTGTACATGATGTATGGAAAAGGATGGTGGTCACTGGTCACCTCCAACCTGGAGATGCCCTTTAATCCCTCAGCAGAACGGAAGCCATAAAGGAGGATTTAGCTCTGCGCTCTGCAAAGTGATAACATTCTAAACCCCAATCATTAGTAAAGAAAACAACTTTCAAATATTGTAATTTTCATTAGAGCTGACAGCTGTTTTCATCCATAAATGTCTTTGTGGTAATTTATATCACGCTTAAAGCTAAGTAGGGTAATAAAATTTAATGGTAATGTTCCTTTAAGTCGATATTTATACAATGTTTAATGGTAGCTTGATTTGCCAGAAGGATACTATAACATGTCAGACTTTTACATGAAATCTGAAGTGTTTCATGACCGGAGTATTTGTGGGACAGCTGGCAGCCTTCATTCCAGACATATCATGGAAACATATTTATTTGTTTTTCCTGTTTCTTTGGAAATTGACTTCATATTGTTTGGTGACGGAAATCTACTTATTGCTAACGACTTATTTTATTAAAAATGTAAATATATCGGTCCTGAGCTCATGGCGGATGTGAGACGGAGCGGCAGCTGGATAATCCTTTATAAGTATGGTAGAAATGGCTTGGTTAAATGGGCCGTCTTCCATCTTGATTTCATTAGCTCCACTGTTTATCTCCAATAGATGAATAAACAAGGTTTCCTGCTCAGATATCGATGTATTAATTCTGCTATTTATCAGATTTGTCAGTCCTAACATGTAGTTATTACTGAAAATTATACAAAAACACTCACAGGGTGTCCCGAGATAATTGTGGGAAGCAATCTATTGAACATAGAAACAAGGCTCTTGCCACTGTTGGTGACAGGGGGTAACCCCAATTTAACAATTGAAAAAGATAGGCTATTACTGAAAATTAGTGAGGATCCTGAGAACGTGCAACGGCACTAGTGGCCTGCTCTACGGTGGGGCCGCTCTGGTCTCACAGGGTTTTAGCTTGCTTGTGCCATTACAGGGACGAATGCTCCATATGCAAATCAGACGCAATCACCCAATGAGGATGGCCAGTACTGATTGCCAAGGATGTCATCCCTGCACGAGAGGTGCAGCAACCCCCGACAATCGTTTCGACCTTGTTAGGCCTCGTCAGGAGGGTATAGCTGACACCCCTCTAGGCAAATCAAGCAAGGGTCCCACGTCTGGATTACCCTGTATACTAAAATTTACCCTGTAAACTAAACACAAACCTATTTTTTTCCCTCACTATTAGTTTACAGGGTCATCCAGACGTGGACCCCTTTCTTGATGTACCTAGAAGGGTTTCAGCTATACCCTCCTGATGAGGCCTAACAAGGCCGAAACTATTGTCGGGGGGTTGCTACATCTCTCGTGTAGGGATGACATCCTTGGCAATCAGTACTGGCCACCCTCATTGGATGAGAGCAGGCTGATTTGCATATGGAGAATTCATCCCTGTAATGGCACAAGCAAGCTAAAACCTTGTGAGACCTGAGCGGGCCCCACCATAGAGCAGGCCACTAGTGCTGTTGCTCGTTCTCAGGACCCTCACAAACCTCTTTTTTCCTCACTATTACTGAAAATTAGCATATACAATTAAAGGCACATTCTATGAACCGTTACCACGCATTGGAAATTGAATGGTCACAGTGCATTGAGCATCCTCATCCCTCTCTCCTGTTGGGGGGGGGGCTAATGGAGGGCTGATTCAGTTCTCCAAAAGCAGAGGCTTTGCTCCTCCTTAAAGCCCATATCAGCAAGGGCTGTCCTGATCTTCAGGCCCTGCGTCCAGGAAGAAGGAACCAATTTGGTTCCCACAACCTCCCTCTTGGTCATTCAATTGGCTGGACACTCAATGGAGCATCCTGCGCTCCTACGACCATGTGAGATGCTCCCGCTTCCTGCAAACCTGGAAATGTCACATCCAGAGCATTAGGGACCTGCTACAAAATAACTAATGGTTAAAACATGAGGAGGGGGTGCAGAGGGGGATCAGGAGAGATTAATATTAAAATACCAATTTCCACTTCAGCCTAAACTTTTAACCGAAGAGTATTCCTTTAAGTCAGGGATTTTAAACTCCAGCTTTCCAGAATTCTTTGTATGCAATAGATGTACAGAGAATCATTGGAGATGTAGTTCAGAAACCTCTGGGGGGGCCGGAGTTTGAGATGCCTGCTTTAAGTGTACAAAAAAATGAAATAAAATGATACTTGCGACACATCCCGCTATGGAAAAGGAAATACGATGTGCCGTCAAGATGTTATGCTTATTTTCTGATAGGAAACATTCAAAACACGATGATAATTACCACTACACACAACACTATACATAACATCTGTTTCGGACACCTACTTTGTTCCTGAATTATCTTTTCATGCTACAATCTAATAGCGTGTTCTTTGAAAAAACACCTGCCGGCTGCTCGTCATTTCTTCAACTTGTGTATTAAGTGGTCATCGGCTTTTATGTTACGTGATATAGATAAAAGACGAGAATGACATTGCCTCCATCGACTTCTGATCTGCTCACTCTTTGGTACTCCGCTGCTTCTTTTCAGAACTAGAGTGGCCTCAGATGAAACATCCAATACACATCTCAAAGATGTTCTGTATAAAAAGTATATACAAAGAAAAGAAAAAGAAATACCCTCTTGACTGTTGATGGTAAATTGAAATACGATTTGGAAGGTCTAGTCTACTCGCAGAGGAATCAAAATAGTTTTTCTATCGGAATAACAACATCACATTATTGGACATTTCGAAATCTATTCCAATCTGGCTGTTTGATCTCTTACGGAAGATGGATTCAAGATATGCCAAGACTTGATGCATTTATATCAAATGCATACACTATTTATCTGGAGTTGGGCTGAATACCTTATAAATTATACCAGAATTTAGGAGCCGGTGGTGAAATTCTAGGAACTAGTGAACATGGAGCCAAATGATTTTCAACCACTGTGCCGTGGCAGACTGATGCGTCGCGAATGCCCCTCATGTGTGCTAATAGAATCGACACTGCAATGCCAGAATTAGTAGTTGGGTTGCCAGATCGGCCACGTTTTCCTGGGCACATCTCACCATTTCATGCAGAGGTGAGCACATGGAAAACTGCTGTTCTGCAACATGTATAATTTATATGCTGCAGGAATGAAATCAAGGCCGGTCACCTGGGATTCAGCTTTGATTTTCTTACCTGCAGTGTATGGATTCTACATACTGCAGGGTTACATTTCTGTGCACTGCCCAAAAGCAGCAATAAACTTTGTGTGCCCCGGAACCCATGGCCAAACTGGCAACCCTAATTGGAAGCAGGGTAGTGACAAAATAACTGAATAGAACTGTGACGTGCATCACTTTGGACTTGAAGTACATGGGCCTAGAAATGTATTTGAGAGGTGCAGACCTGATGTTTCATATTGTTTCCCTGATCTTTCCTTTGTTATAGTCACTCTGTATCTCCAATCATAGATGTAGGGTGTTTGTGTTTTCAGTGCCCTATTCCCTGATGTCTGTGTTATATTAATATCCCCTTATGTATTTATTGTAGAGTCTCCTGTTGTATATACTCTGTACATTCCTTCTGTATAGCTTAACCTCTATTACGATTCTGTCTTTGTATAGTATACACCCCCCTGTAAGTAATGGATTGCTTTATTTTAACATGCTTTCATCAACCCCCCTCCCCCCCCAGCAACAAGCTTAAACTGGATCGCCCTGCCACTTCTAATCTTTTGTTTCAATGCTGGACGTGTTTCCATTATTTCTGTATCTTCCCCTGAGTGTGTGTTTTAACCAGTTGCAAAATGTAAATAAACTCAATCCCTGTTTGGATTTTAACCTTCAAGGATCACCTGTGTTTCAATGGGTTTTGGGGGAGCAGACGGCATGTGGGCAGGGATCACCCCCGTTTCAAGAACTTTAAATAGAAGCTGAATACTTTAATAATTTTGTTTTTTAAAGGATGAAATATGTCCATATAAACTGCTGCTGTGCCCCAACAATATCCCCCCACCCGTATCAGTGTGCCACAAGATACAAATTGTTGATCTTACCCCTTGATTTGTCAAGTCCTCACTAGTGCAGTGTTTCCATGGTCGACACATATTAAAATTAAAAATCAGCTTAAGTTTAAATAGTTACAATATGCTCCCTCCCCCGAAAACCATGTTGTTACAAATCCTAGTAGGAAACCAAAAGTTTAAATTCTAATTTAAATTAGCAGAACCCTCCTTACTTAAAACAGGGAAAATGGTGCATATAACACACTGATCTGCTGATGTTGCGCCTTTTTTTTTGTCTATATATAAAAATGTAAACAGATTTAATTTTTTTAACTTAACTCTTTCACTACCAAGATCGAGTCTAGCTTGGCCTTCAAAGCACCTGCTGGTGCCCTGATATCGAACATAATCGATTTGATGCAATCCTGGTGCAATGCAAAGAGATTTTATTTTGTCTATTGGGAATGAAATTCCTATGCAGATGAGCTCCAGAATGTGCCCCAATCGTTTTACCACCTTGGCCATGTCACCGGAGATGCCAAAACAGTTTGAACAGCTGGGACTTTGTGTTGAAAACACAGAGCCTCAGCTACAGTAGCCCATTTTCGCCAGGAGATGGCGAAATCTACCTGCCAAATAGAGCTACTACAGTAAGAAATACATTGGGAATTTAGGCAGTGAAGTTTTTTTTTCTTCTGTGCAAATGAATGAAAAGTGATTTAAAGAAAGGAAAAAAACCACTTGTTCGACGTGGGTTTATGGAAAATCACATAGTAGTGAAAGGGTTAAAGGTTATATATATTTCATAGTATAAGAACATTGTCTCTCTGGATGTCGAGCTTAGTACATCGTTTAAAATCAGGTTATATTTTAGCAAAAATCTTACATTTCCTCAGCTACTTGGATTAGCTGAAAGGGCACAAACAACTGCCTGTTAAACTCATTCACTTTCCTGTCACTCTCTTCAAATAATGACTGTAAGCGCGACTGAACAATAACATTTATTTATAAAGTATTTTATCAGGAAGGATACATTGAGTTTTCTCTCGTTTTCAAGTATGTCCTGGGTTGAAAAACATTGAATTGTTACAGTAGGTACAGAAATACAAAGTAATAAATGCAAGATATAAAAAAACACAACAACAAATATTTATTTATAAAGGATTTTACCAGGAAGGATACATGGAGATTTCTCTCGTTTTCAAGTATGTCCTGTAATATACAGATTAACACAGAAAATAAATATGTAGGAAATACAGTCATTATGTTACATGTTTACAGGTGCATTTTGTATCGAGGTATAGTAATAGAGATCTCTTAGGCTAGGGTCAGACTGAGGCAGTGCGAACGCGCGTGCAGCCGCACATAATCACGGCCGTGCTAGCAGCAGATGCCGGGCAATGACGGCCAATATACGAAGTACGGTCGCACAAAAGTGCGGCCGCGCAACGCAAGCGGCAAACAAACGCATTTTTTCGAGAACGTGAAACCACTAGTACTGACGTACAGAGTGCGCTGCGTCCGCTAGCGGCATGTGTGCGTGATTAGGAGACGTCAGACGCTGCTAATGTCCGGCCAACATAACGTCCAGACCCAAAAAAGTGTTTTATTGATGATCCGTACAAAATCACGGATGAAACTGCGCATCGTATGACCGCTATTGCGTATTCCGTGAAAAAATAAGTCCATTCGTTCGAACGCACTTTTTCACGGACAACGTGAAAAATGCGTTAGTCTGACCCTAGCCTTAAGTGACTTTAAGTGACTGGGGAAGATTTGATGGCGTCTGGGAGGTTATTCCATAACTGCGGTGCTCTATAGAAAAATGAGGATTGAGACACTTTCTTTTTGTATCATGGTATTGCAAGTAAGGTGTGTCACAAACGGGCATGATTTTCTGCAAAGCAGTGTGTAAGATTTTAAACGCAGAATTGGTGTTTTTTCTTCTCTTGTGTTTGCAATGGAGTTTGTGAAGCCAGGCCACTGGTTTACAATCCTCTTATCTGATCTGCTCTGGAGCTGAAGGGAAACGTGATCCGGGAACCAAATGGTTGGGAAAGAGGGTGAGGGGCCAGCTTTTTGTATAGCAAGCTCACCCAAAACTCAGTGTAACATCCAAAAGAATCTTCTGGGACATCTGAAATCTGGAAATACCAGAAGTAATCTGGAAGTCCCATTTTAGTTGTTCAAGAACTGTATTTGCACGTTCGTATATCTTGTTTTTAATGTGATACTGGCACTGTGTAAAGTTGTATTTTTTTATCTTCTTTCATTAAAACTTAAAACCCAGTACTGTCTGCTCTAAATAAATTCATGTTTCGCGAATGCAATCGCTTAGGTATCGCTACTGTAGTATTTAGCATTTGGTGTGTGTGTATATATATATATATATATATAACGTCTTAGGGATGGCTGCACACGCACAATTGTTAATAAAAATAACAAATTTATTAAAGCATTTTTAAAAACTGACCGTTTCGGTTCACACAGGAACCATTTTCAAGGTAGCTTGCAAGGTATGAACGTTGTTTATATAGCTACTTAGATGCATTGCTTTCCTAGGAAAACGCCCCAAACAATTAGGTATTACTGAGTCATGGGGTTGTCCAATAGGCGTCACTATAGGTGACGTCCAAGGACGCTCAGATCAATGTGTTGCCGTGGCAACTTAAAAACAATAACAACTAATGAATATTTAGATGGAGGACATTTATATATTTATAGCACATTCCTTCATTCCACCATATAACTATAATAAACCATCATTTAGCTTGATTTTACTTTATCGTTCTGAAAGAAAACACGTGTATGAAATATACTTGTTTAAACCTCTAGGTGAAACTGTGTCTAACGTCTTTATCCAGAAGGTTTCCCGCTGTAAGAGCAATTGAGAGCGATTGCCGCCACGGGGTAGGAGGGGAACATGGTCGATCCCCACAAATCTCAATGAGGGCAAACAATGTTGCAGGTCGAGAAAGTGTTTTGCAACTGGTTTGTCCGCGACTCCGTCTCTATAAGCTGTGTTGATGGAAGAGCGATGACCACGTATCCGATCTCTAAGGGTTAGGTCAGTCTTGCCCACATACGCTAATCCACAGGGGCATGTAATTAAATAGACCACGTACTCCGTTTGGCATGTAATTCGATGTTTTATATTATACTTATGGCCAGTGTGGGGATGTGCAAAGGTGGATGTTGGATACATATGGTTACATGTGACACAACCTGTGCATCTAAAGCAGCCCTTCTTATGGAAAGGGGATCGCTGATCATACGCTTTCACTGGATCCGTATGCACTAGCCAATCACGAAAGCGTATGATCAGCGATCCCCTTTCCATAAGAAGGGCTGCTTTAGATGCACAGGTGGTATACAGCTAGTGGGGTTTCGAGAGTGCCCTATTACTTTCGTGGTGGCAGTGTATACATTCGGAAGGGTGGGTACGGTGTAAGGGGGTTAGGTTGGCATAACATGTGGCCCTTTGCGTGGGTAGAGTTAGTAAATCCAGAGGCTTGGAGCTGTAATCCCCTTGTACGCTCTCCTTCTGCACGTCACTGCAAGGTAGGTAGTTAACTAGTTGAGCTGGCTCTTTTCCTTCCATGACAAGGTGCAGGTCCTGGATCGGAGGTTATAGGATGAGGGAACTGCTAGGGGAAGCAGTCTATTCAGGTAGGGTGGTAGTTTCCCAGAAAAGTTCTTAAACACCAGGTTGGAAAGGTGAAGGGTGCGTTTGTATTCCAGCGACGGCCGCTTTAGCTCTTTTAACCTGTCATATAGAAACAGAGACCATGAAGCTCTGGCTGAGTCTGAATTTAATTCTGCAAATTTAGCAAAGATGTAAATTTTAAAAAAAAATCTAGAAGTAGAGTAATATTTACACATATTTGCATTCGCAAAAATTTTTACATTTAAACATATTTGAATATTTGTAGAGTACTGAATTATTTTCATGTAACAAAGTCGGCGCAAAATTTGTCAGAAAATGAAATAAAAAATTCTCTATAGAATTACATGGATATGCTACGGAACAAGAAGGTGCTAACAGCTGTATGAATGTCATCAAAGTTCTCATTATCTGAAGTGTACCCAAAATTACCAATAGTTTTAAAGTGAGTAGAAAAGAACCTTTTTTAGAAATAAATTAATTGAACCAATGATTTGAGCTCTTGTAAACAGCAGGCGAAAGAAGTACAGGATAAAT
Source organism: Leptobrachium leishanense (assembly GCA_009667805.1). NCBI lineage: Eukaryota > Metazoa > Chordata > Amphibia > Anura > Megophryidae > Leptobrachium > Leptobrachium leishanense. The sequence continues at coordinate 5,574,348 of CM019063.1, read as the reverse complement.
ATCCCTGATCTGAAATGTTCGGGAGCAGAAGTGTATTGGATTCAAGGGGTCATTCAGAAAGCACTGAAATGTCAATGCTTTCTTGTTCGGCGCGCTCCGGCGACTCAATTTTGCCGACCCTGCAGTGAATTCACCAAAGTGCACCGAACTGCAGGAAAAAAAGGAACTCTGCCCTTAATATAATAAGTGTTTAACCCTTTCGCTGCTGAGGCTTTTCACACCTCTGTGCTGAGGTCATTTTTACCGCTTTCGCTCATCATGTTTAAACGCGTTTTGTAGCCATATTTTGATATATGAACCAGACATATTCTATATCGTTCTTTCAGGAAGACTTGGCAGATTCATAATATGTCAATATTATATGTATACGTTATGTCATGTCTGTATAATATAACAAAAAATGCAATACAATTTGAATTTTCAACAATTTATTATGTGTAAAGTGTTTTTTTTCACATTTTAACATGCGATCGTTCGCGGTTCTATGGGGTGCGCTTGTTAAAAAAATTATAAATGGGGTCTCGTTACATTTTTTGGGGGGAAAATGTCGCTATTTTACCAAACGCACCGCATACAAAAATCGTTAGTGCAGCATTATTGTTCACATTATAATTGAAATGGGAACAATATTGCTGCATTAACAAAACAAAAAAAAAACATTTTTTTTTTTTTTTTTTAGAATTTTTTTAATATTTTTTTATTTTTATTTTTAATTTTTATTTTTTATAAAAAAAATTTCATGGTCATGTTTGATATCGTTGGAAAGGCCATGCTCTGGCCGATCCAACAATATCAAACATTAACCCCTAGCTGCCACGGATCGGGAGATAGGGGGTTCATTGGAACCCCCTATCTCCACCATTGGTGGCAGCTAGGGGTTAACTCCAGAACTGGCGTCATCGTGCTATGCACGATGACGCCAGTCCTCAGGGGGAGCTCCCGGAGGCTTGGCTGACATCCAAGATGTCGGCCAGCTCCGGGAGAGGATCACGATCCGGCACTTTTCAGCACCAATTCGTGATCCGGCTCCCCTGGGGTTAATGACAGCCACCGTTTGGAAGGGCAGGTTGTGCCGCCGCAATAACCTCTAATTGCTCCGCCGGGGTGTCCAAGATGTCAGCCAGCACCGGGGGTGCGCAGCAATCTGCCGGAATCAGTGCGTCCATAGCACAGGAGAACCACTTGGCTGGACGCGCTGAGCGCGTCCATAGCAGCCAAGTGGTTAAAGCAATAAAAATGCATTAAAATGTGTCTAAATAATAAAAAAGGTCCCAAAATAAGCCCTGATGGAGGCTTGTTAAAACGGAAACCCAAAATTAATAAAATATAACCTTTGTTTCTGCAGTTAAAAATACATATAAGACATACAATTAAAAGAAACAGTTTGCTGATGCATTCATTCAGTCGATCTATGCACCGAATTATTTCCTAAGATGCCAATACAGAAGATATTTTATTGTATCTACTATCCTATACTTATGTTATAATTGGGCTGTTCTGATCGATTCAGTACCCACTTGTAAAAGAAATTGCAATCAAATAAGGTAAACCATTTATATCAAATTTCACCTTTCCTTAATCATAAGGCAATTCTTGTCGCGTGAAAAAACCTCAAGGTTAATAGGTAAACATTCAGATTGGTATTTACGGTTAGATTATATATATATCTAAATAATCTAATTTCATATATATTACTCCTCAGCACCCATATAAGAAAACGAGGTGGTGAAATACTAATCACAGCTCGTACTCTAATGGTGGTACTCTGATGATATACCCATGATGTTACCACGCCATAAGAACACGGTCCGTATGTTAGATCTTATCAGACTATATATTTATGTAGTGTTCAAACGGAGACCATCGCTAAATAGAATCAAAACTACCATAGATGTTATTCATAAATTCATCAAAGTTGCTGATATTGCTTCTTGAAATTCATAAGCACTCAAAATAAAAACTTGCATGCGATTGGTTCCCGTTTACTCTAAATATAGGTTCAAATCTCGCCATTTAGTGGCGATAGTGCTGGAGTAATTTATCATACAAAAATATCAAACAATACTGTATTCAGCATTAATTTTCAAGATTGCTAGAATGATATTATTAATCGGAGAGCTACAGTTGTGTTCAAAATTATTCAACCCCCACTGAAATTTAGTGTTTTGGCCAGTTTGACATTGATTTTGATCATTCAGTCATCTTGCTTACAATTAAATCAAAGAGGCACGTGTAGGTCAGACAAATATAACATAACATTTATAATGAAATAACCACAAATGTCTTTTCTGTGCTCACATCATTATCAGTTTTCTTCAACCCCCAAGTGACAATCAATCTTAGTACTTAGTACAACATCCTTTTACAGTTATAACAGCTTTTAAACGTGAAGCATAGCTTGACACAAGTGTCTTGCAGCGATCTACGGGTATCTTCGCCCATTCGTCATGGGCAAAAGCCTCCAGTTCAGTCACATTCTTAGGCTTGCGCACTGCAACTGCTTTCTTTAAGTCCCACCAGAGGTTCTCAATCGGATTTAAGTCAGGTGACTGTGATGGCCACTCCAAAATGTTCCAGCCTTTAATCTGCAACCATGCTCTAGTGGACTTGGAGGCAGGGCCGCCATCAGGGCATTACAGCCCATGCTGCAGTAAGGGGCCCGGCCGACTGGGGGGGCCCGCCGTCGGTAGCTTTGATTACTTTAGGCCGCAGGCCTCTGGAGGAGGTACTGCGGCCTACTTGGGCCTGGCTGCCCTGTGAGCAGCAAGATGGCCGCCGGGTCACGTGGGGAGGGGGCCCCAGGCCCACACTGGGTGACACCCTCTTGGAGGGTGACACCACTCAGGGCCAGCCTTTGTATCCTGCCTCTGTGTGCTCAGCAGCGCTGTGTCTCTGTGGGGAGAGATCAACGCTGTGCTGAGAAACTCCGCCCCTGGCCGGCACAAGCCCCGCCCCTCCATGTGACAGCCGTGGGTCTGGGAGAGGAGGGGGAGCAGGGGGAGCAGCCCTCCCACCATCATGGCTGCTCCTTGCTTCCCCTGGCTCTGGAGTCTGCACACTGCCTGCCCTGCCCCTTCCTCACACAGCACCACCACAAGCACGTGCCTGTGGATGGGAGAAGGAGAGAAGCCAGGCTGAGGAGCAGCTGCCCTGACACCCTGCACATGCTGGATCTGGACAGAGGCAGGTAACCGGGGCTGCACTGGGAAGGGTAGAAGAGGGGGGCTAGAGAGGTGACAGACTGTACACTGTGGGGGGGGGGTGATAGAGAGAACACAGGGGGCTGGGGAGGGTGACCGAGGTCAGTCAATCCATCCATCCTTATCCGTCTATCCATCCCACTGTCTATCCATCCATCCCTGTCTGTCTATCTGTCCATCCATCCCTGTCTGTCTTATCTGTCCATCCATCCATCCCTCCATCCATCCCTGTCTGTCTATCTGTGCATCCATCCCTCCATCCATCCCTGTCTGTCTATCTGTGCATCCATCCCTCCATCCATCCCTGTCTGTCTTATCTGTCCATCCATCCATCCCTCCATCCATCCCTGTCTGTCTATCTGTGCATCCATCCCTCCATCCATCCCTGTCTGTCTATCTGTGCATCCTCTCCTCCATCCATCCCTGTCTGTCTATCTGTGCATCCATCCCTCCATCCATCCCTGTCTGTCTATCTGTGCATCCATCCCTCCATCCATCCCTGACTGTCTATCTGTGCATCCATCCCTCCATCCATCCCTGTCTGTCTATCTGTGCATTCATCCCTCCATCCATCCCTGTCTGTCTATCTGTGCATCCATCCCTCCATCCATCCCTGTCTGTCTATCTGTGCATCCATCCCTCCATCCATCCCTGTCTGTCTATCTGTGCATCCATCCCTCCATCCATCCCTGTCTGTCTATCTGTGCATCCATCCCTGTCTGTCTATCTGTCCATCCATACCAGTCCGTCCATCCCACTGTCTATCCATCCATCCCTCTGGATGTAACGCTACATTCCTAGAGTTAAAACGTGGGCGCTAGGGAGGAAAAACTGCGCCCGCAGTTTTCCCCCTTGCGCCCGCGTTTTAATGCTAGATTACAATACAGGCGCAAAAAAATGCTGCTTGCATTGTTACTGCGCGTTAACACCCGGGATGCTCAGGGCAGCATTAAAGGGACACTCTACTAAAAAAATCACCCCCCTTTTTTTAATCCTAACCTATCCCTATTCCCTTAATAAATATTTTTTTTTGGTTTATGTTTTTGTAACTGTAATACTTACCCTAAAATCCTCTTGTTTCCAGCGGTGTTTTTTTTTTTCCATACTCACCTCCCTCCTCTTCTGCTCCCGTCCTTCTTCCATCCGACTTGCCTTCTGGTTTACGTGAGAAGCGCGCATGCGCGCCTCTCACGTAAGCCAGCCAATCGGCAGGCTTCCTCCCGGCTCCCTCTGAGGATTAGTGTTGCGTGCAAGAGGATGCGCGCAACACTAACCCTCAGAGGGAGCCGCCAGCTTCTGCGGTGAGTTGGAGACGTCATCGCGCTGAAAGCGCGATGACGTCTCCTACTCGGCAAAAGTCGGCAGAAGCGGGAAATATGATTCCCGCTCTGCTGACTGACAGCTGGGAGGGCGGAGTAAAGTTCTCCGCCTCTCAGCAGTTTTCAGCATTTTCTGCTGAACCGCTGAGCGGAGGGAGGGGGGACAGAGGGCAGGATACTCCGGGCATCATGACCACCTAAAATAGCTTAGGTGGTCATGTTGCCTAGAGTGTCCCTTTAAGCGCAGCTGCGCGCATCCTCTCAATGGAGTCCATAGGACTCCATTGAAGCAGACGCCGGCAGTCACATGACCAGCCGGATCTCGCCTTGAGTGTAGTGATACTTAGTGGGATACTGCGGGGACTTTTTTCCCCAGTTTAACCTGCTCCCACCAGCCAGAGGAGGTGGTTCTCGCCGCGGGACAGGTGGTGAGTATCTGCTCACTTTTATTATTTTTTTGGATGGTGTTAACGGATTCTGCAGAAGCAGAATCCGTTAACACCAGGTTCTGGCTGTGGTTAACTTTCCACTAACCAGAGCCGGACGTTAATCAGCACTGGGACTTTGTAATCCTAACGCTGATTAACACTTTGTGCTCCCCATATTAAGTATAGGGAGCGAAAGTACAGTAACCTCGCACTGAAAAGCACAAGATACCAAACACAAACGGGTTACTTAAACCATTAGCGTTTGGATTGTAATATGCATTAATACTTGGGCTAACGTTAATGCTCACTCAGGTGAGTGCAAACGTTAGCACCAAGTATGTAATGTGGTCCATTGCCTTTACTGTTAGAGGTCTATTGCTGTGGATCCTGTGTACGTTCATACTCCCTGCCTTTACTGTTGGAGGTCTATTGCTGTGGTGCTCTGATATGCTCATACGCACTGCACATTACTGAGAGTTCTGTTGCTGTGGTGCTCTGATATGCTCATACGCACTGCACATTACTGAGAGTTCTGTTGCTGTGGTGCTCTGATATGCTCATACGCACTGCACATTACTGAGAGTTCTGTTGCTGTGGTGCTCTGATATGCTCATACGCACTGCACATTACTGAGAGTTCTGTTGCTGTGGTGCTCTGCCAGTGGAATTATTTAATTATACTTTTATGCTACATTGTTTGCACGAATAAACATTTTGTGTGATTTTAAAGGTATTGGGAGCAACACTGTGTAATCCGATCTTGATTCATATTTTTTTTAATAAAAAATAGAATTTTTTACTGTCTTAACTTATTTGAACCAGATAGATACTTTTTTATGTTAAATGTGCTGTTGTGCGAACAATATGTGTGATTTTAAGATATTGGGACTAACACTCTGTAATGTGATCACGATTCACATTAAAAATTTGTTTCCTATGGGGAGAGGGGGGCCCTATTCTGAGGGTCAGTAAGGGGCCCCAAAATTTCTGATGGCTGGCCTGCTTGGAGGTATGCTTGGGATCATTGTCCTGTTGAAATGTCCAACGTCTCCCAAGCCTCAGGTTTGTGACGGACTGCATCACATTGTCATCCAATATCTCCTGGTACTGAAGAGAATTCATGGTACCTTGCACACGCTGAAGCTTCCCTGTACCTGCAGAAGCAAAACAGCCCCAAAGCATGATTGACCCCCCGCCATGCTTCACAGTAGGCAAGGTGTTCTTTTCTTCATAGGCCTTGTTCTTCCTCCTCCAAACATAGCGTTGATCCATTGGGCCCAAACAGTTCTAATTTTGTTTCATCAGTCCACAGAACACTATCCCAAAACTTCTGTGGTTTGTCCACATGACTTTTGGCATACTGCAGTCGACTCTTCTTATTCTTTGGAGACAGCAAGGGGGTGCGCCTGTGAGTTCTGGCATGGAGGCCTTCATTACGCAGTGTGCGCCGTATTGTCTGAGCTGAAACTTCAGTACCCACATCTGACAAATCTTTTCTCAGTTCCTCAGCAGTCACACGGGGACTTTTCTCCACTCTACGCTTCAGGTAGCGCACAGCAGTCGAAGTCAGCATCTTCTTTCTGCCACGACCAGGTAGCGTTTCAACAGTGCCCTTTGCCTTGAATTTGCGAATAATGCTTCCTATGGTCTCTCTTGGTATGTTTAACATCTTTGCAATCTTCTTATAGCCATTGCCCTTCCTCTGAAGAGTAATCACCTCTTCTCTTGTCTTCCTGGACCATTCTCTTGACTTCACCATGTTTGTAACCACACCAGTAAATGTCTAGAAGGAGCTGAGTATCACAGTCATTTTAAAGCTGCCTAATTGGTGCTTATTATGCTTTATTGCTGCTCTGTGACATCCACAGGTGTTTTCAATACCTGATTGAAAACACTTGAATGAACCTCTGTTCTTCAGAGTGGTAGTCTTTAAGGGGTGAATAATTGTGTCAATGAAGAATTCACAAAGAACATTTACTACTGTATTACAAAACCAATTGATGTCATTTTAGTTGCATATGGTTCTTTAAAAAGTCCTTGTAGGATTTCATTCTGAATACATTACAAATGTACACTAAATTCCCTAAAACCCTTTACAGCATTGGGGGTTGAATAATTTTGAACACAACTGTATATGTCAATGCCTAGGTGAACAAGCGGTACAGGAATAAAAATTTACTTTTAATCAGACAAACAAGTAAAAATCCCTTAATACATAAGCGGAGATATCAGCCAGGTGGCTCAAAGTAACAGAGCAACAGTACAACAAATAATGAGAATAAGCCAGTGAATCAAAAAAAGCACATACAAGTGTAACAAAGAAACACAATATTAAAAGTCATTTCCCGGAGTACGCTGGATTTGTCAAGGAAAAAATGTAAAGGTATATGTGAGTCGGTATAACTTGTAGCAGTGCCCAAATTCTTTGTAATCAAAGTGCCTCAATAAGCAAGAAAACAATCCTTCGTGGGATTGTTTTATAGCAAAGAAAAGCGAGGAAGAGAACTGATAGGTACACTGCAAGCAGACTTCATCAATGTATTGAACCCAGGAAAGTGGAGTGGGGGTTGCGCAAGCCACCACACTCCGTATAACAGGGAAGTGACAAATTAAAACATTGCCAGAGTAGAAATTATTTTAGAAGGCATAAAGAATATTGACAGGGCATAATGTCAACATGTTTTGACGTTATACTGTGCCGACTTCATCAGGACAGGCCCCTGTAAAGGTTGGAGCTTAGGTAGAGCAGCTATCTACATAAAAAAATGTTTATTCCCAATTAGACCTACAATTCCAACACTTTATTGCCTCCCTAAAATTCACAAATCATTATCCAATCCACCAGGGCGTCCAGTAATAGCAGGGAATAACTCCCTAACAGAAAAAATAAGTCAATTTGTTGATCACTTATTTTAATAATTGTATCCTCTGTCACCAGATCAGGTGTGGGGTGTTTCACTCTTGGCATCCTATATGTTCGAAAAGTTTTCAGATTTTGGAGCATTTTAGATTTTTCAGATACAGGATACTTGTGTAGTAGTACAGCTGGTGTCAGACAAGCGTTTTAATGAGCGGAAGGAATGTCCGTGATAGTGGAGCTCCTTCCACTCTGACACCAGTCTGGCCACCTCGCTGACCACAGTGAGTGCTCTCAGTGATGCAATGCTCGAGCCTCCTATGGAGGATCACGCTTTGCAGACCCGTCGAACGCGCGTTGTAGCGCTTCGACGGGGAGGCTTTCAGGTCGTCTGCAGCACGCCCGGTGTTGCGTGTGCACGCAACAGCATGTGGCGGCCCTGTCGCAGTGTCACAACGCTACAACGGACACCGGGAGGCACATCAGTATGGGCTCACATAGTACACTCGCCTGACACCAGCCTTATGGGCCAGTATTACAAGTCTAGCAGTAGCAATTTCATAGGGCTAGGTGCTTTTGCGAATCCTATACTTGTTTAGGGCAAGCAAAAATGGCACTAGCACAACGATGACGAACAATTCTAAGCTCTTGTTATTTTTCCTGAGAGTGAAAAACTCATCTTCTTGCCACACTACTGAAAGGTAGGTATTGCAGGTGCTAGTGACTGTCCTGAATCTGAATAAGTTGGGTTTGTCACTTTGTTTAGTACCAAAAAATTAAGGACTAAACATATTAGTCCTTATCGGTTTTGGGGACGTGAACTTTTGTCATAGCTTTATAACAGGGATCTGCTGTCACGAAACCTTGGTTCCTCCACTGTCAAAGCTCCCCCAGATGTTGGCACTTATCGCTCAGGCGTCAACCCCAATCCTTTTTTTTTTGTACTTTATTTATGGTTTTCATTTCACAAAAAGAGTTAAGCGTACCATAGAAAATAGGCCACAAAGGGCCAACGCAGCAAATCACAGAGACACCTTGTAATGAAGGAAAAATAGCAATGATCTGCAAGGGGAGGGGCAGGAGCAATAATCGCAACGAAGCAACACGGGGGTAGGCAGCCAGGAGTCGCTAAGGAGGGGAAACAAACAGGGGAGGGAAAGATAGAGAAGGGAGGAGAGCGAGAAACCCCCGCCACACCTCACAAAACAGAAATGGGAGGGGACGTGGCCCGAAACCATAAAAGTAATACTCGGCAGCACTCCTCCGAACCCCCGAGGGGGATCCGAGGGCCACAGGGGGAACCACAAGGGAAAAGGCGACCCTAGGGCCAAGGAGCAGAGAGAGCCTAGGTGACTGCCCCAAGGCAAGACCATACCGCCATGCCCCCCCCAAAAAGGGGGAGGAAACAGGACGAAGGGGGGAGAGTCACGACATGGTCGACTAGGTAACAACACCAACCAGAGTACGGCTAGCACCGGTCCAGAGTGTCCAAAACAGAAAAAGAATAACTGCCGAGTCCTGCAATCTTGTCCGGGTCACAAGGCCTTGCTGCCGGCGGTGACAGCAACAGATCCCCAACGGCGTCTGCCGAACCCGTTGGCAAACCCAGAGCCAGCAGGTCAACCCCATATATACTTTACCTGACATGCATCATTTTCTGGCACCTAGTCCCATGCATGAATATCGATCCGGAAGGCATTGGTGCAGGATTTAGTCGCAGACCTTTGTTGCCCAGTCGTGGTCAATATACCAAGGAGTGCGTTCAGTGTATCTTACTGTATTTGTACTACTGTGTACTGACTGTGAACTGTACCTCTGACTCTCCTGTCCTGATTTCTGGCTTGTGTAACCATTTCTGCTGATCTCTATATCCCTGCACCATGGCTTGTTTACTGACGCTGTTGATTTCTATATCCCCTATACCATCGTTAGACTCGATAACCCGGCCCTATTTGAGTAGTATTAGGGTTTTCTTCAGTTGTTGGGTTCTTTCTGCATGTCGGGGTCGCTAGTAACTGGGACATCTGCAACCTAGGCCCTCCAGATGTTTTGGGCTTAGCCAGCCCAGTGAATCATCATGGTAGATGTAGCTCCAGAACATCTGGAGGGCCAAGGTTGCTGACCCCTGCCTTATATCATCTATAGAAAGGCAGTAGGCCTGCAGATGGAACGAAATACAAGCTTGTCACGTTACTGTCTGCACGAAATTAAAGGACAGACTGTATCGGTAATCTGTATCTATGTTATTCATTTTATAGTTATCATCATTTATATTTAATTTGTGGTCATCCTGCTCTGTTGCAGAAAAGAAAAGTATCTAGCTGCTAATACATTTACTAACTGTATTATTTTACCGGTTAATGCTTTTTGGCTCGTTTCCCGAAGGAAAATAACATTGGATGCGTTGCACGCGGACTGTCACTGATGAGTACACCACCGCAATTAGGCTTTTCACTTCCCAGAATGTTCTTTTCAAGGCTGCTGTGATTTAAAAATGAATTACACTGCCTGCTATCCTTAAAGGAATATCACTCCTGAAAAACCATAAATAAATCCTATATCCTATTTGTATGCATAGAGATCATACACTTCTAATAGGATTGGTCGTTCGGTGGGTGTGTTTGTCTTGTCAAAGGTTCAGTGATGAGCGGGAATGTTGATAATGCCACTTTGTAACCTGGTCTGCTTGATGTAATAAAACGTTAATGTTGGAAGTCCGTCGGAGTGCTTCAAGGTTAGATATGTTTATGGGTTTTAAGCAAAGAGGTATCAATTTCAGGTTAGGTCTGGAGTGCTTTTCCTGATAATGTCAGACCACACATACGGCCGCGGTCGGACGTTGTCAAAGCCGGCACTATGCATCCCCTAAGCCCATTAAAATGTATAGTACTGTTATGTTCAGTACTCTATTGCCTTTACGTCCCCTAGTTTCCCTTCCTTCAAACGCTCCCTTAAGACATTCCTATTTAGGGAAGCCTACCACCCGACTCACTGACGCAACCAGTCCATCACTCTCCCCAGCCCATCACTCTCCCAAGCCCATCACTCTCACTTGCCCATCATTCTCACCTGCCCATCATTCTCAACAGCCCTTCACTCTCACTAGCCCATCACTCTCACCAGTCCATCACTCTCACCAGTCCATCACTCTCACCAGCCCATCACTCTCACCAGCCCATCACTCTCACCAGCCCATCACTCTCACCAGCCCATCACTCTCACCAGTCCATCACTCTCACCAGTCCATCACTCTTACCAGCCCATCACTCTTACCAGCCCATCACTCTCACCAGCCCATTACTCTCGCCTTGCAGTCCATCACTCTCACCAGCCCTTCACTCTCACCAGCCCTTCACTCTCACCAGCCCTTCACTCTCACCAGCCCTTCACTCTCACTAGCCCATCACTGTCACCAGTCCATCACTCTCCCAAGCCCATCACTCTCACCAGTCCATCACTCTCACTTGCCCATCACTCTCACCAGCCCATCACTCTAACCAGTCCATCCCTCTCACTAGTCCATCACTCTTACCAGCCCATCACTCTCGCCTTGCAGTCCATCACTCTCCCAAGCCCATCACTCTCACCAGTCCATCACTCTCACTTGCCCATCATTCTCACCAGCCCTTCACTCTCACCAGTCCATCACTCTCACCAGTCCATCACTCTCACCAGTCCATCACTCTCACCAGCCCATCACTCTCACCAGCCCATCACTCTTACCAGCCCATCACTCTCACCAGCCCATCACTCTCGCCTTGCAGTCCATCACTCTCACCAGCCCTTCACTCTCACTAGCCCATCACTCTCACCAGTCCATCACTCTCCCAAGCCCATCACTCTCAGCAGTCCATCACTCTCACCAGCCCATCACTCTCACCAGTCCATCACTCTCACCAGCCCATCACTCTCGCCTTGCAGTCCATCACTCTCACCAGCCCTTCACTCTCACTAGCCCATCACTCTCCCCAGTCCATCACTCTCCCAAGCCCATCACTCTCCCAAGCCCATCACTCTCCCAAGCCCATCACTCTCACCAGTCCATCACTCTCACCAGTCCATCACTCTCACCAGCCCTTCACTCACCAGCCCATCACTCTCACCAGCCCATCACTCTCCCCAGCCCATCACTTCTCACCAGCCCATCACTCTCACCAGCCAATCACTCTCACCAGCCCATCACTCTCGCCTTCCCATCACTCTCGCCTTGCAGTCCATCACTCTCACCAGCCCTTCACTCTCACTAGCCCATCACTCTCCCCAGTCCATCACTCTCCAAGCCCATCACTCTCCCAAGCCCATCACTCTCCAAGCCCATCACTCTCCAAGCCCATCACTCTCACTAGCCATCACTCTCACTTGCCCATCATTCTCACTCTTCCCCTTTCACTCTCACTAGCCCATCATTCTCACTTGCCCATCATTCTCACCAGCCCTTCACTCTCACTAGCCCATCACTCTCACCAGTCCATCACTCACCAGCCCATCACTCTCCCAAGCCCATCACTCTCCCAAGCCCATCACTCTCCCAAGCCCATCACTCTCACTTGCCCATCATTCTCACCTGCCCATCATTCTCAACAGCCCTTCACTCTCACTAGCCCATCACTCTCCCAAGCCCATCACTCTCACCAGTCCATCACTCTCACCAGTCCATCACTCTCACCAGCCCTTCACTCTCACCAGCCCATCATTCTCACTTGCCCATCATTCTCACCAGCCCTTCACTCTCACTAGCCCATCACTCTCACCAGTCCATCACTCTCACCAGCCCATCACTCTCACCAGCCCATCACTCTCCCAAGCCCATCACTCTCCCAAGCCCATCACTCTCCCAAGCCCATCACTCTCACTTGCCCATCATTCTCACCTGCCCATCATTCTCACCAGCCCATCACTCTAACCAGTCCATCCCTCTCACCAGTCCATCACTCTTACCAGCCCATCACTCTCGCCTTGCAGTCCATCACTCTCCCAAGCCCATCACTCTCACCAGTCCATCACTCTCACTTGCCCATCATTCTCACCAGCCCTTCACTCTCACCAGTCCATCACTCTCACCAGTCCATCACTCTCACCAGTCCATCACACTCACACAGCCCATCACACTCACCAGCCCATCACTCTCACCAGCCCATCACTCTTACCAGCCCATCACTCTCACCAGCCCATCTCTCGCCTTGCAGTCCATCACTCTCACCAGCCCTTCACTCTCACTAGCCCATCACTCTCACCAGTCCATCACTCTCCCAAGCCCATCACTCTCAGCAGTCCATCACTCTCACCAGCCCATCACTCTCACCAGTCCATCACTCTCACCAGCCCATCACTCTCGCCTTGCAGTCCATCACTCTCACCAGCCCTTCACTCTCACTAGCCCATCACTCTCCCCAGTCCATCACTCTCCCAAGCCCATCACTTCTCCAAAGCCCATCACTCTCCCAAGCCCATCACTCTCACCAGTCCATCACTCTCACCAGTCCATCACTCTCACCAGCCCTTCACTCTCACCAGCCCATCACTCTCACCAGCCCATCACTCTCACCAGCCCATCACTCTCACCAGCCCATCACTCTCACCAGCCAATCACTCTCACCAGCCCATCACTCTCGCCTTCCCATCACTCTCGCTTTGCAGTCCATCACTCTCACCAGCCCTTCACTCTCACTAGCCCATCACTCTCCCCAGTCCATCACTCTCCCAAGCCCATCACTCTCCCAAGCCCATCACTCTCACTAGTCCATCACTCTCACTTGCCCATCATTCTCACCAGCTCTTCACTCTCACTAGCCCATCACTCTCACCAGTCCATCACTCTCACTTGCCCATCATTCTCACTTGCCCATCATTCTCACCAGCCCTTCACTCTCACTAGCCCATCACTCTCACCAGTCCATCACTCTCACCAGCCCATCACTCTCCCAAGCCCATCACTCTCCCAAGCCCATCACTCTCCCAAGCCCATCACTCTCACTTGCCCATCATTCTCACCTGCCCATCATTCTCAACAGCCCTTCACTCTCACTAGTCCCTCACTCTCACTAGCCCCTCACTCTCACCAGTCCATCACTCTCACCAGTCCATCACTCTCACCAGCCCATCACTCTCACCAGCCCATCACTCTCACCAGCCCATCACTCTCACCAGCCCATCACTCTAACCAGTCCATCACTCTTACCAGCCCATCACTCTTACCAGCCCATCACTCTCACCAGCCCATCACTCTCGCCTTGCAGCCCTTCACTCTCACCAGCCCTTCACTCTCACTAGCCCATCACTGTCACCAGTCCATCACTCTCCCAAGCCCATCACTCTCACCAGTCCATCACTCTCACTTGCCCATCATTCTCACCAGCCCTTCACTCTCACTAGCCCATCACTCTCACCAGTCCATCACTCTCACCAGCCCATCACTCTCACCAGCCCATCACTCTCACCAGCCCATCACTCTCACCAGCCCATCACTCTAACCAGTCCATCACTCTCACCAGTCCATCACTCTTACCAGCCCATCACTCTTACCAGCCCATCACTCTCACCAGCCCATCACTCTCGCCTTGCAGTCCATCACTCTCACCAGCCCTTCACTCTCACTAGCCCATCACTCTCACCAGTCCATCACTCTCCCAAGCCCATCACTCTCACCAGTCCATCACTCTCACTTGCCCATCATTCTCACCAGCCCTTCACTCTCACCAGTCCATCACTTTCACCAGTCTATCACTCTCACCAGCCCATCACTCTCACCAGCCCATCACTCTCACCAGCCCATCACTCTCACCAGCCCATCACTCTCGCCTTGCAGTCCATCACTCTCACCAGCCCTTCACTCTCACTAGCCCATCACTCTCCCCAGTCCATCACTCTCCCCAGTCCATCACTCTCCCCAGTCCATCACTCTCCCCAGTCCATCACTCTCCCAAGCCCATCACTCTCCCAAGCCCATCACTCTCCCAAGCCCATCACTCTCCCAAGCCCATCACTCTCACCAGCCCATCACTCTCACCAGTCCATCACTCTCACCAGACCATCACTCTCACCAGTTCATCACTCTCCCAAGTCCATCACTCTCACTTGCCCATCATTCTCACTTGCCCATCATTCTCACCAGCCCTTCACTCTCACCAGTCCATCACTCTCACCAGTCCATCACTCTCACCAGCCCATCACGCTCACCAGTCCATCACGCTCACCAGTCCATCACGCTCACCAGTCCATCACTCTCACCAGTCCATCACTCTCACCAGACCATCACTCTCACCAGACCATCACTCTCCCAAGCCCATCGCTCTCACCAGTCCATCACTCTCACCAGTCCATCACTCTCACCAGCCCATCACTCTCACCAGCCCATCACTCTCACCAGCCCATCACTCTCACCAGCCCATCACTCTCGCCTTCCCATCACTCTCGCCTTGCAGTCCATCACTCTCACCAGCCCTTCACTCTCACTAGCCCATCACTCTCCCCAGTCCATCATTCTCCCAAGCCCATCACTCTCCCAAGCCCATCACTCTCCCAAGCCCATCACTCTCCCAAGCCCATCACTCTCCCCAGTCCATCACTCTCACCAGCCCTTCACTCTCACTAGCCCATCACTCTCACCAGTCCATCACTCTCACCAGCCCATCACTCTCACCAGCCCATCACTCTCACCAGTCCATCACTCTCGCCTTGCAGTCCATCACTCTCGCCTTGCAGTCCATCACTCTCGCCTTGCAGTCCATCACTCTCGCCTTGCAGTCCATCACTCTCACCTTGCAGAAACCTCCTCCTGTTTCCACCCCAACCTTTCTAGATTGTAAGTTCCCATGGGAATAGGGCCCTCGTTTCCTCCTGCACTGGTTTGTCAAATGTTGTTCAATGTATTGTAACCCTGTCTATACTGTGCCCATTGTACAGCGCTGCGGAATATGCCGGCACTTTATAAATAAAGAATAATAAATACTAATAATAATTCACGGATACAGCACAGTCCATTAGATGCAGTATGAGTGCCATACACATTTGCGTGTATTGCAATGGTAAAAGGACATGCGTATTGCTGGAATCAATGGACGATCGCGCAGCGTCCCCTTCTAACATCCACTGTCATGCCACATTTTCAGAACGGACCGTGAACGTAAAGCAGTGCCTCAGCATGTGTCTGTCTAGGTTGGGTATCCCTTATCTGGAATACTCTGGCAGGAGAGCCATAATCCCCTTTCTGCTACAGACAACAGTGCGTACACACGCTGGGAGAGCTGTGTGGGGTTTCTTCTTTGGACATGCTGCTCGGAATCATTGTGACTCCAAGCAGCATGTCACACGCTGAGTCTGCCCAGAGGCTCCCAGTGTGTGCCAAAGTCTGCTGCAGTGCTTGGGATCCGTGTTCCCAAGCAGCATCACCTCTCCAGAGTTCCCCTAATCCAGAAATACAAAAATCTGGTTGGCTCTTAAAATTCCAGTTTTCAAACTGTTCCGAACTTTAGAATTTAAGCAGGCATGGGATAGGTATAAGGCTATCCTAAACAAAAGATAAATCCAGGTAAAGTATCCATGTAATTGGGCAGACTAGATGGGCTGAAAGGTTCTTATCCTCCGACATTTTTCTTTGTTTCTATGTTTCTAATTCCGATTAAGGGGTGCTCAACCTTTGTATTTGTGTCTATTACAGTATACATATATATATATACTCATTTACGTTATGGTGGAGGGCAAAGTGTGAGATTAAAAGTCTCCACATAGCAAATACTAAAGTTTATAATTGTAGAAGACAGTTACACATCCCAGCAGTTCAGGGAACTGCTTCACAGAGCTCACTTGCTACATTCCCCATATGCAGCAAGGAACTCTGGGAAGGACATGCAAATGAAGTCCACAATTTCTCACCTTTTTGCATCCTGGGTTTGCTTTAACAATGCCATACTGGTTGGCCTTTTAGCAAAGGTAAGGTTATGCAACGAAACACAGCCACTTCTGTACAGCTGTTTCGGGCTTATTATGCCCTCATCAGCAGGAAATAGGCCGTGACTCTTTGCTGTTTGATGCTTAACCTCAATGGCAAATCAATACACACTTAAATTATGGTGGAGGCGGGCAAAAAGTGAGATTAAAAGCTTCCACACAGCAAATAATAAAGTTTATAATTGTAGAAGAAATATGGGGAATGTAGCACATGAGCTCTTTGAAGTAGTTCTCTGAATGGGATGTGTAAATGTCTTCTACAATTATAAACTATTATAAATTATAAACTTTATTATTTTTATTTATTGCTGTACCTATAGGAAAATCCAATGTTTAAGTGAGGGGTTCAGTCTTATTTTCTTAGCATACATGTCTGAAAACCCATTTATCAATCTTTTTCATCACTTAATAATTTTTTAAAAAATTGGTTTACCGATTAAATTTGAATTGAATGGCTAAATTGGAAATTTCCATCAGCTAATATAGACCATGCGTGCCGATAATGGAACTGGATTTTTAATGAGAATCAAAATGTTGGTGTGCCCTTTAAATAAATCTCCTGCACCCAAAAATGGCCAAATTGTCGTTAAAAATTTCAACAAATGCAGGAAATTTCAGCGTTCATGCTAAATTAAGTCGAGCCCTTGGACAAAAACAAATCATGCCCGAGGACAGTGGTTCCCAACTGGAGTCCTCAAGTACCCCTAACAGGCCGGGCTTTAAGGATCACCTTGGGGAAATGCAGACTGAATCCTGCAATCACTGAGCAGCAAATCATATCCCCTGTGCTGTGCTTCACATATCTGCAAACCTGACCAATTTTTAAAAACTAAAACAGATTCTCTCTGCTCAAATTAAAAAAAAAGTGGCAGAATCTGTTGCCTTAGTTGAGTTAGTGCAGCGGCATTGTATGTAAAGCATATATTGCCTCTGTCGTAGAACAGAGAAACAATACATTTTGCATTTACTTTTTTAACTTTTTTATTTTTACGCAATACATGTCCATGTTTTGTATCATTGTAAAGACCAGACTCTGACCTTTCCATGGACAACTCACTTAATCTTGTACAACTCAGAGATGCAGGGTTCCAAAGCCCCCCGTCCCTCCTCACTATAGTGCCACGGTCTAGGTTGTCGATTGGACAATGCTTGGCATCATCAGCTCCACACTTGCTGGCAATGTGGGAAATGAGAAGGTGAGTTATTGCAGCATCACTGTTCACTTTATAATTGTAAACCGAATAATAGTGCTGCGTTAGAAAAAAAGAGAATAATATTTTGCCTTATTTTTATATAAATCTAGCCGATATTTGGCATCACTGGCAAGGCCATAATCCAGCCTTTCCAATGATACCTCATATGTCCCTCTAGCCCTTAAGGCTCTAGAGATACAGTGATCTAAATGATTGTAAATTGTAAAAAAAATAAAAATTACAGAGCAAGGCGCCCCCTTGTGGCAAGCACCTGTTAGTCACATGCCTATTCTGTCTAGTTATAAATCCAGCCCTGGTACCATTTATATTGCCAATGCACCGAGAAAATCTTTTTTTTTTTTTTAAATCCTTTACGTAAATATGTTTTGTAAATAATTTTCTTTAGGGTAGAACAGATGGTAAAGAAACAAGATTTCAGCTTGTCTTTCTCGCTGTGTTGTGTTTTTTTTGTTGTGATGTAAATATTTACACAGTGTTTGATGATTTTGAGTATTGTGTCAGATTTTAATATATTTCTAAGGTTTGAATATATTACCTAGGTAACAAATGTACCGACTGAGTGATGCTTGGAATATCATCATATGCTATCAGGAGCACGAATCCCATTTATTTTATGCATGCGGTGAGCTGGTACTAAATTTTAAGAATGAAAATAAAAAGGTTTCTGTCGAAAGATATTCTCATTTTAATGTAAAATCAGTGTAAGGTTAATCCGGATACAAACTAAATCCTAGATTGTATTTGTCTCTTACCTCTATCCCCAGTAAATGCTTGTCTCCAGCAGTTCTTGATCAGGTGTAAATTTGTCATACTTCCTGCAACGTGCATCACAAGTTTTTCTACTCTCTGTGTGATCCAACAATAACTTGCTTTGTAAACATTATAGTCTATGGGGCCACATAAGAGAATAGCTTGCATTGCCGTATGACCAATTTAACTCCTTCCCTACCAAGTGATTTTCCAAAAAAAACACTCTTGGGAACCAGTGTTTTTTTTCTAGTTAAAAATATTTTTT
This sequence comes from Leptobrachium leishanense, assembly GCA_009667805.1. Taxonomy (NCBI): domain Eukaryota; kingdom Metazoa; phylum Chordata; class Amphibia; order Anura; family Megophryidae; genus Leptobrachium; species Leptobrachium leishanense. Next base: position 5,555,370 of record CM019063.1, on the reverse strand, counting down.
TAATTATATAGTAAGAAATATTTGGGACTATTCCCAATGTAATCTTTGCTGTAATGACCTATTTGCCAGGCAGATGACGCCATCAGCTAGCCAAAAGGAGATATGTCAGTTAGAACTGCAGTTCAAGGTTCTGTGCATCGGCTGCTGAAAGTCCGACAAGGACATTCAATTGGCTGCTTTTAAACAGTTTTAGTATTTTGGGCATTTTGCTCACAGAGCTAAAACTTTGTAGGCACCTTCTGGAGCAACAAGCAAATTTCATTTGCTTTTGTCCTGCAGATCGAGATAACTCGCTATCAGACACCTGTTGGTGCCTTTTGAAGACCTGAGTTATCTTCAACTCGGGAGTCAAGGGGTTATTGCAGTATTGTATCGTTTGCAAAGCTGACAACGGATAGAGTGTTCCATCCTTTGAAAAAAATAAGACACTGTCTACTTTTTCTAAATACTGAAAAAACTGTCACAATGCTCTTTGGAACAGCACCTAAGCTACATAAATTACAACCTTCCAATCTATGCGTCAGGTCAAAATCAAATGACACGCTGACCACAGTTACTGCTCTCAAATATCTAGGTATGTGGTTAGACCCAAATCTATCTTTTGGCCCCCACATCGAAAAACTCTCATCTTAACTTTACCCCAAACTAGGTGTACAAACTAGGTACAGAAACAAATCCTGCCTGAGCCCCACAGTAAGAAAGCAGGTTGCCCGCAAACACACCTTCATAAACTTACTACATTGTATAACTCATTCTGCTGCTTTGTGCTACAATGTAACTACATGACCCACCATTCTGACATGTTAAACGAGCTAAACTGGCCGTCGCTGGAATCTAGACGCACCCTTCACCTTTCCAACCTGGTGTTTAAGAGCTTTTCAGGGAAACTACCATCCTACCTGAATAGACTGCTTCCCCAGCAGTTCCCTCATCCTATAACCTCCGATCCAGGACCTGCACTTTACTTGCAATACCACAATACAAAAAGAAAGTGGCTCAATCCTCCTTTTCCTACACAGCGCCACAATTATGAAATAACCTCCCAGACACCATCAAATCTTCCCCCAGTCTAAAGTCACTTAACATACCTCAATACGGAATGCACCTGTAAACATGTAACATAGTGACTATATTTCCTACATATTTATTTTCTGTGTTAACCTCCCTGGCGGTAATTGCGAGTGTGACTCGGAGTTAATTTTCAATACCAAAAGCGGTAACACCGAGCTACACTCAGGATTGTACATACCTTGTCCCTGCGTTCCCTCAATGTCTTCCCGCTGTGTCCTCCAGTAGATCACGGCATCCTGCTTCTGGGTTCCCTTCCTTGCCCATACTGCGATGCAGGGGGCGGGACCTAGCGGGGGATGCAGAATTTTTTTTAATAAAATTTAAAAAAAATCTGATTTAAAATAATTTACCGATTTGACATAAAAGCATGTCCTAATCAGACCGCCAAGGAGGTTAATCTGTATATTTGTGTTATTTTTAATATCTTGCATTTTATTATTTTGTGTTTCTGTACCTACTGTAAAATTGAATGTTCTTGAAAACGAGAGAAATCTCAATGTATCCTTCCTGGTAAAATACTTTATAAATAAATAAATATGACCGCCATAGAGCTGGGTTCTCTATTATGGTTGCATTGGGAGTCGGCCATGTTGTAAAGAGTCTTTCCTATATCAATATACATCCTAAAAAGCAAATGCATGAGATGATCGCTAATGGGTCTACCTGCCGGGTTAAACACCTACTTAGAGTTAAAATATACCCCGGAACATGCCGCCGGAATTGCGATGACTATGTGTCATTAGTACTTATGTCATATTTCTGCTGAATTTTAAATTCCGTTTTATGTTCTTACAGACAGCCCATTTTGTTCTTTTGGTGGCTTGCTTGGCATCCATTTTTCTTGCTCTGGGTATCTCGTTTGCGATTGCATTCGTGTGATTGCTGTCCTCGCCTTTAGCTTAATAATAAAAGCTTTATCCACCCCCATGCAATACGTCTATTGTAATGGTAATATTGACTCAAAGTGGCCTGGATTATGGATAAATATTAAATATAACTGGTTAGTAAGTGTCATATTTAGGTAATGTGGTTGAAAGTGTTAAATTTGGAGCCAATCGGATAACTTTTCCATGGCCGGTATGGTTATACTTCGATATACTTGCACCTACATGCCAGTGGAAGACTCGGCATTCGTTTCAATGCCGGAAGCAGAATGGAAAGTTGGAAAAGGGGAGACGTACGGAGTATGAGCATATGTTTCGATAACCTAATGATTGTTTGCTGATGATTACGGGATTTATAGTTTAACAACTGGAGAATTACCCGCAAGACTAATGGTAATGCACTATATCCACCACTGTTGACGTAAGTTTTGTTATTTAGTTAAAACATTAACCTTAATTTACTTTTATTAAAGGGTGAATGATCCATGTATTTAAACGTACATTAATGTTATTATACGACTTGCAGTTGCACTTTTTTTTATCAAGTGCCATATACCTCGCTTTCTGGGGATGTTGACATACAACATTGAGGCTCCAAGTGGGAAGTCGTTTTGTTTGACTAACCTTTCGCTTCCAGTCGTGATTTTTTTTTTCCGTCCATTTGTTGTCCTGAGTTCTTGCTCCATGAGACTGGTTAGATCATTGTGCATACAATTTTATCCTGTCCCGGCTTTAAATCCTATTATTTAAATTGTTTTGGTTCCTCTTCCTTTGCTCATATTCCTGTGCAGTGACCTGGCATGTCAGATGCCTTCCGCTAGCTGTATCCTCCCGGAACATGCAAACAGTCAGCTCATCATATGATTTCTCAATATAAATACATTTATTACAATGTGTATCACAAGGCCAGAGTAAGTAGAGTGTTGGTGACATTTGGCATTAGTAACTGGGCAGTTAGTGGCCAGAGAGGGCTAACAAACTAAATTGAAAAATATAGGTTTAGAAGAAAAAACGAATCGAAGCATTAAGTAGGGCAATAAACGAGACAATATTTCTCTGTGAAATGCCGTCCCACAGATGGAAAAGCAAGCTACCTTTCAATCACCTGTGTTTCCATTCAGTGATGCAAATTAACATCTCCTATACGAAGTATAGGAGACATTAATTTACAGTGACCTCGTACAGGAAATCGCTACACTGGAGACGTAAGCCCAGTTATGTGTAGCGTCTCCTGTAGTTATCTTATCGACAACTAAGGAATAGGGCCCTGGATTTGTTAACTGATGGACACTCCATCCGAGCATCGGCAAAGCAGTGCCGAGAAGTTTAGTAGGAGACTTCCGAACCTGTCAGCTCTGCTTTGCCAATGCTTGTCCGTCAATTAACAAATACAGAGACTTCGATTTTAGCAAGAGTAAAATAGGGGTCTGCGTCGACCTCGATTAAATCAGGCTAAATCGCGGATATCGGCAGGGGCGGCCAGACAACTCTTGAGGTCCCTGTCCATTAGGAGATCATAGACCCTCCGTTGTGCCTGCCTACAAACAAGTCACTACACCCATATGTATATTGTTGAATTACACAATAGATTTCGCCACACTAGTTTAAAATGAAAATATAGACACTGTTGCTCTGCAGCAGCCATCACTCACTCAGGGGTATAATGGGGAATTCGATCCGGCCAGGCGGTGCAGTGATACGTGGCGGAATAATTCGCAATCTACCTCTGTCATGGAGCATGGAAGTGGCGGGTTGCACTGCTGTCTGCACCGAGGGAACTGGGCGAAGTGCAATCACTTAACACCATGGTCTATAAAGACATTATTATTCACAGAATAATGTCAGATGCAAATGTAGAACTGGCTCATTGGAATAGCTGGGGTCACATTAGAGTCTCCCATACAAAGTATAAGAGACAGCAATGTACAGTAGCCTGTCGCTACCTACAAGGTGCAAGCTCAGCTTGCGTTGCGGATGGAATATGCCCTCAAGCCCTTACGCTGAACCGCTCGAGCGCTCTGCTTAACGGCAACATGGGAATAGGACTCATTGACTTTAACAGGGATTCAGATTAATGAACAAATGAATACAAGCTATATAGCTCATGGGCCCAATGGGAACTCCGTTCCCTCTGCAAAAATACAGAAACATCTGCATTCCGATACGTTCCCCCTCAATTTGACCCTGGTACAAACGTTAATCCCAGTTAGGCCAACATCGTAAACTTACTTGTATAGTGAATAAAGGAATTCAACCCTCGGAAAGTGGTTCAGTCAAGCAAGCTTATTAGGATGTAAGTCATGCCAACATTTCGGCTGTGTCCCTGATCTGCATCAAGCTGTAGGATCCATGTCAGACATTTGTATAGAGATGTGCAGTATACTCAGGAGGAAAATGTGTCTCCCTTTTTCAAGATACTGTTTTTTAAATATAATTTTGTAAAAATCCAAATAAACTCTGCAGATCTTGGTTGTAAAGGGCTAAAACAATGTCTCTAATGCTTGTTCAGTGATCCACAATCAATTCATGCCCCTGTGGAGTGGCCAGTATGACTCTAACAATTTAAAAATCATAGACTATTAACCTCCCTGGTGGTATTCCCGAGTGTGACTCGGGGTTAAATTTCACTACCGTGAACGGTAACCCCGAGCCACACTTGGGCTGCATACTCACCTCCTCCTGTGCTCCCTCGCTGTCCCCTGCAGTGTGATCGTGACGACTTGCTTCCTGGTAAGGCTCCCTGCGAGTCACATGATGCAGGGGGCGGGACCAGGCAGCAAATTAGCAAACTGTAAAAAAGATTTATATCTTACAGCATGAATTGCTCATGAACGGCTACTAGATGGCACTAACAGACCATACACATTCTAAAACTTGACTTCACTGTATATATATGGTTTTGAGATCTTATTTGCACGGATTTCAGTGAGCTATTCCTAATTATTACAGACTTACTATATGAAACACGTTTTCTGTCGAAGAAAAATGAGACGCTTTTAGACGCAACATTTTTTAAGAAATTAGACCGCCAGGGAGGTTAAAGTCACAGTTAAAATAACTTGATACACCAAATCAATCTTTCCAATGACTCAAAAATAACAAGAACGATGCCTATGGTGCCTTCTCACCTGTGTGACCGTGCCATAGGCATACTGCAAGGAGGCTTGAGGACTGGAGATGTGGCCAGGGCAATATACTACAATATTCATAATGTGCGACGTCTAACACAGCGCTACCAGGAAGAGAGAGGAAGGACGGCTGATTGTCCTCACAGTAGCAGGCCATTTGTAACGACACCTTCACAGGATCTGTACATCACACCTGCATGACAGATACAGGACAGCAACAACAACTGCAGTTACACGAGGAACCACAATACCTCTATCTTGTTGAGTTTATGTCTCCGTACGTGGATCTTTTTAATAGTCGTGAAAGTATTTACATATGTTAACTTTGCGGCAAATATACATTTGTATTTAAGAGGACGGTTCATTTTTTTTGCAGTCTATTTAGAATATATTTTATATATTTTTCTTAATATGAACTAAATGGTTACAGTTTGCGGTGAAAGAGACACACTGTTGATTGCTCACATAACAAGATTATTAAGAATGTTATTATTGCTACGTAGAATTTTGAGACACCGCTCTGCTCCGTACGCTTTTTGGTAGCATGTTTGCTATGTTCTTCTCTTGCCAGCAGCCTTATTTGCATTTTTTTACTGTACAAGGAAGCTGAAGTGGAATGAAGAGGAAGTTCTACTGAACTTTTCAACTGCATTTCAATCTTAGTGCATTTTGGGTGAGAGCAGGCTGATTTGCATATGGAGCATTCATCCCTGTAATGGCACATGCAAGCTAAAACCTTGTGAGACCTGAGCGGCCCCACCGTAGAGCAGGCCACTAGTGCTGTTGCTTGTCCTCCTCAGGATCCTCACAAACCCCCCCTTTCTCTCACTATTAGTGCATATTGTGTTGGTGAATTTATATGGAGCGTAACACTATTGGAGCAGTGCATGAATATTAGACTAGTACACTGCCAAGGTAGATACTCCCTTCTCTAGGATAGAAAAGCAGAGATTAAAGGGGCATTCTAGTGGCCTTTAATGTAAACCTACACGTATATTGAAAATGCATGACTGTGAGATCTCTTGCAAAGGGTAGAACTGTCACTCCTAATCTAGCCAATCCAATGGCTCTCAGTGCAAAGCACCATCATCGTCATTTGCTGGTTGAAGTTACTGACCTCAAATAAAGTGAATGTGATAAAATTGAATAATAAAAATGGTGAGATCTCAGGCTTATGTGGATTCGTAGTGATAATAATGAGGTTATTAGCAATGCAGCTTTCAAAAAATACCAAAAGAAAGAATCTAAGAATGATATCTGTATGTGACATAATGCTCGTGTATGGAAATTACAGTAACACCTTGTATCTGTACTGTACAGGGAATTTCAGTCATTATAACCACCTGAATCTTTTCCCTGTACAGTAGTGAGTGACCCCCAGAGTTCTTCCTGTATTCTACCCTATCCCTGGCTGTCGTGATGTAGCAGTAAAGTTTGGAACATTTTGTTAGGACTGCAATCTCTTCGTAGTCAATTTCGTATTAAAAAGATGTGCAACTGGAGTTTTATATGACAGTTTTTTCCCATTGTATTACAATGCAAATACATTCAGCAGATTATAACGTATCCTTTTAAGATTATTTATTATAACAGTCATGATACAAAAGACTATATAGCCTCTGAAATTATACCATATCTTCTATGGCTCAATTCCAGCTTGGCCAATATTAGAGAGCCTCAAAGACATATATTTAGCACAAGTCATAAGGGCTTTGTGGCTCCGATCAAGCTATGCATCAGGAGTTGGTACTCGAATTGGTTTATCAGGAGAGTAGCAGACATTTCACAGGAGAGTTGTTACAGTTACCAACTTACATGTGAACATTATTGGCTAATTTGGCCCAAAAAATGTTAAAGTGCACCAGTAGTTTCCAAAACAACTTTAGTGCATTTGAAAGATATCCCAAATCTGCCTATAGATTGTGTTAGCCAAACTGCTGACAGATGGACAGATTTTTTCAAATAAACCTTGAAAAGAAATCTCCCTGAGCTTCATGTTTGCACTCATTGCTGCGGCATGCCGCATGATGTGTTTTCCTGTGGAGTGATTTACTGCTCTCACAGCAAGAGACACTCCCCTTAGAGCTGCTGCTGAACTAAAGATTTGCAAATGACTCATGGATCTTATGAAGAGATAGGAAAGCTCTGACACCTTGTTGTTGTAAATATGTTATTGTATATACAGTTGTGTTCAAAATTATTCAACCCCCCAATTCTGTAAAGGGTTTTAGGGAATTTAGTGTACATTTGTAATTGTATTCAGAATGAAATCCTACAAGGACTTTTTAAAGAACCATATGCAACTAAAATGACATCAATTGGTTTTGTAATACAGTAGTAAATGTTTCTTTTGTGAATTCTTCATTGACACAATTATTCAACCCCTTAAAGACTACCACTCTGAAGAACAGAGGTTCATTCAAGTGTTTTCAATCAGGTATTGAAAACACCTGTGGATGTCACGGAGCAGCAATAAAGCATAATAAGCACCAATTAGGCAGCTTTAAAATGACTGTGATACTCAGCTCCTTCTAGACATTTACTGGTGTGGTTACAAACATGGTGAAGTCAAGAGAATGGTCCAGGAAGACAAGAGAAGAGGTGATTACTCTTCACAGGAAGGGCAATGGCTATAAGAAGATTGCAAAGATGTTAAACATACCAAGAGAGACCATAGGAAGCAGCATTCGCAAATTCAAGGCAAAGGGCACTGTTGAAACGCTACCTGGTCGTGGCAGAAAATAGATGCTGACTTCGACTGCTGTGCGCTACCTGAAGCGTAGAGTGGAGAAAAGTCCCCGTGTGACTGCTGAGGAACTGAGAAAAGATTTGTCAGATGTGGGTACTGAAGTTTCAGCTCAGACAATACGGCGCACACTGCGTAATGAAGGCCTCCATGCCAGAAATCCCAGGCGCACCCCCTTGCTGTCTCCAAAGAATAAGAAGAGTCGACTGCAGTATGCCAAAAGTCATGTGGACAAACCACAGAAGTTTTGGGATAGTGTTCTGTGGACTGATGAAACAAAATTAGAACTGTTTGGGCCCATGGATCAACGCTATGTTTGGAGGAGGAAGAACAAGGCCTATGAAGAAAAGAACACCTTGCCTACTGTGAAGCATGGCGGGGGGTCAATCATGCTTTGGGGCTGTTTTGCTTCTGCAGGTACAGGGAAGCTTCAGCGTGTGCAAGGTACCATGAATTCGCTTCAGTACCAGGCGATATTGGATGACAATGTGATGCAGTCCGTCACAAACCTGAGGCTTGGGAGACGTTGGACCTTTCAACAGGACAATGATCCCAAGCATACCTCCAAGTCCACTAGAGCATGGTTGCAGATTAAAGGCTGGAACATTTTGGAGTGGCCATCGCAGTCACCTGACTTAAATCCGATTGAGAACCTCTGGTGGGACTTAAAGAAAGCAGTTGCAGTGCGCAAGCCTAAGAATGTGACTGAACTGGAGGCTTTTGCCCATGACGAATAGGCGAAGATACCCGTAGATCGCTGCAAGACACTTGTGTCAAGCTATGCTTCACGTTTAAAAGCTGTTATAACTGTAAAAGGATGTTGTACTAAGTACTAAGATTGAATGTCACTTGGGGGTTGAATAAAACTGATAATGATGTGAGCACAGAAAAGACATTTGTGGTTATTTCATTATAAATGTTATGTTATATTTGTCTGACCTACACGTGCCTCTTTGATTTAATTGTAAGCAAGATGACTGAATGATCAAAATCAATGTCAAACTGGCCAAAACACTCAATTTCAGTGGGGGTTTAATAATTTTGAACACAACTGTATGTAAACAGGGTTATTGAGAGAAAGGTGAAACTCTGGAGAACGCTTGTAGAAGTGAAAATTCTAGGTCAAAATAGCCGATTTAGAAAGTGAGACAAATGGGAGAATTTTTCTGGTTTGGCTATTTTGACCTAGAATTTTCACTTCTCCAAACGTTCTCTAAAGTTTCACCTTTCTCTGAATAACCCTGATAGTTTTTTGTTGGAAAGGGGGTATATAAATATACATGGTTTTAGGTGTGTGTTATATACACTTCAGCTAAGCAGTGGGATGGGGGAAAACATTTACAGCCTTTCAGAGTTAATATTAGACTTCTCCTTGCGATATGAAATCCCCTCTGCCTCTGAGCCAGCCAGGGCTGAGCTGTCCATCACACAGTTTAGATGTTTAATTCCTCCCATGACAGAGAGGAAGCAAAAAGAAGGCCACCTCCACGAGAAAAGCACTCAGGTTAGAAGCTGTAAAAACTCACAAAAGTCCATTGGAAGTTGTAAATTAAAAGATTTACTAGTTAAATTAAGCTACAACAAAGCACAAATAAAAATTCTCTGTAACAGACAGGAACACTTTTTAAAGAATTTTTGACAATGAAAAGAAATCTCCTTTATACACGAACAGTAGTATGGTTTGTTGTAACCAGCAAATTGGGTAACTATGGCTAAATATTTACACACTGTAATCCAACATATTGGAGAAGTCTGTTGCAACATCTAAAGTTTAACAAAAGCCAACAATTATTGGAAGGCGAACTAGTTATTAATAAATCCACAGAGATTTAATTTTACTGTAACAAGGCCATGAACAGTTAAACATGCCTAATATGTGTGCAACAATTGTTGTGGTTTAACATGTTACTCAGCTTTTCCTTAAGCTGACGAGAAAGTTTTAGGAATGGTTAAGTCTGATGCTGACATATTAACCGTACAGAAAACCACTTCAATAAAATTGTGGTAAAAACACCAGAATTGGACAATCTATCAGCAGGCTATTATAAAATACTTAGAATTAGAATCTACTCCCACTCTTCAGGGAATATCTGACTTTGAAAAGAAGATAACATTTCCATTTGTTATTAATAAGATGTCATCTAACTTACAAAATGTAAATTGTAAATCCATATGCTAACAATTCCAGTTCAGCGATTTATTTGCCCAAGATGTATTTAAAATCACATAATTCATTCAAGAACCAACAGTTGTTAAATATGTAGGTCTAATAAATAAAACCTTAGCTCACAATGAAAATTTAGCAGATATTTGGCTACAGGTTCATGAGGGGGAAAAAAATGTTTTGCGAATAAGGTTGGTGCCAAATATTCTGAAATTTAAGATTAACCCCTTCCCAACTACTGACGTACAGTGGCAAGAAAAAGTATGTGAACCCTTTGGGATTATGTGGAGTTTTGCATGAATTGGTCATAAAATGTGCTCTGATCTCCTCTAAGTCACAACAATTTGAAAAACACAGTCTGCTTAAAATAATACAACATAAACATTATATGTTTTCATGTGTTTATTGAACAGAACATGTAAACATTCACAGTGCAGGGTGGAAAAAGTATGTGAACCCCTAGCCTAATGACTTCTCCAAGAGCTAATTGGAGCCAGGAATGAGCCAACCTTGAGTCCAATCAGTGTGATATTATTGGATGTGTTGCTGAAAGCAGTCCTGCCCTTTAAAAGTACACACCAGTTTTGGGTTTACTGGTTTCAAGAAGCACTGCCTGATGTGAACCATGCCTCGCAGAAAAGAGCTCTCAGAAGACCTACGATCAAGAATTGTTGACTTGCATGAAGCTGGAAAGGGTTACAAAAGTATCTCCATAAAGCCTTGATGTTCATGTGTCCACGGTAAGACAGACTGTCTACAAATGGAGAAAGTTCAGCACTGTTGCTACTCTCCCTAGGCGTGGTCGTCCTGTAAAGATGACTGCAAGAGCACAGCGCAGAATGCTTAATGAGGTAAAGAAGAATCCTAGAGTGTCGGCTAAAGACTTACAGAAATCTCTGGCACATGCTAACATTTTTGTTGACACATCTACAATAAGGAAAACATTAAACAAGAATGGAGTACATGGGAGGACACCACGGAGGACGCCATTGCTGTCCAAAAAGAATATTGCAGAACGTTTGAAGTTTGCAAAAGAGCACCTGGATGTTCCACAGCACTACTGGCAAAATATTCTGTGGACAGATGAAACCAAAATTTAGTTGTTTGGAAAAAACACACAACACTGTGTGTGGAGAAAAAAAGGCACAGCACACCAACATCAAAACCTCATCCCTACTGTAAAACATGGCGGAGGGAGCATCATGGTTTGGGGCTGCTTTGCTGCCTCAGGGCCTGGACGGATTGTTGTCATTGATGGAAAAATGAATTCCAGAGTTTATCAAGACATTTTGCAGGAAAACGTAAGACCATCTTTCCGTCAACTGAAGCTCCGCAGAGGATGGGTGATGCAACAGGACAATGACCCAAAGCATACAAGTAATTCAACAGAAGAATGGCTTCAACAAAACAAAATACGCCTTCTGGAGTGGCCCAGTCAGAGTCCTGACCTCAACCCGATTGAAATGCTGTGGCATGACCTTAAGAGAGCGATTCACACCAGACAGCCCAAGAATATTGCTACACTGAAACAGTTTTGTGAAGAGGAGTGATCCAAAATTACTCCAGATCGTTGTGCAGGTCTGATCTGCAACTACAGGAAACGTTTGGTTGAGGTTAATGCTGCCAAAGGAGGGTCAACCAGTTATTAAGTCCAAAGGTTCACATACTTTTTCCACCCTGCACTGTGAATGTTTACATGTTCTGTTCAATAAAAACATGAAAACATATAATGTTTGTGTTGTATTATTTTAAGCAGACTGTGTTTTTCAAATTGTTGTGACTTAGATGAAGATCAGAGCACATTTTATGACCAATTCATGCAAAACTCCACATAATCCCAAAGGGTTCACATACTTTTTCTTGCCACTGTACATAGTACGTCCTGTGGGGAAATCCCCTTAACGACCGCGGACGTACTATGAATGCGATGAGCTGCAGGGGCCTGTCCGAATGCCGATAGAGCATTCGGACAGCCGCCCAAGCCCCTTGGAGGCCAGCAAGCCAGCTCAATGCTGGCTTCCGGTATCGGGGGAAATATCGGGGGCACTGCATGAGTACCAAGTACTCCTACAGTACCCGGTATCGGCACCGATACTGATACTAGTATCGGTGCAACCCTACTTGTTGGTGACATGAGAAATGTTATGGTTAGTTAGTGCAGCATCATTGTTTACTTTATAATTGAAAAGTGAAAAATATTACCGTTGGAAAGAATTTTTTTTTTTCTGTTACTTAAACCCTGGTCATGTTTGGTATCATTGGAAAGGCCATGCTCTGGCCTTTCCAGTGATACCTCATGTGACCCTGTAGCTGCTATGGAGTTGGAGAAACGGGTCCAAATGCAGACATAATTATCCTTTCTCTGGGCCTATTCTGAGACATGGGCCTGGAGCTGCTGCTCCATCTGCCCCTATGTTAATCCGGCTCTGGGAAAAGACATTTAAGGATAGCATTGATTTATGTGTAAGATAATGGAGAGTGGAATATTTTTAACATTCCCAATAATATGAAACAATTGGAAAGAAGGGCAGCATAGGAGATGGCTGCTGGGAGGATTGACTCTCTATTTTTTCTTTTAGCCTGATGGCATCAAGTATGCTATGTAAGATGTTCTATGTTTGGTGCTTCAGATTTCAAGGTATGAAACTTTCACATTATGAGGCAGTGGATTTTAGGAACATGAGGGAGAGAGAGCCGATATGCCCCAGAAATGTCACCGAACAAGGAAATTTACACGTACAGTGCCATTTCGGGGCCAATCGGCTATTTAGAAAGCAGGCAGTTTGCCAAAATTTGGTAAACTACCAGTAAGTACGGTGCCTGTTCGACGGCAGTGAAATCCCCCATAGAAGGGTGCCAGACAAAATCCCTACAGCCAGATATCCTAATGCCAACATCCCGACGGCCAACTTCCAGGCAGAACAAGTTTAGGGGGTTAGGGCTAGGTTTGGGGGGTAGGTCTAGGGTTAGGGGGGTTAGGGCTAGGGTTAGGGGGTTAGGGCTAGGTTTGGGAGGGTTAGGGCTAGGTTTAGGGGGGTTAGTGTTAGGTTTAGGGGGTTAGGACTAGGTTCAGGGGGTTAGGACTAGGTTTAGGGGGTTAGGGCTAGGTTTAGGGGTGTTAGGGTTAGGTTTAGGGGGTTAGGGAGTAGGGTTAGTGTTAGCCGCTGGGATTTTGGATGTCTGTAAATTGCCCGTCAGGGAGTTGTCTGTGTAGGGAAGTTAGCCGTCAGGGAGTTGTCTGTGTAGGGAAGTTGGCCGTCGGGATTTGGCATTAGGGAAGCTGGTTGTAGGGATTTCGACCCAAACCCCCCATAGAGAAGTAATGGTTAATCTATTCAGAGACACCGAACAGCAGAGAAAAGTTGCAGAATCCCATCGACTTCAATGTTAAAAATATTCCCGTTTTTATACAATGTCTAAATGTCTATACAATGTCTTTTTATTATCATTCATTGGATCTTATATGTAAATTCTAGACGTTTTCGTTCAGTAGTTTTTTGCAAACAGCGTTTAAATTGACACTTTCAATAGTATTGTTCTTTTTTCTCCGTCCTGCGGCTTGTCGGCTTTCTCCTGCGGCTGGTTGGCGCTGTGCTCGGCGGCTGCGTTTGGCAGCTATCCGACGTGTTTGCGGTGGATGTTCAGCAGGTTGGTGGCGGCGGGCGACGGATTTGCGGCGAGTTGGCGGCATTCCACGGCCGATTCCATGCACTTTGAGGTGGGGAAATTTGATTCCCTGAAGTGCAGGGAAGTGCGGGGAATGAGAGAGTACCGAAATGTCGGCGACATTTTGGTGCTCTCTGAATGTCTATATATCATCTTTTATGGAACAAAGGTGCACTGTGAAGTTATTTCACTAATAGCATTACTAATATTTGTGAGGATACACAGACAATGAAATATGTCTATGCGGGTGAGTTTTGGACGCACGCAGTCTGGGGAAATATATTGTCATTACTGATGTCTAGCAAGGTATCAACTCCATTTTTATCCAGCTTGGATTTACACAATTCCTTTGCAATTCTTAAGAATTTGGTTGAAAAAAACAACAAACATAAAGAACAAACCAAAAACAAAAAATACACTTGAACATAATTAATTGGCATAAATACCCGTGCTTAAAATCTTTCTATTTTTTAAAGTGATTGCTCCATTCTTTCATATTTTCCCCTGGAGGTGCAGAGTCAGACCTGATGCGTGTCACCTATTACGCACAACCTTCTAACACACTTCTGATACATGCGCTTGTCTTGTGAAATTCTATGGGCTTCTTAATGATCTCTTCCTCTGTTTTCATTTTTATTTTCATATCCTTCTCAACATAGCTATTATGTGGTTTTCAATAACATTTTAAAATAATGCAAACATCGCTACACCTATATGTTAAGAACCTGTACAAATAAACATATATATAATTACTCCTATTACTAGCCATAAGATATCAATAATCATGTAGATAATTACTTCTATTGCTGGTCATCAAATGCCTCCTGAAGTAGCCCACGCCTGGTGTTCAAATGTTACAAAAAGACCAAGCGAAACCAGACCAGTCCTATGCCAGACCAATGGACAAGTAAATGTGTCAAGGCTTTACAGATCAGTCCTTCTTGATCAGTGGTTCCCAACAGTGGTCCTCAGGTCCCCCTAACAGGCCAGGTTTGGCAGTTATCTGAAGCACAGCACAGGTGATACGATTTGCTGCTCAGTGATTGAGGGATTCAGTCTGCATTTCCCCAAGGTGATCTGTAACATCTGGCCTGTTAGAGGGTCCTAAGGACAGATAATCCAGAAACAATAAAACATCCTCGTTAACTCGCTTCCTTTAGCAGGTCAAGGAGCTGAGTAGAAACTTGGGGTACCAGTGTCACTGCTGAAGACCAATCACACTGTGCAATGTTGCAGCACCTCTTACACCTCCATGCACGAAGGGCAAACACAGTATCGGCCAGAGTTGGGACTGGGGAATACAGTCGAGTGAAGAGATATATTTATCTTTAACCCCTTAAGGACCACTGACGTACATAGTACGTCCTAGGGAAAATTCCCCTTAAGGACCAAGGACGTACTATGTACGTCACGGTCCTTTTACCACCCCCTCCCTTACTATACTCCACTCTCTGGCCGGGGTCCCATGTTGGACTGGCTACCTTGAAGCCAGCCTGACGGTTTTATGGGACTCAGATGTTGCAATGATGTCATTTTCAAGCACCCCCAGTGCCTGCAGGGGGAACTTGAAAGGGGAGGAGTGGGAGGACCTTTGGACCACTCTGTCCCCAATCACTGCAACTAGAAAAAAAAGAATGGTAACGCTGGAAAGAGCAGAGAATCTTGGATGTCAGCCAAGCCTCCGGGTCACCCCCCACCCACTGACATCGTCGCCATATGTGATTTTGGGGATTAAAGTTGTAATAAGTGTGTTATTTCATAATTTTATTATAATAAATTATACGATATGATGGAAATAATGGTATCTTTAGAAAGTCCATTTAATGGCGAGAAAAACGGTATATAATATGTGTGGGTTCCATAAACGAGTAAGAGGAAGATTAGAGCTTAACACAAACAGCGCAGAAATGGAAAAACAACAGCCTTCCTACACAGTGTCTTTAGCAATGGAAAGAAATTACTGTTCTATGAAACACATTTGCTGATTGAAGAAGGATGAGTGAGCCTGCTCCTCTGGCTGTCCATCATGCGGATTATGCTTGCGTACTCTTATAGAACTTAATTGAAACTTTTACAGAACAAGAATATAAGGAGTTAAGCCCACCTGCCACGTCACGGCAACCTCTTGTCACGTGGGTCCTAACCTATGGTAAACCAAAGGTTGCTTACCAGCAACTGTATGTCCTCATGCTGCTCTCCGCTAAGAGAAAAAAAGTGGAAATGTCTCGGTGAGGGTATAAATATAAACCCACCATTTTTTTTTCTTAGCTGAAAAGCAGCAAGAGGACATGCAGTTGCTGCTTAGCACCTTTTGGTAACATTAGGGAAGGACCCACCTAACATGAGGTCGCCGTGACGTGGCAGGAGGACTTAACACATTTATAGTAAACTAAAACCTCTCTTTTGTTTCCCATGAAGCCATAGGGATAATTACAAATAACAACCCTTTTTCTCTTATGTTTTGTACATGAAGCGGGCTGGATACGTCTGGTTTACACAGCCGCCCTGGCAGGGGATAGTGCGTGAAACCGCTTTTTATGCATATTTGTAAACTTTTACAGAACCTCAATCTATAATGGAAAGTTTCTTCTCGATGCACTCTTTGTCCCCTCTGTCTAAATACTCGTCCACCCAATAACTTGGCTACTTTTCTGTTTAGATTATTCTAGAAAGGAAAACCTAAAAAAACATGTGATTATAGACGATGGGCACTATTACACTCTTCGCGCACAATTTTGCACGTGCGCAAAAACGCATTAACGCGAGGGGAAAAACCACCGTATTACGACGTTCGCGCACAAAATGCGCGTTAACATCTAACGCGAGTGACCCCGTGCGAACCCTGCGCGAGCGAAAGTTCGTGTGCGCATCCCACACTTAATATTGTGAGCGCAAATGCATTTGTGCGCTGGTACGCGGATGGTATTACAATCAATGCGCAAATTTTAACGGACAATGTTTGCGCGCATAATTTTAACGTCTTTGAAAAGCTGGTGGTAACTGCAAATCTGAACGTTCTGGCCGAAACAAATACACCGGCACGAAAAAAAATTACAGCACAGTATAGTTACACATTCTACACGTACCCAAACAATAAAATTTAGAGGTTGTGCGTGGTTTTATTATTGCTGCAGCATATATACTCAGATTGATTTTGACAGGTGCAAAAACGTAACTGGAGACAATTGTGGTTCTTAATTCTGATTGGCTGAATCGCGTGAAAAAACAGTCTGCCCACCGTTTTCGGCACGCAGCGTTAATGCGCATGTTTTCGCACGGATTTTTTACGCGCGATATTTTCGGACGGATGAAAAAATGCGCTCGGATTTTAATACCAGCATTAATTTACACGAGTTAACGTTTAACGCTGCACGAAAAAAAATTCAAGCTTTTTTGCGCATGGAATGTAATACAGCCCGATATATCTAGGCATACGTTGATTTTTTTATTTAAATGAAGTGTCTAGGCACCATGACCAGATTAACATAATTGACCATGGTGAGTGGAGAGCCCCCCCCCTGTCCCTGCTGGCTGTGACAGCCTTCCAGAATGAGGGGCTTCCTTCCAACTGTAACGCTGTCTATTAGCTGCCGTCTGGGGTTCCAGTTCCCATGGATTGGGCTGTGAAGAGCTTTCAATGCGAAACAAAGGGAGGAGATAATGGGAAGGAGGGTTTTTTCACCCTTGTTTTTATCTTGGAACGTTTAACTCTTTTATCTGTACTTTCATCATGTGCTTCCCTGCTCCTGTCACAACTCGCCACACATAATGAATATGTTGAAGATTTATCTTTGCAGCTATTAGTAGATAATATTCAGGTTGTTGTCAAACAAAAAAATAACAAAGGAGATGGGTTATCGCTTGTGTGTTTTTGTTATTACTATATGCGGATACCTGTACATCTGCAATGCTTACTATAAATATAAATGTATCAAGGATTGTTTTCACCCTGCTGCATTTCATGGCGAGTCTCTCAGGAACGGACAACGCTTTACTCGTTTTGCGTGTTAAACTGTATCCCTTGTTGACAATTCATGGTTCATTTTAATCCGTGTTTAAAATTCTAATTTGTTGATCACTTTTAAAAAAATAAAGTGTCAAAATACTTTGTCCTATTGGCAAAAAAAAATCCTAAAAAGGAACTATTACTTGGACATACAAGTACACCTGAAAAGTCAGATGGACCATTAATTCTACTGGAACAAAATTGATAAAACGTAACCTTTATTGTAACTTGTTAAAATAAACAGACTTTATCATTTACTTGATCTGTTTATTTTAACAAGTTACAATAAAGGTTACGTTTTATCAATTTTGATCCGGTAGAATTAGTGGTCCATCTGACTTTTAAGGTGTACTTGCATGTCCATTATGCTTTTGGGTTAACCCCTTATTCTCCTGTGAATATCATTACTTGTATGTTAAGCGTCCACTAATTGTGTTGCACAACACTACCGTGGTGTAGGGATTGTTTCAGGAACTATTACTTCTTCTATTTATAAGGTCAAAATCTACCAAATTGTGCGGTTTATAATGTTACTACAGACTATGCCAACAAGGGGAACAGAATAGCTAGTAACACATTTTCTGGCGATTTCGTGCATTGGATTCGAACGTGCTTATCTTTAACACAATGACAGACACATTGTAACATGTAATGTGCTAATTAGTGACCTAAAGATCTGTCCGTTTGATTAATATTTGTTAAAAACTAGCTGTGGGTTATTTTACTTGCTCTTTTCTACGTTTTTAAAAAGTTCCCCTAGATTTAATAAGCAAGGCAGCTACATACTAAAAGGCAGCATTAAATTATGCCCCCCCCAATTAAGCCCATCACTAACCCTATACTATATAAATATATCGTTCTATCAGGGCAAAACATTTTGGGTTATTTGTTACTTGCCAGCAGTGATTCCATCAATTTAACAGGTGAACCCACAAAGTAGTGCCTTTTGTCTATTGCTGCTCCTGGTCACTGGTTCCCTCTATGCAGTTCTCCCCTGCCAGGGCCAGATTTAGATCTCTATGGGTCTGGAGCTGAAATGTTGGTGTTTTTTTTTTTAATTTAGTGAAATGAAAACATATTTTAGGTTATTTAATAGTGCAGATACGGGTAAACCGGGCCGGACCGATGATGGAGCAGTGCGGTGCACTTGCTCCAAATGGCAGAATTTTACAGTGGCAAATCTGAGCGGATTTGCCGCTTTAAAATGGCTGCCGGCGGTGCTGCTCTCCCTAGAGGCGAGCGGCCGCTGACCTGCAGCTTGGCTGCAGGTCAGCGGCCGCTCGCCTCCTGGTATGGAGAATAGCGTGAGGCAGCCTACAGCCCCGGCTGGCAGATGGCCTTCAAGGACTGGCACGGCTGGAGCACACAGTGAGCTTCAACGGCGCCAATGAGTGACTTTGAGGCGACCGGCACACGCTGATGATGTATCAGCGTGCGGCCATGCCCAAACTTCCTGTCTGGAGGTGAGCACCAGAGCCCCTCCGACCCAGTCCACGGCACCATGGACCCAGACCACTGGTGAGACATACCTCCCTCACTCCCACTGGACCATCAGTGATTTTGCCCCCTCCCTGCACAAAACGAAAGCAGGAGAGGGAGCAATAATTTATTATTAGTAACATTTATTTTTTATATACAAAAAATAAAATCCCTCTTTAAAATTTAGTATTTTGATATTTTAAAATAATTAATTTAATCAATAATATATATTTTAATATCATTTTAAATATTTTAATAGACTTAATAGAGAATGTATTTTAATATATAAGCTATTATTATTGCCAGCAGCAGAGGAGATGAGAGGCCAGCTGGGGGAAAATATATCCATATGAGCTGGGGGGCAATATATATCCATATGAGCTGGGGGGCAATATATATCCATTTGAGCTGGGGGGCAATATATAACCATATGAGCTGGGGAGCAATATATCCATGAGTTGGGGGCAATATATACCCATATGAGCTGTGGCAATATATACCCATATGAGCTGGGGCAATATATACCCATATGAGCTGGGGCAATATATACCCATATGAGCTGGGGGCAATATATATCCATGTGAGCTGGGGGCAATATATATCCATGTAAGCTGGGGGCAATATATGTCCATGCGAGCTGGGGGGCAAATATATATATCCATGTGAACTGGGGCAAATATAGCCATATATTCAGGGTGTATGTGTCTTTTTAAGGGCTCGTCCATATATTCAGGGTGTGCGGGTGTGTTTTTAGGGGTTCCTCCATATATTCAGGGTTTGGGTGTCTTTTTAGGGGTTTCTCCATATATTCAGGGTGTGTGGGTGTCATTTTAGGGGGGGGTAGCATTTCAGCCTTCGCTCCAGGCAGCACAATGTCTTGGGCCGGCCCCGCGGGTAAATGTAAATAGGGCAGATTCTGTGTGAGGAAATTTCCATTTGATTTCAATCATTTACAGCGTGAAAAATTATATTTTCACATTTTATCCACTTACATCACACCAGTCAGATTCCCCCTGCTCCAATCGTAAGGCCGGGATGGGAGATGTGCAAAAGAAGTAATCCGCTCCCAGCACTTTGTGATGGTAAGTGGTGCTCCGTGCTGTGCCCTGTCCTGTGTAAGACACATCTCCCATACTGGCCTTAACAATCTATACTATAAAAGAGTAAGCCTTCAAGTGTCCGTCGCCAAAAGCGGTCTGCGCATGCGCGACGGACATTTGAAAGTGGCCGTTAAAACAAACAGGTAGCTGCGCGTGCCAGCCGCCTGAAAAAAAAAAAAAAAAAATCGGCACGAGCCGCGCGCAGCTACCCGTGTGTTTTGACGCCGCAAGCCCCGATCCTCCAGCGGTGACCGTCCTCCGGCTGTCGCGGCCTGCTCGGCGGGCATCCAGGCTCAGGCGAGCCCCCGGCTCGGCTTGGGCCTACAGGGCCAGCCGAGCCGGGGACTCGCCTAAGCCTAGAGGCCGGCCGAGCAGCCAGCGACAGCCGGAGGACGGTCACCGCTGGAGCTCCGGGCCGAAGTTCCCAAAACATACTCCCCTAAATCGGCCCTGAGCTCCAGCGGTGACCTCCTCCGGCTGTCGCTGGCTGCTCGGCCGGTCTCCAGGCTCAGGCGAGCCCCCGGCTTGGCTTGGGCCTACAGGCCCAGCCGAGCCGGGGACTCGCCTAAGCCTAGAGGCCGGCCGAGCAGCCAGCGACAGCCGGATGACGGTCACCGCTGGAGCTCAGGACCGAAGTTCCCAAAACATACTCCCCTAAATTGGCCCTGAGCTCCAGCGGTGACCTCCTCCGGCCGAGCAGGCTGCTAGGCCGGCCTCCAGGCTCAGGCGAGCCCCCGGCTTGGCTTGGGCCTACAGGCCCAGCCGAGCCGGGGACTCGCCTAAGCCTGGAGGTTGGCCTAGCAGCCTGCGACAGCCAGAGGACAGCCACCAGTGGAGCTCCGGGCCAATGTAAGAGGATGTTGCCTACACATACTCACCGACATCGGCCCTTAGCTCCTCCAGCGATGGCGGTCCCGCTTCCAGCGTCCTCTCTGTCTCCGTTGGTCGCCGGTATGACGTCACGAAAGCCTTTGACCCCGGGTCAAAATGCCGGGGTCAAAGGCTTTCGTTACATCATGCCGGCGACCAACGAAGAGAGAGAGGACGCTGGAAGCGGGACCGCCATCGCTGGAGGAGCTAAGGGCCGATGTCGGTGAGTATGTGTAGGCAACATCCCCCTACATTGGCCCGGAGCTCCAGCGGTGGCTGTCGCAGGCAACTCGGCCGGCCTCCAGGCTTAGGCGAGCCCCCGGCTCGGCTGGGCCTGTAGGCCCAAGCCAAGCCGGGGGCTCGCCTGAGCCTGGAGGCCGGCCGAGCAGCCTGCGACAGCCGGAGGACAGTCACCGCTGGAGCTCAGGGCTAATGTAGGTGAGTATGTGCTCTCCACACCCACCCTGCTTGCTCGGCCGGTATCCAAGGTTAGGCGAGCCCCCGGCTTGGCGTTGGCCTAGAGGCCCAGCCGAGCCGGGGACTCGCTTGAGCCTGGAGGACGCCCGAGCATGCAACTCGACCGGCCTCCATGCTCAGGCAAGTCCCCGGCTCGACAGGTCCTCTAGGCCCAAGCCAAGCCGGGGGCTCACCTAAGCTTGGTAACCGGCCGAGCAAGCAGGGTGGGTGTGGAGAGCATATACTCACCTACATCGGCCTCGAGTCCTCCACCGGTCCACACATACTCACCGACATCGGCCCTTAGCTCCTCCAGCGATGGCGGTCCCGCTTCCAGCGTCCTCTCCTTCTCCGTTGGTCGCCGGTATGACGTCACGAAAGCCTTTGACCCCGGGTCAAAATGCCGGGGTCAAAGGCTTTCGTTACATCATGCCGGCGACCAACGAAGAGAGAGAGGACGCTGGAAGCGGGACCGCCATCGCTGGAGGAGCTAAGGGCCGATGTCGGTGAGTATGTGTAGGCAACATCCCCCTACATTGGCCCGGAGCTCCAGTGGTGGCTGTCGCAGGCAGCTCGGCCGGCCTCCAGGCTTAGGCGAGCCCCTGGCTCGGCTGGGCCTGTAGGCCCAAGCCAAGCCGGGGGCTCGCCTGAGCCTGGAGGCCGGCCGAGCAGCCTGCGACAGCCGGTGGACGGTCACCGCTGGAGCTCAGGGCCGAAGTTGCCGGGCCGGGGACTCGCCTAAGCCTAGAGGCCGGCCGAGCAGCCAGCGACAGCCGGAGGACGGTCACCGCTGGAGCTCAGGGCCAATGTAGGAGGATGTTGCCTACACATACTCACCTACATCGGCCCTTAGCTCCTCCAGCGATGGCGGTCCCGCTTCCAGCGTCCTCTGTGTCTCCGTTGGTCGTCGGTATGACGTCACGAAAGCCTTTGACCCTGGGTCAAAGGCTTTTGTGATGTCATACCGGTGACCAACAGAGAGAGGACACTGGAAGCGGGACTGCCATCGCTGGAGGGCCGATGTAGGTGAGTATGTGCTCTCCACACCCACCCTGCTTGCTCGGCCGGTATCCAAGCTTAGGCGAGCCCCCGGCTTGGCCTGGGCCTAGAGGCCCAGCCGAGCCGGGGACTCACCTAAGCATGGAGGCCGGCCGAATTGCCTGCTCGGGCGTCCTCCAGGCTCAGGCGAGTCCACGGCTCGGCTGTGCCTCTAGGCCCCAGCCAAGCCGGGGGCTCGCCCAAGCTTGGATGCCGGCCGAGCTACTTGCTTGGCCGGCATCCAGGCTAAGGCGAGCCCCCGGCTTGGCCTGGGCCTAGAGGCCCAGCCGAGCCGGGGGCTCGCCTGAGCCTGGATGCCAGCCATACACACACACACACTGTAACAACCATATATGTGTGTGTATATATATCCACATGGGGTTACAGTGTGTGTGTGTATATATATATATATACATATATATATATATGGACTGCGCATGCGCGCAGCCCACGGGGTGCTGTGGCGGTTGGATGCGCGCGCAGCCGGGTGCGCGCGCGCCACCCGTCGCAGCACGCCCAAAGCGTCCTACGGAGGTTTGCTGCGCACGCATCCAACCTCCGTTGGACGCTTTGGGCGTGCTGCGGCAGGTGGCGCGCGCGCATCCAACCGCAACAGCCTGTTACGGAGGTTGCCACGCGCCTGAGCCCAGCGCCTGAGCGCAGAGCCCAGCGCCTGAGCGCAGAGCCCAGCGCCTGAGCCCAGCACCTGAGCTGAGCGCAGAGCCCAGCGCCTGAGCCTAGCGCCTGAGCGCAGAGCCTAGCGCCTGAGCGCAGAGCCTAGCGCCTGAGCCCAGCGCCTGAGCCCAGAGCCCAGCGCCTGAGCCCAGCGCTGAGCATGCGCGCAGCCCACGGGGTGCTGTGGCGGTTGGATGCGCGCGCAGCCGGGTGCGCGCGTGCCACCTGTCGCAGCACGCCCAAAGCGTCCTACGGAGGTTTGCTGCGCGCGCATCCAACCTCCGTTGGACGCTTTGGGCGTGCTGCGGCAGGTGGCGCGCGCGCATCCAACCGCAACAGCCTGTTACGGAGGTTGCCACGCGCCTGAGCCCAGCGCCTGAGCGTAGAGCCCAGCGCCTGAGCGCAGAGCCCAGCGCCTGAGCCCAGCGCCTGAGCCCAGCGCCTGAGCGCAGAGCCCAGCGCCTGAGCCCAGCGCCTGAGCCCAGTGCCTGAGCGCAGAGCCCAGCGCCTGAGCCCAGCGCCTGAGCGCAGAGCCCAGCGCCTGAGCGCAGAGCCCAGCGCCTGAGCCCAGCGCCTGAGCGCAGAGCCCGGCGCCTGAGCCCAGCGCCTGAGCGCAGAGCCCGGCGCCTGAGCCCAGCGCCTGAGCGCAGAGCCCGGCGCCTGAGCCCAGCGCCTGAGCGCAGAGCCCGGCGCCTGAGCCCAGCGCCTGAGCGCAGAGCCCTGAGCCCAGCGCCTGAGCGCAGAGCCCAGCGCCTGAGCCCAGCGCCTGAGCGCAGAGCCAGCGCCTGAGCCCAGCGCCTGAGCGCAGAGCCCAGCGCCTGAGCCCAGCGCCCAGCGCCTGAGCGCAGAGCCAACGCCTGAGCGCAGAGCCGAGCGCCTGAGCCCAGCGCCTGAGCGCAGAGCCCAGCGCCTGAGCCCAGCACCTGAGCGCAGAGCCCAGCGCCTGAGCCAGCGCCTGAGCCCAGAGCCTGAGCGCTGAGCCCAGCGCCTGAGCCCAGAGCCCAGCGCCTGAGCCCAGAGCCCAGCGCCTGAGCCCAGCGCCTGAGCCCAGCGCCTGAGCCCAGAGCCCAGCGCCTGAGCCCAGCGCCTGAGCCCAGCGCCTGAGCGCAGAGCCCAGCGCCTGAGCGCAGAGCCCGGCGCCTGAGCCCAGCGCCTGCGCGCAGAGCCCAGCGCCTGAGCCCAGCGCCTGAGCGCAGAGCCCAGCGCCTGAGCCCAGCGCCTGAGCGCAGAGCCCAGCGCCTGAGCCCAGCGCCTGAGCGCAGAGCCCAGCGCCTGAGCGCAGAGCCCAGCGCCTGAGCGCAGAGCCCAGCGCCTGAGCCCAGCGCCTGAGCGCAGAGCCCAGCGCCTGAGCGCAGAGCCCAGCGCCTGAGCGCAGAGCCCAGCGCCTGAGCGCAGAGCCCAGCGCCTGAGCGCAGAGCCCAACGCCTGAGCGCAGAGCCGAGCGCCTGAGCCCAGCGCCTGAGCCCAGCACCTGAGCGCAGAGCCCAGCGCCTGAGCCCAGCGCCTGAGCCCAGAGCCTGAGCGCTGAGCCCAGCGCCTGAGCCCAGAGCCCAGCGCCTGAGCCCAGCGCCTGAGCCCAGCACCTGAGCCCAGCGCCTGAGCGCAGAGCCCAGCGCCTGAGCCCAGCGCCTGAGCGCAGAGCCCAGCGCCTGAGCCCAGCGCCTGAGCGCAGAGCCCAGCGCCTGAGCCCAGCGCCTGAGCGCAGAGCCCAGCGCCTGAGCCCAGCGCCTGAGCGCAGAGCCCAGCGCCTGAGCCCAGCGCCTGAGCGCAGAGCCCAGCGCCTGAGCCCAGCGCCTGAGCGCAGAGCCCAGCGCCTGAGCCCAGAGCCCAGCGCCTGAGCCCAGTGCCTGAGCCTAGCGCCTAGCGCCTGAGCGCAGAGCCGAGCCCCTGAGCCCAGCGCCTGAGCCCAGCGCCTGAGCGCAGAGCCCAGCGCCTGAGCCCAGCGCCTGAGCGCAGAGCCCAGCGCCTGAGCCCAGAGCCCAGCGCCTGAGCCCAGAGCCCAGCGCCTGAGCGCAGAGCCCAGCGCCTGAGCGCAGAGCCCAGCGCCTGAGCCCAGTACCTGAACACAGCCCAGCGCCGAGTGCAGAGCACAGAGCAGAGCGCCAAGCAGAGCACAATAGATGGCACAGAGCAGAGCACAACCCATTAAAGGCACAGAGCCGAGCACAATAAACGCCACAGAGCCGAGCACAATAAACGCCACAGAGCCGAGCACAATAAACGCCACAGAGCCGAGCACAATAAACGCCACAGAGCCGAGCACAATAAACGCCACAGAGCCGAGCACAAAAAAACGCCACAGAGCCGAGCACAAAAAAAGCCACAGAGCCAAGCACAGCACAATAAACGCCACAGAGCCAAGCAAAGCACAATAAACGGCACAAAGCACAGCACAATAAACGGCGCCGAGCACAGAACCAAGCACAACACAATAAACGGCGCAGAGCACAATAAAAAGCAGAGCACAATATACGGCACGGAGCAGAGCACAGAGCCGATGTGCAGAGCCCAGCACAGAGCCGAGCAAAACAGAATAAACGCCACAGAGCCAAGCACAATAAACTCCACAGAGCCGAGCACAGTACAATAGACGGCACAGAGCCGAGCACAACAGAATAAACGCCACAGAGCCAAGCACAATAAACGCCACAGAGCCAAGCACAATAAACGCCACAGAGCCAAGCACAATAAACGCCACAGAGCCGAGCACAATAAACGCCACAGAGCCGAGCACAATAAACGCCACAGAGCCGAGCACAATAAACGCCACAGAGCCGAGCACAATAAACGCCACAGAGCACAGCACAATAAACGCCACAGAGCCAAGCACAGCACAATAGACGCCACAGAGCCAAGCACAATAAACGGCACAGCGCCGAGCACAGCACAATATACGGCACAGAGCACAGCACAATAAACGGCACAGCCAATCACAGCACAATAAACGGCGCCAAGCACAGAACCAAGCACAACACAATAAACGGCGCAGAGCACAATAAAAAGCAGAGCACAATATACGGCACGGAGCAGAGCACAGAGCCGATGTGCAGAGCCCAGCACAGAGCCGAGCAAAACAGAATAAACGCCACAGAGCCGAGCACAATAAACTCCACAGAGCCGAGCACAGTACAATAGACGGCACAGAGCCGAGCACAACAGAATAAACGGCACAGAGCCGAGCACAGAGCCAAACACAGCACAATAAATGGCACCGAACCAAGCACAACGCACCACACTTATCAATAGACTGCCCTCTGGGCAGGCTTTACACCTAGTTAAGACTATAAATAGAATTAAACCGCTCACAGCATTTTCTGATGGGTTC
Organism: Leptobrachium leishanense; assembly: GCA_009667805.1. Lineage (NCBI taxonomy): Eukaryota > Metazoa > Chordata > Amphibia > Anura > Megophryidae > Leptobrachium > Leptobrachium leishanense. The sequence continues at coordinate 5,528,762 of CM019063.1, read as the reverse complement.
ATTAAAAATAAAGTGCTGGGACAGGGTGGCTGCGTGTCTCCTGGGTGCCCAGCCTTCCCTCCACGTTTGGGGGGGGGGCTGGGACAGGGTGGCTGCATGTCTTCTGGGTGCACAGCCTTCCCTCCTTGTGTGACTTTTGGGGGGGGAGACTGGGACAGGATGGCTGCATGTCTCCTGGGTGTACAGCCTTCCCTCCTTGTGTAACTTTTGGGGGGGAGTGGATGTCTTCTGGGTCCAGCCTTCCCTCCTTGTGTGGCTGTTAGGGAAAGGGGGGGGGTAGATGAGCTGGGACAGGGTGGATGTGTGACTCCCTCCCTGCCTGCTCGCCTGAGCGTACAGAGGGTAGAACATGGGCGGGCCGTCTGTTCCACTGACCCACCAATGACAGTGAGTCCTGCGGCCGAGCCTCCCTTCTTCTGGTGGGTGGTCTGTCATTTGTGGAGACCCACCAATAAGAGTGAGTCCTGCGGCCGAGCATCCTATGACATGACCAGCTCGGCAGCTGAGACGCGTTCAGTTCCTCAGCAGCTGCTGAATTGTTCCATTGCAGCAGATCAGTTTGCTGCAGCCGTCTCACTGAACGCTTTGGCTGTGAATATGGAAGCGAAAGGGCAGAGGATTGCTTGATGAAAGGTGTTTCTGCAAAATCCACTTTTGTCCATTTTATTATCACTCTAGTGTTAATGGTTACCGTGTTCCAATAAATATTTGGTGTTTTGCTCCACCAAACCTGCAAACTGAACATTTCCTTATTGGATTATTTGCTGCATGGAGGCGGCCATCTTTCCCACGTCACACTCAGCTAATCCCGCAGCACCTCTCGACTTGGCTGCAAGTGCTAAGTTAGCAGTGCTGAACGCTGAGCTGCAGAACGGCGTTCTGTGGCAAGTTGCTAATTTAGCACTTGCAGCGGCTGAGCAACTGAACGCGCCTCTGGTGTCTTTGGTCAGTGCACCATTCTGTGGGCCATTTGTAACTGGCCCGCGTCATTTTACAATAACGGTGAGGTATTCTCTATAATACGTAAACATCTCCCTAAATTTATCCAACAATAACTAAGAAACGACACCTGAAGAAGTAGCAATTTAAGGCTAGGGTCAGACTAACGCATTTTTCACGTTGTCCGTGAAAATGTGCGTTCGAAGAATGGACGTATTTTTTCACGGAATACGCGATAGCGGTCATACTATGGGCAGTTTCATCCGTGATTTTGTACGGATCATCAATAAAACACTTCTTGCATCTGGACGTTATGTTGGCCGGACGTGTGCAGCGTCTGATGTCTCCAATTCACGCACACACGCCGCTAGCGGACGCAGCGCACTCTGTACGTCAGTACTAGTGGTTTAACGTTCTCGAAAAAATGCGTTCATTTTCCACTTGCGTTGCACGGCCGGACTTTTGTGCGACCGTACTTCGTATATTGGCCGTCATTGCCCGGCATCTGCTGCTAGCACGGCCGTGATTAAGTGCGCCAGAACGCGCGTTCGCACTGCCTCAGTCTGACCCTAGCCTAAGTATATAGCGTTTGACAAGTGATGGCAGCAGAGTGCGCGGTTTATTCAGTGTGAATACACTTTTATATTTCTTTAGTAGGTACAATATGTTCCCTTTGTGCTTATTAATTCTTAGAATGTAAATGCAGTAATTCATTGTAATTAGATTGTGTCAGGCTCGGATTAACCTGTGCCTTTTTATAGTACCTGTCGGGTGCAGAGGTGTTTCCCCACTTAATTGTAACTGTATATTGGCGCCTACTGTATGACTCAAAGCTAATTTGCCTTTTTTTGCAGTCTAAGGTATGTACCATCACAGTGCTTGGTGTCATGGTGTAAATTAGGAGTTTGGAGATTGAAAATGTACCTATAATTTAAAGGGACACTCTGGGGTTAAAATGGGAGGGGAAGGTCAGGTAAAACACTAGCAGGGTTATTCAGAAAGCGCCCCGAATGGTAACCGAACAGTGAAATTCAGCGTACGGTTACCTTTCCTGGCCTTTCGGCTATTCAGAGAGCAGGCAGTTTGCCTAATGTTGGTGAATTGCATGGCCTTTCCAATGATACCAAATATGACCATGTTTAAAGTAAAGAAAAATAAAAAATATATTTTTTTCTTTTTTTTTTTAAAAAAACGTGAAATGGCTCAGCAGTGAAGGGGTTAATATTATATTTTGCAGTAAAAAGTCTCTTTATGTACAGATTTTTTAGGATATTTTAGGCATTTTTGGGGATTTTTTTGTCAAAAATGTTTTACCTTTTTCTTTTTTTTTTTAATCGTCTTTTCTTTTTACTGTAACAGACCTTTTTATTATCATTCATTGGATCTTATCTGTAAATTCCAAACATTTTCATTCAGTAGTTTTTTTGAAAACAGCATTTCAAATTTCAAACTTTTAAGCGTACTGTTTTTTTTTCACTTCATTCGTCTGCTTGTCGGGTTTTTCCGGCGGCTGCTCTGCGCTGTGATTGGCGGCTAGTCGGGTTTCTCTGGTGTGTTCGGCGGGGTTAATCCAGCTGTTTCTGTTTCGGTAAGTGTTCGGTGGGTGTTCGTCGGGTTTGCGGCAGGTTTTCCCTGCAGTACGGTGGCTCTGTGGTGCTCACTGAATACACCGCAGGGTCGGCGAACAAGGATCACCGAATTGCAGGGAACGAAAAATCACCGAACGTGCAGTGACCTTTCGATTCTCTTTTGAATAACCCTGTATGGTTAATGTAACACAACGCAGTCTGAGCGCACTCTGCGTGCATGCATAACGGCCGTACATACTGACAGAAGATACTGTAGACACCACACGGCCCGTTTTTTTTAACGGATGTAGAAAAAAAACCCGGAAATATGGGAAACAAAATTAATTAAAAGACAGGTACAGTCAGCCAGACCAAAAAAAACTTCTGAGCGTCAACGTGATGGATGTCGCAAATGCGCTGCGTCTGACGTTGCCTCATCAAGCACACAGGTCACTACGCGGACATGGCGCACTCTGGGAGTCCGACGTAGTGCTTTTACGTCGAGGCCTAAATGGCGTCCGTTACCACCTGCGGGGTGCGTGCGCACTTCGGTGCGTTGGTCTCTATTGGTCACAAATCAATGCTAACTGGACGTTAAACTGTGCGGCAATGCGTTCGTCTGACGCTAGCCTAACACTTCTGAGCTTCGCTGCACCCCCCCCCCCTCCTGTTTTATCCTTTATTCCAGTCGCTGGTCCGGAAGTGACATGCTTCTGGCTTCCTCTCAAGCTGCTGCTTATCACATGACTATGGGGAGGCTGGACGCAGGAGCAAACCTCCAGCCAATCCAATGGCTCGCATTGTGCATGCATTGACAGCTATTGGCTGAAGACCGGAATTAACAACTTTAATCCGTGACCTTTTTTCAAAGAAGCCAGGTTTGCGTCTGTTGATCTGAACTTTGTGGGCGGATCTAGTTCTCCCTGCTCAGGGGGTCGAACCAGAGCTCACGGGCTTCCCGCAGGAGGTGGAGAGGACCAGGGCTGGTTTAACATAGGGTCTATTCTGGGGCATGCAGCTCCAATAGCCCCTGAGAAAGGATAACTTTGTCTTCACTGATGGTCTCTTGGACCCCTGTATCTCCGGAACCGTCGCACCTACAGGGCTCCATAGGGCTTTACAGGGTTCCACAACCCCATTTTAGCCTCAGGGAGAGGGATTTTTTTCCTCTGCATCTGGGTTTCTTTTTTTTCTTTAGTTCGCCTCCCTGTCCCTCGGCCAATATGGGTCTCCCACAGACGCTTCCAGTGGCTGACCCTGATCGGCCAACGGCATTGTCTCCAGGCGGACTACCAAGTCCGACTAGTGGACGGCCAGCCTAATACAGTGTTCAGATGCATTTTTATCCTAAGGGGCTACTTTTTTTTATTACATTTTTTCAACTCATTTTGTTACATCTGCAACAATTTACTGTAATAAATTCACGTGCTACAGTTGATGTTTTTTTTTTTTGACTGGTTTTACAGTATTCTATGTGGTAATTGATTCTCATCCATTGCTGATGTTCTTAGTGCAAGTTATTATTTAGGAGAAATAGGGGGTGTGACGGAACGGCCGCCACTATACCGTAGCGCGGTACAAAATTTTAAAAATGTTGTTTTAGTATGGTGTATTAAAGAATTCGTTAGGTTGTATTTTTATAAGTTCCCCCTGTAATTCTCCCCATGGTTGACCTGTTTCCCGCCTGTCCACAGCCCCGGGAAGACGCCCGGTCTGTGAATGCCTCGAGCCGCCGCTGACTGTCTCTGCCAAGCCGTCCAAACTTGCCCGCCTTGCCCCGCAGCGTGGAAACCACGCAGAAGAGCGCTTCATGGCCAGTGGGCTCCTAAAAATAGGTGCTTACGGGGGTGCAAATTAGAGAACGAAACACCCCGAGAATCCCGAACGCCGACCAGGGATCCCTCGCTGGGAGCACAGCCGGCAACCAGTGACTCTTGCTCGGGTACAGCCGCCGAACTTTCCCCTTTCGCAGCTCGGGCTCCGTGGATCCGATCCGGGCGCTTTTTGGACTGAACCAGCCCCCGGACCCGAGCTACCAGGCTGTACCCCCAGCATGCCGCCGCTCCCAGGGGATCACCCCGAAATCCCTGGTAAAACCCCAAACTCGGGCAGAAAGCCACAAGGAGCGCTCACACCACAGGGGGGGCCGGGCGCTGGCCAGACAGGGAGAGGCTCTGGGAGGGGGGGACAGACGAGCTGGCGCCGAGACCCGAGATAAGGGCTGCGCACCGTAGGGGTTCCCCCAGGTTAACCAAGGCAGATTGGGCTATGGCTTGAGGTACAAACAAAGATCACCGCAGGAGGACTGAGGGCGGGCCAGGGGAGAACAATGGTTTCATTCCTCATAAATAACCCTGTATTCTCCATGTTAAAATAAACTCATTCCTGTTTGAACCTTTACTCTTGCCTCGGCTAGTAATTGGGGATAATAGGGCTTGGGGAACCGCGACGCTGCAATGACCGTGGAAAGAAACGCCGGACCACCGCCGAATCCCCACCGCCCGCTACCCCTGACTCTACACCCCCAGACCAGCTCGGCGCTGACGGCGGATCTACCCGGGCAGGGTAGCGGGGATCCGCTACAGGGGGGTTGTCTTAAGGTTAACCTCCCTGGCGGTCTAATTTTTTTCAAAATTTTGTGTCTAAAAGCGTCTCAATTTTTTTTTAAAGGAAACGTGTTTTTGTACATAGTTAGTCTGTAATAATTAGGAATCACGCACTGAAATCCGTGCAATCAAGAGTCCTTACTGGTAAAATCCTTTATAAATAATTAAATAAAATCGTAAATACACTGAGTCCGATAAAGTTTGAAACACGAAATAATAATTTATTATCCCAAAAATTATTAAAAATAATGCAAATAAATGATATTCAATAAAATACAACAAAAAACACTGAAATCTGTCTGAAAACAAGGGTAAGAAGATGTATGGTCTATTTCTTATCCGGTACCTAGTGGCCGTTTATAAACATTGCACTTTGGATTACAGTGTTTTATGAATTGTTTAAGTTTGCTGCTGGTCCCGCCCCCCTGCATCATGTGACTCGCAGGGAGCCTTCCAGGAAGCAGCTTGCCGCGATCACACTGCGGGGGACAGCGAGGGAGCCAGGAGGAGGTGAGTATGCATCTAGCCCGAGTGTGGCTCGGGGTTACCGTTCACGGTAGTGAAATTTAACCCCGAGTCACACTCGGGAATACCGCCAGGGAGGTTAAATTGCTAAATAAAAGCACGTTTTTATTTTTTATTGTTTCTGGGTAATGAGTTATGTATACATACAAGAAAGCTCCATTTGTTCTGCAAAAAAACAATAAATAACATGTGTGGTGCACCAAAAAAGAAAGCGAGAAATAATAGTTACAAAGGAGCATAGCAAAAACTAACGTACCAGGTATGTCCTATGAAAATGGTTGCTTTACGACCAAGGATGTACCTGGTACATCATGACTTTAAGCCCCCCTCCCTCCTGATACTCGATTCTCTGGCCGGGGTCCCGTGGTGTCGAACTTCCTTGAAGTCAGCTAAGCCTCAGGGGCCTCCCCCGCCCACTGACATCATTGCGCATGGGCGCTTTGACGCAGTTGGGCAATTATCCCCGTAGCTGCCATGGGATTTCCTACGGTACTCCTTATGGTGGAGCTAATGGGTCATTTGGACCGCTGTATCTCCCGACCGGTGACACCTAGAGGGTCATGTTTGGTATCATTGGAAAGGCCAGAGCATGTTTTGTGTTAATTTTTTTTTTATAAAAAATAAAAACGGAATTTATTAAACTTTTTCTTGTCTGGGTTGTTTAATAAAACAGGATTTCAAATTGTGTTTAAACTTGAGCACAATACAGTCAAAATGAGTTCAGCACACAGGGTCAAATGGCTCAGCAGTGAAGGGGTTAAAAAGCAAAAACATGTAAACATTGGGTATTTCTAAACTCGGGACAAAATTTTGAAACCATTTAGCCGGGATCTTTATCTTTTTTGGCAGGTGCAGATTTTGGGGGTCAATTTTTTCTTCATCATATTTCATAAATGTTTTATAGTATATTATACGATATGATGAAAATAATGGTATATTTAGAAAGTCCATTTAATGGCGAGAGAAATGGTATATAATATGTGTGGGTTCCATAAATGCATAAGAGGAAAATTAGAGCAAAAGACAAACAGCGCAGAAATGTAAAAACAGCAGTGGGTACTTTCGGACTGACAATGGTAAAACAGGCTGGTCACTATGGGGATTAGGGGTTAAGGACTACCTCAAAAGTTGACAAGCAGGATCTATTAACCCAGCCAGCACCCCCTCCATGCAAGCCTGTGAGCTACAAGCAGGTCTGAAGCCAATATCTCACTACAGTCACTAATGGCATTCGATTTCGTAAGGAATAGCAATCCGTAGCAAAAATATATATAAACTAAGTTAACCTAAGTGCTATATTGATTATTCTATTTATAGTTACATTCTCTGCTTCTATTACTTCTAATGAGGCTCCACGTCTAGTTTAACCCACTCCTTGTATGTCCATAGGTAATGATTTGGGAGCTTGTTACTGTGTGCGTCCGACCTGGATATATATTGAATTTATATAGTGGTTTAAATTTGAACTAAAAGTTTATAACAATAAATGTGTAAACTACAAAACATAATACACACAAAGATGCCCACATAAATATCCTTTATCACGGACACATATACACAATGTGCATGGGTACAAATATATATTAATGGATACATACCAATATGTAGAGTGTACGTGTTACTGTGCTCCTTATATTTTAATACCTACTGTATCATTAAAGGGACACTACCAGTGACATAAGCTGCTGCTAGATTACTTGTGCATTACAAATAATACCGTATTATAAAACACACGCTGCTTCCCCCCCCCCCCACTTTGTTTGAAGTAATTGCATGTAAAAAGAAAAGTTAGGTTTTTATCTCCTGTTTCCATTTTGTGGATTTTTCACACATTGCAGTACTTACCTAAATCTTATTGCAAGTCTCGCTTTACATCTGTAGTATAGGATAAAGCAGTGGTGGAGGGGGGAATGTTGAGACAAAGCTGTAGGGGGTCTATTGTGTTGTCAAGGCTAGTGTTTCTCAACTATGGTCCTTAAGTATCCCTAACAGACCAGATATGTCAGATATTTGTAGCACAGCCCAGTTGATATCATTTGTTGCTCAGGGATTGCAGGATTCAGTCTGTATTTCGCCATGGTAATCCTTAAAATCTGGCCTGTTAGGGAGATTTGGGGACCGGGGTTGAGAAACACTGGTCTAGGCTATTGGAGATAAGAGATGGCATCTGGCTGAGATATGATAGTGGGCTAAGAAAACTTTATACTACCTATAGTGATGTCATTTCCATACATCCCATGGGCATGTATTAGTATTTTTTTGTGTTAAATAGACGTATTAAATTGATACTATAGGGTTAAAAAAAGAAGGGGTGGGAAACTGAGGGGTTAAACACTATCCACATCCTCTGCACTTCCCCTCCTGTTTTAACCCTTCAGTTTCCTTAATAAACACAATTCAAATCCAGCGCTGGTCGTCCTCTGATCTCTACAGAAAATGACATGCTTCCATCTCAGCATGTCATGTGACCACAGGGGGGTGCTCCAGCCAATCCAGTGGCTCTCAATGCAGGAAGTCTTTGATACCATTGAATAAGGCTAGTTACCAAAGGTTTCCAAGCCCTGAAACCTGTGGGTCTGGGCAGGACTAAGCCCTTCCATTTGGATGGCTGAATCAGCCCTCCGAGCCGGGTGAGGGAGCAGGGAGCTAACAGTATTGTGACCACTCATATAAGACAGAGTGTGCGCGCACACTATGTATAGTGTCCCTTTAATGAGTTTCGTACTCAAAAATGAGCCTGTTGGTTTATTCACTAAACCTCAAACTTTTTTGTTGCAACTCTTAAAGCGGAATTTCGTCAGCTGCGTTAATCACTATACGCGTTACATTTCACAGCTTATTTCCGTTGCTAGTATGCGATATCCTAATTTTGCTTCTGTGGTTATTCCAGCTGACGCAAAGCAAAAACAAGTTTTCTATAATGGCCGAGTTGCATTAAATGGAACAGGCAGTAGACCTCTAGGTCTCTTTAATAATGTGTTAATTATGGCGATCCTCAGAATAATCCGACTGTAGGTCAGGGATCTCAAACACGGGCCCACCAGGTGTTTCTGAACTACACCTCCCGTGATTCTCTGGCTATTTATTGCATTCAAAGAATTCTGGGAATTTTGGGCAATAAACATCTCGAAGGCCAGAGTTCGACATAATGCACAAATATAATATAATATAATTTTGATAATTCCTTCAATAACAATTGTTTTGTTTTATTTTGTTCCCTTTTAGGCAATTCGAAGCTTTCAAGTAGGGCTTCACCTCTGCCCGACAAACTCTGAATTACGGGAAGAAGATCTCACCTGGGCCCTGAGACTTTTCCAGCAGAAGAAAGGAGCCGTGAAAACCGAGGAAAGAAAGAAAGATTGCCGAGGAATCAATGAAGAGCTGGAAATAATCCCGGACTATGACTTTGAAAGTGATGAGGTGGTGGCGGCCTGCGCCGCTATATCACAGAGACAGGTGGCGTCTGCAAATAACACTGGCATCGTCGTGTCTGCTTCGGGATTGGTGACAAATGCTGAGCAGAAGAAGAACGACTCGAGCGATAGTAACACTGAAATGTTTATCAAAGCGCGATAACAGTATTTTAAAACCCACTTAATAATCCGACTTCTCTGTCAGGTTGTCTGTTTTCTGCAACAATATAGATCGAGCAATTTGTCTGCAAACTTGCACTGCTCAGAAATCCTGTGTTACATGACTGTTTCACATGCAAACGAGAATTAAAGCAAAGCTACTAGATGAGTTTATTAATAAAATCTTAAATGTACTTTCCATTTTAATTCATTGTCTGTGTATGTGGATATGGCATTTATGGGGACAGCATGCATAATATTAACTCCTATAAGGCACCGGTAGAACAACTATGTCCGTGATAAAGTTGATGCCAAATTCTGACCCACAAGGAATTTGAATTGACAGTAGGGATGCCGCAATCCCTCTCTTTGAGCTGCCGATATTATCCTGCATTATTTGGTATCGGACAGGGCTGGCCTGGCCTACCGGGATACCGGGAGGAATCCCGACAGTCTGCTTGATTTATGGGCTGATGGTGCTGGGAAGCCTTGCGGCCCTGCCTCCTCCATTCCAGCAGCAGCTTCAGGTCCTAACAGGGAGGTAAAGAGGCACACTGTGAGTAAATTAAGTTGCAGTGGGGGGATTCATGTCTAGTGAAGTTTTTTTGATATTCCTCCATATGATTTATTTGGTTCTATTTATATAAATAACTGTTTAATGTGTTCACTCTATCAGGGTTATTCAGGGAGCACCGAATTGTCACTGACATTTCAGTGCTCTCTGGTTCACCTCACTTCGACAAGTTAAATTTGCAGACTGTGCGGTGAATTCAGCATTCACCGTAAGGTCCCCAATGTGCGGTGAATCGACCTGTCGAACGCTGCAAACCTGCTGAATGCTGCAGATCAACCCACAAAGCAGCCGCAAACCCACTGAGCAAACCGACGAACACACCTGCCAAGCGCAGCCACCGAAGAGACTGCCGAATGCATGTATAGCTTTCATGCCTCGTCTGACTTTTTCTTTGTTCAGACATCTATTTATTAGATTTCAAACACCCAATGAGATTGTTCGTCATAGACAGAGTTCCATTTCCGCCCCAAACAGGAATGTGATATAACAGCCAATCCATATACAGATATATTTCCACGTCATAGTTTGGCCAGTACAGCTAACAAAGAGGAGGCACTTATTACCATATATGGTTCAGATGTCTTTTTTTTCTGTCTTTCAACTTTCCTGGACTTTTCCAACATTCCTAAGCCCTGGGTCACGTGCCATGAAAGGGAGGGGGGAAAAAACCACAGCCCAATATATTTACTACAGTACATATTTGAATCACAATTCATATATATTCCTACAGGAAATTAAAAATATCAATTCTTCCAGTGAGCAGGCAGGGCAGACGTTGCGAGTCACTGCCACAGCTGTGGGACTCCTTCTAGAAGTCTCATTGCCCGGCATGTTCTGGACTTGAGGATCAGATTGGTTTAAACGCTGATCTCCGATCACTGAAAAAAGCAGCAATTGGATCCCGATTCTAGGGATCGGGTTGGGACTTCCATAAATGCTAGCAAAACATGCATTATTTTATAATGCTACCATATCATTTTTTATTTCACTTCAATCTCCAGACTTACCCTTGCCGCATGGTGCTGTCATCTTTAACCCCCTCACTACCACGATAGAGTTATCTCCATCTTAAAATACACCTTAAGGTACCCAAGATTTAGTTTACCTCATTTAGTGTGATTCTGGAGGAATGACAATGATTTTGTTGTTTTTCTTTTGCAAGTGAAATTCGTTTGCCATTGAGCTCCAGAATGTGTCCCTAAAGTTACAGTACATCAAACATGTCCATGTACTGCAAGTCTTTCAATGTCACGATCCCCCTTGGGTCTATGATACTGGTCACTGTACACATTATAGTACCTACCCTGTCACGACCACTACGCGCGCTGCTGCCAAAGACGCCGGGTAAAGCCACCCACTATCTGTCTAGCCTAGACCCAGATAATGACTGCATAGACAACAAGCCACCGCGTGCTTGCTTACCTATCTGTCCCCGCGCACTTTCTCTCAAAAACAGGTACGTAGAGCGCGATACGATAGTCCCAGGATTGCAACACCGTATACGTCTTCTCTTGAAGCGGGTAATGACTACGTCTCCCACAATCCCTGGGATCACTTTCCTATTCTATTAGTTACGCTGCCACCAGTCCTCATGGACACTACACGTGTCGCAGCGAGAGACGCAGGGCTAAGCAACCGCAGTGTCTACCTACCCTAGACCCGGACAGTGACTGCATAGACAACAATCCCTGCCATCCCCAGCGACCGCAACTCACAATTTCGTATCTACCCGAGCTTAATACAATCAGCAATACTCCAGTCCCTTAGTTAGCGTGGATCTCATCAGCCAGAAGCAGAAACTTAAATAAGTTATATTTATTTATGATCTAGAAAAATCACAGTGCATTGTTACTGGAAATATTATAGCTAGAATAAATCAATTAATTACACACTACACAGCAAATAAAAGAAAAGGATTAACCACAGAGCATTACTTACAACAACCTAATCAGTAAGCTAGCTTCGGCGACTCCTGGGGCCTGGAGATAGAAGCATGGACAGATCATCATTCTTCGAATGTACCCTGTGTGATCAGCCCCAGCACATGGCCAGCTTCAGAATTGATACACTTCCTGGTCCTTCCACAACCCACCCACAAATGGCCCAGCCTCCTGCACTACATATCCCAGAATTCCCCTCTCCTGAGCATGCTCAGTATGCTTGTCATTAATATTAATTCCCTGGTCTATCAATCATCTCCCAAAGACCACCTTCTGTGATCAGAGAATGTGATTGCTTCTTTGATATGCGGTTGGGGTGCCGCTCTGGCTTCGTCTTCTCCCTGCCATGAGCAATTGCTCTTTCTGCCTGCTGGGTAGACCCCAAAAAGGTGTTATCTTTAATTCACACCTTTGATGACTTCAGAGAAAATTGTCACGGACCTCTTTAATTGCTTCCTTCCAGCCATTGATTTCTTAGGCCAGCTGCGCCCAATGGCCTGGTATCTAAAGATAGCCATAGATATAAATATGCCTATATAATACATATTGCGGTAGATATACTGATAGCTAGACACAGAGAGATGGGTATGTCTACCTGTGACATACCCCTCCGATCCTTGGATGGTCGGTGACGCTAACTATCTTCAGGGAACAGACCGTGAAGCACCCAGCAAGGGTTAATAGATATCAGAATAGGAGAACGAGAACACACTTATTCAAGGTAACAGAATCTTCTCACCTGTAGAGATGATCAGCCTTCTACCAAGAGTGACACTCAGAGCAGGGTTGTCAGGAATAGCCGAGTCAGTACACAAAGCGGGATAGTCAGGAATAGCCGATTCAGTATACACAGAGAGGGTTCGTAATCACTAGACAAGGTCATACACAGAGCGGGTTCTTTAAAGTAGCCAGAGTCATACACATGAATAGAAAATCGCAGCAAGCACTGAGGGAATTAGAACCACATCAGGGCAATGAGTCTCAGCAGACTGACTTTAAACCTGGTGGCTAGGCATCATCATGCCGCACCCCACCTCTTGGCCACCCACGTGACCGCCGTGAGCATGCATATCACTCTGCGCCCGGCCAATGAGCAGTGAAGACAGCACCGCCAGGCGCCAGGTCGGATCCCCAACGCTGGACTGACATTCAAGTGATTGGACTTTGTAGTCTTCTTCAGAGACTGGCTAAGCTGCATTACCATGAATGACCAGCAAGGAGAACCCTCTGCCTGTCAAATACTGCATACAGTAATATGCACAGTAAGGACATACTGTGTGTGTTAAGGTTTGTATAGATGTGTGTACCGGTAATATGTGTAGATGTGCGTGTGTTATGATAGAGTAAACCGTTACTATAAAGCATTTTTACATAAAACCACTCATTCCTGCCAGTGGTTTAATGCAAAACCTCTTGAAAATGGAGTTGTTAGAAGGTTCAATTAGCTCACCAGAGATGATGTGCATTGTGAAGAGCCGAAACCTACTTAGGACATATGTTTGAGATGCCTGGAGTTCGCAGGTGACATCAGATTTAGTGAGCACGCACTCGCTCTTGATTCTCTGCAGGGTTGGATAGTATTAGTGGAACTTCTGGCCAATGAAAACATAAAGACTGAGGCTTCCGTGGAGCACGGGTAATCCTGAAGAAACATGTAGAAGATGATAAAATGCTCACAGGCCATGTCTAGTTTACACTTGTTTTATCTTACATCCGTTCTTTTCAGTAATAACAAAACCTGATAAACCTGTTCCTCCGAAATATTAAATATTAAAACTTTCACAGAAATTATAAATATTCCCCATTCTTCCAATTCGGATCACAGAGTAAGTTCTCCTTCTACGGTATCCAATATATGAAATGGTTTTAAGAGACTTCACTTCAAATTCTTCACGTATCATATTGTTTAAAATAGATTGGAATGTCTGGTTTATGTTGTGTTACTTAACAAATAAATCTCTTTCTAATGTCGGGAGAAGATTATTTCAAGCTGACGTAATGTGGCACAGACAGGTCTTCCAAAATACAATCCTATACGTTCAAAAATGTTAAATGAATGAGACCGGTAAACACAACTTAGTTTCTAGATACAATTGAATTATGAAGAAAATAAAAGCAAATGTGGAGCAAAATTCTAATGTTTCAGAAAGGCAGGGGCGGCTGCTTCCACTCCGGGACGTTTTCAGAATCTTGCCGGAGATTTACAATTCTTTTATTTTATATTCTGAAATGACTTCTAATGTATTTATAATGGTGTGTGTGTTTTTATATTCGACCACACATATAGACCTATAGACAAAAGTATTGGGATGCAACACTTGCAGGTCTATTCAAAGAAAGGTGAAACTCAGGAGAATGACTGGAGAAGTGAAAATTTTAGGTGAAAATAATCAAACCAGAAAAATCCTCCCATTTATCTCACTTTCCAAATCGGCTTTATTGACCTAGAATCTTCACTTCTCCAAAGGTTCTCCAGAGATTCACCGTTCTCTGAATACCCTGTGTATTATTGTATTCACATTTCAATCATACCCATTGACACCCACAGGTGTATACAATCATTCCCCTAGCCGTGCATTCTGCATTTACACGCATTTGTGAAAAACATGGGTCTTTCTGAAGATCTCCTTTTCTATTCCAGTGTGACTGAGCCCCAGTGCACATCGCAAGGTCCATAAAGACATGGCTGGATGAGTTTGGTGTGGAAGAACTTGACTGGCCGCACAGAACCCTGACCTCAACCCCATCGAACCACTGTTAATTTTGTCGACTAATCATTTTTGTCAAAGAATTAGTCAAATAAAAATTTCTGTGATTAGAACTAGACTAAAGGGGTTATTTGAGAGCTAAACCGGCCCCGAAATGGCACCGAACGATGAATTTCTCCATACGGTGCAATTTCGGGGCCATTCGGCTATTCAAAACCTGGCAATTTGCCAAATATTGACAAAATGCCAGCGAAATACGGGTGATCTTCGGCAGCAGTGAAATCCCCCATAGAGAAGCAATCGTTAATCTATTCACGAAACACCGAACAGCAGAGAAATGTCAGTGAAATGCCCTGCTGTTCGGTGGTTTCGTCGGGTTTAATCCGGTGAATCCCATAGGTTTCAATGTTAAAAATATTCCCGTTTTAATTAAATATCTAATAAACCGTTTATTCTTTTAATTTGAAGCACGAAAGCTCTTTTTTTTTTTTTCCGTCATTTGTTTGGGATTTTTTCGGCAAATTGTTTTTGGTTTTTTTAATAGCTTTTTTCCCCCCTGTCCATTCCCCCCTGTCCACAGGCCATTTTATTATTATACATAGGATCTTACAGTTGTGTTCAAAATTATTCAACCCCCACTGAAATTGAGTGTTTTGGCCAGTTTGACATTGATTTTGATCATTCAGTCATCTTGCTTACAATTAAATCAAAGAGGCACGTGTAGGTCAGACAAATATAACATAACATTTATAATGAAATAACCACAAATGTCTTTTCTGTGCTCACATCATTATCAGTTTTATTCAACCCCCAAGTGACATTCAATCTTAGTACTTAGTACAACATCCTTTTACAGTTATAACAGCTTTTAAACGTGAAGCATAGCTTGACACAAGTGTCTTGCAGCGATCTACGGGTATCTTCGCCCATTCGTCATGGGCAAAAGCCTCCAGGTCAGTCACATTCTTAGGCTTGCGCACTGCAACTGCTTTCTTTAAGTCCCACCAGAGGTTCTCAATCAGATTTAAGTCAGGTGACTGCGATGGCCACTCCAAAATGTTCCAGCCTTTAATCTGCAACATGCTCTAGTGGACTTGGAGGTATGCTTGGGATCATTGTCCTGTTGAAAGGTCCAACGTCTCCCAAGCCTCAGGTTTGTGACGGACTGCATCACATTGTCATCCAATATCTCCTGGTACTGAAGAGAATTCATGGTACCTTGCACACGCTGAAGCTTCCCTGTACCTGCAGAAGCAAAACAGCCTCAAAGCATGATTGACCCCCCGCCATGCTTCACAGTAGGCAAGGTGTTCTTTTCTTCATAGGCCTTGTTCTTCCTCCTCCAAACATAGCGTTGATCCATGGACCCAAACAGTTCTAATTTTGTTTCATCAGTCCACAGAACACTATCCCAAAACTTCTGTGGTTTGTCCACATGACTTTTGGCATACTGCAGTCGACTCTTCTTATTCTTTGGAGACAGCAAGGGGGTGCGCCTGGGAGTTCTGGCATGGAGGCCTTCATTACGCAGTGTGCGCCGTATTGTCTGAGCTGAAACTTCAGTACCCACATCTGACAAATCTTTTCTCAGTTCCTCAGCAGTCACACGGGGACTTTTCTCCACTCTACGCTTCAGGTAGCGCACAGCAGTCAAAGTCAGCATCTTCTTTCTGCCACGACCAGGTAGCGTTTCAACAGTGCCCTTTGCCTTGAATTTGCGAATGATGCTTCCTATGGTCTCTCTTGGTATGTTTAACATCTTTGCAATCTTCTTATAGCCATTGCCCTTCCTGTGAAGAGTAATCACCTCTTCTCTTGTCTTCTTGGACCATTCTCTTGACTTCACCATGTTTGTAACCACACCAGTAAATGTCTAGAAGGAGCTGAGTATCACAGTCATTTTAAAGCTGCCTAATTGGTGCTTATTATGCTTTATTGCTGCTCCGTGACATCCACAGGTGTTTTCAATACCTGATTGAAAACACTTGAATGAACCTCTGTTCTTCAGAGTGGTAGTCTTTAAGGGGTTGAATAATTGTGTCAATGAAGAATTCACAAAAGAAACATTTACTACTGTATTACAAAACCAATTGATGTCATTTTAGTTGCATATGGTTCTTTAAAAAGTCCTTGTAGGATTTCATTCTGAATACAATTACAAATGTACACTAAATTCCCTAAAACCCTTTACAGCATTGGGGGTTGAATAATTTTGAACACAACTGTATATGTTAATTCCAGACATTTTCATCCAGTAGTTTTTTCGCAAACAACGTTTCAAATTTTGAAAGTTTCAGTAGTTCTGTTTTGTCCTTTTTTTTTACCCCATTCGTTGATTTTCCGGCTTTTTCCGACGGCTAGTCAGCGCTGTGATCGGTGGATTGTCGGCTTTTTTCTGACGCATTCGGCGGGTTATCGGATGCTTGCCGGGAGGTTCCCGGGGGCTAATGTATCTGATCTGAAAATTTCGGCGGTTTGTGGTGTTTTTTTTTTTGGCAGATTTTCCCTGTACTTCGGGGACTCTGCGGTGAATGTTGAATTCAACGCAGGGTCAGGGAATTTGATTCCCCAAAGTGCACGGAACGTACAAGCACCAAAATGCCGGTGCTCTTTGAATAACCCTGTAAGACTAAATAAAAGCAGAGTTATGACGACTAAAACTATGACAAATATCTGTTGACATTTCAGTCCACTAATAAACACAAGACTAAAATATTAGGGAGGGACTATTTGGCCAGCGAGCCAATCAGAAGCAATCTCAAGAAAGAATGAATTTTCTGTATTCAGATAAGATGTTACTCCAGGAGAATCTAATGAGTTTGGAAATTCTAGAGAAATACTTAAATAATGCGTAATCCACTTTACACACATTAAATTTTGACTATCAGGGTTATTCAAAGAGAATCGAAAAGTCACCGCACGTTCGGTGACTTTTCGTTTTCTTCAATTTGGTGCGATTTGGCGATTCCCATTTCGGCGACCCTGCGGTGTATTCAGCAAGCACCACAGGGCCGCCGAAATGCAGGGAAAAGTTGCCCGCAAACCTGCCGAACACTCACTGCAAAACCCAGGCGAATGCCCACCGAAACCCACAAAAACATCTGGATTAACCCACCGAAGACGCCGAAGAAACCCGAGCAGCCGCCGATCACAGCGCAGAGCAGCCGCCAGAAAAACCCGACACCGCAGACGAATAGAGTGAAGAAAAAAAAAACAGTATGCTTGAATGTTTGAAAAGTGAAACGCTGTTTGCAAAGAAACCACAGAACGAAAATGTCCGAAATTTACATATAAGGTCCAAGGAATGATAATAAAAAGGGCTGTTACAGAAAAAAGAAAAAGGCGATTTAAAAAAAAAATCGGACATTTTTTTTTGCAAAAAAATCCCAAAAAATGCTTAAAAGATCTATAAATAGACTTTTTACTGCAGAATATTATAATAAACGGTTTATTAGATATTGGATTAAAAAGGGAATATTTTTAACATTGAAGCCTCTGGGATTTATCTGAATAAACCTGTCGAATGAAGCAACCAAATGGCAGGGCATTTCGGCAACTTTTCACTGCTGGTTTTTGTTCTCTGAATAGGCGAACCTATGGGGATTTCACTGCCCTCGAACAGGCACCGAACAGGCACCGTATGTGCAGGCAATTCGCCAACATTTGGCGAACTGCATGCTCTCTGAATAGCCAAATGGCGGAATTTCAGCGTTCGATTACCTTTCGCCAGCAATTCGGATCTCTTTGATTAACCCTGTAAATCTACTCTAGGATTAGTCGACTAAAACAATTCAGACGACTAAACTACGACTCAATGTAAACCGCATTTTAGTCAGAAGAGTATGACTAAAACTAAATTAAAATTTGCTGAAAAAATTATTATTGCATCGAACACCTTTTGGGATGAAATGTAACAGGGATTGCTAGCCAGGCCTTCTCATCCAACATCAATGTCTGATCTCACAAATACTCCACTGGATGAATGGGCAAAAATTCCCACAGATACACCCCAAAATCCTGAGGAAAGCCTTCTCAGAAGTGTTTTTGTATTTGTATTTCAAATGCTGTGTCATAAAAGTCCCAGTTGGTGTAATGGTCAGGTGTCCCAATACTTGTCTATATAGTATACTTACTCACTGGCCACTTTATTAGGTACACCTTGCTAGTACAAGTTTGGAACCCCTTTTGCCTTAAGAACTGCCCTAAGTTTTGTGGCATGGATTCAATTCAAGGTGTTAGAAAACATTACTCTGAGATTTTGGTCCATATTGACATGATAGCATCACGCAGTTGCTACATAATTGTCGGCTGCACATCCATTATGTGAATCTCTCGCTCTACCACGTCCCAAAAGGTGCTTGGATTGAGATCTGGTGACTGTGGAGGCTATTGGAAAACTCATTGAACTCATTGTCATGTTCAAAAACCCAGTTTGCCATGATTTGAGCTTTGTGAAATGGTGGATTATCCTGCTGGAAGTAGCCATCAAAAGATGGGTACATTGTGGTTTTAAAGGGATGGACATGGTCAGCAACAATACTCGGGCAGGCCATGGCGTTCAAACGATGCTCAGTTGGTACTAAGCGGCCCAAAGTGCGCCAGGAAAATATCCTCACACCATTACACCACCACCACCAGCCTGAACCATTGATACAAGGTAGGATGGATCTATGCTTTCATGTTGTTTACGCCCAATTCTGACCCTGCCAATCTGGTGGTCGCAGCTGAAATCGAGACTCATCAGACCAGAAATTATTTTTCCAATCTTCTATTGTCCAGTTTTGGTGAGCCTGTGCAAATTGTAGCCTCAGTTTCCTGCTCTTAGCTGACAGGAGTGGCGGTGTGGTCTGCTGCTGCTGTAGCCCATCTGTATCAAGGTTGGACGTGTTGTGTGTTCAGAGATCTTATTCTGCATACCTTGGTTGTAACGAGTGGTTATTTGAGTTACTGTTACCTTTCTATCATCTTGAACCAGTCTGCTCATTCTTCTCTGACCTCTGACATCAGCAAGGCATTTTCATCCACACAGCTGCCACTCACTGGATATTGCCTCTTTTTCGGACCATTCTCTGTAAACCCTAGAGATGGTTGTGCGTGAAAATCCCACTAGATCAGCAGTTTTTGAAATACTTAGACCAGCTCGACTGGCACCAACAACCATGTCATGTTCAAAGTCACTCAAATCCCCTTTCTTCCCCATTCTGATGCTCGATTTGAACTTCAGCAAATTGTCTTCACCGCGTCTAGATGCCTAAATGCATTGAGCTACTGCCACGTGATTGGCTGATTAGCAATTTGTGTTAACAAGCGACTGAACAGCTGTACCTAATAAAGTGTCCGGAGAGTGTACGTACTTATGGCGTATGTCTTTTTGTGAGTGTATATACGGTATATATATGTGCAATAGAATGTAAATGTTATACACATTTACCCCCTTTACTACAATGATCAAGTATAAATGATATTGAAGAGCTCTTGCAAATTGAGTAAACTCGATCTAGCCTTTTACTTGAACAATGCAAATTGTTTTTATTTATTTATTGCAAACCTAATTTGTTTGCAGAAGGGCTCCAGAACATCCCCCCTAAACGATTCAACACTTCAAACATGACAGCTGATGTGATGAATTAGTCTGAAAAGCTTTCGATTCTGTTTTTCCTTCAAGGGAACACGGAGCTCAAGTTTTAATGTGAATGTGGTAAAACTTTTTAGCCAGCAGAGGGAGCCCTCTGACTGTCAAATAGAGTTTATCAACAGTGAACATAGACAATAATGCCATTTCTGTACATTTTTACTGTGGGATTAACCCCTTCGCTGCAGAGCCATTTCACGTCTGTGTGCTGAGCTCATTTTTACCGCTTTTGCTCATCATGTTTAAACGTGATTTGAAGTCACACTTATTATATGAATTAGATATCGTTCTTTACGGCAGACTCGGCAGATTCCTAATAAATCATTATTATATGTATACGTCATGTCCTGCCTGTATTTTATACCAAAAAATGCAATAAAATTTGAATTTTTAATCTTCTACAGCGTGTAAAGTTTTTTTTCACATTTTATCACACGAGCGTTTGCGGTTATATTTTCTATGGGGTGCGCGTGTTAAAAAAATTAGAAATGAGGACTAGTTACATTTTTTGGGGGGGATTACGTGATTTTTAGCAAACGCACCCCATAGAAAAAAAATCATTAGTGCAGCATCATTGTTCACATTATAATTGAAATGTAAACAATATTGCTGCATTAATAAAAACCAGACACAAAAAAACAACACGTTTTTTTTTATTTTTTTATTATTTATTTGTTTTTTTTCTTTACTTTAAACATGGTCATGTTTGGAATCATTCAAAAGGCCATGCGATGACGTCATTAACGTCGAGAGGGGTATAAATTCGGCGTCTGACTTCCAGGAAGTCAGAACGCTGCGGGACCCCGGAGAAAGAGGTAAGAGAAAGAGGTAAGTATCTCTCCGAGGGCTCCTGCAAGCGGAGGACGTGTGGGGAACGTCCCCCGCATAGAGCGGGAGTCAATGAGGACGTTCCCCACACGTCCTCTGCAGGGAAAAGTTTAATGGAATGTAGTTTTCTGTAAACCACTGGGTCCTGTCATAAGGTATTTTGAAAACCACTTGGTTGTGAAGGGGCTCAATTCATCCTCATGAAATATTGTTCCTTAATTAGAGTTTGATATAAAATGATAAATGTTGTGTGGATTTCTTTCAGGGTGTTTTGTAAAACGTACATTTTATGTGTTATTATCTGTTCCCATAGACGCAGAATATAGTGGATAAGGTGGAATCCCAGGCTGATCTTCCAGTAGGCTATTTCATTGTTTGTGTACGCCTTCCCTGTAGAAATGAATACATTCCCAGGTGGCTCTCTAGCCGTCGCGGAGACACATTGAATTGTCAATTGTTAGGCTAGGGTCAGACTAACGCATTTTTCGCGTTGTCCGTGAAAAAGTGCGTTCGAACGAATGGACGTATTTTTTCACGGAATACGCGATAGCGGTCATACGATGCGCATTTTCGTCCGTGATTTGGTACGGATCATCAATAAAACCCTTTTTGCGTCTGGACGTGATGTTGGCTGGACATTAGCAGAGTCTGACCTCTCCTAATCACGCACACACGCCGCTATGCGGACGCAGCGCACTCTGTACGTCAGTACTAGCGGTTTGACGTTCTCGATAAAATGCGTTCGTTTGCCACTTGCGTGCGGCCGTTCTTCGTATGCTGCCCGGCATTGGACGTCATTTGCTGCTAGCACGGCCGTGATTAAGTGCGGCTAAACGCACGTTAATACTGCGCTCGTCTGACCCTAGCCTTAACCTTTTCACTGCTGAGGACATGTGGAGAACATCCTCATTGACTCCTAAGGAAAGATAGGGGTGGAGATAGGGGTTCCTTTGAACCCCAGTATCTCCTTTTTGTTTCAGCTAGCAGGGTCATGTTTGGTATCATTAGAAAGGCCAGAGCATGGCCTTTCCAATGATACCAAACATGATCATGTTTAAAGTAAAGAGAAAAAATAATAACAATAATAATAAAAAAAAGAAAAATTAGTTTTTTTAAGAAACGGCTCAGCAGTGAAGGGGTTAATCTGCTGTGCTTGCAGATTTCACATCTGTTTTTAATCAATGCTCAGATTAGTCACATTTTATGCAATGAGTCACATTTATGCAATGCTGGGCAGCCAAGTAACTAAACGCAGTCTAATCTCTCTATAGTGCCCGCATTTTCTACAGTGAGTTACAATAAGAAGCTCTGAGGTGAAACCAGGGACGGCCCAAGTCACTGTGCTGCCTGGAGCGATGGATGAGTTGCTGCCCCCCAAAAAAAACATGATATGTATGAGCGTATCATAGAGCACCACAGCAATAAAACTCACAGTAATATGCGGTGTGTATCAATGTATCACCCCTTATAAAGCTGCAAAAGGCACACCCGGGGCTACAAAGTGCGATCTTCTTATGCCCCCCTCCTGGGGCAAATTATTTTATTTCATGGGGATAAATAGGGGAAGCACTTTTTAGGGGGTAGATAAGGAGGGGCACTTTATTTGTGGGGTAGATAAGGGGGCACTTTATTTGGGGGGGTAGATCAGGGGTGCACTTTATTTTGGGGTAGATAAGGGGGCACTTTATTGGGGGTAGATAAGGGGGTGCACTTAATTTGGGGGTAGATAAGGGGGAGCACTTTATTCAGGGGGCAGCTGAACGTAGGAGTCACCTGACTGGAGAAGTGACCCCTGGTCAGCGCTACCACCATCTTCGCCCGTCTTCTTCCAGCGGGCCTACGTCATGCCTGGGGATACCACCGCCGGTGTTCTTCTGGCTTGAGGGAACCGCTCATATCAGGCGGCTGGTGCAATTCCGGGAAGTCGCTCGATATGAGCGGTTCCCTCATGTGCCTGCCAGAACACCGGCCGGCGTGTCCTATGACATAATCAGAGGGGGTTGGCCCTCCGGCTGACCCCCGCTGATTATGACAAAGGGCGCGCCACGTGACTTTTGCCTCCAGACATCACGCGGCGCACCTGTGACACAATCACCGGGTGCAAACCGGAAGGCCGGCCCCCTCTGATTACGAGATTGGGCCGCCGGACGGCTGCATATTTGGAGTCCCCGCCGGGCCATGGCTGCAGCCTTGCCTGGCGGGTACAAGTGAGGCCCGTGTCGAGCGACCAACCGGCCTGGAAAACCCGATGGCCAGTTGTCATCAAAAATTTGCCGCTTAAGAAATCTGCCGCCTGGAGCCGTTGCTCCTACCGGCTCCATGGTCGGGCCGGGCCTGGGTGAAATGATAGAAATAGCAAACACATTACACAATGTGAAATGACAAGAATAAGAGGCGGCCTGGGCTCTGTACACTTTGTGTAGATTAACTACAGCCTGTATTAAACAGTCTGACGAGTTAACATCGCCAACACCAGTAACATTACATATAATGCTTTAAGTCGCCTACTGATGACCGGGTCGGACTACGGGAGACAATAAACACACAAAAATACGCAAACACATAACTGTGGAATAATATATATATTTATTATATATAGGCCACAGCTAAAAACTCCACACTAAAACCCCACCATAATAACATAACAATTCTCATAACAAATTAAAACAATAATCCAGTGCTGAAAGAGGACTCCCCACACACCTCCAAACCAACCAACCACCAAAAATCTACCCAACTCCCAACCATCTGACAAAGTAGTCCTAACTAAAAAGGAACCCCTAGCCAGCACTGCCGACAAGCCCCCGCCGTCACAAAGGAGCCCAACAAACAAAAAACTGTTCTAACGAAAAAACCAACCCACCTAAGAGTAAAATAAAAAAGGGAGAGAGGGTGGGGATTATCACCGCTCTACCTCAGGAGAAAAAAGGCAGGCAGAGCCTCTCCTCACGCACCTTAAGTACCCTCCTGTCGACTCCTCCCACACTGCTCCCGCTCAATCTCCTCACGCGCTGCAAACCCTTCTAGAAAAATCCTCCCTGCGTCCTGGCATCAGAGGCAATTTAAGGGCCCTACGCCTTAGGTGCTTCAGGCCTCATTAAGTCGCCTACTGATGACCGGGTCGGACTACGGGAGACCATAAACACACAAAAATACGCAAACACATAACTGTGGAATAATATATATATTTATTATATATAGGCCACAGCTAAAAACTCCACACTAAAACCCCACCATAATAACATAACAATTCTCATAACAAATTAATAACCTTCCACACGCCTGGAAGCGCTCACACCAGCCTCATTACCAACTGCGTCACCACCAGCCAACATCCGTTGGACCAACCGACCACGACCTCTCACAGCCTCCAATCTCCATCTCTCGGCCGCCGATACACTGGATTCGCCTCCCGGATTAAACCGCACTGGAGCCTCGAAATCCTGGCAGGCCGAGAACCCCCATCCGCCGCCAACACCTCCGACAGGCTTCTTCTGGCCCACTCCACACCACGGAGCCGAGCCGCCTCCTGCACTTCCTCCAAGAACGACTCCAGCTCCCCACCTTCCGCCATTTCCAAAACAATACATTAAGGCAAAAACCGAAAAAAACACCGCTTCTCTGACGCAGCACAGATTATCACCGCTCTACCTCAGGAGAAAAAATTCGGGAAGAGCCTCTCCTCACGTGCCTTAAGTACCCTCCTGTCGACTCCTCCCACACTGCTCCCGCTCAATCTCCTCACGCGCTGCAAAACCTTCTAGAAAAATCCTCCCTGCGTCCTGGCATCAGAGGCAACTTAAGGGCCCTACGCCTTCGGTGCTTCAGGCCTCATATAAATAGGTTTTCTACCAATAATGGAAATCTTTAAAAAAAATAAAATTGCGAGGTACCTTAATGCCTGTAACAAAAAGGGTTGTTTGAATATACCTTAGTATACATCTAATTCTTTTATTGGTCATAGTAGTCTCTGGGTTGCGGTAATATATACAGTATCTCACAGAAGTGAGTAAACCCCTCACATTTTTGTAAATATTTTATTATATCTTTTCATGTGACAGCACTGAAGAAATGCCACTTTGCTCCAATGTAAAGTAGTGAGTGTACAGCTTGTATAACAGTGTAAATTTAATAACGCTACACACAGCCATTAATGTCTAAACCGCTGGCAACAAAAGGGACTACACCCCTAAGTTAAAATGCCCAAATTGGGTCCATAGTGTTAATATTTTGTGTGGCCACCATTATTTTCCAGCACTGCCTTAACCCTCTTGGACATGGAGTTCACTAGAGCTTCACAGGTTGCCACTGGAGTCCTCTTCCACTCCTCCATGATGACATCACTGAGCTGGTGGATGTTAGAGACCATGTGCTCCTCCACCTTCCGTTTGAGGATGCCGCACAGGTACTCAGTGTTACTGTAATTTCCATACACAGATAGTATGCTACATACAGATATTATATTTATTTATTTACAAATTCTGTAAAAGATAGAGAAATAAAAAAAAGCAAATGTAAGGCTGGGGGACAGACGAGTGGAAGGAACGTCTATGAGCGTGGACGTTCCTTCCACTCGACGCCCGTCTGGCCACCTCGCTGAGCGCAGTTAGTGCACTCAGCACTGCAAGGCTCGATCCTCCTATGGAAGATCGCACTTTGCAGCCCAGTCAAAGTCCGTCCTAGCACTTTGATGGGGAGGCCGGCTGCACGGCGCTGCGACGGACGCCGTAAGGCACGTCATTATGGGCGTACATAGTGTGCTCGTCTGACACCGGCCTAAACTTTTATCTCAGAAATGGAGTAGAGAGAGAAAGAACCTTGCTGCCGAAGGAGCTTACAATCTAAAATCAGACTCTCGCCCGCCCCCCACATGTTGATGCCTAAAATTCCCGTAGTTCTCACAGTGCAATAGATGCTCTGGGAACCATGTGAATTTTCGATGTTCAGAAACATCTGGGGGGGTGG
This sequence comes from Leptobrachium leishanense, assembly GCA_009667805.1. Lineage (NCBI taxonomy): Eukaryota > Metazoa > Chordata > Amphibia > Anura > Megophryidae > Leptobrachium > Leptobrachium leishanense. The sequence continues at coordinate 5,502,905 of CM019063.1, read as the reverse complement.
GCAGAGTCTCCATCCCTGATCTAATCGGTTAAAAATTTCCAGCATTCTGTGATAATACTTTTTATAAGAGAGAGCGCTTGGTGGTGAGATTGTTGAACAATATAATTAACAGAGAAGTACAGTTTTCTAACAGTTATTAATAGCCTTCTGTATCTGTTGTGTAAGTCCTCATGCATTACACCACATCTACATTGGAAGCAGGAAGGAGTATGAATTTAGTACGAAAGTAACGCAAAACATGTGTATACTGATACATTCTCACTGTCTTTGTCGAGTCATTCTGTTTCACGGAAATATTACAACACACATGGACAAACCCCACCACTTGACGGGTTTCAACTCTTATCTTCCCGGCCCAGAACCGGACCAGGATCTATCACCTTCACTTCTCTGCACACAATCTACAAAACGTGTGTTACTAAGCGATAACGCGGACAATAGAATAACTCCAACTGGTTTTGTCTCTCCAAATTGCTCATATAAGTGTATTAAATATTAATTTTTCCCTTAAAAGCTGAATTATATACCCGTTGATCAGCCAAAACATTAAAACCAAAGTCACTCAGATCTTCTCGCCCATTTTCCTGTTTCCAACACATGAAATTCAAGAACTGACTGTTCACTTGTTGTTTCTAATATTTATTTATTTATTTTATTTATTTATAAAGGATTTTACCAGGAAGGATACATTGAGATTTCTCTCGTTTTCAAGTATGTCCTGGGTTCAAGAAGAATATATCCCACCTCGTGACACTATATCCCACCCCTCGACAGAAGAATTGTGACCCTTTATTCAATGTTATTCACTTCACATGTCGGTAGTTTTAATGTTGTGGCTGATCAGTGTAGGCTCCACAAGTAGCACAAAAGGAACCTTCTCCTTATATATTTTCTTAGTTATTTTGCATCTTAAAACATTACGTTATGACCATCATAGTATGAATTTCTTAAGTATGTTGACATTTTAAGGCTGGAGCCACCTCATTGTGTGCGTGTTTGGGCGCATAGCTCTGCAACGAGCGAGCCACCTATGGAGGGTCCCGCTTTGTAGACCCGTCTGATGTCCGTCGTAGCACTTAGACTGGTAAGTAAAATCTACACCTGTTATAACGTGCGTTAAGAGTACACACGTGTGGTCCTCCAAACCGATACATCGAAACACTACGATGGATGCTGGGGGGGTCACAACAGACACACTTAGTGCATCCGTGTGGCGCCCGCTTAATGTTTATATGATATCCACTGGTTCTCCTCAAATTACTTACCAATCTATTGTTTGCATTATTTTCACTGTGCAAAGACGTTTATTACACAGGGTTCTGTTTATCACTGAATACACAAAATAGCATTATTCAGCGATGGCCATTTATTTAAATGATCTAATCTAGAGGTAACTGCTGCATTTTAGTCAATTGGGAAAGTTTATGTTTTCAGACGCGGTTGCAGATCAGACAAATGCCCTTAGGAAATGACAGTTTACTCTTAGAATAATGTTCTTACAATAGCTCTGATTTTATAAGAATTGCTTTAAATGGATATTTCTCAAAATTTCATTGTCTGTGTGCATCTGTCAGTGTCTTTGCCAATGCCTCTGTGTGTGTGTCAGTGTAATGGTCATTGTCTGTGTGTGTCTGTCATTGTCTTTGCCAATGGCTCTGTGTGTGTGTCAGTGTAATGGTCATTGTCTGTGTGCGTCTGTCATTGTCTTTCCAATGTCTGTGAGTGTTAGTGTAATGGTCATTGTCTGTGTTAAAAAATAACTATAAACAAACAAAATCAGTTTTCCTATTTATAATTACCATAATTGGAATTCCAATAAACATTGGCAAGATCCTTCCCAAATATGAAAATATAAAAAAAATACGCGCGCTGAGGCTAGTGGAGACAGTAAAATCAACAAAATCAACTACACACAATGTATAGCTTCATCATGTCTGAATATCCTATGTTAGACAGACCAATGTATTAGATTTCAAATGTCCAATAGAAGCGTTTGTCATAGACATGTTTAATTTCTGCCCTAAACAGGAATGTGATATAACAGCCAATCAGTATACAAATATATTACAACATCAAAGTTGACCAATCCCACAAGCACTTATAGCAAAAATATGTTTTTTTCTGGCTTATAACTTTCACGCACTTTGTTTCTATTTCTGTCCTTGTAACATAACAAAGGATCCTCACTTTACCAGGATATGGTCTGGATTCAAATCAACATTCCTAAACCTAGGAGCACGTGCCGTGAAACGGAGAGGGAAAAGGAGGGGGGAAATCACAGCCTGTCTGCATAAGAGCAGGCTTTTCAAAATCATAGTTGAATTACAGGATATTTATATTCATACAGGAAATTAAAAATATCAATTCTTTCAGTCTGTGTTCATCTGTCATTGTTTTTGTCAGTGTCTCTGTGTGTGTCAGTGTAATGGTCATTGTCTGTGTGCGTCTGTCATTGTCTTTCCAATGTCTGTGTGTGTCAGTGAAATGCCTTGATTTTTGGCGATTCAGTTCGGCAGGTTTAAGGCTAGGGCAGACGAGCGCACGTGCACTTTGCGTCCGTGCAATATGGACGTACTTTCTGACTGATGACAAGGTAGTGGCCACACAGTCCGTTTTTATGACTGACGTTATTTTTGACTGAAGTAGATGGGAAATGAAAAAACATTTTGTCCGTCAAAAATGCTGGACGTATAAATGCAGTCTGTCTGACTACGTTCCATCACTCACACACAAAGCTATGCAGACGTTGCAGATGTGGCACACTCCACACGTCCGTTCTAGCAGTATTATGTTCTTGCCTAACCTGCGTCCGTTTGCCATGTTCGTCATGCCTCCGCACTTCTGTGCGGACGTACTTCATGTGTGGGGCTCCATTGGTCAGAATGCTATGCTGCCACAGACGTACAAATGTGCGGCAACACGGACGTGATAACTGAGCTCGTCTGACCCCAGCCTAAGTTGACAAATCCCATAGGGTTCAATGATAAAAAAATATTATCGTTATTATTTGTTTTTATTCAACTGTTTACTTTTTTCATTTTCAGGAAAAAGCCTTTTTATTCTTGGAATTTTTTGTATCTTTTTGGATTTTTTGGGTGAAGTTTTTGATTCCTAAATTTTTTTTAAAGGCGTTTTATTTTATTTGGTAACCAACTGTTTTATTATTTTGTTTTATTATTTTTTATAGGACTTTTTTTATTGTTTTCACACATTTACATGCATTTTTATGGTTTTAAACACCTTTCAAAGAATAGCAGAGTTCCGTTTTTTATTTTCTGCATTTGGTGGTCTGTTCAGAAGTCTTTGGTGGCTCCACATTCAGCGCACTTCGGGGATCCTGCGGCGAATAGTGATTTCACCGCAGGGTCAGAGAGCTGGAATTGCTGAAGTGTGCCGGACGAGAAAGCACTGAAATTTCACAGAAATTTCTGTGCTTTCTGAATAACCCCTTATGTGTCTCTGTCTTCTCTGTCTCGTATCTCTCTGTCTCTGTGTATCTCTCTCTGTGTAGCTGTAATAAACCAAGTGACGGCCAGACTTTCCATGAAAAGCCTTAATTGGCAGATTTCAAGATTTCGAGAAAGGCTACATGTAATGGCCAAAACATTGCATGTTCTCCAATAACGGCTTTTCATGGAGTGCCTGGTCAACATTAAAGATTTTTGATGCTTGCCGGGAGTTGGCTGTTTTAGTATTTTTTATTTTCTTGGTATATTCCAGGATTTGTTGCATTGTTTTTGCTATTTTGTCACTGTCTCTCCCATTCTATGTCAGTTTCTCTCATTCTGTGTCAGTCTGTCTTTTTTTAAGGGGTTATTCAGAGAGAGTCGATCTGGCCCCGAAATGACACCGAACAGTGAATTTTCCCCGTACGGTGACATTTCGGGGCCATTCGGTTATTCACAAACCAGGCAGTTCACCAAATTTTGGCAAATTGCCTGCACGTACAGTGCCTGTTCGACGGCAGTGAAATCCCCCATAGAGAAGCAATGGTTAATCTATTCAGAGACACCGAACAGCAGTGAAAAGTTGCCGAAGTTCCCTGCTGTTCGGTGGTTTCATTTGGCAGGTTTATTCAGGTGAATCCCATAGGCTTCAATGTTAAAAATATTCCAGAATACTTTTTTATTCTGTAAACGACCGTTTTATAATTTTTTCTAGGACTTTTTTTTTATTATTTTCACACATTTATATGTATTTTTATTGTTTAAAAAATATTCCCGCTTTTATCCAATATCTAATGAACCGTTTATTATTTTAATCTGCAGTAAAAAGTCTCTTTATTCATTCATTTTTTTTAGGATCATTTAGTCATTTTTTGGGATTTTTTTCAGCAACTTTTTTTTCCTGTTTTTTTCTAATAGCGTTTTTTTCGTTTTTCTGTAACAGCCCTTTTTATTATCATTCACAGGATCTTATATGTTTATTCTAAGCATTTTCGTCCAGTAGTTTTTTTGCAAGCAGCGTTACATTTTGGCACTTTCAATCGTATTGTTTTTTTGTTTTTTTTTACCCGTCTGGAGGCTTATCGGCTTTTTTCTGTGGTTGGTCGGCGCTGTGCTCGGCGGCTTGTCGGCTACGTTTGGCAGCTGTCCGGCATGTTTGCGGTGGCTATCGGGTGGGTTGGCGGCGGCTGTCCATCAGGTTGGAGGTGGCAGGCGATGCGTTTTGCGGCAGCGGCCAGCGCGTTGGCAAAGCGTTTGCGGCGGCATTTGGCAGTCGATTCCCTGCACTTTGGGGACCCTGCGGTGAATGGAGGATTCACCGCAGGGTGGGGAAATTTGATTCCCTGAAGTGCGGGGAACGAACGACAGAGCATTGAAATGTCGGCGGCATTTCGGTGCTTTCTGAATAACCCCAGTAGTGTTTGTCTATATGTCATGGCACCATTCCTAAATTACAGATCGTGTTCGCATGATAACTTAAAGCATGTCCTGTCTATATGTCTCGCATTGTACTTTATTGTTTAGTTAAGTCCACTTGTTCTGTGTAAGAAATGCATTTTATTTATTCTGTTTTGCTTTGCATTAATTCTCTGTGAAATATTGAATGTTATTGTTAGTTTTAATTTTTCTTATGGTTAATAAATATTTATATATTGGGTATTGGTGAAGGTGGAATATATTAGGACACTTAGTGAAATGACTGCCTTATTGACCCATAATCACAGTCAGTCAGTTTGTAGCCCTGTGTGCACCGTGGTATCTATGCCATGATACCCCAGAGGGGTATGTAGGGCGGATATTGGGTTTGTCCTCAAAGGAGTTACTCCTTTAACAGGATTATTCAAAGAGCTCCGAATTGCTGGCGAAAGGTAACCAGGCCAGGTTACCTTTCCTGGCCATTCGGCTATTCAGAGAGCTGGCAGTTCGCCAAATGTTGGCAAATTGCCTTCACATACGGTGCCTGTTCGGTGTCTGTTCAAGGACAGTGAAATCCCCATAGAGAAGCAATGGTTAGTCTATTCAGAGAACAAAAACCAGCAGTGAAAGGTTGCCGAAATGCCCTGCCATTCGGTGGTTTAATTCGACAGGTTTAAATATTCAGGAGAATCCCATAGGCTTCAATGTTAAAAATATTCCCGTTTTAATTCAATATCTAATAAACCGTTCATTATAATATTCTGCAGTAAGGAGTCTCTTTATTTCTTAGATTTTGTTTAGGATCTTTTAGGCATTTTTTGGGATTTTTATGCAAACATTTTTTTTAAAATCGTTTTTTCTTTTTTCTGTAACAGCCCATTTTATTATCCTTCATTGGATCTTATATGTAAATTTCAGACATTTTCTTTATGTAGTTTCATTGCAAACAGCGTTTTACTTTTCAAACACTCAAGCGTACTGTTTTTTTTTTCCACTCCATTCATCTGCGGTTTTGGGTTTTTCCGGCGGCTGCCCTGCGCTCTGATCGGCGGCCGCTCGGGTTTCTCCGGCGTATTCAGCGGGGTAAATCCAGATGTTTTTGCGGGTTTCGGTGTGCGTTCACCCTGGTTTTGCAGTGAGTTTTCGGCGAGTTTGCGGTGACTTTTCCCAACATTACGACGGCCCTGTGGTGCTTGCTGAATACACCGCAGGGTCGCCGAAATGGGATCGCCAAATCACAACGAATTGAAGAGAACGAAAAGTCACCAAACGTGCGGTGACTTTTCGATTCTCTTTGAATAACCCTGTATGTGTTTTTTCTACGTTGTTGTGTGATTTTGTTTGTGTACGGTGTATTGTATCTTTGATTTAATAAATGAACCAGAGTGTTCAGATTTTCTGCAATTTCTCAGGTTTCATTTATGTGAAATATTTTTAAAAAGTCTATAAATTTTTGTGATTTTGGGGAAAACAATTACATAAAAAGCCATCGTTCCCTTAGAACGGTGTTGCTCAACTCCGGTCCTCAGGTCCCCCCAACAGGCAAAGATTGCAGATATGTGAAGCACAGCACAGGTGATATGATTTGCTGCTCAGTGATTGCAAGATTCAGTCTGCATTTCCCCAAGGTGATCCTTAAAACCTGGCCTGTTAGGGGGACCTGAGGACCAGGGTTGGTAGCCACTGCCTTAGAAGACCATATCTTTAGTAGGGGAGGTGGAATTTTTTTTGGAGAAAGTCTTTCTACCAGGAAGAATACATTCGAGATTCCTCTCGTTTTCAAGTATGTCCTGGGTGGCGAGTATGTACCGTTAGGTGTCTTGCCCAAGGACACTTACTGGAGAGGTGCGCTCTTGCCGTGATCGACCCTGTGTCTCCACAGGCTTTCTCCACGGTTATAGAGCGGTGATGTTACCTCTACTCCACTCAGCCGGTACTTTGGACAATTGGACAGATATGATTGGGAAGGCGTATGAGATTCTGAAGAATGGGCAACAACATAAGTGTCCTACCCTTCGGTGAGTCCCTGCTCAGGTCTCATACAGTTTTAGCTCGATGGTGCCATTATGACTGAGACTATACCATATGCAAATCACTCTGCTGTCACCCCAAAAGGGCGACCAGAGCTGATATTTCAAGGTAACCACCTCTTATGAGGGGAAACGCAAACCCTGATGATCGTTTCAGCTTTGTCAGGCTTTGTCTAGGTGGGAACATGGTGGTGGAAGACAGGTATGGCAGGGTGGAGTAAGGATGGTACCCTTCCCTCATTTTTAGCCAGGGCCTTGGTCAGTCTCACTCTCAGTCCATCTTTGGTAGGAAGGGAAAAATGATCTTCCTTTATGTGCCGGAAATACTTGCGCCAGCCCTGGTGACTGGAAACGCAGTAGGCCTTCACATTTTTAATAAGAGTCTTTACTCTACTAGGAGTTTAAAGCTGATGCTTGTACATGTAAATAAGTACAATAACAAGTCTACTGGTTAAAATGCACTTCCAGTACTAAAAGTAAAATGTTATCTGAGACATCTTTTAAATGACCTGTAATAAACCCGTTACACTTTTTCCCACTGGTTATTACTCATGGGCAATACGTTTTTATAAAATGGTTTTATTGAAGTTGTAAGCGGTGGGAAATTCCGCGGCAATATCCTGGGATGGCACCATCGCAGGCACTTCACATTCCCTGCTTTTTTATGTACAAGCCACACAGCAATAACACAGCTGCCAATTCTCGTATCCAAGGTATCTGTAGAACAAAACAAAAATAATACGATTTTATATGTGGTTTATGTAACTTTTAAGAGGCCTATCACACATATATTTTCAATAACTACATTGTAATTGTGCTTTTTCAAATTTATTTCACAGAGTATTAAGATTTACCTTGCTGTTTCAATGTGGAATTCACAGCGAGTAGTGAATGAAGGTTCGGTAGGATTTGCTCATTGTCATTATTTCAGTTTGTGTTTGTTAATTACAAACATTTATAAACGCCATCAAGTTCCGTAACAATGTACAATGGGTAGAACATATCAAACCAGATTAACAAACAAGTTAAACACGCTGAGAAAAATGGGGAGAAGAGGACTCTGTTTAAGAGCTTACAATCTAAGCGGAGGGGGTGACACAGAGTTGAGGGTAGTAGCAGAATATGAGAAGTTATGGGGCGCATGGGGGCTGAGTGGGAAGATGTACAGTGGGGGAATCATGAAGTAGCTGATATACTCTAAAGAAATGTGTTTTCAGAGACTTCTTGAAGGACTTGAGAGACAGGGAGAGTCTGATTTTGTGGGGGAGGGAGTTCCATAGAAAGGGGACAGCTCAGGAGAAGTCTTGAAGGCGGGAGTTGGGGGTGCGGGTACGTGGAGCTGATAGCATCAGAGCATTGGCCGAGCGAAGTGGCCAGGATGGGATATACAGTTGTGTTCAAAATTATTCAACTCCCACTGAAATTGAGTGTTTTTGCCAGTTTGACATTGATTTTGATCATTCAGTCATCTTGCTTACAATTAAATCAAAGAGGCACGTGTAGGTCAGAGAAATATAACATAACATTTATAATGAAATAAGCGCAAATGTCTTTTCTGTGCTCACATCATTATCAGTTTTATTCAACCCCCAAGTGACATTCAATCTTAGTACTTAGTACAACATCCTTTTACAGTTATAACAGCTTTTAAACGTGAAGCATAGCTTGACACAAGTGTCTTGCAGCGATCTACGGGTATCTTCGCCCATTCGTCATGGGCAAAAGCCTCCAGTTCAGTCACATTCTTAGGCTTGCGCACTGCAACTGGTTTCTTTAAGTCCCACCAGAGGTTCTCAATCGGATTTAAGTCAGGTGACTGCGATGGCCACTCCAAAATGTTCCAGCCTTTAATCTGCAACCATGCTCTAGTGGACTTGGAGGTATGCTTGGGATCATTGTCCTGTTGAAAGGTCCAACGTCTCCCAAGCCTCAGGTTTGTGACGGACTGCATCACATTGTCATCCAATATCTCCTGGTACTGAAGAGAATTCATGGTACCTTGCACACGCTGAAGCTTCCCTGTACCTGCAGAAGCAAAACAGCCCCAAAGCATGATTGACCCCCCGCCATGCTTCACAGTAGGCAAGGTGTTCTTTTCTTCATAGGCCTTGTTCTTCCTCCTCCAAACATAGCGTTGATCCATGGGCCCAAACAGTTCTAATTTTGTTTCATCAGTCCACAGAACACTATCCCAAAACTTCTGTGGTTTGTCCACATGACTTTTGGCATACTGCAGTCGACTCTTCTTATTCTTTGGAGACAGCAAGGGGGTGTGCCTGGGATTTCTGGCATGGAGGCCTTCATTACGCAGTGTGCGCCGTATAGTCTGAGCTGAAACTTCAGTACCCACATCTGACAAATCTTTTCTCAGTTCCTCAGCAGTCACACGGGGACTTTTCTCCACTCTACGCTTCAGGTAGCGCACAGCAGTCGAAGTCAGCATTAGGCTGCCTAATTGGTGCTTATTATGCTTTATTGCTGCTCCATGACATCCACAGGTGTTTTCAATACCTGATTGAAAACACTTGAATGAACCTCTGTTCTTCAGAGTGGTAGTCTTTAAGGGGTTGAATAATTGTGTCAATGAAGAATTCACAAAAGAAACATTTACTACTGTATTACAAAACCAATTGATGTCATTTTAGTTGCATATGGTTCTTTAAAAAGTCCTTGTAGGATTTCATTCTTAATACAATTACAAATGTACACTAAATTCCCTAAAACCCTTTACAGCATTGGGGGTTGAATAATTTTGAACACAACTGTACCTGTTAATAAGGAAGGAGATGTAGGCATGGGCGCGGTTATGGAGCGCTTTGTATGTGAGCACCAATGTTTTGAATTGAATTTTAAAAAAACATTTTGTTTCATCAGTCCACAGAACACTATCCCAAAACTTCTGTGGTTTGTCCACATGACTTTTGGCATACTGCAGTCGACTCTTCTTATTCTTTGGAGACAGCAAGGGGGTGCGCCTGGGATTTCTGGCATGGAGGCCTTCATTACGCAGTGTGCGCCGTATTGTCTGAGCTGAAACTTCAGTACCCACATCTGACAAATCTTTTCTCAGTTCCTCAGCAGTCACACGGGGACTTTTCTCCACTCTACGCTTCAGGTAGCGCACAGCAGTCGAAGTCAGCATCTTCTTTCTGCCACGACCAGGTAGCGTTTCAACAGTGCCCTTTGCCTTGAATTTGCGAATGATGCTTCCTATGGTCTCTCTTGGTATGTTTAACATCTTTGCAATCTTCTTGTAGCCATTGCCCTTCCTGTGAAGAGTAATCACCTCTTCTCTTGTCTTCCTGGACCATTCTCTTGACTTCACCATGTTTGTAACCACACCAGTAAATGTCTAGAAGGAGCTGAGTATCACAGTCATTTTAAAGCTGCCTAATTGGTTCTTATTATGCTTTATTGCTGCTCCATGACATCCACAGGTGTTTTCAATACCTGATTGAAAACACTTGAATGAACCTCTGTTCTTCAGAGTGGTAGTCTTTAAGGGGTTGAATAATTGTGTCAATGAAGAATTCACAAAAGAAACATTTACTACTGTATTACAAAACCAACTGATGTCATTTTAGTTGCATATGGTTCTTTAAAAAGTCCTTGTAGGATTTCATTCTGAATACAATTACAAATGTACACTAAATTCCCTAAAACCCTTTACAGCATTGGGGGTTGAATAATTTTGAACACAACTGTACCTGTTAATAAGGAAGGAGATGTAGGCATGGGCGCGGTTATGGAGCGCTTTGTATGTGAGCACCAATGTTTTGAATTGAATTTTAAAAAAACAGGGAGCCAGTGGAGAGGTGCGGGAGGTGAGGTGGATGAGCCTGGCACAGGCGTTCATTACAGACTGCAGAAGGACAATCTGGAATCTTTTAAGGCCAATGAGTGTAGGGTTACAGAAGTCAAGGCAGGAGATAACAGGAGCTTGGGTGTGCATTTTAGTAGAATACTGGCTTAGAAAAAGTCGCATGCGTGCAATGTTTTTTTAGCTGTAAAATTTAATTAGGTTAGGGGCCAAATGCCATTTAATTGGATATGGTCTGCAAAAGAGGTCGAAGATGGTTATGAGAAGATATAAAAGCTTTGAGACCCGTTTTTCTTTCACTGAAACACAGAGCTCAAGTTAAATTATATATTTAGTAGCAGCAGAGGGAGCCCTATGCCTGTCACCTACAGTGAACATACGCAGTGGAACGACTTTGTATATATTTACAGTGTGGGGAATGGAAAGCCATTTTCCATCAAACCACTGGGTCCTGTCAGTGGTGTTATGGAAAAACCACTTGGTAGTGATGAGATTAAACACAAATTGCATTCCCTTTAAATGAAATACTGACATATACAGTATATGTAAACAAGATGGAACTTTTCTTATTTGTTCTGTTAACACTCCAGGAATTATTTTACAGGGTTGTAATGCTTTCTGTGTTTTGTATCTTAGAAATAGCTCAACAAATGTTAGTTCTATAAGTACTTATTCATGAAATAATGCAAAGATTGTGTATATAAAGCATAACAGAATATTATATATATTGCTACACGTAGGATCAGTATAAATTTTACATGTTCTCCCTTTAAAGCACTGGTATAAATGTCAATAATTCGTATGTGCATAATGTATTGACGGGAAATTTGTGTAAATGTTGTGTCTATGCGAAACAAGGGAAAAGCCAAAAGGTATTCTTTTAGCTGCTGGATCCATATTCAGATGGTTTTTCTGTTAGTTTAGGGCACCCCCCTTACAGAGAAAGTTAATTTCACAAACTTTTAATTATTTGGATAGTGTAGAGATAACGAATGGACTGAACATTGACAGATACATCGATCCAGGGAATGATACAATGGCCTTTATGGCCACAGGTATTGTATTTCTGTTTGTTTATGAGATATAAATGGCAAATTATTTACGTGATATTTGAGTTTGTCATCCTCTTGATCAATAGACGGGTAAATGTTGGCTCAGGAACCATTGCTGTTAAATTTTAACACTTTTGGAAAGCGCCACCTGCTTTTATGATATCTTGTTTGAAATGTCACACTGGATTTTTGTTAAGTGCTTTTCTCTACCTGCTCAGAGATTATTCTTCTTGCAAACAGGCACAGAGGAGAAAACGATGAGGGGTCCAAGGATCTGTTGTGTTTCATGATATCAGTAACTCAACAGTCAAATAGCCAACTTAGACCTGTGACAGCAGACATGTTTCAGAACTTATATGCAACACACGCACACTCACACACAAATTATATCAGCGCCAATGTGAGTCTTGGAACTTAGGTCACATAAAAGTATATATTTATTAAATGTATGCATCCAAAGGTATTTTTACTAGGGTAAGGACGGAAGGGTTACACACTTTTGTTTCATAAATCGTATGCAATATTTTGTGTTAAATTGAATAAGCATTCCAAAGGTCAGCCTGGAATTTAGTGTCCCTGTTACTGCTGATAAATTCAGAAACACTCCTTTCCAAAACAAGCAAACCCCCAAGAAGAAGAAAAGTAAGTTTGCGCTCATAGTTTTTAGTTGGTAAGTCAGTGGAGGCTCTTCCATTGGGTAGTATGGGCAGCGTCCCACCAGTTTTCTTGTTTAAAAAAATACAATTAAATAGCAAATAATAATAATAAAAATTTGCAAATAGACTTGAGGCTAGTATTAAACATAACAAGAAAAAAAGTGTTATCTGCAATCATTTCTATACAACTCCATGTGAAACAAAACACAATCAGAGGTTTTGGTTTACTTGAATGGCCATTGAAGTGTAAGGCACCTCTTGCTAAGGTGAGTCCTACCTAATGAAGCCAGAAACCATTAAGGCTAGTATTGTTTCCTGGAGTGCAGTGGGTAATTAGTTAAAAAAAAAAAAACTCTTACTTTTTTTGCAGCAATTGAAGAGGCACAGAGATCGATTGCAAAAAAGAAAAAAATATTTTTTTTCTCTGCCAAGCAAAGGTGCTACTGAGCATGCTCACATCTCTGAGTCCATGGCTCTGGGCATATTTTTGGGATTCTTGGCATCTGCCCTGCCGCCAGTGTATTTCTAAGCTATTTCTGCATGGGAATGTCACATTCTAGGGACTGAATACAGAAAAAACCATGGACGTAATGATATGCAGCACTGCATGACTGTCAGTCATATTAACCCCTCCTAGTCCTGCTGCTGCTCCTCTAATATGGTGCACTGTATGCTTGTCAGACATAGGAACATCTCCCAAGTCCTGCCTTCTGGTATTTACTATACATTGGGGTATAAGAATTGGGATATAAAGTACACTGTGACTTTTTGTTGGTTTGATCAAATGTGATCACTTGTTTCTCTGACAGCTTGACAGAGGCAGAGCACTATACAATAATTACAATCGTACAAATCATCTATTGCACAAAATGATTAAGTACATTGGAAAGAAATGTATAAAAAAAATTATTTAATTTATTGGTGTTTTCAAGAAAAAAAAAATCTGGTAATATTACAAATGTGGAATTAAATCACATTATTTCTATAGTGATGGCATCATTAGGGAGCGATTTTGTACACACGATTAATGGATTAATAGATGTGCTAAGAAAAGGGTGTTTTCGCCCTCTGGTTCTGTCAACACCTGAGACTTTCTTTTTTGTGATTCCTATTTATGTACTTGCCATTTTGCCCCCCTCCTTTTGTTTTTTGTTGTCGCTTGCCCTGCCAGCGATGCTGTACCGTCCCCACCTTTATTTTTGGCATTTTTCGGGTTGCCCCGAGGCGCGCCACTGTGGCACTCACCATGGCTCTGTTTGCCATACTTGGCCCTCGGGCTCCCGGGCCTCGTGACATTGTGTCACGTTCCACGTTCCCAGCCCTGTTGTCACGATATGCCCCCGTTCCGGCGGCGCCTGGCAGCAGCTTCCTCGCTGCTCGCTGACCAGGCGCCGAGTGATATCGCAGCCAGTTTCCACACACGTGGGACGCCGGGGCGGGGCCTGGCGCGCTGACGCAGACCCGCCGGGTTTAAAGCCCAGCCTCACAGAGTCGCCGGTGCCCTGACGTGGTATTCACTTCCCGCAGAGCTCTTGTGTATTTTGGCTATTATCTGTGTCTGACCTTGCTTCTGACTTTAATCATTCTGTGTATGACCCCTGGCATTGGCGAACGAACCATTCTGTGTATGACCCCTGGCATTGGCGAACGAACCATTCTGTGTATGACCCCTGGCATTGGCGAACGAACCATTCTGTGTATGACCCCTGGCATTGGCGAACGAACCATTCTGTGTATGACCCCTGGCATTGGCGAACGAACCACCCTGTGCATAACCCCTGGTATTGGCATTAACTCTTCTCACGGTTCTGCTCTTAACTTTTGGTACCGAGGTCAGTCTGTGTGGCACCCTAAGCACACATCAGACTACCCCTTATATTACTAAGGTCCTAGGGAGAACGAATACTCTATTCTGTACATCTGTCTGGTGTTTACCCTTTTTTGTATATTGTCTGGTTAATTATCTGTCTAGTTGTGCCGACCATTCAAGGATCGGAAGGTTAGAAATCGGTCTACGTATAGGGACCACTATTCTGGTATTCAGGGGGAATCGTGACATTTGTATATTGTCTGGTTAATTATCTGTCTAGTTGTGCCGACCATTCAAGGATCGGAAGGTTAGAAATCGGTCTACGTATAGGGACCACTACTCTGGTATTCAGGGGGAATCGTGACATTACGTCAGGGCCAATGGATCCCGCAGACCTCTCTAATCAGTTGGCACGTATCGCAGCCAGACAAGAAGAGCAGGACCATAGGATGGACCAGATTGCTCTCGCTCTGCAAACCCTGTTAAATCGGTCCAATACAGGAACCACAACCCTCCAGACCCGGTATTGCCTAGGGTCAGTTCGGCCTCTCCCGAAAGACATAGGCTTAGTATGAAGGCACCCTTACGCTATGATGGGACACCAAGCTTATGCCGGGGTTTTTTGACCCAACTCGAGATCTTGTTCGAGAATAACCCAGGGTCCTGTATGTCTGATAAAGCCAAAGTGGGCTATCTGATTAATCATTTAACAGAAAAAGCTTTATTATGGGCTACGCCCTTGTGGGAAAATAAGAAACCCATCATCTATGACTATGAGGGTTTTACCTCTGAGTTAAAACGTACCTTTGATCCCTCTAGAAGGGCTACCAATGCGGGTAGGTCCTTGTTTCACATTAAACAAGGTAATAGGAGGGTCTCCGACTATGCCATAGAGTTTAAGACTCTGACTTCAGAGGTGCTTTGGCCGAACGACGTTTTAACCTTAGCCTTTACCGAAGGCCTGAACGAGGCTTTTATGTTTGAGCTGGCTCCCTTAAAATTACCAGAAAAATCTGGACCATCTGATTGATTTTTGCATAGCCATGGACGATCAAATTAGGGAAAGGAGACACCCCAGAGACAGACCCAGAAGGGTCTTGCCTCCTTTACCCTTATTACCCAGACACACCAGTACGTCAGGTAACCCGGAGAACACAAAAACAGATATACCAGTCGTTGAACCTATGCAAATAGGAAAAACGGGTATTTCGGAAGCAGAAAGAGCTCACAGAAGAGAAAAGGGGCTCTGCTTCTATTGTGCAGGGGCAGATCATTTCCGCCTTCAATGTCCTCAGAGACCCAGGGTTAGCAGGGGTGAGAGTGGCAAATCGGGTCTAAGAACAGCTAATACCCAGGTTATCGGTTCTCTGTATGCCTCCTTTGTGGATAGTGAAAAAAAAAATCCAGGATTCTGGTACCGATCTCCCTAACCTGGGAGGGGGTTCACCTCAAGACTGAGGCGTTCTTAGACTCTGGGGCCTCAGGTAATTTCATGGACAAATATTTTGCTGCCAAAAACCTCTTACCTCTGGTTCTCAAGGAGAAGCCTCTAATGGTGGAAGCCATAGATGGAAACCCCTGTCATGTCCACATATCACTCACGACACTGTTGATGTATGTATGAAAACAGGAGTTTTGCACCATGAAACGATAAGATTTCAAATTATTGAATCTCCCTCATGTCCTGTCGTTCTTGGGTTTCCATGGTTAACAGAGCACAACCCGGTTATTGATTGGGTCCAGAGAGACATAAAATGTTGGGGTCCTAGTTGTCAGTCAAATTGCCTGGGCAGGGTCAATGTGATTGGTAGCCTCAATATTGCCACAGCCCCTCCTTTATCCACAGAGGTCCCTGAATGTTATCTGGCATTAAAGGAGGTGTTCTCTAAAGCCAGGACTGAGGCCCTACCACCACATCGTCCATATGACTGTGCTATAGAGTTACTCCCCGGTACTATGCCTCCTAGAGGACACGTATACCCTTTGTCACAAAAAGAAAATTACATTATGGAGGAATACATAAGGGAGAATCTAGAGCGAGGATTCATCAGACGGTCCTCCTCTCCAGCAGGAGCAGGTTTCTTTTTTGTCTCCAAAAAAAGAGGCAGATCTGCGACCTTGCATTGATTATAGAGGTTTGAATAGGATAACTATAAGAAATGCATATCCCATACCTCTCATAACAGAATTATTCGACCGATTAAAAGGGGCCCGTATATATACGAAGCTCGATTTACGCGGAGCTTACAACCTGGTAAGGGTTAAAAAGGGGCATGAATGGAAAACGGCTTTTAATACACGTAGCGGGCATTATGAATACCTGGTGATGCCCTTTGGATTATGTAATGCGCCAGCCGTTTTTCAGGACCTCATAAACGACACCCTAAGGGACTTTCTGCAAGCGTTCGTCATAGTATATCTGGATGACATCCTGATATACTCTCCTGATATGGAAACTCATCACGCCCACGTGAAACAAGTATTGAAAAAACTATTGGAGGCTGGATTGTATTGTAAACTAGAAAAATGTTTATTCGACATAGAAACAGTGCATTTCCTTGGTTACATAATAACCCCTGAGGGTTTTCAAATGGATCCTAAAAAACTCTCAGCAATCCTTGACTGGCCTCTACCCCAAGGGCTTAAAGCCATCCAGAGGTTTCTGGGGTTTACTAATTACTATCGGAGATTCATTAAAGACTTTTCAGCCTTGGTAGCTCCCCTCACGGCTATGACAAAGAAAGGGGTGGGAAATCAGAAATGGACACCTCAAGCCAGTCAAGCCTTTGAGGCACTTAAACAAGCATTCACTACTGCCCCTGTTCTCCGACATCCAGATCCGGCTCTGCCTTTCCAAGTAGAAGTTGACGCCTCCGAACTAGGTCTTGGTGCAGTCTTGTCCCAAAGGGAGGCACCCGACAAACCCTTGCATCCATGCGGCTTCCATTCCCGGAAATTGTCCTCGGCAGAGAGGAACTATGATATCGGAAATAGAGAGTTGTTAGCAGTCATCTCGGCCTTAGCAGAATGGAGATACTTATTGGAGGGGTCTAGGGACCCCATCGTTATCATAACCGATCATAAGAATCTCACGTACATTGGAGATGCTAAACGTTTAAATTCCAGACAAGCGAGATGGTCATTGTTTCTTTCAAGTTTTAATTTCGTGCTTACCTATAGACCTGGGTCCAGAAACATTAAAGCAGACGCATTATCGAGACAGTATGAATCTTACGAACATAATATCCAAGATCAGCATCCCATTGTACCCCAGGAAAGGATTATAGCCTCTACCACGATTAGTGTCTCGTCTCCTCTGGTGAAAAGGTTGCAGACCGTCCAGGGTGCAGCTCCTGGGGGGAAACCTCCCGCGAAACTCTTTGTACCTGAGAACGAAAGAGAGGAAGTACTAAACATTTATCATGACAATAAAACCTCTGGGCATATGGGTATCACCAAAACAGTGTCTAGTATCCGTAAACTCCTCTGGTGGCCCACGTTGCGCCGAGACGTTAAAGATTACATAGCTGTGTGCGAGGTGTGCACAAGACATAAAAGTCCCAAAACAGCACCTATTGGTTTACTCCAGTCTTTGCCGATCCCCGAACGACCATGGTCGCATTTAGCTATGGATTTCATAGTAGACTTACCTGAGTCAAGAGGGAATACAGTAATACTTACGGTCATTGATCGATTCTCCAAGATGGGTCACTATGTTCCTCTTCGGAAACTACCTTCGGCAGCCGAACTGGTGCCCATTTTCATTACTAACGTGGTCCGCATACACGGTATTCCTCTTGGGATTGTCTCTGATAGGGGGACCCAATTCGTCTCCAGATTCTGGAAAGGGTTTTGTAGGAATGTGGGGATAGACTTATCCTTCTCTTCGGCCTATCACCCCCAGACTAACGGAGCAGCAGAACGAGCCAATCAAAATATAGAGAAATATCTCAGGTGCTTTATATCAGAACAACAAGATAACTGGTCAGACCTGCTACCATGGGCAGAATATGCTTTGAACAGTGCAGTGAGTGAATCCACAGGACATTCCCCTTTCTTCACTGTTTATGGTTTTGATCCTCCCGTGCTCCCCGCTACGTTTCCTGATACCACGTTCCTGCTTTGGATGAGCACTTGGCATCATTGAAAGAGACTTGGGGGAGAGTCAAACAGGCACTGGAAGAGAGTAGTGCCATCCAGAAAACCAAGGCCGACAGACACAGGAGGCAGGCACCCGTGTATCAAGTTGGGGACAGGGTTTGGCTTTCTTCACGGAATATCAAGCTCTTAGTGCCCTCCATGAAACTGGCACCCAGATACATAGGCCCCTATAGGATCCTGCGGCGACTCAATCCGGTCTCCTATGCTTTGGCATTGCCCCCCCATATCAGGATACACAATGTGTTCCATGTGAGCCTTTTGAAGCCACTGTTGTGTAATCGGTACACCAAGGTCCGTGCTCCCCCTCCTCCTGTCTCTGTGGAGGGCGAGGAAGAGTTTGAGGTTGAAGCTATCCTGGACGCCAGGATGTCTAGGGGGGTCCTACAGTACTTGGTCGACTGGGTGGGCTACGGTCCGGAGGATCGTTCTTGGCTCCCGGCTACTGAGGTCCATGCTCCTCGGTTAGTGAGGGCCTTCTATTTGGCTCATCCCTGTGCCCCTGGGGGTCGTCCAGTGGCCGCCCGTTGAGGGGGGTTCTGTCACGATATGCCTCCGTTCCGGCGGCGCCTGGCAGCAGCTTCCTCGCTGCTCGCTGACCAGGCGCCGAGTGATATCGCAGCCAGTTTCCACACACGTGGGACGCCGGGGGCGGGGCCTGGCGCGCTGACGCAGACCCGCCGGGTTTAAAGCCCAGCCTCACAGAGTCGCCGGTGCCCTGACGTGGTATTCACTTCCCGCAGAGCTCTTGTGTATTTTGGCTATTATCTGTGTCTGACCTTGCTTCTGACTTTAATCATTCTGTGTATGACCCCTGGCATTGGCGAACGAACCATTCTGTGTATGACCCCTGGCATTGGCGAACGAACCATTCTGTGTATGACCCCTGGCATTGGCGAACGAACCATTCTGTGTATGACCCCTGGCATTGGCGAACGAACCATTCTGTGTATGACCCCTGGCATTGGCGAACGAACCACCCTGTGCATAACCCCTGGTATTGGCATTAACTCTTCTCACGGTTCTGCTCTTAACTTTGGTACCGAGGTCAGTCTGTGTGGCACCCTAAGCACACATCAGACTACCCCTTATATTACTAAGGTCCTAGGGAGAACGAATACTCTATTCTGTACATCTGTCTGGTGTTTACCCTTTTTTGTATATTGTCTGGTTAATTATCTGTCTAGTTGTGCCGACCATTCAAGGATCGGAAGGTTAGAAATCGGTCTACGTATAGGGACCACTATTCTGGTATTCAGGGGGAATCGTGACATTTGTATATTGTCTGGTTAATTATCTGTCTAGTTGTGCCGACCATTCAAGGATCGGAAGGTTAGAAATCGGTCTACGTATAGGGACCACTATTCTGGTATTCAGGGGGAATCGTGACACCTGTCCCCTGTGTATTGTGATATCCTGTTTAGGTCTTGTTTTTATGTTGCCATTCCTGGGTTGCAGCCCAGGGGTTAATTGTTCTGCTCTCTCAGCTCATCTGTCTGTCATTTGTCTTGATCCACTCCCTATTTAAGAGCAATGCTCCCATAGTGCATTGTTCCATGATTTCACTCTGCCTGATTTATTTCAGTGTTTTGCTTTCAGAGAGCTGCCTTCTACTTGTTCCTGTTCTGTTTGTATATTTTGTTTATATTACTTTTGGTCCTGTTTTCCCTGTCTGTCTGTCTGTTCTCCTGTCACTGTGTTCCTGGTTTATTTCTTGTTATTCCTGTGTTATTCAAGTTCGTTATTTTCTTTTGCTTTGTTTTGGTTTTCTGTTTATTGTTTTATGCTGATTCTTGTGTACCGACATTTGGCTTGTGTGACTACCCTTCTGGCTCTAGAACTCTGGCATCTGGATTACATACTCTCTGGCTTTCTTACTCCTGGCTTTCCTCTTGACTATGTTTATGCTTATTCCTAGACTGTATTGATTTCCGAGTATCTGTATATTCCTGAGACTCTGCACGGCTCTGGGGTATTTTCATCTTTCCACTTGAACCAGGGCCCCACCTTTGGCGCAAGCCTGGTGCCGCCGTGACACATTGCTCTTCCGTGGCCTCCTTCAGGAGTGAGCCAGGAACATCACAGCAATGGCCTTTGCCGCCCCCCTTCTTTTTTTGGGTCACCATCTGCTGGTTTGTGGTAGGTGTAGTATACCCCTCCGTCCTTATTTTCTTTTTTTTCTATACCTCTTGATGTTCACATTTTTGAAGTAACCCTTATGTCACTTGGTCCTATGTGGCTACTGACCCTGTGCTGTCTTTCTGTGGGCCCTGCGTGGCCCTACTTTCTTACTAGCTGTTGTACTGCTGATTGCTTTTCAAAATAAAAACACTTTCGGGTTATTCAGAGAGAGGTGAAAACCAGGAGAATGACTGGAAGTGAAAATTATAGGTCAAAATAGCCAAACCAGGAAAATTCGCCCATTTATCTCATGTACCAAATCGACTATTTTGATCTAGAATTTTCACTTCTCCAGTCATTTTCCTGGTTTTCACCTCTCTCTGAATAACCCTGAATCAAGAAAAGGGTGTTTTCAGTCCATATCTTTGAGTTTTGCATTTTTCCATTTGCGATATAAAGAAAACAGCTTGACGGTTACTCAAATCAATATATAACGACCCTCTCATAGAAATATTCCGTATCGCTCCGCTTTTTCTTAAACGGAATAATATTTATTTACTTCATCTAATTTATTAATTTAATTTAATGAAAAACTGAAGTTTCATAGAAACATAGAAACATAGGTTCTTATCTGCCGACAATTTTCTTTCGGCCCATCTAGTCTGCCCAATTACATGGATACTTAACCTGGATTTATCTTTTGTTTAGGATAGCCTTATGCCTATCCCATGCCTGCTTAAATTCAATCACTGTTTTGGCCTTTACCACTTCTACTGGAAGACTGTTCCATGTATCCACCACCCTCTCAGTAAAATAATGCTTCCTGATGTTACTTTTAAACCTTTGCCCCTCTAATCTAAGACTATGTCCTCTTGTTTTGCTACTTTGTTTCATTGAATTTTATATAAAGAATTTCCCCTTGTAATTGAGCATTTTTTTCCTGTAAGTGTTACCCAACGTTTGCTAAGTAAGAATAACCAGGAAGTTAAGCAACATCGGGGTGAGTGAACCAGCCTAATATACAGCTGTGTTCCCATTTTGCCAAGTGACATTTCGTTATTTATATCCTCCATTACGGCAGCTATTTGATCATGGTCTGCTCGGGTTCTAGTATTTAAAGGGTTAGCAGAGTTGTGCATAAACTGCAACATTAAATTAGTGTCCATGTCAGGGGAATTTAATGTTCCCTAAATAATTTTGCAACAACTCAAACTTGAATATATATTTTTCCCTGATTTAAGCTGCATTGAATTTACTGATAATTATACCTCAAAAATCAGTGTTTCAGTGGGGAGGCGGCCATCTTGTTAATTTGGTGCTCAAAACTTGCCCACTATTTAATAAAACGCCTAGAACATGGGTCAGCAACTTTAGTGTCATGAACCCAGCACCGGGCCTACGCGATGCCGCAAGATGGCCTGAACCTTTGCTGCAACAGCATTAATCTTGGAAGCGAGTTTCCACCGTCAGGTTTTGTTTTCTGTCTTTGGTTTCACAAGTTGCTCTACAGGGAAGCCACGTGGACCTCATCAAGCATGTGGACTTTCTTGCTTAGGGAGTCGCGCCCAGACCACAGTACTTCAGCATTGTGAGAGGATTTTCCTTTTGTAGTCAGTCCGCCTGCTCCTGGACATTCCTGTTTTTGCCAATCCTGTGCCCAAGTCTCCAGTGATCCAAGCTCGTCCCTGTGTTCCAAGCCTGTGCAATAAAACCTGAACAGAGCTACAATGGATGGCAGCACCCAGTCTGCTGCCTGCCCTGGCCACATTTTTTTGTTTGACCCTAACGGGGGAGGTTTGTCTTTCTGCTTAATCCCTTACCACCAGGCGGGTTGTGCACGGCGGGGGCGGAGGCGTTAACACCAGAATGGCGTATTACTATGCCCTGCTTAACAGCTGCTGAGGCGGGCCCCTCCTCCGGCCCACCTATGCAGCTGACGTGAGGCACGTGTCAATGGCTGCAGGGGGACAGTCTGAGTCCAGGCCGTCCCGTGGCAGCCAATGACAAGTGCCGCTGCCAGTTGGTGGGTGGGACAGTCACAGCCCATAGACATTAGAGGGGCGGTCTATACTGCCCCGCAGCATTAAGGCCCACCCAATTGCTTTGGGCATTTTGGTTGTTGGATCAGTTGCTGCGTGTTGTCTATTACTTCAAATCTCCTTATTTTGTTTGAATAACCCTGTATGTTATCCATTGTGTATATATATATATATATCCATATATAAATACATACACCTTAAATATGGCCATCAGCTGGGCATACAGAATAGCTAGCTCGTGTGCCCACAGGCCACCAAACGTCCCTTCCTAATAGTGCCGGCAATTGTCTACGCTTCATACATATGTTTTTATATGCATGGTTGTCTTGATGTGTTTTTTTTCTCATTTGTGTCCATTATTTTGATATATATATTTTTATTATTTTGTGAAAAATGATATTTTTTTTAATAAGAATTTTATATATTGAAGTTTTGTTGGGTATACATATCATTTTTTTTATCTCTAAGCTAGTCCTTGGTGATCTTTTTGTAGTATTGAGTTATACAGGGTTATTCAGAGAGAGGTGAAAAGCAGGAGAATGACTGAAGAATGAAAAATTCTAGGTCAAAATAGCCCATTTGGAAAGTGAGATGAAAGGGAGAATTTTTCTGGTTTGGCTATTTGGACCTAGAATTTTTCATTCTCCAGTCATTCTCCTGCTTTTCACCGCTCTCTGAATAACCCTGATAGTGTTTTAAAAAAAAAGATGTTGAAATTATCGAAGGAGAATATTGACTTAATTTTTGAAAAGTGTTCGTTTCCCTCCTGTAACATGTAAAGCATTAAAAAAAGCTATTGTTCAAACGTGAAAATTCTTAACTGAAATATAAATAGAACAAAAAACAAATAAACATTTTATTGTGTATAATAAAACCAGAGAACACCAAGCCTTGGATTTAACAAGTTACTGGAAACATGTTAGGGATCTTATTCGGCTTTCGCTAAATAGTGTCATACAGTTCTCGCAGATTTTTGGCTTCACAGTCGTGAAGCATTGAAACGTTCCAGAGTGGTTCAAGCAAAAGCTCCTCAAATACTATATATATATATATATATATATTTATAAGTATGTATTTATATGTACGTACACATATGTATTATACAAATGTCTGAGCAATCTGTCCAAAAACAGACATCCAAGACCAGGTTTTAAATTGATGAGCGTTTAGTTAGAAAATATGATTGCACGTTGCTTCAGCCTGCCACAACATCAATGTACCCCATCATGGCATGTTCTATTGTACGCCAACCAAATGACTGCTCTTCTGAGATTAACCAGCTCATTTGGGAAGTATATCCTCCTGTGACTCTCTGCAGTGCAAGGTTTTAAATATACCGGTGATGAGGAACACAGGAAGACGTATTTCCATGTGAATTACTCTCACAAGAGCAGGCATTAGGTTGGCAAAGCTAGGACTTGCCACTGGTGAGGTACATTGACGTTGTGGCAGGTTTCTGCAATATATACAGTACCTCACAGAAGTGAGTAAACCCCTCACATTTTTATAAATATTTTATTATATCTTTTCATGTGATATCACTGAGGAAATGACACTTTGCTACAATGTAAAGTAGTGAGTGTCCAGCTTGTATAACAGTGTAAATTTGCTGTTCCACAAAATAGCTCAACACACGGGCATTAATGTCTAAACTGCTGGCAACAAAATTGAGTACACCCCATAAGTGAAAATGTCCAAATTGGGCCCAATTAGCTATTTTCCCTCCCCGGTGTCATGTGACTTGTGAGGGTTACAAGGTCTCAGGTGTGAACGGAGAGCAGGTGTGTTAAATTTGGTGTTATCGCTCTCACTCTCTCATACTGGTCACTGGGCGTTCAACATGGAACCTCATGGCAAAGAACTCTCTGAGGATCTGGAAACTGAAAAAAGAATTGTTGCTCTACATAAAGATGGCTGAGGCTATAAAAGATTGCCAAGACCCTGAAACTGAGCTGCAACACGGTGGCCAAGATCATACAATGGTTTAACAGGACAGGTTCCACTCAGAACAGGCCTCTCCCTGGGAGCAGAGTGAGACTGGGAACAAATAGTTCCTATTCTCCCTCCACGATCACTCCACGGCGCTGTGTGATCTCGCGGCCCGGAATCGCAAGCCTCCATGGAGTCCTACGGACTTGAGGAGCCGATAGCGCTGCGACGCGGAAGCGCTACTGCAGGTATCGGGAAGGTTAGCGCTGCGTTCCTGGGCGAGGTGCTAAGATAGCATCTTCCCCGTTTTGTTAAATGATCTTTGAAGCATTCTTATGAAAATACTTGTTCAGGTTGAGTGCAGCCGATCTGCTTTTTTGTACGTAGATCTATATACACTCATTTGGAAGTAGCACCTAAAAATGATTTTCATTTCACTTTTATACCAACCAGTGCAAGCCACCCTTGCATCTTGCGTCTGTCTTTTGACATGCTTTTGATCATTTCGGCTGTTTTACATTGTGAAAGGATTTTACCAGGAAGGATACATTGAGATTTCTCTCATTTTCAAGTATGTCCTGGGTGGCGATTGGATAGTGTATATTTCTGTTGAAATGTTGGTGCCAATTAAACTGTGATTAGAATAATAATAATAAAAGACAGTACACACGAATGAATAAACTTAACATTGCAATTTTATTTTGATTCCCTCAAGTTCCTCCAATTGCAAAAACTGAAAACCAGCCGAAAAATAAAAACAAAACCAACATTTGGTCAATAGAATGTTCGTACATGACTCATAATGTAGATACAATAACAATTCACAATGGCCACTGAGAGCGATATAACATGCAAAACCAATGGTTCTCTTTCATTAAAAGATCTTCAAAAATCTGTACAGGAATCACAGGATGTTTGCAAAAAGGAACCAACGGGTCCAGGCTGTCACTTAACGTTAATAGGGTGCGACTAATGGATGTCACCAATGTAAAGCTGTTACCAATCTCATGGGCGTCCATGAGTTATCTAGGGGAACAGGTGAACCAAATTTATTTTAAGGCCTCAATGAATGTGGTGGACTACAAGCCATAGGCCATTTCTGAATCCCAATGCCCCATATACTGGTTGTCTGCCGCTAATTGGACTTTATGACCATTATGTAAGAGACCACACCATGAGCTGCAGCCACCCAACTGCTTATGGCGTAAAACTACCATCATCCCCACTTATGTTTGGAAGATAAAAGGCACTGTCATTCAATATCCTGAGGACGTATTCAAGTATACGTCCATTATGATTCAAACAACTACTGTTTGACGCAGAACATTAAATTCTTTATGGGGGACCTATTTCGTAAGTGCTAATATTACATTTTTTTTAACTGAAGCAACAACAAAATCAGTCGGCTTACGACATCAGAAGAACGGAGGAATAGGTCTCAGTGACATTAGAGACAATTAAAGTGAAAAGATTTCTATTAACAGTAAACAACACTTTACGTATCAACCTTCCCAAAGAATTGGTTCGTGGCCATTATCGCTTCAAGCCAATACTTTGTGCAAAGAGCAATTTTTTTTTTCTCATTTTCTTTCCTAGTTTTTGAGTGATCTGTTAAAATATGACCCAGCAGGAATCAATTATATTTTGTTTTTGGTGAGGACAGACATAAAAAAATGTGTCTATTGTTTTCGGTTGTTTTTGCTATGTGTTGAAATTTACCACCAGCGGAGAGCATTTTGGCGTCTCCAACTATTATGACGGCTTTTGAATCCACGTAGATGGCATTTCGAAAATAGATTTACCCTCTCGTTTTGCGCAAACGTACAATACCAAAAAATACCGAGGGTGACAAAGACTTCTTTAAAAGAAGCGCCCCGTGTGAAAAGAATACGCCACTTTCAGCTCGCAGCGAGAAAATACGAATTAACGATTTACATCAAGAAAGCATGCAAGCAGTCCGCTATAAATCTGACACAGTGACTTTTGGCCATATGAGTCTCTCATTTTCCGGATGAACTCTTGACAATAGATTGTACATCAAAACTTCAAAAATATGCATTCAATATATCAACATTTTGGATCTGTCTTCCTTAAATTACCACATTTTTACTAAGCTAAAATTCCTGAGGAACCCAGCTGTACCTCCTGCCTTAAAGCTGCTCATGGAATTCACTTGTAGAATGGATATCGGCCAACGATTCCTCATGGGATTGACTCATAGAAAGAATACCGAACGAAGAATCCTTACAGAATACACTCGTAGAATGGATTCCGGCCTAAGATTCCTTATGGAATTCTCTTGTAGAATGGAAACCAAACCTAAGCTAAAATTCCTGAGGAACCCAGCTGTACCTCCTGCCTTAAAGCTGCTCATGGAATTCACTTGTAGAATGGATATCGACCTTCGATTCCTCATGGAATTGACTCATAGAAAGAATACCGAACGAAGAATCCTCACAGAATACACTCGTAGAATGGATTCCGGCCTAAGAATCCTTATGGAATTCACTTGTAGAATGGAAACCAAACCTAAGCTAAAATTCCTGAGGAACCCAGCTGTACCTCCTGCCTTAAAGCTGCTCATGGAATTCACTTGTAGAATGGATATCGGCCTACGATTCCTCATGAAATTGACTCATAGAAAGAATACCGAATGAAGAATCCTCACAGAATACACTCGTAGAATGGATTCTGGCCTAAGAATCCTTATGGAATTCACTTGTGGAATGAAAACCAACATAAGCTCAGGACCCCAGCTGTACCTCCTGCCTTAAAGCTGCTCAAGGAATTCAATCGTAGAATGGATACCGACCTAAGAATCCTTATGGCCTTCACTCATAGAATGGATACAAACCTAAGAATCCCCATGGAATTCACTGGAATCCATTAGAATTCCTGAAGTATCAGGTTCAACGTACAATTAGTTTAAAGATAAATAAAAGAAGTAAGGATTCCTCCTGGAGAACAGCTGTCGATTTGACTTTATATGTCAGTCTGTTAATGGATTTGCACTGGGCTCGAGACAAATATTGGTAAATTCCTGGAGATAAGAGTGTAGGTCTACACACACATCAATAGGTTGATCCCTGTTGGCCTTGAATTTTGCCAACACTGTGGAATGTCCCCCTTCCTTATATATGACTAAATAGTGGTGTTCTTGGTCCAACAAGACATTTTGGGCCCTATTACATTCTTCGCGCGCAAAAACGCATTAACGCGAGGGGCAAAACCCTTTGCTCTAAATGTCGTATTACGACGTTTGCGCACAAAATGCGCTTTAACGTCTAACGCGAGTGACCCTGCGCGAACCCTTTGCGAGCGCAATTTAGTGCGCGCATCCTATACTTAACATTGTGAGCGCAAACGCGTTTGTGCGCTGGTGCGCGCATGGTATGATCTTAGCGCAAAATTTAACGGACAACGTTTGCGCGCATAATTTTAACGTCTTTGAAAAGCTGGTGGTAATGGCAAATTGTAACAACCTGACCGTACCAAACTGCAGATTCACAACAGAGAACGTCGATGCGCACTTTTTTTTTACTAGATCCATCAAAAATGACGGCCACTACCTTGTCTTCTGTCAGAGCGTACGTCTGTTGTGCGCAGCCCGCACAAAATGACGGACTCGCGTTAAAAATGACATTGCGCTCACTGATTTCTGCGCGCAACGGTACTTTGCGCGCATTTTTGCGCGTCGGTTTTACGAGCGCGATTTCCCGACGGATGAAAAAATGCGCGAGGAATGTAATTCCAGCGGTGATTTTATCTCCTAGATATATGGATTCATGATTGTATTACAGAGCGGCCATGAGGCTTCCGCGTTGTTGCTGGACTACATCTATCTCTATCTTCAAAGAAATCTGGGAGAGTTAAAGCACAACAAAAGCTAGAGAATCGCAACTTCTCTAATTCCGGTATTTAATAAAAAATTTATTATAGAGTGCTAATTTCCTGAAGGTCAATAGAATTGTTCATTCGGTTAATCCCTGTGTGTTTTTGACCACCAGCTTGTAGTACTGGGTGGGATATGGCACGGAGGAATCGGATTTTTTGTTTATAGAGCGTTTTTTAAGTGGTTCTTAAAACTAGAACTGATTTAATTACATACATTATAGTGATATTCTAAATTCAGTGCAAAATGGTAGGAGGACATCACTCAATACCTCTAGTTGTAAGGAGATCCTTGGGAAAAAACCAACCAAACAAAAAATATACAACAAAAAAAGTGGATAGTCAATTTAAATTCTTTAAGTAGACGTTTTGATCTAAAATCCTTCTCACGGAGAAGACAATAAATACATGTACATTCTGTATACAAACAATAACGTTCATAAAAATTCACATTTTAAAGCTTTATCCAGCCACATTGGCATTATACATAAAACAAGTTAGATTTGCCCTGGCAAAATGCAGTGGAAAGTGACAAATAAGAAGTACCATGGCATTAATTCCTTGTGATCCCAATGCCAGAACACAAACGTGTTCTACGTCACCCACAAAAAGTGCCAGTGGTGTTTGTCTGAAAAGTAAGATAATGTTTCAGGTAAACCAGACATAAATATTATAAAATGGAACATGTCCCTGTGCTCCTCAGTCTCATCGTCACCTGAAAACAAGTACCATTCAAAGGCTAGAAACCTGAAGACCTTCTCTTATGACACAGAGTGATGGTCTTGCCGGGAAAAGGTAGTGCTGCGTTTATGTTGTGAGCTGACGGCACTTTTGTGGAAACCAACTTGTGCGTCTGTAGTACTTGAAATCCCTATATACATTTTTCTGATAAATTCAATGTTTCATCAGGAAAAGTGACATGAAGTGGGTTCCTCTTTGGCGAAGTTCCATTTGATGTTGTCCTTGTATGTTGAGTCTCATCTACCAGCAATATCTGCTCTGAGTCTGGACCCTGAGAAGAGACAGATTGATCGGAACCATGCAACGTCCTACTTGCGGTTCCCGGCAGGTTGATGGCCACTGTGGCCCCAGGCAATACAGTGCTCCCTTTTAAACTACCATCACTCAGTTCCAGAGGGTAAAGTAAAGTTTGGGAAGTGGAGCTAACTTCTCGTAACTCCCGAGAAACAAAAGAAGGAGAGTGGCTGGAAAGTCCTGATGAAGCCCTCCTACCCTCTGTGCAATTGAAGCTTCCTGCAGAGTGTGGTCGTCTTCGTCCCCCGATCCTGCAGAACAAACACTTTATCTTTTCTATGAGTTTGCCCAGCACGGTCTTCCTCAGCAAGATGTAAATCCATGGGTCCAAAATAGGATTGACAGAGGCAATTCGGATCGCCTTTAAATCCAGGTTACTCGCTATATCTCGGACTAACTCTGGCTGGTACAGCTGGTTGATGAAAACACGTACCTGCAGACACAAAAAAATATAGAATTAGCTCTAATTGATTTAAGAAAAAATATATGAAACAATAACATAGGCGTCAACAACAAATACATATGGACGGAGTTTCCCAAACCACCAGAATCAGGAAAGAATTCGAAAAAGTGGCAGCAAATTGGACAGGTTTTTATATTTGTGCATCGGATGTGAAATGCGTTTTCTCATTGAAGCAAAGAGTACGACGTTACATTCATGCATGCATTACGACAGGAACAGTCAACATGAAAGTAGTGTACGCTGGCTTTGAAATTTACAATTCCGACATCCTCATTCATCTGTTGAGTTTATTTTATCGTAGACAAAACATGGCGTTCACCTTTGATAATTTATTTTCAGTCCTAAAACCACTTTAATTGAATAACATCACATTCCGTACGTTTGGCGGCAAAATACGAAATGTTCCTCAAACAATGAAGTTAAATAAATACATCAAATTAAATGACCGTTAACCAATGACGACGAAGATAAATACATCAAATGAAATGACCGTTAACCAATGACGACGTAGATAAATGAATACATCAAATTAAATGACCGTTAACCAATGACGACGAAGATAAATAAATACATCAAATTAAATGACCGTTAACCAATGACGACGAAGATAAATAAATCCATCAAATTAAATGACCGTTAACCAATGACGACGAAGATAAATAAATCCATCAAATTAAATGACCGTTAACCAATGACGACGAAGATAAATAGATCCATCAAATTAAATGACCGTTAACCAATGACGACGAAGATAAATAAATACATCAAATTAAATGACCGTTAACCAATGACGACGAAGATAAATAAATACATCAAATGAAATGACCGTTAACCAATGATGACGAAGATAAATAAATACATCAAATTAAATGACCGTTAACCAATGACGACGAAGATAAATAAATACATCAAATGAAATGACCGTTAACCAATGATGACGAAGATAAATAAATACATCAAATGAAATGACCGTTAACCAATGACGACGAAGATAAATGAATAAAAAACAACTTATTATCTCGCTATAGACTTAAAATGATTTAAATTTATTGTTAAAAAACCATCAATGTGTAAAATAACTATTTCGGAGACATAATATGTAATATTTATTATTTAGCTATTTATCTATGAACTGAATAGTTTTGTATAAAGTTCTTGAAAGTTTTTCCCATTTAAAATCCATGGGTTTCTGTTGGCTTCATTCTTAACCCCTTTGCTACTGAGATCAAACATGATTGATCTTCAAAAGCACCTGCTCATGCCTCATATAGAGTATACTCGATTTGCTCTTATCCGGACCAATGCAAAGAATTTTGTTGATTGGAGTGAAATTGGCATGGAAATGAGATCTAGAATGTGTTGGAAAAGTTTTAGAGCCTTGGGCGTGGCAACTGTGGTGCTAGAACAGTTTGAACAGCTGCGACTCGGTGTCTAAAACACGGATTCCCAGCTGGTTCAGCACCGAGCCCAGGCTGCATTAGCATTTTCGGCCAGTAGGTGGTGCCAGCCTCCTGTAAAATAAGGCTGATACATTCAAAATATTTTCAATTATATTTTTAGTGTATAAATAATGAAAAGGGATTTTCCAAAAATAAAAAACACATTTCTGGCAGTGGTTTTATGAAAATCACTTGGTAGTTAAGGGGTTTAGACAGAATTCTTTTGGTGTTAAACATTGCCTCAATAACTTCTGCAGTCGTACAAAATATACCAACTTTGATGGGACCTTGAAACATTCATAAAGAACAATCCAGAGACACATTTATTGTCCCCTTTGTAAAGTAAGTACATTAGCCGATACCGTAACTGAAAATTACTGTTGTCACTACTGACTGTATTATGGTCAGTATGTAATTACACTTTGTTGTAACATTCCAATGTCTCGGTGAAATGAGAGACCTAATGAATGATTTAATGGAGTTTTCAGTAAACAGGAGCTTTGTAAACAACTGATTAAGGAATGGCATGTGTCACGTCCTCCGAAAGGATCGGTAGGAACAACACATATACAAGATGTTCGAAAGCTTGAAATTACGTAGTGACCACATTAATCAAGTTATGGTTTGGACTTTATTTATTCAACTTGTGCCTTAAGGCAAAATCTCTTCATTGTACAGCGCTACAGAACTTGTTAGCGCTTCATAAATACCTGTAACTGTATTATATAGAAAACCTTTACATAGACATAACATTGGGGATGGTGGCCGGCGATAGAACAAAAACATTTTTTTACTGAAGAAAAATGCCTAAAATCCTAAAAAAACAATATATAAAGAGACTTTTTGCTGCAGATTAAAATAATTTACAGTTTATTAGATACTGAATAAAAACGGGAATATTTTTAACGTTGAAGCCTATGGGATTCACCTGAATAAACCTGCCGAATGAAACTACCAGGGCAGGGCACTAAGGCAACTTTTCACGGCTGTTCGGTGTCTCTGAATAGACGAACCATTGCTTCTCTATGGGGGATTTCACTGCCCTTGAACAGGCACCGTACTTGCTGGCAGTTTGCCAAAATTTGTCGAACTGTCTGCTCTCTGAATAGCCGAATGGCCCCGAAATGGCACCGTACGGGAAATTCACTGTTCGGCGACATTTAGGGGCCAGATCGTCTCTCTCTGAATAATCCCTTATGTCTGTGGACCGATGTAGTTGTTGTAGGACATACCACCCTGAAGACTGTCCTAAGCTCTTAGAAGTGCTGTCTCAGCAGTCAGGGACAGCTGTCACCATAACCACTAAGTTGGCTTAAGAGGTCCTGGTGGCTAGAATGTTACTTCAACGCGAAAATCTGCTCAAAATATTTAGATCTGTTGCCTCAAATAAATACTGGACGTAGTAAAGCAGCGGAGGCTGAGTATGTAGACTCACGTCAGGCCACTTTCGGGTATTTGCCATGTCCACCCTGAGGCCTGACCGTTTGTTTCACATACCTAGGAAATAGTTGTACTCGGGGAAGGAACGTTTTACAGGGTCTATGGTTTGAATTGCTGATTATTACGCTTTAAGACATATTTCAAAACATTATCTGCAAAATGTCTTTTAATCCTGCCGGACCAGTTTTGCAAACAAGTCCAAAGCCGTCAGGCTGTTCCTTTAAGAAGCGGCATTCCTGGCACCTGGTGCTATCGGAGTATTCGGGCTCATGTTAATCCCATCCACATGTAACCTGTTGAAACTTGTCACATAAAACACCTCATTGTAACCACGGTATGGCTGAATGTAACAATTCTTAAGTAAGGTACTTCCCGTGCCAAAACCTCAAACGCAGAGAATGGCCAAAGCCAACAAAACTCCCCTATTTCTGTACGAACAGGACAATTTGTTACATAGAAAAGAACAACGCCGAGACTCAACGTCCTCCATAATGGGTTACATTGTCATGGACTCAATGACATTTCCCGGCGAAATCCAAAGAACTTTCAAATGACAGGAAACAAATTCCACAAATGGATTGTTTTAAATAATTCACTGCAAAAGGTTTGCCCGGCTTCTGATTCTTCATTTATGGTGTACCTGGCCTCTAAAACATCATGGAGGTTTTACCTGACCTTTATTTCTTTCTTGAGGTTTTACTTGACCTCTAGTTCTTTTTGGGGGCTTTACCTGGCCTCTATTTCATTATAGACGTTTCACCCGACCTCTACTTCTTTATTGAGGTTTTATCTGGCCTTTCCTTCTTTATGGAGGTTTTACCTGACCTCTAGTTCTTTCTGGGGGCTTTACCTGGCCTCTGTTTTATTAAGGCGGTTTTACCTGACCTCTCGTTCTTTCTGGAGCATTCACCTGCCCTTTATTTATTTCTTGAGGTTTTACTTGACCTCTAGTTCTTTCTGGAGCCTTTACCTAGCCTATGTTTTATTATGGAGGCTTTACCTGGCCTCTTTTTTTATTATGGAGGTTTTACTTGACCTCTAGTTCTTTCTGGGGGCTTTACCTGGCCTCTGTTTTATTATGGAGGTTTTATTTGACCTCTAGTTCTTTCTGGGGGCTTTACCTGGCCTCTGTTTTATTATGGAGGTTTTATTTGACCTCTAGTTCTTTCTGGGGGCTTTACCTGGCCTCTGTTTTATTATGGAGGTTTTACTTAACCTCTAGTTCTTTCTGGGGGCTTTACCTGGCCTCTTTTTTTATTATGGAGGTTTTACTTAACCTCTAGTTCTTTCTGGGGACTTTACATGGCCTCTACTTCTTTACTGTGGTTTTATCTGGCCTTTCCTTCTTTATGGACGTCTCCCATCCTTCTAGTTTTGTATTTGAGTTTTGCCTGACCTCCAATTCTTTATTGACGTTTCTCTGGCTTGTTATTATTTATTGAAGTCTTATTTGGCCTTTAACCCTTTATTGACGTTTTACCTGACCTCCAATTCTTTATTGACATTTCCTGTCTTTTAAATCTTTATTGACAATTTACCCGTATTTTTCTTTTTTTTAAATTTATTGACGATTTACCCGGCCTCTAATTCTTACCAATGGTCTCACCTGGTCTCTAATTCTTTCTGGAGGTTTTACCTGGCCTCTGATTTTGTATTGAGGTTTTACCTGACCTCCAACTATTTACTGAAACTTTTCCTGGCTTTTTATTCTTTTTTTTTTTTTGAAGATTCCCTTGCCTCTTATTCTTCAGCAAAGTTTTACCCGGTCTCTAATACTTGAGGTTGGTTTACTTGGCCTCCGTGTCTTTATGAACGTTTCACCTTCCTTCTTTTCATTATCTAATCACTTTAAACTGATGTGAGATGTAGGAAAAAAACAATCTGGACAAGTGGAATCCCTGGAAAGTGAAGCTAGGAACAGATGGAAACAGCTCACGGCATCGTAAGGGTCGAATCGACATCACTCTACACATTCCGCTGTCATTTTATAGATTACGCTGGAGCATCCCTGTACGGTTAGAGCTTTGTACGGATACATACATTCCGTTCACAAGACACAATTATTTATAGACCTTTAAATACAAGCTTACATTAATTGTTATTTGCTTATATGTCGTCTGATTAAGGGATATTTTTGAACTTACATTTACACACTGTATGGTTTAACCACTTTAACACCATGATCGAGTATACTCGATCTTGTACATCTTCAGGTTGAGTTTACTCCATCTTTTCTTATTTCGGAGCAATGCAAAGTAAGTTTGAAAAAAGTTACGCTCTACTTTCCCTTCAATGAAACACGGAGCCCAGGCTGTAATGTGCACGTGCTAGCGCTTTCTGGCCAGCAGAGGGAGCCCACTGCCTGTCAAACAGGGCTTACCTACAGAGAACATATACTATAAAGATGCTTCTGTCGATTTTTAAAGTGTGGGTATTGGAGAGTGATTTTCCGTAAAACCACCAGGTCCTGCTATTGGTTTTCATCTTTATTTTTCAGAAGGGCAGATCTTTGGGTTTCCGATCAGCAATGTTTTCCTGGATGTACGTTATTATTTCATAGTGCAGGAAAGCACAGGGACAACGCCGCCCTGCAGTATGTATAATTCATGTGCTGCAGTGCAGGACGGAAATCTGTTCTCTAATCAGGGCAGGTCACCTGAGATTCCACTTAGTCTTATCTGCAGCACGTGAGTTTTACATACTGCAGGGCTGTGGTCTTTATGCGCTGCCCATCAACCTGGATAAATTATATGTGCTCTATTACACTCTTCGCGCATAAATGTGCACGTGCGCAAAAACGCATTATTGCGAGGGGCAAAACCCATCGCGCTGAACGTCGTATTACGAGGTTCGCGCACAAAATGCGCGTTAACGTCTAACGCGAGTGACCCCGCGTGAACCCTGCGCGAGCGCAAGTTCGTGCACGCATCCCATACATATCATTGTGAGCGCAAATGCGTTCGTGCGCTGGTACGCAGATGGTATTACAATCGACGCGCAAATTTTTACGAACGACGTTTGCGCGCATAATTTTAACGTCTTTTAAAAGCTGGTGGTAACGGCAAATCTGAACCTCCTGGCCGAAATGAAATACACCAGCACAAAAAAAAATACAGCACAGTATAGTTACACATTCTACACATACCCAAACAATAAAATAGAGAGGTTGTGCGTGTTTTTATTATTGCTGCAGCATATATACTCAGATTGATCTTGACAGGCACAAAAACTGAACGGGAGACAATTGTGATTCTTAATTCTGATTGCCCACCGATTTCTGCACGCAACGTTAATGCGCGCACGTTTTTGCGCGTCTTTTTTACGCGCGTTATTTTTTGACGGAAGAAAAAATGCACGAGGATTGTAATACCAGCGTTAATTTACGCGCGTTAACGTTTCAAAGCTGCGCGCAAAAAAAATTGCACTGCGCGTACGAATTTGCGCGGAGAATGTAATAGAGCCCAACGTGTCCAGGAAAACACGGCCGATCTGGCAACCCTAGCAGAGCCACGTGGTTCAGCCTAATATCCGGTTATATATAGAATAAATTCCACTTTAGATGAGGGCAGCGGGTTATAAAGCTATAAATCAACTCAGCATTTTGCATTTAGTATAAAAATTAATCGAGGCCAAGATTTTGCTGAGATCAAAAAAAAAAAGAAAAGTCCCAGATGATGTAAAAAAAAATCTTACATAACAGTAACAATTCACTGACAAGTAGCAAGTCCTGATTGTGGAGGAAGATTGATGCGTGGCTTTCAACGTGAAAGTATAGCTCTGGGACCATTCAGTGGAATGTGAATAATTGATGATTTTTCTTTTTTTGATGAATGTGACACTTTGGGAAGAATAGCACAATATTTAAATATTCCCACGTTTCTAAGAAATTCTGGATGATCCTTGTAAAACTCGTTAATGGCCATAAATGAAAAAAAAACTAACTTCCTGAACTAAGAAAATACAGTATTTATTCCGCCTTTTGGATACAAGGTATTTAAGAGACGACGGCGAAGGGTTAAACGTTGAAACATTATTTTAAACAAGAAACACGTGGAACCCGGTTTTATGAAAAACTCCAATAAAACTGCTATTTTACAGCCGCTGTAAAGCATCCAGTCAAGACTCGAGCGTGGGCAGCGCGGCAATGGGAACGCGGCGCCGAGAAGGACACGGGAGCCCCTTTTTTTTAATATGTATCTTTGTGAAAATACTTGAAAATGAAAGGCACATTTTGACATGGCATATAAAAAGCACAACGAAATAATTAAGTGATGCCGTCTGTGTCGTGTGGCCAGTAGATGGCAGGATGGTCGAATCGATCCGTTTTATTTTTACTCCTTTATTCTTATAGGAGGATGGAGAAGGTAATTAGGAGCTGTGATCGTTTCTGAACAGGCCCGGGTCACAGACAATCAGGATTTTTCATGTACTGTAAATACTCGAGTATAGCGCGACCCGAATATAACGCGGTGGATAGAGATTTATTATGGAAATGAGAGAATATTCAAGACTCAAATATAACGTGAGGAACAAAATTATACTGTACCGGTAAACAATTAAGATCCTTCCAGGTTCTCTTAACACAGTCAGGCTCCCCTCAGGTCAGGGTGCTCTGCTCTAGAATGATTGCAGTTGTTACTAAGTATGAAGCCGCCGGCCACCCGTCTTCTTTACTAGTGATTAGATGGCCGGCGGAGGCGAGCGAGGTGAATTATAGGCTTAAACCGAGCGTGCCCTCTGGCCGTGATGGATCCCACCTCTCCCGGATCTTCCTGAAGTGTTTGCAAGCATCAGGAGCCCGCATTCATTTCCGCGTGACTACCGGAACTTCCAGGAGATCCAGAGCAAGGCAAGCTTTTTTTTTTTTCTTACACGCGATGCAGATGTCTCGAATATAACGCGACCCCTCCAATTTTATGGTAACTTTTTGTCACCAAAATCTAGCGGTATATTGGAGTATCTACAGGTAGTTATTTAGTTCATTGGACGAGGCAATTGACAGAGAGCGGATAAATTACTGAAACCGTCTCATCGAGCCCCTGAGGGAGCCGGATCCCTGGAGCGATAGGATGCCCGGCACATTGGGCCTCTAATAACATGGACCCGCTTTATACCGGGTATGTGGTAATGTTGATATATATGTAGCAGCTTTATCAAGGAAAGACACCACATTCCACCCTATTGCATGTACACTCTATGAAGTGTAGTTTTGGGGGTTTAGTGTCCTGTTCAAACACTTCAATAATTGTTATTTTTTTGGGGTGCATAGATGTTTTCTGTAAAAATACACATGCGCATGTCGGTATGGAGTCCAAGGAACATAAAACTACCAGCACTCGTGGGCTCAAAATGTCTTTGTATTGGATACCTTACACACGGAGATGCAGCAACGTTTCACCGTACTGGTTATTGTCAAGCTGGATAAAGGCCAGTAGGGTGAAACGTTGCTGGCACCTTAGTGTCTAAAGCATCCAATAAAAAGACATTTCGACAGAGCCCACGAGTGCCGGTACTTTTTCACTCCCTGGATTTCATTCTGGATGTGGCAAAACCCAAGTATCAAGTGCACTGTGGAGCAGATCTGCCCCTAGTGAGTGAGTACTGCCTAAACCAGGGATGTCCAAACTCCGGCCCCCCAGATGTCCCTGAACTACAACTCCCATGCTTCTCCATCCATCTAATGCAGTCAGAGATTTCTGGGAGTTGTAGTTCAGGAACATCGGTGGGGCCAGAGTTTGGACGTCCCTAGTCTAAACTATCAGGTCTATTCACTAAAAAGGTGAAACTCAAGAGAATGACCGGACAAGTGAAAATTCGAGGTCAAAACAGTCAAACCAGAAAAATTCTCCCATTTATCTCACTTTCCAAATCGGCTATTTGTTCTAGATTGTTCTCTTTTCCTGCCAATTCTCCAGAGTTTCACATGTGGTGAATAGACCCGCAGGACTGTCAAACACACGGCCCCCCAGATGTTTGTGCCTACAATTCCCAGAACTCTTTGAGTGCAGTATATAGCCAGGAAATCATGGGAGTTGTAGTTCAGAATCATGTGGGGGGATGGGATTTTGCAGCCCTGGTCTAAACCCTTTTTGTTTCTAGACACGTCGGTATGGAAGGTAACATCCGGCAGGATTGTCTCTTCTCTTTATAATGTATCCCCCTCCCAAGCTTTGCATTTATTGTCTCACTTTCCTTGAAGTGATATTCTTGTAGTTTCCAAAATACCTGTATATCATCTACTACTAATTACATTGTAAGCCTTCAAATAGTCTTGACACATCATGGCTTTTTTGACCTGATCAGCTGAAAAATAGCACAGCTTCTTCTTGTTTTTCCCTACCTCTGCTGTCTGTAAACTGATCTCAATCCCATTCTCCACTCCTCCTCAACACTGAAAACAACGGCTGACATTCCCACCCTCTGCAGTGAACAAGGAAGAGAAGTATGGCAGAGGTGAGGCTGCTATTCACTGAATAAACAGGATTAACTCCTTGCAGTACAGCATAGGTAGTGTCAATAAGAGAGTGAATGGAGTAATAGCTGCGATGAAATCACGTACACTATCAGGGTTATTCAAAGAGAATCGAAAAGTTACCGCACGTTCAGTGACTTTTCGTTCTCTTCCATTCGGTGCGATTCGGCGATCCCATTTCGGCGACCCTGCGGTGTATTCAGCAAGCACCACAGGCTGCCGAAATGCAGGGAAAAGTCGGCGCAAACCCATCGAACACTCACTGCAAAACCCGGCGAACCCACACTGAAACCTGCAAAAACATCTGGATTAACCCCGCCGAACACGCCGGAGAAACCCGAGCAGGAGTCGATCACAGCGCAGAGCAGCCACCGGAAAAAGCCGACACCGCAGACGAATGGAGTGAAAAAAAAAAAAGTACGCTTGAAGGTTTGAAAAGTGAAACGCTGTTTGCAAAGAAACTACTGAGCGAAAATGTCTGAAATTTACATATAAGATCCAATGAATGATAATAAAAAGGGCTGTTACAGAAAAAAGAAAAAACGATTAAAACATTTTTTTTCACAAAAAAATCCAGAGAAAAGCCTAAAAGATCCTAAAAAAAATCTATAAATAAAGGGACTCTTTACAGCAGAATATTATAATCAACGGTTTATTAGATATTGAATAAAAACGGGAATATTTTTAACATTGAAGCCTATGGGTTTCGCCTGACTAAACCTGACGAATGAAGCAACCGAATGGCAGGGCAATTCGGCAACTTTTCACTGCTGGTTTTTGTTCTCTGAATAGACAATGCATTGCTTCTCTATGCGACATTACAGCCACATAAAGGTCCATTGCTAAATATCGTATGTGGCATTACAGCCACATAAAGGTCCAATGTTATATATACTGTATACAACATTACAGCCACATAAAGGTCCAATGTTATATATACTGTATGCGGCATTATAGCCACAGGAAGATCCAATGCTATATACTGTATGCGGCATTAGAGCCACTTAAAGGTCCAATGTTATATACTGTATGCGGCATTACAGCCACATGAAGATCCAATGTTATATACTGTATACGGCATTACAGCCACATAAAGGTCCAATGTTATATACTGTATACGGCATTACAGCCACATAAAGGTCCAATGTTATATACTGTATACGGCATTACAGCCACATAAAGGTCCAATGTTATATATACTGTATGCGGCATTATAGCCACAGGAAGATCCAATGCTATATACTGTATGCGGCATTACAGCCACATGAAGATCCAATGTTATATACTGTATGCGGCATTACAGCCACATAAAGGTCCAATGTTATATACTGTATACGGCATTACAGCCACATAAAGGTCCAATGTTATATACTGTATACGGCATTACAGCCACATAAAGATCCAACAGATGCACAATTTGATAGTTAGATTTACTATTTGAATGTACGTCACTATAAAACGTATAGTGAGATTATTTTGGAGTGAAATTCTTTTACCGACAAAACTGATAGCCAGGTAATAATTATGTGATATTAGACGTGTCCTTATGCATAGGTTCATTCATTTGTTCCGTATATAAACATATATATAAATATCTTTAAAGATCTCCTTTTAAAATGCTGACACATCACCTCTTTGACTCAAGATGTAAAATATTGCCTAAAACGTCAGAATTAAATAGAATTTATTGATTTTTGGAAGCAGATTAAAAGGCCAAAGCTTTTTTTCCTCATCTTTTTTTTTTCTACACATCCTTATTTTTCATGATCCTATATTTTTTTCCGGTTATGACCGGTTAGTACGAGTTCGCCCTC
Organism: Leptobrachium leishanense; assembly: GCA_009667805.1. NCBI lineage: Eukaryota > Metazoa > Chordata > Amphibia > Anura > Megophryidae > Leptobrachium > Leptobrachium leishanense. The sequence continues at coordinate 5,461,874 of CM019063.1, read as the reverse complement.
GCTGTGACATCTCTGGCTCAAGTCATTTATTTCTTACAAGATAAGATTTCAAAGAGACTTGTGGCCAGAGATCTGCTTCTCTCATCTGACATCTAGCAGTAACCTGCTGACCTCTCTTGATCCCTTTAAACAAGAATACTTCGGTAAAAATCTGTATCTGCATGTGGGAAAACAGGAAATGCGGCCCTCTGGGAGCATCGTGCCTGCGATATAAGTGATTAGAACCCGCAACACACAAAGAAAGTATGTATCACTATTACAATTTCATTGCTATTATGTTATCTTATAATCTGATGTTATCATCTCCTCGTACCCGCACCCCCAACTCTCGCCTTCGGGACTTGTCCTGAGCTGCCCCCTTTCAATGAACACCCTCCCCCGCAACATCAGACTCTCCCCGTCTCTCCAGTCCTTCAAGAAGTCTCTGAAAACACATTACTTTAGAGAAGCCTATTGGCTCACTCCATAATCCCCCATTGTACCTTTCCTGATCTATCTCCCACACAGCGCATGCACCTCGCTGCTTCACATACTCTGCTATTTACTTACCCTCACCTCTGCGTCACCCCTCTCCTTTTAGAATCTCTCTCCTACTGTTCTGAGTGTTTAACTTGTATGTATTTTCGTCGTTCTGTCATGCATTATGCAGCGCTACAGAACTTGTTGGTGCTTTATAAAATACTTGCAATTGTAATTGTATTATGACCGATTTGCGTACACAGCGTCCAAAGTCTGCAAGATATGCAAAACAGATTGTAAGCTCATCTGACCAGGACCCTCTATGGGCTCTATTACATTCTTCGCGCAAACGTTAACGCATGCGCAAAAACGCATTAATGTGAGGTGCAAAACCCTTTGCGCTGAACGTCGTATAACAATTTCGGCGCAAAAAATGCACGTTAATGTCTACCGCGGGTGAACCTGCGCGAACGCTGCGCGAGTTTACTGTACTGAGCGCGTCCTATACTTAACATTGTGAGCGCAAATGCGTTTGTGCGCTGGTACGCGGATGGTATTACAATCTATGCGCAGATTTTAACGGACAGCGTTTGCGCGCATAATTTTAACGTCTTTTAAAAGCTGGTGGTAACGGCAAATCTGAACGTCCTGGCCGAACCCAAATACACCAGCCCGAAAAATAAATACAGCAAAGTATAGTTACACATTCTACACATACCCAAACAATAAAATGGAGAAGTTGTGCCTGTTTTTATTATTGATGCAGCATATATGTGCAGATTGACTTTGACAGGTGCAAAAACTTAACGTGAGACAATTGTGGTTCTTAATTCTGATCGCGTGAATCGCGTGAAAAAAAAACAGTCCGCACACTGATTTCTGCGCGTAACGTTGCTGCGCGCGCGTTTTTGTGCGTCCGTTTTACGCGCGTTATTTTTGGACGGATGAAAATATGCGCGAGGATTGTAATACCAGCGTTGTTTTACGCGCGTTAATGTTTAACGCTGCGCGCAAAAATTCACGTGTTCTGCGTGCGTTTTTGCGTGAAGAATGTAATAGAGCCCTATGACTTTTGTCTCCAGTTTCCGAGTCGGTCGATCATCATGTACGTTTAATTCCCTATTCTTTGTTGCAAAGCACTGTGAGAGCTATATAATAAATGATAATAATAATAATAATAATAATAATAATGATGATGATGAAGAAAAGGATAAGCACTTATGCACACGTGTAGCCGCAGAACTATAACTTCTTTCCTGACAGGCCACTGTAAATAAAATAAAATAAAATAAAAAAAGCAGAAGAAACAGATAAAGAAATTAGAGTCGCAGACACATTAGAAACAAATCGAATTAAGGTCCCAGATGTAGAGGATTCATTTCCACAAGATGTCCTTAACGCAGGAAATAAATATTCCCAATTTGGTTTTCTTTCTTTTTTTTTTGTGTGTGTGCGTGTAATCACTAAAAAATATTAGAAACATACCGCCCGGGGTGATATCTGTCTGCCTGCGCTTTATGGAAGCCAGAACCTGTAGGAACAGTGCGGTGTGAACCGTCAACCCTTTCAGACCAGGGGTGCATGGATCTACAGGCCGGATAGCGTTAAAACTCGTTTTACTCTCTGTTCGGCGGGTAGTTCCTAATAAAGTGTCTCTTTCGTAGCCAACTTATTCGTGCCTTCATTATCTTTACAGGCCTCTACTTGAAGCGTAATTAAATGATAATGCTTTATACGTTAAGGTTATTTCTTGTGAATGTGTAACTTTTTAAACGAATCGAGTCAGGACTTGTCGGGTACCGACTTTACAGCTTATGAAAAAAAAAGGAAAAAAGCACGGCAAAGTGATAAATCCTTATACACCGGCGGATTTTAACAGGGTAATCCAAAGAGAATCGTAAAGTCACTGTACGTTCGGTGACTTTTCGTTCTCCTCAATTCGGTTTGTTTTGCCGATCCCATTTCGGCGACCCTGCGGTGTATTCAGCAAGCACCACAGGGTCCCCGAATTGCAGGGAAAAGCTGCCGCAAACCCGACGAAAACTCACCGCAAAACCCGACAAATACACGCCGAAAACCTGCAAAAACATCTGGATTAACCCGCCGGAAAAAGCCGAGCAGGAGCCGATCACACGCAGCGCAGCCGCCGGAAAAAGCCGAGACCGCTGACGAATGGAGTGAATAAATTAAAGAAACAGTTTGCTTGAATGTTTGAAAAGTGAAACGCTGTTTGCAAAGAAACTACTGAGCGAAAATGTCTGAAATTTACATATAAGATCCAATGAATGATAATAAAAAGGGCTGTTACAGGAAAAAGAAGAAAACTTAAAAAAAATCCAGAAAAATGATTAAAATATCCTAAACAAATCTATAAATAAAGAGACGTTTTACTGCAGAATACTATAATGAACGTTTATTAGATATTGAATTAAAACGGGAATATTTTTAACATTGAAGCCTATGGGATTCGCCTGAATAAATCTGCCGAATTAAACCACCGAATGGCAGGGCATTTCGGGAACCTTTCACTGCTGGTTTGTGTTCTCTGAATAGCCGAAGCAGTGCTTTTTCATGGGGATTCACTGCCCTCGAACAGGCACCAAACAAGCACTGTATGTGCAGGCAATTCGCCAGGATTTGGCGAACTGCCTGCTCTCTGGATAGCCGAATGACCAAGAAAGGTAACCGAACGCTGAAACCTTTCTCCAGCCATTCGGATCTCTTTGAATAACCTTGATAGTGAAATATTGGAGAATGACCCAATTAAATACAAATTTTCTGCAAAAATAACCAAACATGTTAAAAGGAAGATTTTGTATCAAAATTTTAAATCACCAAATGCTTTTAAATTCTTCAAAAATACCCAGTTTTGGTCCCATAACTCCTGCCTGTTTTTGTAGTTTGCAATAAATTGATTATAGATTTCTAAATTTATGCAATAATAGCTGAGTTTGAAAAAAATAGAAATGAAAAGTTGTTTCGATTTTAGGAATGGTTTTGACAGGTGACTTTTTTGCCTCTATGTTCCAGAAGTTGTCATGATCTACTTTTTCTTCAGTTTTACTTTTTTTGACAAGCAGTTATTTTTGTTTATTTTTAATAAAATGCTTAATTTTATTGGGGGATTTCATTATAATCTCTAAATACCATGAACTGTGATGGAACGAGCCCGTGACTTGTCTTTTCCGTCGAAATCAGCCCAAAATACCTGGAATTTGCGGAATTCTTCCCTGTTCATGGGAATTACAGTAACCGATGTGCTGCACTACAGAAAGTGTGGTGTGTCCCGGCAATGGACTCCCCGTGCGAGTATTACACACTAGCGCAGTAAGAAAATGCGAGTTTGTTTGGGATGTGGGACATTCTACCAATAGTTACAGAGTGAGGGGTTAATTCACAATAGAAATGATAAGAACTGACCAAGTAGAAAAACAAAAACACAACAAATCAGTAATTTTGACCTAAATTTTACGATATCTTGGTTAATTATCATCGCAATTTCAACTCTAGAGAGCACGCCTGATCTGTACGCTAAAAGAGCGCATAAAAAAATGTAACGAACTGTATAGCGCTCGCACTGAAGTAGCGTTGTTTGGATTATAGAGAGCAGATTTTTCTGACAACCAGATACAGTGAAAACAAAGCTATTCTCACAAACCGGGGAGTAGACACACAGTCTAGAATCACACTTAACCTCGATTGATTTCGTGACCAAAGGACAACTTAATGTTGCAACATAATCATAATCGATCTGGGAATGAAACACAGTATATGGAATCAGAACAGTAGTATTCTTATGTTCGTTCGTATATAAAGGTTTACCACGGCATATGAGTTGTGCAGACTGCAGGGCAGTAACCTCAGAGAGAAACCTTATTTTCGGAACTCTTTCGGATCGTACAGATTTCGGATCGTAAGTAGTATATGCAGAGCTCACAGCATGATAGTCAAACCCACAGTAAGGTGCCTTGTGATTAGGTCTTAGGTCGGTACGGGCAGCTATCAGAGGCCAGAAACGTGAGTACGATTGTACAAGGAGACGGGCAGGTCTCATACATGCACATACAAAGCGTAACATCGAATTGAACAAACAAACACAAAGGGGATAAATAAGAGAATCGTCAGAGTGGCAAGCCGGGTCGAAATACGTAAACAAGGTCCTCAGACAGAAACGGGTCGGCAACAAATCAATAAGTCTCAATAGCAAGCAGGCGATGCGGGAAGTAACTCCACGTCAGGGCGACGAGGCAACTCCTTGGGCCCTGCTTTAAATCCAGTGTCTCCTCGTGACCGCACCAGGCCCCGCCCCCTCAGACGCCGCTCGGTCATCATGGAATGCTGGCACCTGACCCACGAGTGCCACAAAACCATGTCTAGACCCCCCAGGGAGGGCAGCAGGGGCCGAGGATGTAACAAAACCCATCCATTGGTTGCTTGTACAGAAATTTAGCAAAAAAAAAATGTAGTTTAACATGCTTGTCCTGACTTTTCTTTGGCTTTCCCCATCAGGCATCACTCAAAATGCACGTATCAGCGAGTGGTTCGGTGGAGACCATATAGCTCTCTGATAGACCCCATTTCTCTAATCTCTGGACCCTGAGCATTCTGGATTTTGTGTTCTTTTAGATTTCAGAATCAGGGAGAATCCAGTGTCTGAGAAGAAGGAGATCGTGGCAGGACAGTTGTGATCCACTCCCTGCTGCCGCCACCAGTGTCTACACGAGCTGGGAGCGCTGTGTGGGGTTTTTCCTCGGATGTGCTGCCTGAAGTCAGCGTGACCCCGAGCAGCATGTCACACGCTGGGGCTGCCCAGAAGTTCCTATTGTGTGACTAGTTCTCCGCAGCAATCAGGACCTCGTTCCCGAGTAGCAGCTCCTGTCCAGAGTGCCCCTAATCCACAAGGCTCCAAAATGTCAGATTTTTGGAGTGTTCGGATTGTAGAATTCTGGATGTGGTGCCCGACCTGTACTTTGTTCTTATTGTTGTGTCAATAAGCATCATCGAACAGTAGCCCAGTGTCAGCATCAAAAGCCAGGCATCAACACCTTAGCTCATGTTGTAATATTTTGCTTGATATAAATTATTGTATATCTTGGAATGTTGATGCCTCTCTAATAACAGTATTGTTACATGATTCATAAAAGGCAGATACGTTGTCCTAAATCCCCTGTGACGCTGGATACGCAGGTAGTAGTACTATTTTCTTTTTGTGTTACGTCAAACAATTATCTATTACCCCAATTTAGGGCTCTATAACATTCTCCGCACAAATCTGCCCGCGCAGCGCAATTTTTTTGCGCGCAGCGTTAAACGTTAACGCGCGTAAATTAACGCTGGTATTACGATCCGAGCACATTTTTTCATCCGTCAAAAAATATTGCGCGTAAAAAAGACGTGCAAAAACGCGCGCGCATTAAGGTTGCACGCAGAAATCAGTGGGCGGACTGTTTCACGCGATTCAGCCAATCAGAATTAAGAACCACAGTTGTCTCCCATTCAGTTTTTGCGTCTTTCAAAGTCAATCTGAGTACATATGCTGCAGCAATAATAAAAACACGCACAACCTCTCTATTTTATTGTTTGGGTATGTGTAGAATGTGTAACTATACTGTGTATTTTTTTTTCGTGCTGGTGTATTTGGTTTCGGCCAGAACGTTCAGATTTGCAGTTACCACCAGTTTTTAAAAGACGTTAAAATTATGCGCGCGAATGTCGTTCGTAAAAATTTGTGCATCGATTGTAATACCATCCGTGTTCCAGCGCGCGAACGCATTTGCGCTCACAATGTTAAGTATGGGATGCGCACACGAACTTGCGCTCGCGCAGGGTCACTCGCGTCAGACGTTAACGCGCATCGTTTGCGCGAGCGTCGTAATACGACGTTCAGCGCGAAGGCTTTTTCCCCTCGCGTTAGTGCGTTTTTGCGCATGCGCAAAATTGTGCGCAAAGAATGGAATAGTGCCCTTATTGTATCCCCTGTGTCGCAATGCGGCATAGGGGGTTACAATATTTTAAGATAACAGATAGACGGGGGGGGCGACAGGGTCCTGCTCCCTAAGGAGCTCGCCGTACAGTACCTACAAATGCCAAATTTAACAAAACCGCGTCCTCGTGCAAACAGCCCTCACTGTCTGCCAATGTTTGCTTGGGATTTTAGCAGCACTTGTTACGAGCGAAATTGACACAGCTGGGCGATTGAATTCCCAAATAAACAAAGAATTATCAACTACAAGCATAAGGCACATATAATAAAAGCAATATTGCTGACCGGGTATTAGCATTGTATTAGGCACGTCACTCCGATAACAAAGGAGAACGTGTCTATCACTTCTGGACATTCTTATCTCCGAGCCCAGTTAATATTTGTCAGTGAAAGTAAAGTCAACAATCTAAGTATTAAAACACAGGGACTACACGATGAATTACCGTGAAGCTTTACGGGGGTCAGCGTTTGCCGAAATATTTCGTTTTGGGGGTTTGTGGAATTTGTAGTTGAGAGTGAACGATCTTGACTGCTGCACCCTGGTTACTTCTCGCGTGGACAAAAATACACACGTGCAGAGTGCAGAGTTCAGAAGGCTACAGCCTTGGAAGAGCAGGTGTTCGAGGACTAGATTTCCCCATGAGGTTCAGAGCCAAACTTCAGGAAACATAGATCAAAGGGTTATGGCCAGCCATTAGCTGTTTCGAGAGGTATCTTAAAAGTTGGCCAAAAGTTTATAGTAGGCTGGACTTTTCTGGCCAATTATCACATTTTGTGGTGAACGCAGAATATAAATTGATGTTAAGCTTATCAGTCTTTTTTTTCTCTGGGAAAAGGGAGAAGAACAGGGACAATGGGAAGAAAGGGGAAATAATCAAGGGGAGAATGGAGTGCTCAGGGGTTACCATGAGGAAAGTCAAACTGGGGTGCCCAAAGCCTACAGTGAACCCACTCCAGATGATGGATCAGGGAAGATAGTCTGTCTAGCACCTCCTAGTATTAAAATGTTTGGTGGACCAGCGACAGTGGTCGGCGAGTCCTTCAACCAAAAAGAAGCACATGCTCTTCTGGCCACAGGAAACAGTTGTTATGGAATTTCAAGGTAGCAGGACAGTAGGAAAGGCCACTGGCCCAAATTAACAAGGCAAAGGGTTTCTTGGAGTCCTGACATGTAAGTTGTGACAGAGATTTTAAAGGAAACCCAATATGGAACAAATACCTCAAGCTGCTTCAGTGTCCATGTCTTCTATATTGTTGTGTAGGAACATTTCCAGGGTTTTTGCTTCTGGATCTTCAAAAACCTTACTCATGAGGCTGGTGGGAACACTGTCATTTCAGAAGAGGTCAACTATTGAGTTGAAGTATACCATGTTCTACATAGAGAACATATGTTTTCTATACCGGTGTCAGCAACGTTGGCAAACCAAATGTTTATTTTGTTCCACCACGTCCAACATTCCCTAAAGAATGAAGAAGGTCAACGTTTGGCTTCAGCTTCATGAGGTCTCTTGGTGGAAGGGCCATCACGGAGTCAAACAAAATTGATAAGGGAAGTACTCATGTTGTAAATTTGGTTTTGGTAAGGCCATCCAACCAACAACCACTACGAACCAAGTACACCTAATTTCTAGTCAAGCTGTACCTGAACTTCTCTTTACACGTTGGTCCAAGATGATATCATGGGGCTCGTGAAATGCCCATAAAGTGTTAGAAGATATTATGTTTTTTTATATACTGTGAAATAACAAGTGGTTTACGCTTTCCACTTTGAAGTCACAGAAACAAGTATCAAGACAGAAACATCTTGGCCTGTCCTCTAAGTCTTACGTGTGGGTTACAGCACCGTAACATGGTGATGCTGAGGTTTGTGTCTGCTTTTGTTGTCATAGCATTGACATATTTTGTGGCTTATATTTCTGGGCTCTGAAGTGTTTCGCTTCAGCTGCCGAATGACTACAGGATGACTCAACATCAGAGTTTCTGCAACAAGGCGAACTGCCATCGACAATCATTAATAAATTGTCGTCTGTTCGGGTCTGCAAACCATGCGAGAGCCTCTCCATGTCCCCTGCCTGGCGTTCAACACAAGCAGATGGTCGACTGTAAACATATAATGTGTTTGTGTTGGATATTTAGGCTGCCGGCCAACCCATCCGTCTTAATCAGTGAACCCATCTCCATTCAACGAAGTGGTGAGAAGGGTTTGGCGAATGATTTACCAGATGGACCGTGGTTGAAACGTACTTACCCTGTCTCAATCCACAGGAATTGCGGATACAAAAGTAACACATACAGCACATTTTGGACACAAAGGGAACTTCAGCTGAGGACTAGCATAGCTTCCACGACACAAAAAGAGTGGCCAAAAAAGAAACTGACACTTTAAGGAATGTCAATGAAGGAGGAACCGATGAGGACTTCTTCAGGTACCTTCACAACTTGTCAGAGCCATTATATACACACAGAGGTATGAACTAAAACAAACGAAAAGTATCTGACACTGTCTTCCAACATTTATTATAGTTTAGTGATTAGCAACCCTGGTGCTCAGATGCCCCATAACAGGCCAGGTTTGCAGATATGTGAAGCACAGCACAGGTGATCTAATTTGCTGCTCAGTGATTGCAGGATTCAGTCTGCATTTCCCCAAGGTGATCCTTAAAACCTGACCTGTTAGTGGGTCCTGAGGACAGGTTGGGGAAGTACTGGTTTAGAGACTCTTTGTTGAATCACACCCTGAATCTGAGGAGGAACCCCTTAAAACATCAGCATTGCGACAGATAGGAATGACAGAAGGATTTCATCCCAAAATAGGGACTGTCACTCCTAAATAGCGACACATGAGCGGTATGGATAACACAGATAAAGCCTAGAATGGTCTGGATGACCTAGTCCCCACCACCCTGGAAGATGTTGCGCTACCTCCAACAACTTACTATGTGAGAAAAGTGAAGACCTCCAACATGCAGACTTGATAAACCTATACAGTGTAAGTTTGCTGCATGCTAAAAGTTTCCATTAACCCACTGAGAACCAAATGACAGCTCCTGCCACTCGTCTCCTGATAGACCTCATTCCAAAGTGGAATTCCACACGCGTTATATTATCATAGGGTCACATGTCAGATCTAAAGAAGAAGGCTCTCCATGCAGGTGCAATGCGTTTCTAAGCAGATTGCACTGTCGATAAGGTTTCTCTTTGGTCTTTAATGATAAAAAAAACAGAAACCTGTGTGTGTGGAAAGTAAACACCTTCCTCCAGCAGATACATTTACTCGTCTCAAAACGTAACGTAAAAGCAAGACTTTGCCGGATAAATAAGAACGGTCCAGATTTCATTTTTCTGACTCGCTCTTTAGGGAAAACATGCGGCTTTTTGGAGAACGTGAGTCACCGCGCGGCAATTACACACAATTTCACTTATTATGACCGGAATCGGTTACTGGTAAGATCCCAACTCGCTCGATGGCAACTGGCCGCCCAGTGATGTCACACTATCGACATTTTCATAGTGCTCCCACAAGTGGCACCGATGAGACAACAGAGCTCTCCTGACATAAGCTGTGGACTCCAATTCCTATCATGCTCTTGCATCCCTTTGACTTTCCAGCCCGTGCTGATTGGCTGCTACAGTGCCTGAATGAGTTAGGGTTGCCAGATCGGCCATGTTTTCCTGGACACATATTACTATATCATTTAGAAGGGAGACCAGGGAAAAGTGCTGCCCTGCAACGTGTATAATCAATATGCTGCAGGAAGGAAATCAAGGCAGGTCACCTGAGACTCCTCTTTGATTTCTTACCGGCAGCGTATGGATTCTTCATTCTGCGTGGTGACAGTTTTCATGCACTGCCCATCAGCATGAATAAATTCTACCTGTCCAGGAAAAAGATGGCCGATCTGGCGACCCTATTGAGCATGATGGGAGCTGCGGATGAGTGGACGCAGCGTGAGAGTAACACTTAACCCTCTCATTACAGGATTGCTTATATATTTATTTAATTTATTCATGTATCTTCTCAGTCACGCGTCCGGCGACTCGTCCTCAGAAAAGCATTCTACAACACCCCGCGGTGACAAAGTCTCACTGTGATATAATGGGGCTTTTTTTCTATGGGATCTGCGGTCCGCTCACTGGCAGGAACTGACACACACTTATTTAATATATATATATATATATATATATATATAGAAAAGGATAAATACCAAGACAATTTGAAATATTCCCACATCCCTCACACCTCTAACCATTTGTATAATCAGGGTGGAGTGAACAGAGAACGATCTTGGCAAACTGGCAGAACAGGGACATTATCACACTCACAGAACAGGCTTGTTTGCAGTGTGGGCGAATCCTCAGGGGCTTATTCACTAAACAGTGAAAGGTAGAAAAAAATAACCTTTATCCGGTTGTGTAGAGTTTTTATATCGAATCAGTCACGCCAGAAATAAAATACGCACTTTACTAATTCAACTGGCTGGACCTCTTCTTTTTTTCTGTTGTTGTTGCCATTTAGCTCCCCAGAGTTTGCAGTTTAGTGAATAAACCCCCTTCTAAGATTTACAGTTCTGACAGTTTCAAATAGACACAGAAACATTGTAACTCATTAAAAATAAATTAAAAACTGGATTTTCTTGTCTTTTCTTTGTTTTTTAACACCCTGCATATAGAATATCTTTGGTGTGTGCTATTTGAGCCATGAATGCCTGCGGGCTGAAAAACCCTGCTCTGCATGCACACAAAAAATATTTTTTAAATAAAAAGTGGTTACATTTGATCCCTGTGGATTAACAAGATTACTTGTTTTCAAAACCTGGACCAGCTTCTAAATATTATATATATATATATTAACATTGTTCCAAAATAACATATTTTTAGATTTATTATATATAATTTTGGAATAATGTTAATATATATTTTAAATATATGTCATTTTGGAATAATGTTGTTTTATATAAAAAAATATATAATAAATATGTCATTTTGGAATAATGTATATATATATATATATATATATATATATATATTAGAAAAATGTCGGCAGATAAGAACCTTTCGGCCCATCTAGGTCTGCCCAATTATTTACAAATAAATCTATGTCATTTTGGAATAATGTTATATATATATATATACACAGTATATATATATATATATTAAATCTAAATAAATCAATGTCATTTTGGAATAATGTTATATATATATATATTATTAAATCTAAATAAATCAATGTCATTTTGAATAATGTTATATAATATATATATATATATATATATATATATATACAGTATATATATTAAATCTAAATAAATCTATGTCATTTTGGAATAATGTTATATATATATATATATACAGTATATATATATTAAATCTAAATAAATCTATGTCATTTTGGAATAATGTTATATATATATATATATATACAGTATATATATATTAAATCTAAATAAATCTGTCATTTTGGAATAATGTTATATATATATATATATATATACAGTATATATATATTAAATCTAAATAAATCTATGTCATTTTGGAATAATGTTATATATATATATATACAGTATATATATATTAAATCTAAATAAATCGATGTCATTTTGGAATAATGTTTCACTAATTTGGTTCTTAAGTTACAGTGAGAAAGCTGAACATTAAAACAACCGTATTACTCACTCTTTGAATAAGACACATTCTATTGGAAATTAAGTGTTGGGTTTTCATAGAGGAGACTGGGTTAACCAAAAAATGTGTAAAACCTCTGCCAGCTTACATTTCTCATGGCAGATGTAATCAAGACCACAATACCCCCCAGCGCCAATTAGTCACGGAGGAATAATGCCTGCTTAGTCTTAGACATATATACAAAGAGATTCAGCAATAATATATATATATATACAGTACACCAGGAGGGCAGCACTCATCGATGGGACACATTGGCGTTGTGACAGGCTTAAGCAATTTATAGCCATGTATTGTGAACTAAATTCCCAGCATTTTTTAACAGAGCTTAGGGTTACACATTTATGAAAATTCCTTAATGGGTTAAAAACTGTCCATCAAGGAAAGGGTTAAGAGTTAATGGAGACTTTTAAATCTATTTAATCTTTAAATGTGGGATCTACTGTTTAAGTTGTTGAATATATGAATTGGAGTGCTCTCCTCCTGGTTTGATATATATATATATTTCAATAAAGTTTATAGCTCCAGAGGACATTTACACGCCCCAGCAATTCAGAGACCCGCTTACAGAGCTCATGTGCTACATTCCCCATGTGCAGCAAAGAACTCTGGGTAGGAATGCAAATGAAGTCCACAGCTTCTCAATTTTTTTGCATCTAGGCTCTGTAATAAAACAGAACCCGCCTTGTCCAATGCCATGGCCAGGTTATGCTATATATATATATATATATATATATATATACACACATACATATACACCAATGATGGAGGCACTCAGGGACTTTCAAAAAAGGTAAAATACAAAACTGTATTGAGTTATAATGGTAAACATCTCCTGTACACATGGTCCGACGTTTCATCTCTCGGGGTCTTTCTCAAGGCTTCTCTCAAACATTTTCAACCTTGAGAAAGGCTCTGAGAGAGCTGAAACGTCGGACCATGTGTACAGGAGATTTTTACCATTATAACGCAATACATTTTTGCATTTTCCTATAGAAAGTCCCCGAGTGCATGCATCACTGGCATTTCAGCACCCAGGCAGCAAAGTATATGTGCGTATATGCTGGCTGCATCTTTTTGATATATAATAAGTATATGTATTCATAAAAACTATATATACATATAAATAATATATTAAATATATACGTATATAGACTCCCTGAAGCATGGCTGAGCACCATAGGAGCTGGCGTTCACTGACACCTGGAGGTGCTAAAGTTCAGATCTTGGTGCCGTGAACGCGCCTCTATGTTTATCATCGAGTTCAAGGCTACAAGGAACTTTTACCAGACTTTATAAAAGTTTTCAAGTGCACTGTATTTTAACCCTTTGTGAGTCGATGGATTGGATGATGTTGCGGGAGGTTAACCCTTGCAGGTATCAGTGATATAGGTTAAAATGACAGCGCGTGTAGCGTATTTTAACTTTACCTTAATCAGTTCATGTTGAAAAAACCAAACAAAAAAGTCCTTTATTTCTGCCCTTCAGCGAGTTATTCCTGTAAAAGACGAGTCCGCAGACGTCTCCCTCCTGACCTAAACATGCGCACTATACACACCTATAAAACATCAGGACTCTGCACAAACAGGACGGGGACGTATGTATCACGTGGAGGGCGCGCACAGGTCAGGACAGAGAAGTCCGCGGACTCTAACCCAGCAATAACCGGCTAAGAGCAGCAAATAAATCATGTCTGTCTGCCGGGAGAATGCTTGTTTTAACATGTTGCTCTGATTAAAGGAGAGTTTAAAAAAAAAATACACTGTCAAGTCATGTAAGAGCAGCACACAGAGAGTGGAGGACACACATACACACACACAGACATATATATACACATACACACACATACATACACACAAATATATATATATATATACACACACATATATACACACACATATATATATACACACACACATATATATACAAATACATATATATATCACACACATACACACACATATATATACACACACATACATACATATACACACACACACACACACACATATATATATATATTCACACACACATATTATATATATACACACATATATACACACACACATTATATATATATATATATATATACACACATATATATACACATACACACATATACACACATATACACACATTATATATATATATATATACACACACAAACACAAGTGGGGCTAAGCTTTACAGACAGAACATAAACACGTGCGACAATGTAACAAACTGATAGTAACAAGAAGTAAAGGAACGGAAAGAGACTCGGAGCAGAGGAGACACGGTGCAGAGGAGACAAGGAGCAGAGGAGACACGGTGCAGAGGAGACACGGTGCAGAGGAGACACGGTGCAGAGGAGACACGGTGCAGAGGAGACACGGTGCAGAGGAGACAAGGAGCAGAGGAGACAAGGAGCAGAGGAGACTCGGAGCAGAGGAGACAAGGAGCAGAGGAGACACGGAGCAGAGGAGACACGGAGCAGAGGAGACACGGAGCAGAGGAGACAAGGAGCAGAGGAGACACGGAGCAGAGGAGACAAGGAGCAGAGGAGACACGGAGCAGAGGAGACAAGGAGCAGAGGAGACACGGAGCAGAGGAGACAAGGAGCAGAGGAGACAAGGAGCAGAGGAGACAAGGAGCAGAGGAGACACGGAGCAGACACATATATTACTTATGAGAGATGGGGCTAAGCTGTGCAGACACAGAAAGTAAAGGCATCACAAGTGCAACAATGTAACAAACTGATAGAAATGCTAAATAGGAAGAGACACAGAAAGACACATCCACAGAGACACACAGAAAGACACATCCACAGAGACACACAGAAAGACACATCCACAGAGACACACAGAAAGACACATCCACAGAGACACACAGAAAGACACATCCACAGAGACACACAGAAAGACACATCCACAGACACACACAGAAAGACACATCCACAGAGACACACAGAAAGACACATCCACAGAGACACACAGAAAGACACATCCACAGACACACACAGAAAGACACATCCACAGACACACACACAGAATGAAAGGCACATAGAGACACACACTGAGACAGCGACAGTCACACAGAGAAAGAAAGTTACATAAGAAAAAGACATCTGGAGAGACAAATACACACACAGACACTAAGATAAAAGAGACACACACAGACACACAGACACACGCACACACAGACAGACACGCACAGACACACACAGACAGACACACACAGACAGACACACACAGACACACGCAGACACAGACAGACAGACAGACACACACACACAGACACACGCACACACACACAGACAGACACACACACAGACACACACACACAGACAGACACACAGACAGACACACACAGACACACACACATATACACACACAGACACACAGAGACACACACATATACACACACAGACACACAGAGACACACACAGACACACACACAGACACACACAGACACACACACACACACAGAGACACACACACACACATACACACATATACACACACAGACAGACACACACACACAGACACACACAGACACACAGAGACACACACACACACAGACACACAGAGACACACACAGACACACACACACACACACACACAGACACACACGCAGACACACATGCCGGTCAGGGTGACACTCCGCGCAGAGCACACGGTCGGCTGGGACTCACCACTAGTGGGATGGAGCAGATGAGGACCACCACTGAGGTGGCGATGAGCAGGATGACCATCTGGATCTCCGCCCCGGCCATCCTCCTGAAGCTCCTGCGCCTCCTGAAGTCGGAGATCCGGGCGTCTGTCCCCAGCGAGGTCCGGCGCACGAACTGCCGGTGCATGCGGATCAGCGCCACGCATACCAGCACGTTGCACAGCACCGTGACCAGGATGAGGAAGGAGCTGAAGCCGGCGTACATGTAGGAGTAGGCGGCGTATGTGGACACGTTGGTCCTCCAGTCTATGAAGCACCAGGTTTGGGGGTACTGGTAGGTGGTCTTGCCCAGACCCATGCTGGGCAGCGCGCAGAATAGCACGTTGGATGCGTAGATGGCGCAGAGGGTGAGCCCGGCCAGCTTCTTATCCACCAAGTGATTGTAGAAGTAGGCGTGGTTGATGGCCAGATAGCGCTCTATAGACATAGCGCAGATGATGCTGAGGCCGGACAGCCCGAAGAAGAGCAGGATGAAGGAGCTGTACTCGCACAGCTGGTCTCCCCCCGGCCAACGGTTCTGCACGTACGTGGCGATGGTGACCGGGCTGACCAGGCAGGTGCCCAGCAGGTCGGTGATGGCCAGCCCGCACACCAGCGTGTAGAAAGTGGTCTCCTTCTGCTCCTTGCGGGACTTGCACAGCACCACGATAGCGATCAGGTTACCCACCACCCCGAAGATAAACATGACGGCCGGGATGGTGGGGTCTCTCCCGGGCACGCCGCCCTGACCGCTGACATTGGCTGCAGGGAAGCTCCCGTTCAGGTCCTCAGACATGCTGCTAGAAGCCATCAGAACACCATGGATTCTCTGTGTCTGCAGCGTTCTGTCCGGTCACACTTTGTAGCGGAGGGATCACCCAGGCAGCCCCCCCCCTCTGCACCTGCAGCCACTGTCACCTTCTGCCCCTGGCCCGGATCTGCAGTGAGTTTTGGGGTCCAGGTGATAATCCCTGACCTGGATCAGGAGTGAGTTTTGGGGTCCAGGTGATAATCCCTGACCTGTCCTGGATCTGCAGTGAGTTTTGGGGTCCAGGTGATAATTCCTGACCTGTCCTGGATCAGGAGTGAGTTTTGGGGTCCAGGTGATAATTCCTGACCTGTCCTGGGTTCAGTAATGGGTTTTGGGGTCCACGTGGTAATCCCAAAGTGTCAGAGGGTTTTTTGTTCTTTTGGAGATCCCCTCCAGGTGGTGACAGCTGATCTCACATGGCTTTCTCCAGCAGTAAGGTGTCTCATCAGGCCTGCAGAGTGTCTTGTGAAAGGTCCACCTGGCAGATGCTCATGTTGGGGGAAGTTTGGAGTGCCTCCTTCACTCAGGACTCCAGCTCACACTGAGCTGCTCTTGAAGTTTTCTTGTGGGTGAAGTTTTGTCAGGATGGGAGAGGTCTCTGTGTTCCTCCTCCCCTTGCCTTGTGTGATTGGTGGCACTGATGTCAGAGATGAGGTTAGTGCCTGTGGGCAGAGAGGACTGTGAGTGCTGCTGTCAGTGTACTCCCTCCCCGAGCTGCTGTCAAGTCTCTGAGCTGTGAATGAGGGGGGGGGGGGGGTAAACAACACAGCATGCCACATAGGAATACAAAGTATTCTCCCCAGTCCCTGTATATCCATCTCCTGGCTGTGCTATCTGACTCTCAGCATGACCCTGGCTGTGCATGATGAGATTTGCTGTCCTCAGCAGCATGACATGGAAGAGGATGCCCATCACTCTCAGCCAGATGGCATGCTGCTTTAGCACTGAGTCCTGTAATCCATTTATTGTTTCTTTTTACCCATCACCCCCAGCCAGGGATCATAGGATTTGTAGTTTCTGGCTCTATACCCTACAGACCAAGGTTAAAATGGACTGACTGGGAGTGATGGGATGTAGATGGTAAAGTGGGACTCAGCTGCCTGTGTTTGCATGCTGAGAGTGATGGGATTGTAGATGTTGAGGGATGGTGCAGCTGTCTGTGAGCATGCTGAGAGTGATGGGATTGTAGAATGTGGAGGGATTGTGCAGCTGTCTGTGAGCATGCTGAGAGTGATGGGATTGTAGAAAGTGTGGAGGGATGGTGCAGCTGTCTTGAGCATGCTGAGAGTGATGGGATTGTAGAAGGTGTGGAGGGATGGTGCAGCTGTTTGTGAGCATGCTGAGAGTGATGGGATTGTAGAAGGTGTGGAGGGATGGTGCAGCTGTCTGTGAACATGCTGAGAGTGATGGGATTGTAGAAAGTGTGGAGGGATGGTGCAGCTGTTTGTGAGCATGCTGAGAGTGATGGGATTGTAGAAGTTGTGGAGGGATGATGCAGCTGTTTGTGAGCATGCTGAGAGTGATGGGATTGTAGAAAGTGTGGAGGGATGGTGCAGCTGTCTGTGAACATGCTGTGAGTGATGGGATTGTAGAAAGTGTGGATGGATGGTGCAGCTGTTTGTGAGCATGCTGAGAGTGATGGGATTGTAGAAATTGTGGAGGGATGGTGCAGCTGTTTGTGAGCATGCTGAGAGTGATGGGATTGTAGAAGGTGTGGAGGGATGGTGCAGCTGTCTGTGAGCATGCTGAGAGTGATGGGATTGTAGAAAGTGTGGAGGGATGGTGCAGCTGTCTGTGAGCTTGATGAGAGTGATGGGATTGTAGAATGTGGAGGGATGGTGCAGCTGTTTGTGTGTGCATGCTGAGAATGATGGGAGTTGTAGTTGAACAGTAGCTACAGATAATTCTGTGTGTCATAAGTGCTTGCGTTG
Organism: Leptobrachium leishanense; assembly: GCA_009667805.1. Classification (NCBI taxonomy): domain Eukaryota; kingdom Metazoa; phylum Chordata; class Amphibia; order Anura; family Megophryidae; genus Leptobrachium; species Leptobrachium leishanense. Next base: position 5,443,321 of record CM019063.1, on the reverse strand, counting down.
ATTTCATTATCTAAGTCATAGGGTGGGATTTGGGGGCGCACAATGTGGGGCTCCTGTGTTGTACTACTTAATAACTACTACCTTTATCCTATGTGTAAAATATTCATATATATATACTGTATATAGGTCTGGGTTTTATCATAACATTAGATTGCAAGCTCTGCAGGTAACACCCAGTTTCTCCCTGAGAGGTGATTGGGAAAAGGGAGAGGGGGGGCATACTTTCCTTTAGCCTAACCTGCACCTTTAATTAACCCCTTGCTGTCCTCTGGCACTGTGGTACAGCAGGAGACACAGCAGGTTCAGGATTCACATTGCAGTCAGTGTATTCAGTCCCTTCTGCAAATCTCAGCAGCAGAAAGAGATAGTATCTGCCACAATCCCCACATAGATCTGAATCAGCGGTTAAGGAGGACATTTACCTCTTTGTGTGCTGTGCAGGATATGGGGATTATTCACTAAATGGTAGGGCTGGATTAAGATCTCTATGGGCCTGGAGCTGAAGATTTTGGGCTTTTTTTGGAATTCAATGAAATGAAAACATATTTTAGGTTATTTAATAGTGCGGATACGGGTATATCTAACCGGGCAGATACGGTGTGATTAATTATTCATTCAGATTTCAATCATTTACAGCGTATAAATAATTTTTTCACATTTTATCATCCAAACCTTTGTGATTTTACATATTCTATAGGGAATTCTTGTTAAAAATATTGAAATGGGAACCGGTTACTGCATTTCCTGACAAAATACACAATTTTAACCAAAAAATTATGAAAACTAAGGCTAGGGACAGATGAGCGCATTTTCTGCGGCCACCGTAAAAATGTACGTCGATGCGTGCGCACGCATTTTTTCACGGAATACGCTTAAGTGGTCAGACGATGCGCAATTCTGGACGTATTTCATGACGGTGGGGTAAAAAAAAGAGAAAAATCAGATGAATCTAATCAATTGAGAAATGAAAAAATAAGGGCAAGGGTTATAAAAAGCCGTTTTGGGGATGGTGGCGTTTTTCAAAGATGGATCCTGCACATGTCTTTGTGTTTGGTGCGATGGGGTACCTGTACCTTAAGAGGAAGAGAAAGCGGCGAACCTGGGTTCATGAAATCAACGCTGCCAGACCCACGCATGGACACTTCGTGACGCTGTACAGGCCACTGCGAGAGAGGGACCCCGTGAAGTTCTTCAACTACATGCGGATGTCCATCGCCTCCTTTGATGAACTGTTGTCGCGGGTACGGGAGCCGCTGACCAAGAGGGACACCAACATGCGGCCCGCCATACCACCGGAGGAGATGATAGTCATCACTTTGAGGTACGTACTGTCACACACCTGCATACATGACATCGCTGCCAGTCACCTGACATGAGTGCATCATGTCTGTAGTCACATGCCCACTGTTACATGCACACACACACACACACGGGCATCACATCACACGTACATAATCATAAATGACTCCGACAACAATGTAGAAAAATAATAATATAATATGAAATAAAACAGTAATATATTCTGGACATATATTACAACTCGTTAAGAAGGTCAGGATATATAAAACATCAAAACAAATAACACATAACAAAAACAAAACTAAATAATATTTATGACATGCATCACAGTTGCTGATACCGCGGAGCATCTGGGTCATGAGGGCCGGTGGTGTGGCTACAGCTGGACCCCGACTCCGTGTGGCCTGGCTCCAGGGGGCATGGCTGGGCGGGTGGACAGCACCTCACTGGAGACGGAAGATCCACTGGCGGATTGTGGCACAGCATGGTAGGCGGCTGCGTGATGGGGACGGGAAAGGATGTCCTCCAATATTTCCAGGGATCTGTGCCGGTACTCCATCTTCTCTGCCTCGCTCATCCTGTTGAGGAGGAGCATACATGCATTGAAGAAGGACATGTCCACAGAGTCCGCAAGCATGCAGCGTTGGTGTGCATGGGTGGTCTGAGCCTCCATGAACGTGACCATGGCCTGCTCCAGGTCTGCAGCTTGTGCCCTCCTCTTCTGGCCAGGTCTGGTGCTGACCGTGGTTGCGGTACCTGCCACCTGTGGTGTCTCCGAATCCTCCTCCATTTGCGACTCAGCACCACCCCGGTTCTCCTCCTCCTGGCAGCTGGCAGAACCTCCTGGCACCATTTGTTGTACCTGTGTGCCAGAGGTCGATGGCTGGTCCATGCTGCTGACACTCCTGCGCGGCTCCTGGGTCCTGCGGAGGAACGATAGTTGGTCGGCATATATGTACCCCCGGACCTTTTTCGCACCAGCTCCAGAGCGAGCAGCCATGGCCTGCTTCTTCTGGACGCGCATGTAGTTGTCGCGTACTGTGCGCCATTTGTTCATCGCCTCTTGTGCTGAAAAACATGATGAGAGTGACATTAGCTTGTGTTCATGGTATGTGATCATATTCAAACATTTTATGTTTTGTCTTCTAGGTATCTCGCTAGTGGGTGCAGTTTGAAGGATCTGCATTATAGCTTCCGCGTTGGCAGATCAACAGCTGGTGAGATCGTCCGCAAGGTGTGCCAAACCATATGGGAGACCATGAAGGGCGAATGTTTGCCAAGACCGACACATACGGCATGTCTAGAAATTGCAGCAGGATTCGGAGAGAGCCAACTTTCCAAACTGCCTTGGAGCCGTGGATGGCAAACATGTCCGCATAGTGAAGCCACCGCACAGTGGCTCACTATATCAGAATTATAAACATTACTTTTCTATAGGCCTACTGGCGGTGTCAGATGCCAACTATAATTTTGTGTATGTGGATGTCGGTTCATACGGCAAAGACTCTGACTCCACACTGTTCAGGAACTCCACACTGTGGAATGAAATTGAGAGTGGGACCCTGAACATCCCCAGACCCGCACCATTGCCTGGCAGTGACGTGGCAGTCCCCTATGCCTTCGTGGGTGACGAAGCATTCGGCCTATCCACACACCTCCTACGGCCCTACTCAGGGACACACCTGACTGTGAAGAAGCGGGTATTTAATTATAGGCTGTCGCGGGCGAGACGGTATGTGGAGTGTACCTTTGGCATACTGACCAACAAGTGGAGGATTCTACATAGACCGCTGGATGTGAATGTGGACTTCTGTGTGGACATAGTGAAATGCTGTTGCATGCTACATAATTATGTGCGGGCCAGGGATGGTTTTAATTTTGACGATACCCTCACAGTTGTCGGTCTTGTGGATGATGTGAACTATGACATCATAGCTGTGAATAGATACAGCAACAGGTATCGCGATGCTCTATCTAATTATTTCATCAGTGATGCAGGTGAGGTGCCCTGGCAGCTGGGGAGCATTTGAGTTTCACATCAATGATTACATTTGTTTGTTTATTATTATTATCGTGATTTACATTTATGGGATTATGAATTAAATAATATTATACTCACTCTGTATGTGCTGCTCTTTCTCGGACCACATATCATAATCCGGGTACACCTGACGGGACACCTCGACCCATGCGCTCGCCTTCTTCCCCTTGTCCTTATAACGCTCGCAGGCCGTATCCCAGATCCCTGGATGCTCCCCCACAGCGCTGATGAGCCTCTCGACGTCCATCTCTGGTCCAGACATCCTTCACAGTCGCAGGTACTCACCAACGCAATTCTGGGGAATTCCGGCTGTTTGAGCGTTATGTAGGCCGCACACTAGCAGCGTCTGACGTCTCCTAATCACGCACACACGCTGCCATGCGGCCGCCGCGCACTTTGTACGTCAGTAGCAGCGGTTTCACGTTCTGATAAAAATGCGTTCATTTGCCGGTTGCGTGGTGTCGGCGCACTTTTGTACGCACGTACTGCGTATATTGGCCGTCATTGGCCGTTATGTGCTGCTACTGCCGCCGTGATTTAGTGCGCCTGCACGCGCGTTCCGACTGCCCCACTCTGACCCTAGCCTAAATGAAATATTTCCCTTGTGTTTTGGAGGATGGTGTTTTATGAATAATACGACTTTCAGGGTTATTCAAGGAGAATCGAAAAAGTCACAGCACGTTCGGTGACTTTTCGTTCTCTTCAATTCGGTTCCTTTTGCCGATCCCATTTCGGTGACCCTGCGGTGTATTCAGCAAGCACCTCCACAGGGTCCCCGAATTGCAGGGAAAAGCTACCGCAAACCCGACGAAAACTAACCGCAAAACCCACCGAATGCACGCAGAAAACAAGCAAAAACATCTGGATTAACCCGCCAAAAACACCGGAAAAACCCGAGCAGGAGCCAATCACACGCAGTGAAGCCATTGAAGCTGGAAGAAGCCGACACCGCAGACGAATGGAGTGGATAAATTAGGAAAACAGTTTGCTTGAATGTTTTAAAAATGAAACGCTGTTTGCAAAGAAACTACTGAGTGAAAATGTCTGAAATTTACATATGAGGTCCTGGAAATGATAATAAAGAGGGCTGTTACAGAAAAAATAAGTTAAAAAAAAATCTGACTTTTTTAAAAAGAAATAATCCAGAAAAATGCTTAAAATTTTCTAAAAAATCAATAAATAAAGAGACTCTTTACTGCAGAATTTTATAATCAACGGTTTATTAGATATTGAATTAAAACAGGAATATTTTTAACATTGAAGCCTATGGGATTCTCCTGAATAAACCTGCCGAATGAAACCACCGAATGGCAGGGCATTAGGGGAACCTTTCACTGCTGGTTTGTGTTCTCTGAATAGCCGAAGCAGTGCTTTTTCATGGGGTTTTCACTGCCCTCGAACAGGCACCGAACAGGCACCGTATGTGCAGGCAATTCGCCAGGAATACCCGCGGGGCCGGCCCAAGACATTGTGCTGCCTGGAGTGAAGGCTGAAATGCTGACCCCCCCCTAAAAAGACACCCACACACCCTGAATATATGGAGGAACCCCTACAAAGACACCTACACACCCTGAATATATGGAGGAGCCCCTAAAAAGACACCCACACACACCCTGAATTCATGGAGGCACCCCTAAAAAGACACCCACACACCCTGAATATATGTATGAGCCTGTTATCTGTGTTATCTGCTTCACATACCTGGGATCTTTCCAGACACGCTGATAATGAGCTTCTGAATCGGAATCCTTTAACAGCTCGCTACCAAGTTTGCAATTAGCAGATTGGATAATAAACCGTGGACCAGTGGCGTCACTAGGGTTGGTGTCACCCGGTGCGGTAACTTATGGTGTCACCCCCCCAGAGTTTTACGGATTTTGTTTTAACTACTCTTACTCATAAATCAGTACTCCCATACAACGGTGAATGCTCATACACACAGCGCACATTACTGTTAGGTTTATTGCTGTGGAGCTCTGTCCTATACTCACACGCAAATTTTGGCGAACTGCTAGCAAGTACGGTGCCTGTTCGAAGGCAGTGAAAGTGAAGGCACACGTGGATATATATTGCCCCCAGCAGCTCTGGATATATAACACCCAGCTCACATATGGATATATTGCCCCAGCTCACAATTATATATTGCCCCCAGCAGCTCACCCATGGATATATATTGCCCCAGCTCACATCTGGATATATTGCCCCAGATCACAATTATCTATCGGCCCCAGCAGCTCACCCATGGATATATATTGCCCCAGCTCACATATGGACATATATTGCCCCAGCTCACATATGGATATATAGTGCCCCAGCTCACATATGGGTGTATACTGCCCCAGCTCACATATGGGTGTATACTGCCCCAGCTCACATATGGATATATATAGTGCCCCATATTGCATATGGATAAATAGCGCCCAGCTCACATATGGATATAGTGCCCAGATCACATATGGATATATAATGCCCCAGCTCACATATGTATATATATAGTGCCCCAGGTCACCCATGGATATATGGGCCCCAGCTCACTTGATCCTTCCGTCCACGGTCTACCTCACAGCATGCTTCTTCCTCACAGCTTGCGCCGGCGCCAAAGGATGTTGCCCGGCCCCTCATTGAGATCCACCAGCCGCGATCTTGTGAGATCGCGGCTGGTGGACCTCAACGAGGGGCCGAGCAACATCCTTCAGCGCCGGGAGGAAAAAGCACGCTCGCACTGCCTTAGGGTGACACCAAAGACTTTGAATTTTGAACCGGCCGCCGCACTGCAGGTTACTAACTTCAAGTTAGTAACCTGCAGTGCGGCGGCCGGTTCAAAAATCAAAGTCTTTGGTGTCACCCTAAGGGCGGGTGTCACCTGGTGTGGGCCGCAACCCCCGCCCCCACCTAGCGACACTACTGCCGTGGACACCACATGGCCCTCTCACTGGTCCTCTCACCGGTCCTCTCACCGGTCCTCTTACCGGCCCTCTCACCGGCCCTCTCACCGGTCCTCTCACCGGTCCTCTCACAGGTCCTCTTACCGGCCCTCTCACCGGTCCTCTTACCGGCCCTCTCACCGGTCCTCTCACCGGCCCTCTCACCGGTCCTCTTACCGGCCCTCTCACCGGTCCTCTCACCGGTCCTCTCACCGGTCCTCTCACCAGTCCTCTCACAGGTCCTCATGGAAACATTCCGTTGTTAAGATATTCGCTTTATAATACCCGAGTCACCTATTAAACTCCTGCATGGAGAGCGATTACCAGAACGCTGGAGCAGTGTGAATTCACTGCAGGACACGAAGCAGCCGGCTCAGAGAATCTTCTCCTGTATCCGACGCAGAGACTGCTAAATCTTACCTTGTGTTTCCGATCCTCGCGGAGTCGATGTGGCGCTGCTTTACCTGCTGGATGCATTAAATCTTTGGAAATTCTACGGGGAATTTAAAATGTTAGGGTAGTTTGCCAGATCTTGACGAAAACAAAAATTGCATCTACGTTTCCAGATCAGCTTTATTTTGGGACCTCAAATTTCCTGGGTTTATTCACTAAGCAGCGTTGTGTGACCGACGATCACCATGGTTGCTCATATGGAGCTATGTCCCTGGTGCACCCAAACAGCCGCCGTACACTTTTCCATCGATGCCGCTCGGTCCTCCAATCATGGATTAAGGCGCTTCTTGGACAGAGTTATCAGGGGGACCAGAGCTTTCCAGCGGTACCTGGGAAGTGTCGCTGCTCCCCTGGGATCACTCTCAAAATCCGCCAACCTCTGTGGCAGGACATCAGGCTAACTTTGGACTATAACCGGCGCACCGCTCCCATTGTGAAGTCAAGTGGGCTCTGGCTAATGGTGGGGGCACATTCCACCAAAATTGGGATCACTCTGTAGCGCAGTTCCGCTTTCAGATGATTGATTGGGTACCTCCACTGAGATGGGGGGGGACGAGACCGAACATTGCTTTTGAAGAAAAAGGAGAAACGGTGGATTCATAGACTTGATGCATTATGGCCCAGAGGTCATGCTCGAAAAGATCATGTGCCTGTGTCAAAACTAATCACAATAGTAAGATCACATGTGTTTTTTATATCATGATTGTTTATCACATGCTATGGATTGTGTCTATTGTTGTTCTCCTCCTGTGTTGTGTAAGGGTTAAGTCTGGGCTCCACTCACATGATTAGTGGATATGGTGTTCATATACATATATGTGGATCAGTATATGTTTTATTTGTGCATGATTAAGGCCTAGCAGGGCCGAAACGTCACATTTTATCCTTTAGTATTCGATCTAATAAAGTTTCAGTTTGCCGACCATGCAGTGAATTCAGTATTCACCACAGGGTCCCCGAAGAGCGCCGCGCGGAATCCGCTGAACGCCGCCGAAGACAGCCGAACAGACCACCGAACACCACCACCAACCGCCAGAGAGACCACTAACGCTACTGAAAATAGCCAATCAGCCACAGAGCGGATAAAAAAACTCAAAAAAAGCCCAGAAATCTGCTATTTAAGGAAAGGTGTTTAAAACAATAAAAATGCATGGAAATAATAAAAAAAAAGGCCCTACAAAAAAAATACTAAAAAGGTCTGTTACAGAATAAAAAAAAAATCCATTAAAAAAATGGAAATCAAAGATTTCGCCAAAAAATCCAGAAAAATATATAAAAAATTCTAAAGTTTAAATTAAATTAAAAGAGTTTTTGCTGAAACTGAAAAAATAAACGGTTGAATAAAAATAGAAACGGTAATATTTTTTAACATTGAATCCTATGGTAAACCTGTCGAACTGAATCACCGAAAGTCTGAGCATTTCACCAACATTTTGGTGCTGTTCAGCGTCCTCTGACTGGATTAACGAGTACTTCTCTATTGGACAATTTCACTGCTGCTGATTTGCGGCGAACTGCACCTTATTTTACTTGCAATTCGCTTATATTTGGCGAATTCACAGCTTTCTGAATAGCCGAACTGACACGAAATTGCACCGTACGGTGATATTAACCGTTCGGTACAATTTGGTGGCAGGTTCAATATAATAAGGCCCCCCCGCCCCGTGTTTTGCAAAGGAGCAAAACCTTAGAACCAGAATCTAGAGCGAGCTACATTGTGTTCTCTAGTCTGTAAATTCATCGGGCAGGGCCTTCTACACCTCTTGATTCTGTTCCTATGTTTGTTATATTTTGTTTCGTTCCCACTGGTTATTGTAATGCGCTACGGAAACTGTTGGTGCTATAGAAATGACAATAATAAAAATAATAAGAGAGATTAATTCCTCTGTATTTCAGCGTTCTGATAATTCAATTCCTCGCGGCAGTGTATCATTATCACTATTAATTCTCTATTTGTATCGAAGCAGCCGAGCTTCCTGTTATAAAGCATGCGGGTAAAAGCGCAAGAACATACAGAGTAATGCGAAAACAGAAACGAGCCAAAGCGTTCCTTGGTAACGTACTCTCTAGAAAGCACGGCCATTCGCTATCAGTCTCTACGCGGTGATTTTTGTATACGTTAGCGGGCTGTTGAAGTGCGCAGATGGCGAGGGGAGCCCGGCGATGACAAGTCACTCATTAGTACAGACAATACAAATGACTTTTATTTAAGTCAGACACGGTGGAGCGGAGCAGAGAGTCAGAGAGAGCGTCATCGTGCGTCCTGCTTACGAAAGCCAAAGGCTCAGTCGCACTTATCAGCTGTCACTGCTGGTGATCTAATCACTGTCACGACACGCAGCCCTCATTCTATAACGACCAGGGGGAAAAACAAAATACTGAATAATATTTGGTTAGACAGAATATGTTGTGTCCCTGCCGCAATCTGTCACGTCAAACGCATTGCAAGCTTAGGAGAGCGCCGAGAGCGCCGAGAGATGCATAGAAAAAAAAGTAATCCGCGCCTGTGTTATATTCTAAGAGCGATTTCCTTGGCAGCTGTTTTATGAGCTCATATGAGAGACTTAGGCCGGGTGCACACGGGACGTTTTCTTTAACGCACATTACGTGCGTTAAAGAAAAGCAGCGTCGCACTCGACGCCCGCCACCCCCCCTTGCGTGATCTTCCATAGGAGGATAGCGGAGCCCCGTTGATCATCACTGTCTATGCGCTAGGATGTGTGTCGAGGGGCTCTGCTATCCTCCTATGGAAGATCGCGCAAGGGGGGGTGGCGGGTGTCGAGTGCGACGCTGGTTTTCTTTAACACATGTAATGTGCGTTAAAGAAAACGTCCCGTGTGCACCCGGGCCTAAAAGTGCGCCCATCATACTTATCTGCCGAGCGCCGCCATTGCCTGGCTCCTATAGGCCGGCTCCTTTGATCACACCTAATAAGTAAACATCGGCTGGATTAGCCCCCCGAGTAGGGTTGCCAGGTTGGCCATGGTTTCCTGGACACATATAATTTATTCACGCTGATGGGCAGCACATGAAAAATGCAGCCACACACAGCACATAGAACCAAAATGCTGCAGGTAAGAAATCAAAGAGTAATAATCCCAGGTAGCCTGCCTTGAGTTTAACTGATTTCTCATATGGATCATGCATGTTACATGGCCGATCTTTCCCTCAGCTCTCCCTTTTCATAAATTAGTAATATGTGTCCAGAAAAACATGGCTGGGATCACTTAAAGTACGTTCAGAATGGCCCTTTAATAGATCGTTATCAGATCTGCTTCCACTTTTTCATATTTTTAATACGAGGTGTTGATGCTGCCAGGACCTGGGGACACCCCCGCAGCGGAGAAACCTGGTTGCATCACTGTATCACTGGGCACATAGCTGCCCATGGGCTACATTACATTCTTGTTGCTAATGTTAGTGCTCACCTGAGTGAGTGCCGTTAACGTTAGCCCTGGTGCAGTGGCGATTCTAGGAACAATATTTAGGGGGGACACAGAAAATACCGCAGTCAAAACTGGGGGGGGGCACTAATAATTTTCACCACTAAATCATATCACTGAATAAAACTAAGGGGCCTATCACCTGGTGTGAGCTAAAACAACATCACTAAATGAAAATGTAGTCGCTAAAACGTAGTGCCTGACAACCTACTAACAGATCACCTTCTCCGCGGTAGTCCATGAACAAGGTCGTTTAGCGCACGCTAGGGAAACGAATGCGGTTGTGTACAGGATAGAACTGTTTTTTCTTCAGTGCACAGTGCCGGGCCATACCTATCCCCCGCCCTCACAAGCTTGAATATGAACACATCCAGTGAATAACCTCACACCCCTGCATTATTAAAATCCTCCATGGTGGTCGTATCATCCATGTTTTGATGCACACATATATTAAGGCTTAGTGGACATTGCATGATAAATGCCACCCAGCAGCATGTAGAATCATTACACTGCATTTAATAGATCCAAAAGGAAGGCCAGGTGAGCAACACAAATTTCCCTGCTGCAGCATATAAATAATGTTTCAGGGCAAGACTTATCCATGTGTCCCTTTAAACATGGTCCACACGGTCACCCTAATAATCAACCACTTCCATACTATGAATAACCCCCAGCATAAAATGTTTAAAATTAGGCAATATATTAGAATTAGGATATATGTGGATAAAGGATACATTTATTATAGAGCCTACTGCAACAGCAACGACATTGCTGACCAGATCCATTACTATGGTGTATGGGGCCAAGAGAACACCTGTGCTGCATTCCTTTCAATTGCCTGTTAATTGCCTGTTAATTTTGGGCGAGGACCTGTTTTTCTGTATTTTTGGAGGGGTTGGAGGGTTGAGCAGTAGGTAAAATGTTGCAATTAGCGCCCCTCAAAAAATTAGCACTGGCACCAAATGATCTGTTAGCTGCAAAAGCGCTAGAGATCTCTTGCGCTCCCGTGTTAAGTAAAGGATGTGGAAAGTACAGTAAGCTTGCGGTACAAAACGCTAATAACAACGCGCTAAGTGATTTTTTCCCGTTTGTAGCAAAAGGCAAACGATCTGTTGGTCAGGCGCTAGACTCAATTAACCTGGCGCTAACGCAAAACCACGCCGACACAAGGGTTAGCTCACACCAGGTAATAGTGCCCTAAATAAGTATATATATAAATAAGATTGCAGAACCCCAGAGTAATGTGATGCAATGATGCCTTTTTGTTCTACTAACCTGATACTTAAATTCAATATTTTATTTGCTGCAATTCGGCAGTTTTCGCTGAATGTCTGATTGCTGCTTCAGCGACTCCACTTTTAGCAAATTACAGTGACCATTCGCTAAATAGGGAATTCACCTTATTTTCAGCAAAATAAATTCCCCGAAATGTGACAAAAAGCAGAGGATCTACAGATCATTAGACCCTTTAGATTCTAACTTCCATAATAACCCCTAAAATGCCATAAACCCAGGGAAATACAATAAAAATAATAAACAATGTGGCATTTAGCTACCCCTTAACCCCTAACATGCAATTGATCAAGGGAAAACATGAAATGAATACACTGTGAGGCATGTAGCCAACCCATTAACCCTTTCGCTGCTGAGGCTTTCCCCCCCCCCTGTGCTGAGGTCATTTTTACTGGTTTCGCTCATCATGTTTAAACGCGTTTTGAAGGCTTATTTTAGTATATGACCCAGACATATTATATATCGTTCTTTCCGTCAGACTCGGCAGATTCATAATATGTCATTATTATATGTATACGTCATGACCTGTCTGTATATTATAACAAAAAATGCAATAAAATATGATTTTTCAATAATTTACAACGTGTAAAGTGTTTTTTTTCACATTTTAACATGCGAGCAATTGCGGTTATATTTTGTATGGGGTGCGCTTGTTAAAAAAATTAGAGATGGGGTCTCGTTACATTTTCTTTTGGGGAAAATTACACGATTTTTAACAAACGCACCGCATACAAAAATCGTTAGTGCAGCATCATTGTTCACATTATAATTGAAATGGGAACAATATTGCTGCATTAACAAACCAAAAAAAAGAAAAAAAACTTGTTTATTTTTTGTTTCTATAATTTGTATTTTATATATTTTTTTATTTTTATTTTCAATTTTCTTTTTTTTTTTACAAACTTTTTCACATTCATGTTTGGTATCGTTGGAACGGCCATGTTCTGGCCAATCCAACAATACCAAACTTTAACCCCTAGCTGCCACGGATCGGGAGATAGGGGGTTCATTTGAACCCCCTATCTCCACCATTGGTGGCAGCTAGGGGTTAACTCCAGGACTGGCGTCATCGTGCTATGCACGATGACGCCAGTCCTCAGGGGGAGTTCCTGGAGGCTTGGCCGACAGCCAAGATGTCGGCCAGCTCCGGGAAAGGATCACGAACCGGCGCTTTTCAGCGCCGATTCGTGATCCAGCTCCCCAGGGGTTAATGCCAGGTACCATTTGGAAGGGCAGGCTGTGCCCTTCCAAATGGTGCCTGGGTTAACCGCGCAACGCCGCCGATCGGGAGGGAGAGAGGTCGGAAGGACCTCCCCCCTCCCTTTCAGGCGCCTCCTCCGCACTTGCGGGGGGGGCGCCTGAATTAGGTGTCATCGCGCCGCCGCGATGACACCTAATTAGCCCGGCGGCAGTTCCGGATGCTGGGCTGACATTGAGGATGTCAGCCCGCACCGGGGAGGCCAGCGATCGGCCGGAATCCGGCCGAACGCTGACCCCAAAGGCAGGACGCGCTCAGTGCGTCCACCGCATGGAACGTGACATGCGGTTGGACGCGCTGAGCGCGTCCGTAGCAGCGAAGTGGTTAACCCCTAAAGCTCCATTAATCAAGGAAAAAATAAAATGTATACTGTGAGGGATGAAGCCTACCCATTAACCCTTAATATACAACTAAAACAAGGCAAAAACTAATAAACATAATATACAATGTAATATACAGTATAGTCTGAACATTAACCACTTCACTGCTGAACCATTTCAACCCTGTGAAAATGTTTACGTTTAAGTGCACGTTATTATTTAATGTTTTATGACTTGTACTTTACACTAATTATGGCCATATTGGGTATCATTGGAAAGGCCAGAATCTTCCCTTTCCAATGACACCTAGAACGTCCATATAGGATGCACAGGAATGGAGATCCCACACTTTTCGGACTGCGGTAAGCTGGATGCTGATTTTTGGTGGGGGGCACATGGGAGGGCAAGGAATAACCTAGGGGGGCAATTGCCCCCTTGCCCCCCTGTAGAGACGCCTATGCCCTGGTGGCCCTAATGCGGGCGCAACATATTACAATGCAAACACTAACGGGTTAAGAAACCCGTTACCATTTGGTATCTTGCGTTTTTCAGCGCGAGGTTACTGTACTTTGCGCTCCCTATACTTAACATGGGGAACGCAAAGAGTTAATTAGCGTTAGGATTACAAAGTCCTAACGCTGATTACCATCCGACTGCGGTTAATAGAAAGTTAACCACAGCCAGGGCTTGGTGCTAACGGATTACGCTGCTGCAGAATCCGTTAGCACCAGCAGAAAATACTGAACAAATTCAGATACTCACCTCCTATCCTGCAGCGAGGACTGCAGCTCCAACCGCCTCCTCCGTCCGGCGGGAGCAGGGAGACGCTGGGGGAAAAGTCCACCAGGCTCTCCCTGCGTAACACTACTCCGACCTGACAGATCTCGCAAGGCGAGATCCAGCAGGTCATGTAACCACCAGGGTCTGCTTCAATGGACTCCATAGAGAGGCGGCATCCCTGGCGCATCCCTGGGTTTAGCGCCCGTTAACGATGCAGGCAGCTTTTCTAGTGTGGAGGGCCACACTGTGTAGCGTGCACACTAGTTGCGCGTGCTACACCAGACGTGCTGAAACCCTCCCCGTCCAAAAGCTGCAACGCACGTTCGACAGGGCTACAAAGTGAGATTCTCCATAGGGATCGAGGTTTGTTTGTAGCGCTGAGTGTAGTGACTGTGCTCAGCGAGGTGGCCAGACGTGCGTCAGAGTGGAAGGAATGTCCACTCTCACGGACGTTCCTTCAGCTCTCATGTGTGCTCCTGTGAAGAGCACGGCCTAAGGTGTGACAGGGGTGTTAATTTGTGACAGCCGTACACTAAGACTTTGCTATATCCCTTTTTTCTTTGATTCACTGTGGGTTTAGAGGTGACTAACCTTTGGCTTCCATGGATTAGGTTTCCTTTAAATCTCAGTCAACTGCATTGTCAAGGATTAGCTCTCAGCGATGTAGGTCAAATGTCACATATTGTAAGTGACATTGCCGCACGTTATGTAGCCTATTATTTTTACCATCTGACGCATTAGATCTTTGGGAAAACAATCCTGCATGTAAAACAGATAGGTGTTAAAACACTTCTAAGTACTAGCAGTCAGTCTTTTTTTCATTTGCTATTTTTGACAATGTTTATTTTAAAATGCTGTGACAGGGCCCCTCCTTTTCAGCCACATCCTCTAAGGTAGTGGTTCCCAAACACAGTCCTCAGGTCCCCCTAACAGGACAGGTTTTAAGGATCACCTTGGGGAAATACAGACGGAATCCTGCAATCACTGAGCAGCAAATCATATCACCTGTGCTGTGCTTGGGATAGCTGGAAAACCTGGCCTGTTAGGAGTACCTGAGGAACGTGGTTGGGAACCGCTGTTCTAGGGCAACAACCACAGCGACACTGCTGCAAGTTCTTTTTATCCGATTTTATTTTCTCACCGGACAGCAACAATGGTAACATGGCAACAGTGGTTCACGGCAAACACAAAAACTTTGATCTCCTCCAGCTCTCTCCCTTAGCTGGGCACTCACTCTCTCACACATATCAGCTTCCTCCCTTTTTATTTTTAAGGCTGAGCAAGATTGATATGCCACACCTGGGATTCAGGCTGCTGGGACAATGACCCACCCTTCACTCTATTATCCCAACCCCAGGGACAGGGCCGGACTGGGAATAGAAATCAGCCCTGGAAAAAACATTTAGACCAGCCCTATAGCACTAACTTAAGTGACTTTAACGCATGCCCCATATTACAATCTGAACGCTAACGGGCTAAAAAATACAACCCTTAGAGCATTAGTGATTGTGCTCGCTTCTGTGAGCTTACTGCACTTTGTGCTTCCTGTCCCAAAAATTGCACCAAACACAGGGAATTTCCCTATACGGTGCAATTTCGGGGCCCTTTCGGCTAGTCAAAGGACATGCAGTTTGGCAAATTTTGTTGAATTGCCAGGGAAAAACGGTGCCTGTTCGGCGTCAGTGAAATCCCCCATAGAGAAGCAATGGTTAATCTATTCACAGACACTGAACAGCAAAGAAATGTCAGTGAAATGCCCTGAAGCTCAGTGGTTTAAGGCTAGGGTCAGATGAGCGCATTTTCTACGGACTGTGCGCTTGTGCAGTACGGACGTACTTACTGACTGACGACAAGGTAGTGGCCACACAGTCGGTTTTTTTCACTGACGTATTTTTTCACTGATGTAGCAGGGAAAATAAATTACAATGAAAAAACATTCTGTCCGTCAAAAATGCTGGACGTATAAATGCAGTCCGTCTGACCTTGTTGCATCACTCACACACAAAGCTATGCAGACGTTGTGGACGTGGCGCACTCTGCACGTCCGTTCTAGCAGTATTACGTTCTTGCCTAACCTGCGCCCGTTTGCAGCGTCCGTCAGCCCCCGCACTTCTGTGCGGACAGACTTCGTGTGTGGGGCTCCATTTAACACAATTGTATGCTATCACGGACGTACTTATGTGCGGCAACACGGACGTTAACACTGCGCTCGTCTGACCCCAGCCTTATTCGACGGGTTTAATCAGGCGAATCCCATAGGTTTCAATGTTAAAAATGTTCCCATTTTATCCAATAAACCATTTATTCTTTTAATTTGCAGCAAAAAGTCTCTTTTTTTAGTCATTTTTCTGGTGAATTATTTTAAAATGTTTTTTTTTTCTGTAACAGAACTTTTTATTATTATTCATAGGACTCTATATACTATTTCCAGGCATTGTCATGCAGTAGTATTTTGCAAACGGCATTTAAAAGTTGGGTGTTTTTTTTTTTTTTTAAACCCGTTCAGCTGCTAGTCAGCTTTTTGTGGCTGCGTTGGGCAGGCCGTCGGGTACAGTCGACAGTCTCTTCGGTGGCTTGCGGGTGCGTTCAGCAGTCTCTTTGGTGGCTTACTGGTGCGTTCGGCAGTCTCTTTGGGCGGCTTGCAGCTGCATTCGGCAGTCTCTTCGGTGGCTGCGCTTGGCAGGTGTGTTCGGCGGTTTGCCCAGTGGGTTTGCAGCTGCCCTTGGGTTGATCTGTGGCATTCACCAGGTTTGCAGCGTTTGACGGGTCGATTCACTGCACTTTGGGGACCTTGCAGTGAATGCTGAATTCACCGCACCTGCAAATTTAACTTGTCGAAGTGAGGTGAACCAGAGGTGAATAACCCTGATACAGTGAACACATTAAACAGTTATTTATATAAATAGGACCAAATAAATCATATAAGGAGGAATATCAGAAAAACTTCACTAGACATGAATCCCCCCAATGTAACTTAATTTACTCACAGTGTGCCTCTTTACCTCCCTGTTAGGACCTGAAGCTGCTGCTGGAATGGAGAAGGCAGGGCAGCACGGCTCCCCAGAACCATCAGCCCATAAATCAATCAGCCTGCCGGGATTCCTCCCGGTATCCCGGTAGACCAGTCCAGCCCTGCCCAGGGACCCAGCCTACAACTCCCAACATGCTCAGATACAGCACACACACAAATATAGAACATTTCCCAAGGAACGGATGCAATTGATAAGGTCTGGTCTCACATAACTCCCATTTATGATCATGCCGTTTCCTGTCACAATGCAATTAGAACTGTTTAAATTCAGCAACTCCACAAAGTAATTGCAACCCACATCAGCCAGAATCCATCCTCAGATACAATATGTTCAAAACCAGCAACTCCACAAAGTATCTCTCGCTGCTCTGTCCATAGTTTACTCTTATGCTGTCTGCCTCCAGATGTTTTCACTCTTCCATACTCACCTTATTATCTCCCTCCAACAGCGTATGCAGATTATGCAGCTTTCTCATGCTCTCTCTGGCCATCAACGTCACACTCCATGGACCCATATGGCCTTACCAGCATTTGTTTGCGACTATACTGTATTCTGGTACAATCTGGTAAGATGTTTGGAATTACATATCCCATGATGTCTCTTCAACTCTAAGAGTGTCTCAGCATTATGGAAAATTTATTCAAAACAAGGTTGCTGACCCCTGGTGCACATGTACACCTGGAAGATACGTTTCTTGATCGAGCAGCCAATCAAGACTGCTCATAAACAAGTGCCTCACATTTCCTCTTAGTCCTTCCGATAATTAGGTGATAGCTAGCCTAGGTCTGTCAGGAAATCGAGAGAACTGAAGGAAAACTGTATGCCACGTGGTTAAATCGCGTGACTTGGCAGGTCTAAGACTGGGGTTTTATAATCAACCCTGCAACCAGGTGTTTTCAAGAGTGGTAAGGGACAGAGTGAAAACAACAGGCCCCCGGGCATTTAGTATGCATGGGGCTGATCCTAGTTGGGTTTGAGCCAATGACCAGCCCATGCCTGGTGACAGGGCTTCATTGAGTGTTAAATTGCCACTGTCTTTGGCAACATGACTTTTGCCCATTTAACAGGGCACTTTGCCCTTTATATAGATCAGCGGTTCACCATTATCTGAGTGAAAACAAGCACAGCACACTGAGGATGCAGGGACCGTCATTATTACCATCATCATTTATATAGCACCAACAGTTTCTTTAGCGCTTCACAATAACCAAAGAGATATAGATAAATGAACATAGGATGGAAACGAGATGTAGAGGGCCCTGATCATAGGAGCTTACAGTCTAGAGGGATTGGGGTTGAGGAAGACAAGGGGAATTTTACTGGATGTCAGGATCATTAGTGCCAGTTGTTCAGGAATAGTGGGGGCCATGGAAGTGACTTCAATTATGTGTGAGTAGGTGAGCAGAGGGATGAGTTGCATCAGTGATGTGGTACATTAATCTGTTCTGAAGAGATAGGTTTTAAGGGATTTCTTGAAGGCCTGAAGATTACAGAGGGTCAAGGAGAGAGTGGGTGTGGTCAACTCACTGCACGCTACGCTCCCTCCCCCTCGCAACATGGCGCCAGCCTGGGGAGAGGGGGAAAACTATACACCAGAATATCAGTTTTTTGCATTATTTGGCTCAGCGACAAAAAACGCTGCCCTATATAAAGGGAGAGGTGACCTGTCCAATGGGCAAAAAGTCATTTTGCCCATTACAGGTTTATTTTACCCAGGAATACCATGAGTTCTTGTGCAACATGAATTTCTGGTGAAATGATCAGAGAGGAGCTATGTACCTCAGTGTGCTTCTGAAGGTACGTTAATAGGGAAGCGTATAACGGAGGAGTATTTTTCATGTAAAAATGCTGTTTCTGCTTATTTTGTTTTTGTACAATTTTAGGGAATAGAGGTAAAATGCCGTGGCTGTGCTAAAGATGAAAAATAGAAAAAGCTAAAACTCATTTTTAAGATTTTTGTTTTAAAAGTCTTCATAGCTTTTAAGAGACTTTTGATGTGGAGAACGCTGGGCGCAAGAGAAAGGTCCCTATTACATTCTTCGCGCAGTGTGTTGTGCATGCGCAAATGCACATTTGCACGAGGGGCAAAACCCTTTGCGCTGAACGTCGTATTACAACGTTCGCGCAAACGATGCGCGTTAACGTTTAATGCGAGTGATCCTGCGCAAACTGAATTTCGTGCGCGCATCCCATACTTAACATTGTGAGCGCAAATGCGTTCGTGCGCTGGTACGCGGATGGTATTACAATCTTCGAGCAACTTTTTACGAACGACGTTTGCGTGCATTTTTTTAACGTCTTTGAAAAGCTGGTGGTAACTGCAAATCGGAACGTTTTGGCCGAAACGAAAAACACCAGCGCGAAAAAAAAATACAGCACAGTATAGTTACACATTCTACACAAACCCAAACCAAAAAATTGTGAATTTGTGCCTATTTTTTTTATTGCTGCAGCATATATACTCAGATTTACTTTGACAGGGGCAAAAACTTAAGTGAGTCAATTAAGGTAAATTGATGTCAATTAAGGTTCTTAATTCTGATTGGCTGAATCCGGGGAAAAAAACAGTCCGCACACTGATTTACCTGCGCTACGTTACTGCGCGCGAATTACACTTCGCTTTGCGCGTCGTTTTTACGAATGTTATTTTTTGCCGGATGAGAAAATGCGTTCGGATCGTAATACCACGTTAATTTTCGCGCAATAACGCTGGACGATGCGTGCAAAAAAATTTGCACTGCGCGAACTAAATTGCACGAAGAATGTAATCGGGGCCAAAATGTGATAAACCAACTCTTCCCGTGCACACAATGTCATTTCTATTGTTACAATCGGCGCTGGTGCTCACTTCTAACTATTATTATAATTACAGTTTATGAGATGTGATTAATCAGCTCTAGCGAGATATTCTCGCTACAATCAGGGCCCGAACACCATGATAATTATTATTTATATCATATGATTAACTAGGTCTTGTGATCACATTTTCAATTTTGTTGTTACAATAGTGGACAGTGCCCTATATTAATATCATAATATCATAACAGTATTATTACTATTGGAATGCATACGAGATCTGAGTAGACTTTATGTTTTTCCTACTCGATACCCTGTTTGCATTTATCTCTGTCTGCGTCTCCCCTCGTAGCCCTTTCTGGCAAAATAATGCTTTCATGTTTGGCAAATGTCAAGTTTACGATCTTTTTTAATACATGGCCGGGCCAAAAAATAAATGTCACCACCTGCCGTACAAGCCTGTTTCGATCTGGGGTTTCCTCAGTTGGTCAGGTACAGGTTCAGCAACGTTATGAATGAGCAGGTTTTTCCATTAATGTTTTTTTTTTCATTCTTGATGGCACAGCGGGCATATTCCAAGATGGCAATGCCAGGATTCATCGGGCTCAAATTGTGCAAGAGTGGTTCAGGTAGCATGAGATATCATTTTCACACATGGATTGGCCACCACACAGTCCAGACCTTAACCCCATTGAGAATCTTTGGGATAATGTGCTGCAGATGTCTTTACGCAGCGCTGCGACTCTTCCATCATCAATACATCAATGATCTTGGCCACAAATTAATGCGACTCTAGACGCAAATAAATGTTGTGACATTGCTTAAGATTATGAAAACGGTGGTCCATCAAAATATGAGTGTGTGACTTTTTTTGGGCCAAGCAGTGTATTTTTCGATATACCTATTACATGTATCATGTCTATTTCTTGACGTCACACTATGGAATATGTTGTCCTGCGGTATGTCTTCTACTAATTGGCCAATGTATGTGGCAGCAAGAAAAGGAAGAAAGAAAGCCAAATACTTATATAATTGCTAATAAAATATAGAATTTACTCTCTCTACATTCTATGTCAATCACACCAGAAGCTGGTTTCTAATGATCAGTTATTAAGTTGCTGTTGAGCGAGTTTTGTCCGCTGAACCCAATTAGTGACCCCAGTGGTAGGCAGGTTTGGCCATTGTTCTACATCATCTTCTCATCTGCCAGCATCACCTATAAAGCAGGAATTTTCTAAACAGAGAACATACAATTATAGGTTTGGTTTTTGTGGGCTGTTTAACTGGCTCTAAGCCATCTTCTTATTGTCACATAAAAGCGAGGAATTAGCAAAGAGTAAAGCAGCATTATTAAACCCCAGGCAGTGTCGTCTTTCAACACAGAAACTGCACGACAACCAGATAAACGACATATAGCCGTACTGTTATAGTGGAGTAAAGATTTTCCAATCCAAGGGTCCCTTCCTATTACAAGTGAAAATATCACCAATATTCAGGTTTTGCGATTCACATCTAAAAACCTTAACACACTCTAAACCAGGAGTCAGCAACCATGACCTTCCAAATGGTTTGGAACTACAGCTCCCTTGGGGCTCAGTCAAACCAATGAGTGACAGAACATCATGGGAAATGTAATTCCAAAACACCCGGCAGGTCATGGTCGCTGATCCCTGCTAAATCTTCCTAAGAGCAACTGAAGCCATCTGTGGAAGGGGTAAAATGCAGAGCAATTAGGCCACAGTGAGGCCCACATGCTGCACCTTCAGGGATGGGGACAGCCAGGTCGGTCATGTCATTTATTCATGCCGATGGGCGGTGCATGCAAGATTTACTTTGATTCTTGTTTTGTGCATGTTTGTTTTGCTCCTGAAGAAGTCTGAATTCAGACAGACGAAACGCGTTGAGCTGAAGCATATCTTTTAGCGTTTTAATATTGTAATAAAAAACGTATATTTATTTTATCTCAACTTGGAACAAGTTTCTTTGGAGCGAGTCTCTTTACATATTCACCTCAACATGTGGTCTTATGAGGCTGGAGGTGGAAAAGACCAAAGACTGAAGAGAAAATACTGGGATTTCTGCAGTCGGGTTTCCTAAAATATCATGGCCCTTGCAGCTGGGATCTCCTAGAGTGGTGATGTGTCTCATCATGATATACTGTATCTTGTGCGTCTTTTTCCTGTTTTAGGTCCTCTTTGTGTATGAGTTCACAATTTCACAATATTGTGCTCCTATTGTCAACTTTTTTGAATTAACATGCTTTTTTGAATTAATACTGTTTGCAAGAGTGTTCCAGGACTCTCGAGGGGGGGGGGGACCAGGCAGATACATAAGCGCTGATTTATTGATGTAAGCACTGTGAGGACCATTAATCAGGTTCCTGCAGTATATTTTCCCTCTGACCTGCCGGAAAACCCAGGTGATTGGGCGGTCTGAGGTAAAATCAGATGTAACACGGCCAGACCGTGTGAATTGACACATCTGGTATTTGTGTATTGGCCTTAGAGGAAAAAACACCTCCAAAAACTTGCCACTGAATGCCGTTCTGCAGCTCAGCACTCAGCACTGCTAACTTAGCACTTGCAGCCAAGTCGAGAGGTGCTGCGGGATTAGCTGAGTTTGACGTAGGAAAGATGGCCGCCTCCATGCAGCAAATAATCCAATAAGGAAATCTTCAGTTTGAAGGTTTGGTGGAGCAAAACACCAAATATTTATTGGAAAACGGTAAACATTAACACTAGAGTGATAATAAAATGGACAAAAGTGGATTTTGCAGAAACAGCTCCTTTCATTAAGCTCTGCCCTTTCGCTTCCATATTCACAGCTGCTTTGTTCAGTGAGACGGCTGCAGCAAATTGAACTGCTGCAATGGAACAATTCAGCAGCTGCTGAGGAATTGAACGCGCCTCAGTTTTTCCTGAACTAGCCTCATGTGTGACTATGCATCATGAGACATGTAGTTCCTAAACATCTAGGGCCCTATTCCATAGCTGTTGATAACTACAGGAAATGTTACATATAATGTCTCCTTCAGTTATTTTATCGAGGGGAATCGCTATTCCATTCTTGCAACAAACTGAGCTTGTGGCTCGAATGTAGCATAAACCTGCATACAATACAAAAAATGGTCAGCGCCCAGATAAGTTCCACCACCAGTATACCAATGCCAGCCCAGATATATAGAGGTTTCCCCCAAACCAATGTGACAACAGGTATAATATACGTATCTGGCGGCGCGATTGCAGTCGCTTCTTGGTATTCAGATGGTCCTCACGGTGTGTATCATTAATGTCCAATATGGATTATATATAAAAACACAAATGGCAGAATAATAGTGCAGGGTGTATACACAATGTTGGAATAGATGACAATAAATGGTTCCACTCACAGACAGAGAGCCCCGTCACTGGCTCTGAGTGGTTCCAAACATCTGGGTCCTTTATCTTCTTAGGAATATTTAAAGGAGACCCACTCCCTTTAAAGTTGGTATTTTCTTTATCTCGTCAAATATGGAAGAAAACATAAAAACAAGGACCTTCTTGTGTAGATCTACCACAATATTAATAATATATATGGTGATGGTATCAACTCACATTGGGTGGAGCTTAGAACCAAGCTCTGGGTGGGAATGCCGGTGGATTTATTGAGTAGGTTAAATCCACGAATACCTCTGAATTCCAAAACAGCAGGGACCAGACTTTTCTTTATAAAATTTTGGGCAATCCGTTTGTCTAAAGTTGAGCCTCCCTGCAGGTGAATCAGTCGTGATTTTGGGTGCCGTCCGGAAGCACGTTGCTGCGTGTGACATCACAACACGTACAATACTCCCCGTTGCATTCTCTCCGGTAGCTGGTAGCCTCACGTGCAGCCGGGACTTTTCTCCCTCCGCGCTCTGGCCGTATAACTCGCTGAAGTTCAGCGAGTTATACGGCCAGAGCGCGGAGGGAGAAAAGTCCCGGCTGCACGTGAGGCTACCAGCTACCGGAGAGAATGCAACGGGGAGTATTGTACGTGTTGTGATGTCACACGCAGCAACGTGCTTCCGGACGGCACCCAAAATCACGACTGATTCACCTGCAGGGAGGCTCAACTTTAGACAAACGGATTGCCCAAAATTTTATAAAGAAAAGTCTGGTCCCTGCTGTTTTGGAATTCAGAGGTATTCGTGGATTTAACCTACTCAATAAATCCACCGGCATTCCCACCCAGAGCTTGGTTCTAAGCTCCACCCAATGTGAGTTGATACCATCACCATATATATTATTAATATTGTGGTAGATCTACACAAGAAGGTCCTTGTTTTTATGTTTTCTTCCATATTTGACGAGATAAAGAAAATACCAACTTTAAAGGGAGTGGGTCTCCTTTAAATATTCCTAAGAAGATAAAGGACCCAGATGTTTGGAACCACTCAGAGCCAGTGACGGGGCTCTCTGTCTGTGAGTGGAACCATTTATTGTCATCTATTCCAACATTGTGTATACACCCTGCACTATTATTCTGCCATTTGTGTTTTTTATATATAATCCATATTGGACATTAATGATACACACCGTGAGGACCATCTGAATACCAAGAAGCGACTGCAATCGCGCCGCCAGATACGTATATTATACCTATAAACCTGCATACGTTTATTGCACATTAACCCTTTCCCGCCGCAGGGTGTGCCATGCCGTTCCTGCGTCGGGTGGGCTTTGAAGACGCTGTTTACTTCTATGGGCCGCCTCGCCCCGCCCTGCAGTCCTGGACTCAAGTCGCCCCCTGCGGCCAATGATATGCGGCGTGCATTAGCTGCGTGACTGGGCAGAAGGAGAGGCCCGCCGCAGCACCTGGCGGTGGGGCTTACTGGTAAGCCCTGCCAGCATTAACCCCATCCCAACGGGTGCCACCCACCTGTCGTTAAGGGGATAACTTCTTCTATACTTATGTAGCTAGCGAAACTCCCACGAGAGCTGCTGAATTTGATGGGCCTTCTGTCTCACTCCAGTGATTACCCACCTCCACCTTCGGCGCCAAGTAATGCCAGGACAAGATTACTTTAAATAAAAAGGGGTTTATTAGGACTAGCAAGCAAACCCTTTGTAGGACAAAGTAATCAACAGTATAACAGTATTGAAAGAGTTAATTCAGCAACACTATTCAACACAATGATGAATGAATGAGACAGCAATCTTTACCATATTTTAATGCAGTTAGATTATTGACAATAATCAATGTAACCGATATCAATAACCTATCTAAACCTTGTACCTTCTATCTAACCACTGCCAGTGGAAATTCCACAAAGTCGCGAGTATGCTAGCGTTAGGGCCCTTTGACTTCTGTCGTTGGGTACCTTTAAACGTGCTACCACATTTGTATTCCACAATATGAGAAAAAAATCTTCGCAAAGTGTCACAGGGTAACAAGACTGGCAAACTGCAGCAATCCTCAATTTAACTGGGGCTGCGTGGGCAGTAGAACTAGGCCGGACAGTAAAGTCAGCAATCTTAACTCACGCAGGGTAGCCGAATACCTCTCTCCGTTAGATACACTGACTCCTTCCCGGCTGGACGGTAGCTGGATCGCTATCTCTAGCACTAGAATCACACGAGGAGAACTGGATCTCTCTCCGTTGGACGCACGAGGACAGCCAGATCTCTTCTCAGCTGGATACACTCGATCGCTCCCTCTGTCACCGGAAACTACATGTTCCAGAATCCTTTACAATCCTTTCCATCTTCCTGTCTTAAACAACTTCCTTTGCCAGTGAAGAGAAAGGAAAAAGGGAGGGGGAGAGGAAGCACTGTTGGCGAGAGGAATCACTGCGGCACTGCGCGATCTCGCGAGAGCGAGCAAGGCTCCATAGAGTCCTATGGTTTCCACAGACAGATACTCGCGGCTGCACCAGGGGTGGACTGACTCGTCGGGCAATCGTGCACTGCCCGAGGGCCCGCGGGTTGGTAGGGGCCTGGTTTTGGAAAGCAGACAGTGGGCCCCGCCATTTCCCCTCAGCTCCGGTCACCGGAGCTATAATGATCTCTCTCTCTTTGTTAATGCGACAGCCAGCTCAGGGCCCTTCAAAACCACTGCACTGGCGGTGCTGCAGTGCCAGCGTGCCTGCCTCTGTCTTACCACGAGAGCACGGCACACTGCACTGGCCCTCCCCCGCACATGACGTGTGCATGCCACGAGGTGGTGGAAGAGGACAAACGCGGTATGTACTTCCACGAGGAACCTTCTTTTCCCTGCAGCTGTCAGTCGATGCAGCTCATGTCACCCTTTGTTAGAGGTCGGTCGTCCTCCCACAGCAGCATTGCCACACACTCTCCCAGACCCACAATCTTGGCCCTCAAGTCTTCGGGAAGGGAAAGGGGGCCATCTCATCACCTCTCACTGCCAGGACATCCACAGTGGTCTGTACATGAGAGCCCTCCATTCCCGCAGTTCAGTCCTGGGGGGGTATAATGAATTGATAGGGTGAGGGGGGATATCATTTTTTTTGAGAAAGGATTTTAACAGGAAGGATACATTGAGATTTCTCTCGTTTTCAAGTATGTCCTGGGTGGTGAGTATGTACCGCTTTTAATTAATTGATACGGTGAGGTGGGATATAATGAATTGATAGGGTGAGGGGGATATATAATGAATTGATAGGGTGAAGGGGTATAATGAATTGATAGGGTGAGGGGGATATAATGAATTGATAGGGTGAGGGGGGATATATACACACTGCACATTACTGTGAGTTTATTGCTACATACCCCCGACCGAAAAGTTCTTATCTGCCGACATTTTCTATGTTTCTATGTTTCTATATGGTTATGTATGTGAAGGTATGGCTGTGTGTGTAAATGCATGTATTTGTCTTTAAACAGGCTGCTGTGCGTAAAATCCTACGCCTGTGTCCTTGTCGCAGTCCGGCATTGCCTCCTTGTCTTGCACCCAAAAGGCTGGTATTGCTCCTAGAATCGCCACATTATCTGCTGCCTGCACTGCACCAAGTTAGAATGACAGCGAGCGTCTTGGCAGCATTGTGAGGTACAGGTAGGAGACTAAATATTGGTGCGGAGCAGCAAGAGGTTAAATGGGCACCATGCTCAAATTTTATTCCCTTTTTTCCTTTTAACCTTTTTGCTGCTGGTGATGTGCTGAGCCTATGCTACACATTACAGGGAGTATTATTGCTGTGGAGCTCTGTGATACACTCATACACACTGCACATAACAGGGAATATTATTGCTGTGGAGCTCTGTATTGTGCAGTGTGTCAGTAATGTACTCTATCTTTTAAAGTGATGGTCAGTTTCCCACATTTGCCACAAGGATATTCTGTGCCGCGGTGCAGTTTTAGCTGTAGTGAGTTGGTGATGGCTGCTGCAGCAGTGTGGTGGCCATCTCTATGTCTGGAGGGGGCACAATGGATTCCCCAATTCACTGCTGGCTCCAAGTGGATTTTCTTCACATAATTTTCAAAAAGGTTATTTTAAGGAGTTCAGAAATAAATTCTTTAGCACAATAATGTACATGTGGGTGTTACGTTGAAGGGGAGGGGTTTTGTGTGGGTGTGGCCTCCTGAGGGTGCGGAACAGGGGGCCCCATGACCTCCTATTGCCCGGGGGCCCCATTACTTGTCAGTCCGCCCCTGAGCTGCACGCTGTGCTGATGATGGTATCTGGCAGCCTTGTGCTTTGTTTCCGGACAGGCACTAATAAAGTGCCGGATATTCAGGTGCACATTTTACTGCTTACCATCTCTATTTTACCGTCAACTGTGGAATAGGGTCGCTGAGACTGTATGTGCATGTAAGCAAAGCTGTTGTTAATGTAACACCTCCATAGACTATAATGGCTCTGGTAAGTTTACACCAAGGTTGGAATCGGGCCCCTGGTTTGCCAAGGTTGGCCATCACTGATCTAAATCATTGCATTCCCAACCATCCAAGATGAATATCACAAGCTTTCCACCAGATGTTACTACCAATGTCTACACGAAGGCTGGTAATTCCTTATTTTTAGCCACATTTAGTAACATGACACCTCTGGTATTAGCCAATTATTAGTCATACAGTCAAAGAAAGAGAACTTGATATCCTTCCCTTTATAAACCCAGTGTTTTGGGTTTCTTTGTCCACATCCTCTTCTCACTTCACGTGTTATATTATTTCCTCCAATATATAATTTGATATGCATTATTTCTCAATGCTCTGTCAACACCAAGTGCAATAAAAGCCATAGACAAATAGTCCTAATCCGAATCCGTCTCTAGTGTATATACTCTCCTCAGCCATCCGTGGCAAAAGACGGCCCGAGGAGAACATTAAATAACTGAAAAAACACAATCAAATTAGCCACATTGTTGTAACTCAACAGACCTTCAAGGGGATTAACTAATTTTAACCGTTTAAAGCAGTGATCCCCAACCCTGGTCCTCAGGGCCCACTAACAGGCCAGGTTTGCCAGATATCTGAAGCGCAGCACAGGTGATATGATTTGCTGTTCAGTAATTGTAGGATTCAGTCTGCATTTCTCCAAGGTAATCCTTAAAATCTGGCCTGTTAGTGGGCCCTGAGGGACAGGGTTGGGGACCACTGGTTTAAAGCACCAGTTCCCACCCCTGATCCTCAGGTTCCCCTAACGGGCCAGGTTTTCCAGATATCTGAAGCGCAGCACAGGTGATATGATTTGCTGCTCAGTGATTGCAGTATTCAGTCTAAATCAGCCCATTAGTGGGTCCTGAGAAAC
This sequence comes from Leptobrachium leishanense, assembly GCA_009667805.1. Lineage (NCBI taxonomy): Eukaryota > Metazoa > Chordata > Amphibia > Anura > Megophryidae > Leptobrachium > Leptobrachium leishanense. The sequence goes on along the minus strand of CM019063.1, from coordinate 5,414,957 downwards.
AGAGTTGGGAAACACTGCTTTCCCAACCCTGGGTCTCAGGGCCCACTAACAGGACAGGTTTGCCAGATATCTTCTGAAGCACAATACAGGTGATATGATTTGCTGCACAGTGACTGCAGGATTCAGTCTGCATTTCCCCAAGGTGATCCTTAAAACCTGGCCTGTTAGGGGGACTTGATGTCTAGGGTTGGGGACCACTGCTCTAAAGCATTGGTTCCATCACATTCTGAGCCTTTGAGTGCCATTACGTCTCATTATTTAGTGGGTTTTACTGCTGATTTAAAAGGACATTCAAGGCTGTTACTGGACTTTCAAAGTACAAACAAACTTTTTGGATTTCTGGTTTTGATATTTTTTAATCCAGCACTGTTCTCCGTGTGTATTTTCCCCATAATAACAAAGGTAAGATATTAAGTATTCTCTGAGAATGTGGCTCATCTGACAGGTTTTGAACAGCTTAAAGGGATACGCTATTAAACATAGTTCCTTCTTTGCCCTTAAATAATTGAGCAGATGCTGCTGACAGCCTATTATATATTTTTTATATTTTCTTATTTTAGGGGATTTTACCCACCTTTTGTCCCTTGCCGCATGCAGTTCCTTCTCTTCAGCCCAGGGACTTCCGAATCTGGAAGTTCCTGAAGCTTTACTATGCAATTTGCGCCCATACGCAACTTGTGTGTCGTAGGAACCGCAAACTGCGCAGCGCTACGGGCTTGTGCACTTATATATATATATACGCAAGTTCTTTACCTCCTGCTCTGAACAACGGAATGAAACTGTGCATGCATGTGCAGATCCTATTCATCAGCTGCTTCTCTGAAAAACCTTGCTACAACAGGTGGTGTCTCTGATGTCAACAGTCAATCTGGTGACCGGCAGCCGGGAAATTCAAAATCCCGCCTGCTAGTGATGCTGAATGAGGTGGAGGAAACTTCTCTAATTCACCCAGTGTTGCTCTCAAATCAGGGCTGTTGGATGGGGAAGGGAGGATCCTCTACATATCCTGGCCACTTTAAAAAGATAATATGATCAGGATGAGCGGCCCTTTAATGTAAGAATATGCTGTTTAGTTATCTGCTCGTGGTGGGTTCACTTTAAAATTGTGGTTATGATGATAGTGAACGTTGCCTCATCCGTAAGAGCGCCCTGGCATTGTACTTTAGAATGACTTGCATCATTAGCAAAGTCCATTCTAAGATTTCTAAGGCCAATTTCATCCAATTAATGGGTACAGAGTTCCCATGAAATGTTTTACCAATGTGTGTTTTAATATGTTCTTTAAACTATTTTATTTCCAATAGATTGTTTTTTTCAGGCTGGTTCTGTATTTTGCAACAAGTATCGTATTAATGTCGACATGGCCCAATTAAGACTGTTGCGGCGTTTATGTGTTTTTGTGTAGAACAGACCGCTTTTGCCACACGTTTCCTTATATAGGAAAGAAAAGCTTTCATCTCGTCAAGAGAAACTGTGGAGATGAGATACGTCCGCGTGCTTTACCACCAACTTCCGGTCCGGACTGCGCGCTTGTTTACGCCCATGTCATCAGGCAGCGCCGGATCAACCACAACTCGGAAGCAAAACCAGGTGGTTTCGCTTTCCTTTCTTTACCGCACAGTATTTATGAGATGTACTGCAAAGAGGACGGTAATCTCTTTAATTTTTTTGCCACTGAAGAAGCGCCCGTAGAGGCGCGAAACGCGTTTGGCTCTGGGCCAATTTCCATTTCCCTCTATATGTTTTTCTTTTATTCTACCCGACTTTTTTTAATATTGTACCCTACTGTGGGAAAATAAATACTTTTTACTGCCTTTTCCACCCCTATTGTGGTATCAGGGTTGCCTTTGAGAAGCTCCCTATCAACTGCATCCGTCAAGAGCATCCTGATGATCCGGAGAACATAGACGAGCGGGTTGGCCTAAAACAACTCGAGAGGCTACTATATGAGGGCTGGAAGCTCTCATCAAGTGTGAGTCACCATTTGGCTGCTTTAAAAGTTTCTTATACCCCATGTCTTTTGCAATATTGCACTATATGCTGTATTTTTTTGACTTTGAGGTACTCTCAATGTTTATTTGATGAAACCTCCATTATATCGAAAATATTCATTTACAAAAGGATTATTTTTCCACATCTGGGAATTTCTGACAGATTCCATCATCGTCTAATGCAGGGCTCAAAATTTCCACTCGGCTACTGGCATTTGGCGAGTGGAAATTGAGTGAGGGCGAGTGGAAATGCACAAGCAGGCATCAAAATAACTTATTTTGTGCTGCGTATTCCGGCAGTGCCACTGTGCAGCCCCCCCCCTTCTCCAGGCTGCACTATGGCAGGGATTCGCTGTCTAACATGACCCAGCTTGTCTCTGTCACTGGAAGGGGGGTGGAGAGGAACTTCCCTGCCTCCTCGCTTTGCTCACGCTGGGGTCTGATGTCTGGGTATACATGTATCTAGGGTCTGACGTCTGGGTATTAATGTTATTTTTGCAACTTTATTCTAAATGAAACCTTTAACAGTTTAATTTCATAAGATAATTTAAGGGTATGTGTGTGGTGGCGAGTAATTCTTATGGCCTGGTTAGTAGCTTGGGGCTTGAAATTTTGAGCCCTGGTCTAATGTATGTATCCTAATGATGTTCTATTAAGTCTTGGTCATTTTTCTGGTGCCAATTGTTGGTTCTTATCCAGTTAATCCTCTGTACACGGTACCCCTATTTCCCCTATCCATTCCCCCAGGAGGGCAGAGAAGCGCTGCCTTGCTTAGTCATTACACTTTGTTCGTCATTTGATATCGGGAAGGTATCTTCCGCTCGGCATTTACAGTGATCTCCGCTCTACCTTCCCAATTGTAAGCGCACTCCCTACTTTCACTCTACATGTGCAGAATGTGTAACTATACTGTGCAGTATTTTTTTTTTTCGTGCTGGTGTATTTTGTTTCGGCCAGAACGTTCAGATTTGCCGTTAACACCAGGTTTTCAAAGACGTTAAAATTATGCGCGCAAACGTCGTTCGTAGGAAGTTGCGCATCTATTGAAATACCATCCGCTTAACGCATTTGCGCTCACAATGTTAAATATAGGACGCGCACAGTTCATCACGCTCGCGCAAGTCCATCCGCGTCAAACGATAACGCGCATCGTTTGCGCGAACGTTGAAATACGACGTTCTGTGCAAATGGTTTTGTCCTCGCGGAAATGCGCATTTGCGTGCGGGCGAATCCGATGTGCGAGGAATGTAATAGGGGCCATAGTGTCTGAGACACAACATATAGGTTACATTGTATCTCATACCCTAGTTACTGATAATCCTTTACATTACCTTTTATTTCATATACGTATTGTGGGTTACCCTTTCCAGCAACATATGTTATGGGATTGCTTGTTTGACAATCTATCATTAAAGGCTGCTTTCCTTTGCTGCCATTATTATTAGAATTTCTCTTATACACCTGCCGGAGTTTGTTGTTTGCTGTTGGGGGACGGTCTGAATTCAAGAAAATTTGGAGCAGCAGCCAACGGCTGCGGGGAAGGGCTGAGGTGGCTCATAGAAGTCAATGGCGCGTACTTCTAAGCCCATCTGCCGCAAGGACGGCATGGTACACCCTGTGGCGGGAAAGGGTTAAATAGGTACTCACATGCATTTTCCCTCAGTCCACCCAAAAACTGAGTGACAGACAATGGTTGTTGGATAATTGAAGTAAAAAAAGTAACTGTGGCACAGTGTCAGGAATCGTGCCTGAATCCTGGATCGGCTCCAAGAAAAGTGCTGCCCTCTAGGAAAGCACTAACCAGCAAACTCACAGTTAAACACCAAAACACACACAACCACACCCCTGCCTGTGTCCATAAAGGACCACTGCCTCTGTATACCGGTGCCTCAGTATTGAGTCTGTTCCCTACCTGACCAGTTATACCCCTGTTTGCTCCCGAATTATAGTGTACCAGACCCCCTGCTTTGTCCACCGACCACCGCTTTGTGCCAACCATCTGACTTTGGATTGTCTACTGACCACTCGCCTGATTAACCCCTCTGTGCTGCGCTCTGGTATATCCTGCATCTGCTCATTCCAAGGTACTAATAGTGTGTTGCCCTGTACACCTGGCTCAGACCCCCTGAACCTTGGGTCCCACCACGGCCCACGCTAGGTGCCACCCTGACACACAGGAAGAAATCATGATGAGCGTGTGATCTCACCCGACACGTAAACATCTCTTTACTGCGCCAATGCCATTACCAAGATGGCGACACCCTGTAGGTAAGTATGTTTGGTGCTCTTTAACTCTTATAGTTTATATGTTGTTTATTAAGTCCATAGGGTTTGATTAAATGACACTTAGGACATCTCCATCAGCTGCGTCCGGTTATCTACAGGAAAGTGAACAGTCCCAGAAATGGTAATAACACACGGTATCTGGGTAGGGACAGTTGATGATCACCTAAAATAAGCACCTGCACTCTCTTTCCGTTTACGAAATGTTAACTGTTTATCCGTGTTCTTCGGAGGTGTCCGTCCCTATTCAATAACACAGAGAGACAAAAAAAATATGGTCTTTCAGCCCCTACATTTATGAATTAAACTTGTTGGTCTGCGTCATCGTCTCTCAAGGTCAAGGTGTGCTCTGCACGAAACATGCGTTCATAGAGAACTATAAAAATGTTGATATCTCTCTCCCTTCACATGAGACTGCGTCACGCGCCTCGTAACCAAGGAAATCTCACAAGTATGATGACGTACATAAAAATAGACAAATGGCTTTTCATATTGGTAGGGCATGTTTTTGTTCCTCTCTCCGCAATTTAACTTAATTGTTTATAATGAAAAATCAGACAGAAGGGAAGAAGTGAGTAAAGAGAGAGACATCAAGAGAGACATTCTTATATTCACAATTCATATCGGAAGAAAAATGTAATAAATATAAAATACAAAGTAGCCCAAAGATTTCTGGGTATCACCGCCCCACACACAGTGAATGGACCCCTGGCCTGGCACACCACCCAGGACATCCTTCTTTATCTCTGCCCCCCATCTTCAGAATGAAGTGATACATTGATTACATGTTTATTATTAACTGTTTAATAAAAAGTAACATCTGCATACGTGGTGATTTATCCTGGTGCAATGTCTACTGTGCATGTGCTAACTGCTCTTACCTTTAATGTAATCATAAACCGGTAAGATGAAAATACACAGGTGTGACTAATGATAACGAATACGAGCCATATTACAAAGTTGGTGCTAACTTAACCAGAGCTGTTGTAAACTTCCCAGAGTCATTATAGCCTATGGAGGTTTTAAAAAGGAAAAATGGCTATACTCCGTGTTGCTAGATATACACTTTTAAGGATTCGCTATATTCTCACACTGTGGTGCTCCTGTCACCAGAACAAATTGCAAAATGTGAAGTAAAGAAATGGGGACAGCGCTTCAAGTTAAAAGGATGCAGTGTATAAGTGATGTGGTAAATATGGAATAATGCTCACAAGCAATGGTAGGTCCCTTGAGGATTAGGCGTGGACTAAATCAATCAAAGTCTTCACAATAGGAGGACCTCAAAAAAAAAAATACAGATAATGGTACAGTATTGCACAGAATATACTGTTATAGTAAGGTTGTAATATTCACTACTCACACTTTACGAGAGCTGCTAGCTCTCATATGTAGACCTCACAGGTGTTCAGGGCCAACCTGTTCGCCTCATACTCCCGCACTCAGACCTCCAAAAAAGCACAGGAACATGGATTGCATATAATCCAACATGATTGTAAAGGGGTTGTAAATATCCACTCACCAAATAGAATTGAATCTCCAGCAGAAATATTCCAGGGTAGCCGCGTGTGTAAACCTCAGTATAAGAACAAAGGTAACATAAAGGCCAGATATGCTGGAAAAATATTTATTAAAACAAAATATAAAATATATAAGCAAACAGCCAAACGTGTTTCTCGCCTCAGGGGCGCTTCATCAGTGGCAAGGGACATGCTTTTTGAGGTCCTCCTATTTTGAAGACTTTGATTGATTTAGTCCACGCCTAATCCTCAAGGGACCTACCATTGCTTGTGAGCATTATTCCATATTTACCACATCACTTATACACTGCATCCTTTTAAGTTGAAGCGCTGTCCCCATTTCTTATGGAGGTTTTAAGTTTACAACAGCTCTGGTTAAGTTAGCACCAACATTGTAATACTGCCCTACGTATCTAGAAATCTCCAAATAAGTTGTTTCCTCCGTAGAAGGGAGAGGTATTAGCAGTAGGAAAAGGGAAGTGCTCATGCCACTGTACAGAGCACTGGTGAGACCTCACTTGGAGTACTGTGTGCAGTACTGGAGACCGTATCTCCAGAAGGATATAGACATCTTAGAGAGAGTTCAGAGAAGGGCTACTAAAATGGTGTACGGCTTGAAGGAGAAAAGTTACCAGGAAAGGCTTAATGATCTTAACATGTACAGCTTGGAATAAAGACGAGACAGAGGAGATATGATAGAAACATTTAAATACGGAAAGGGAATCCACAAGGTAGAGGAAGGGAGTATATTTAAAAGGAAACAAAGTACAGTTGTGTTCAAAATTATTCAACCCCCACTGAAATTGAGTGTTTTGGCCAGTTTGACATTGATTTTGATCATTCAGTCATCTTGCTTACAATTAAATCAAAGAGGCACGTGTAGGTCAGACAAATATAACATAACTTTTATAATGAAATAACCACAAATGTCTTTTCTGTGCTCACATCATTATCAGTTTTATTCAACCCCCAAGTGACATTCAATCTTAGTACAACATCCTTTTACAGTTATAACAGCTTTTAAACGTGAAGCATAGCTTGACACAAGTGTCTTGCAGCGATCTACGGATATCTTCGCCCATTCGTCATGGGCAAAAGCCTCCAGTTCAGTCACATTCTTAGGCTTGCGCACTGCAACTGCTTTCTTTAAGTCCCACCAGAGGTTCTCAATCGGATTTAAGTCAGGTGACTGCGATGGCCACTCCAAAATGTTCCAACCTTTAATCTGCAACCATGCTCTAGTGGACTTGGAGGTATGCTTGGGATCATTGTCCTGTTGAAAGGTCCAACGTCTCCCAAGCCTCAGGTTTGTGACGGACTGCATCACATTGTCATCCAATATCTCCTGGTACTGAAGAGAATTCATGGTACCTTGCACACGCTGAAGCTTCCCTGTACTAGCAGAAGCAAAACAGCCCCAAAGCATGATTGACCCCCCACCATGCTTCACAGTAGGCAAGGTGTTCTTTTCTTCATAGGCCTTGTTCTTCCTCCTCCAAACATAGCGTTGATCCATGGGCCCAAACAGTTCTAATTTTGTTTCATCAGTCCACAGAACACTATTCCAAAACGTCTGTGGTTTGTCCACATGACTTTTGGCATACTGCAGTCGACTCTTCTTGTTCTTTGGAGACAGCAAGGGGGTGCGCCTGGGAGTTCTGACATGGAGGCCTTCATTACGCAGTGTGCGCAGTATTGTCTGAGCTGAAACTTCAGTACCCACATCTGACAAATCTTTTCTCAGTTCCTCAGCAGTCACACAGGGACTTTTCTCCACTCTACGCTTCAGGTAGCGCACAGCAGTCGAAGTCAGCATCTTCTTTCTGCCACGACCACGTAGCATTTCAACAGTGCCCTTTGCCTTGAATTTGCGAATGACGCTTCCTATGGTCTCTCTTGGTATGTTTAACATCTTTGCAATCTTCTTATAGCCATTGCCCTTCCTGTGAAGAGTAATCACCTCTTTCTTGTCTTCCTGGACCATTCTCTTGACTTCACCATGTTTGTAACCACACCAGTAAATGTCTAGAAGGAGCTGAGTATCAAACAGTCATTTTAAAGCTGCCTAATTGGTGCTTATTATGCTTTATTGCTGCTCCGTGACATCACAGGTGTTTTCTTTTTTTTTTTTTTTTTTTGTAATAAAAGTTTTATTAAGTTATTTGAAAACATACATTACTTGACATTAAATGCATTACCACATATACAGTCAATCGTGAGTCATGTGAAACGTAATCTTCTGGCAATAAAGTGTGCATTTTCGATACTGCGTCTCTGTGCGCTTCACATATGAATACAGATAGTACAAATTCAAGTAACAATGAGGGAGAGTAGGGGTACAACTTGTGACAGGGGAACAAAAGGAATAGGTGGGGGCTAGGGAGTTTGGTCATTCATTTGTTATTCCGTTGCAATTAAGAAAGGTCTACCGAGTTGTGGGGTGGGGAGCGGGCTGGCACGGACCAATAGAACCACCGTCTCAAGTGTTTGGCGGAGGTACCGGAGGTTTGGTGTATCAGATCCTCTACATCTCTTATGCGCTGGACTTCGTCTAGCCATTCTCGGAAAGTGGGGGCTAGTGAAGATTTCCAGTGTCTGGGTATTACCGCTTTGGCGGCATTCAGTAGCCGAATATCAAGTGAGTTCCTGTAAGTGTCTGCAGGCAGCGGTGTGTGGTGTAGCAGCATGGCCGCTGGCGTGTAGGAAGGTGGAGTATCAGAGATGTTGCTAATGGCATCATGAACCAGTGTCCAGAAGGGTTGCAACACTGGGCAGGACCACCAAATATGCAAGAGATCTGCGCGCTGTGTTCCGCACCTCCAGCAGGAGGCGTCCGCCGTGACGGAATATGTAGCAATTGTGGTGGGTGCTCTATACCATCGTGACAGCAGCTTGTAAGACGTTTCTTGTGTACGAGTAGCAATAGAACACCGAGTATTGAGCGCAAACATTTGGCTCCACTCCTCCTCTGTGAATGTTTGGCGGAGTTCCCTCTCCCACTTCGCTACGTAGGGAGGTGTGGAGGGGGAAAGATCTTGCAGGACCCCGTACATAGTCGATATGCCGTGTTGGGGAAGGGTCTTACGGGTGATCACTTGTTCAAATACGGTCAGTGGGCGGGTGTATTTTTCCAATGGAGCTAGGGAGCGTAGATAGGTAATGAGGCAGTGCATATGAAATATCGTAAGAAAGGAATCGGGGTGGGTCAACGGTACATCCTTCGGGGCTTTAGGTCGGTTCCCATCTATGTAAAGGCCCGGCAGTGGGTGTCGTGGTGGAGCTGCGTCAATGAGAGGTAGCAGACGTGGCGAGAAGGCCGGTAAGTGGTTGAGAGGGAGGAGTGGAGAGGGCCAAGGGGCTATTTGTGTGAGCCTCTGCAACCGTCGCCAGATGGTCAGTGTGACCGAAACTGTCGGGTGTGTGGGGATGTCAGTAGATGCAGTGGTGCCTAAAAGCCAAGGGAGGGAGGTTAGCGAGCGTCCGGCCAGTTCATGTTCCAACGCCACCCATTGTTTACCTGAGGCACCCAAGCTCCACTCCACCATTCGCAAAAGATGAACAGCCTGGTAATAGCGCTGCAAGTGCGGCAGAGCTAGACCTCCACGAGAGCGAGGAGCTGTCAGCAGCGCTACACTCAGCCTTGGTTTACTCCCGGCCCATACATATCTAATAAAGAGAGACTGCAAGGAGCGGAAGAAGGCAGACGGGACATGTATCGGCAGGGTCTGCAATAGATAAAGGACTCTTGGGAGAACATTCATTTTGAGGACACTTATGCGTCCAAACCACGTGATGTGCGGGATGGCCCATCGAGTAAGGTCCTTTTCCAGGACCCGGAGCAGAGGGACAAAATTTGTGGTATAAAGATTTGATACCGCTGGGGTGAGGTAAACTCCAAGGTATTTAAGGGAGGTAGTACACCATCGAAAGGGGAATGTGGCTTGAATGTGTGTGCTGAGGGGAGCAGGTATTGAAATGTTCAGAATTTCCGATTTTGACATATTAATTTTGTAATTACTGAGTGAGCCATATTCGCGTAATAGTTCAATGAGGGAAGGCAAGGAAATCTGGGGTTGTTGTACAAAAAATAGCAGGTCATCTGCATATGCCGCCACCTTATATGTGTGGCGTCCAACACAGATACCATGAATAGAGGGGTTGGCCCTGACAGCTTGAAGGAGGGGTTCCAGAGATAATGCAAATAAAAGGGGGAGAGGGGGCAGCCCTGTCGAGTGCCGTTTTTAATGGTGAAGGGGGAGGACAAGGTGCCATTTAGATTAATGCGAGCGGTAGGTGAATCATATAAGGCGGTTATCCAGCGCATGGCGTTGGGGCCAAATCCCATATGCTGTAGGGTCTGGAATAAGAAAGGCCAATGTACCCTGTCAAACGCCTTCTCAGCGTCGGTGGAGAGGAGCAGGGTCGGACCGGTATCAGTTCTCTGAGCGGCGTGAATCAAATTAATGGCCAGCGTAGTATTATCTCGCCCCTCCCTCCCTGGGATAAATCCCGTCTGGTCAGGGTGGATCAGGTGTCTCATATGGTTTGCGATTCGCAGCGCGAGTACCTTAGCAAAAAGTTTCACATCCTGATTCAGGAGGGAAATTGGTCGATAATTGGCACAGAGGGCGTGATCCTTATCAGGTTTGGGGATTAAGGTGATGGTGGCAGAAAGTGTTTGTGGGGTAATGTGGGATGTAGGTTCAGTCAGTCCGTTAAAAGCAGCCAACCAGGCGCTAGAGAGGAGCTTTTCGCACGCTTTATAGTATTTAAGGGTAAAACCGTCAGGCCCCGGTGTCTTACCCACTGGCGTTCGCTTGATCGCTTCGTGCAGTTCTTCCGCAGTGATTGGACCTTCAATAGAGGACCTCATGTGCGGCGTCAGTTTGGAGCGTAAGTGAGTGCGAAGGAAGCGCTGGGTGGCATCAAGAGCCGTTTGGGCGGGAGCCGGTGTGAGGCCATATAGCGAGGTAAAGTAGTCACGAAAGAGGCCAAGCATATCTTTCGGGAGGGTGACAGTTTTACCCTGAGGGGTGCGCAGATGAGTGACATATAGAGCCTGTCGGTGGGTTCGGAGGGCATTAGCTAGGAGTCTGCCGCATTTATTGCCATGTTCATGAAAGGTTTTACGCACTGTCAGGAAGGCCTTCTGGGCCCTGTTATTAAAAAGTGAACGGAGCTGTGACCTAAGGTCCAGCAATTCGGCGTAAATGTCATTGTCAGAGTGCAGTTTATGGGATCGTTCCAGGGCCGCAATGCGCTGCAATAGTGATTCCTGCTGTTCAGTGCGCTCTCTCTTTCGCCGCGCGCCCTGTTGTATAAGGTAACCCCTGATGACAGCCTTATGTGTCTCCCAAATAATCTGTGGGGAACAGTCGGGTGTATCATTCTCCGTAAAATAGTTGTGCAGTGCGTCGTGAAGGCCTTCTTTAATCTGGGGGTCAGTGAGAAGGGATTCGTTGAGGCGCCAGAGTTTCTCCCTAGGGCGGGCGAGAGGGGAGGAGAGCGTGATCAGAACCGGGCAGTGATCCGACCAGGTCATGGGACCAATGGAGGCAGACTCCAAAAGGTGCATACTACCAAAAGGAAGGAAGACATAATCAAGGCGCGTGTAGAGCTGGTGTGGGGCGCTATAGTATGTGTAATCCCGTGTGGAGGGGAAGAGCGAGCGCCAGCAATCCATCAATCTCAGGGAGTGTAGCGCAAGTCGAGTGCGGCGGAGGACGGAGTGTGGGGTGCTAGTGACACCTCTAGAGGTATCCAGGCGAGCATCAAGCGGCAGATTGAGGTCACCGCCCACCACCAAGATACCCTCCTGGAAATCCTGCAGTCGACGAAATATAGTGCGAATGGCGGAGTGTTGCTGTCGATTCGGGAGGTATATGGAAACAAAGGTGTACCACTGCGCACCAATTTGGCCCTTCACAAACGTGTAACGACCAGCGGGGTCTAACAGGGAGGCCGAGTAGCTAAATGGGATTGAGCGAGAAAACAACACCGCTGTTCCGCAGACTTTACCAGCAGTGGCATTGCTAAAATAACCTGTAGGGTATTTGTGGCTTTTGAGAGAGGGAGGTCGGGCCTGTGGAAAGTGGGTTTCCTGCACCAATACTACATCCGCGTGTAGCGAGGTAAATTCCCTAAGGGCCGCATGGCGCTTTTCGGGTATGTTCAGACCTTTTGCGTTAATGGAGAGAACTTTAAGAGTGCGGGGGGCGGTGGCCATGGTATAGTCGTGTGAGGGATACCAATATGAATGGACCAGGAAGGGGATTTAAGGGAGCGCCCAGTAGGGCAGACCAGGTACAGGGGGAACAAAGACAAATAACCAATTACAATGGTACAACTAATACACAAGGAGCACGTGCCTGAAGAGACTATCCACCACGTCGCCGAGTGGGCGCGGGGGAGTCTCAGGTCACAGAGGGGGGTGCGTACACCACCAACACACTGTGTAGGCACTGACTCGTGGGGGTTACCCGGCGCGGGAAGGTCAACAGTGGAAGTCAAATATTATAACAATAAATTGAGAGTGCAATTTAACGACAGGTATTGTTGTCAAAAGGTTCTAAAAGAAAAGTCAAAAATCACTCAGAAAGCGCTGAACGCGCGTCTCCCCGTTCAGATACATACACGGGTGTGCTCAGGAAAAGAAAAAGAAAAATAACAGTTCGCCCAGGCCGCCCCTGAGGCTCATGGAATCTTGCAGAGCGTTAGGCCGTAAACGGGAAGTGCAGGCTGAGGTAGGGTCGAGGATGTAAAAGAACCTCGCCTCCAGCCTTATTGCATAAGTCAGCCGGGGAGGGGGCTTCAGCGACCAGGCGCACCTCAGGCCCAATGACATAACATATACGGGCCTTTCAGGCCAAGAAGCATACATAAGCAAAAGGATACTGACGTTAACCAGGGCATCAAATCGGTTAAGTGCCGGTGCCAGATAAGGGCGGTGTCCGCTTCAGAAAGGAGAGGTCCAGCGGTCCCAGGACCACGTAAACGGAGCCAATGGAAGTCCGTTCAATTCACCGGTGCCTGCGAGGAGGAGGAGCGGCGTCTGCGGCGGGATCGTCGCGGGCGTGTTGGGGCCTGCTCTGGAGGCATATATAACAGTGCCAGGTCTGGCCAAGCCGGAAGCGTGTCCGGTGGAAGAGAGAGTTCCTCCAGAAACAGCGGGAGGTCTAGCTCACTGCGAAGGCTGAGAGGTCCCGATGGTGTGCGAACTTGAAGGCCAAATGGAAATAGCCACTTATATTGAAGTTTCATGTCCTGTAAGGCAGCCGTGAGCGGACGTAGCATTCGTCTGGACTGCAGGGTGGCGGGTGAGAGATCCTGAAATAGCGAAATCTTAGCCCCCGCATAATCAATGGTGCGAGAACCTCGGGTCGCTGCCAGTATGGAATCTTTCAGCGGGTAGCGTAGAAGGCAGCAGATCACATCACGTGGGGGAGCGTCAGGTGGGCCCTTCGGTCTCAGTGCTCTATGATAGCGTTCCATTTCGATAACTGTAACCGGGTCCCGTCCCAAGACTTCATTAAATAAAGCAGTGAGGGTGCATTTCAATTCTTCCTGCGTGTTTTCCATTTCCGGGAGGCCTCGAATCCTGATGTTATTCCGGCGGTTTCTGTTCTCCACATCTTCCAGATGGCGAGCCATCATTTGTAGGGCTGAGCGCTGTGTGGTTATTGCAGAGGAATGGGCTGCTATCGTAGCAGACTGTTGCTCCTGCGTCACCTCCACGTGCTGCAGTCTGGTTTGAATACCGCCAAGATCTGTGCGCAGCGCGCGGATTTCTGATAGGAGGGAGGCTCCCAGTTCAGTGGTGGCAATGGCTAAGTCCTCTTTACTGGGGAGATATTGTAGGAGCTGGCGGAGGTCATTTGGGGGGTCCCAGACACTCACCGAGTGCGTTGGAGAGCTGGAGGCTGAGGAGCATGCGGCGGCGGCCATCTTGGATTCCGGGTCAGTGTTTTCAGCGGTTGATAGAGGGGCCAAAAACGGCCTAATGGACCCTGTCTGCGGTGTTCCAGTAAGCTCTGGGGGGCCAGGAGTGTGTGGGGGCTTCCTGGCTTTACCCATGGGTGCGAATGTGCAGCGGAGAAGGGGTAAATACAGCGCGCTCTGCGGAGCTCACCGATCAAGCGGCCATCTTCCTGGACGTCCCGGCCACGCCCCCCACAGGTGTTTTCAATACCTGATTGAAAACACTTGAATGAACCTCTGTTCTTCAGAGTGGTGTCTTTAAGGGGTGAATAATTGTATCAATGAAGAATTCACAAAAGAAACGTTTTACTACTGTATTTACAAAACCAATTGATGTCATTTTAGTTGCATATGGTTCTTTAAAAAGTCCTTGTAGGATTTCATTCTGAATACAATTACAAATGTACACTAAATTCCCTAAAACCCTTTACAGCATTGGGGGTTGAATAATTTTGAACACAACTGTATCAAAACAAGAGGACATAGTCTTAGATTAGAGGGGCAAAGGTTTAAAAGTAACATCAGGAAGCATTATTTTACTGAGAGGGCAGTGGATACATGGAACAGCCTTCCAGTAGAAGTGAAAACTCCAGAATCCACAATGTAATTCGAATAGATTTAATCCAACACCAAGAAAGCAAGGCAACGTTTCGACCACAGCTGGTCTTTGTCAAGCTGTGGTCGAAACGTTGCCTTGCTTTCTTGGTGTTGGATTAAATCCATTCGAATTACATTGTGGATTCTGGAGTTTTTTTCATTAATTTTTTTGCTGTATGGGGCTGTGGAGCAAGAGACCCTCACTCCATTGATCCACATTTGGGGCTACATTCGAGTCTACATTTTCATGAGTATTCCAGTAGAAGTGGTAGAGGCCAAAACAGCAATTGAATTTAAGCAAGCATGGGATAGGCATAAGGCTATCCTAAACAAAAGATAAATCCAGGTAAAGTATCCATGTAATTGGGCAGACTAGATGGGCCGAAAGGTTCTTATCTGCCGACATTTTCTATGTTTCTATGTTTCTATGTTTAGAACGTCCAGGTACAATGTATAAAGAAATAATGTGGAGTATATTTAGACAAACAATATAAATGGGAACATCATAGTACCGAATGGATGGAGTAGAGGTACCATCACTGCTCTATAACCGTGTAGACCGTGGAGACATAGGTTTGAATCCTGGCAAGAGCACCTCTCCAGTAAGTCTCCTTGGGCAAGACACTTAACAGTATCCCCTAGAACTATGGCTGTCACGGATCCCCCCTTGAACTATGACCCTGTACACAGATTCCTATCTATCCCTCCGTTAGTAGAATGGTCGGTAAACTGTTCTATCTGCAGGAATTTACCAACAGCAAAGGGTTAACAGGCCCCAAAGCAGCAGTAGCGTATAGGCCCCGTTAGTGCAGGCCTTAATACTGCAGTGACCAGACAGAGCACGATAACACAGTTCGATATACGATTTGTATCTCTGAGATATCACAGAGATAATACACCAAGGGCCACATTACAATCTTGGTGCTAACATTAGCGCTCACCTGCATGAGCATTAAAGGTTAGCCGCGGTGTCTACCGTATATATTACAATCCAAACGCTAACGGGTTAAGTAACTCATTCACGTTTGGTACCTTGCGCTTTTCAGCGCCAGGTTACTGTATTTTGCGCTCCTTATACTTAACAAGGGGAGCACAAAGTGTTAATCAGCACTGGATTACAAAGTTCTAACGCTGATTAACGTTCGGCTGCGGTTAGCGAAAAGTTAACCACAGCCAAGTCTTGGTGTTAACAAATTCCGCTTCTGCAGAATCCGTTAACACCATCCATAAAAATAAAAAAACAATCAGATACTCACCTCCTGTACCGCGGCGAGGACCGCAGCTCCAACCGCCTCCTCCGTCCGGCGGGAGCAGGGAGAGACTGGGGGAAAAAGTTCTTCAGTCTTCCCCTGTGTATCACTACACCGACCGGCCGGATCTTGCGAGGCGAGAGGAGAAGAGCCATGACTGTACAGGGGCCTGGTGGGTTTAAAAGATGCTGGGCAGTGCTAGGTACGCTTAACAATGTTGCCATGTTCACCTTAGGGTTATAAAGGTAAAGGGTGGGAGTCTCTCTTCCCCTTCTTATCGTGGACAGGAGAATCACCTGTGTTTGTGGTTGTTTTCTGTTTGTGGCAGTTGTCTTCTGGTTTTACTCTTTTGCAGATAGTCACAGGTTTGGAATGACGGACGTTCAACATCCAGTTTTAAGAAAAGGAAGACTGCAGTCGCTCAGCAATGAGCATTGGCGGAGAGGATTTCCCTGCAGTGACTGACAGCGCAGCAGGAGGATCGAACTCCAGGTTAAAGTTTACCTGCCTGAATGGCATTCATTTCAGCTGGCAGTTGGGGGAAAACAAGTTTATAAAAATTCAATAAAAATTCAACAGTTGAATAGTTTAATTCAAAATTATTTTTTTTGGGATTATTTAATAAAGTTGTGGTCAAAGCCTTAACCCACAACAGTGTGTCAGTCAATTTTGTAGCGGGTAGACTTTGGTTCGGGACAGAAGGCCCCTTTGGCAGTCAATGGGGAAGCATATAGCACAGCAGAAACATGCCTAGGTCTGCGATTTAAAAGACAGCGTAAAAGATATAAACAAGCCAAAGGTTGGGATAACAGAAATCAGGGAATTCAGGACAATCGGTATTCGTACACAGAAAAAGCAAGGATATAGTAAGTGAGGAGCTTTTGGGTAATAGACTGTGACAGAGCATCATCCCAAGCATGGAACTGACTTAAATAGTGTTATCTGCTCGTAGATCTGTTAGCATTGGTAGCTACCCAAGTGTTCTTCAGAGAATCTAGGCCATTGTCACCCTGGGGTTTTATAGTAAAGACCTCTAACGTTCTTGCATTGTTTGCAGGACCATGAAAGTAAGTGCAGTTACAGGAAGATTTTAGGGTAGGGCAAAATCTTACAAGTGTTCCAAGATGGTTAAGGTTAAGAAGGTTAAGGTAATCTTTATAATCGTATGCTACAGTTCGAAAGACTATAAAATGACGGAAATGACACAAATGATTTACTGAACTATATGTTGTTATAGTGTTATTGAACCATACATTGCTATGACAAGGAAACAGAGGAAATATTGACTAAAAGTGAGATTTCAGGACTTATCTAATATGCATTCAATAGAACAGGCAAGGATATAGTAAATAAGGAGCTTTTGGGTAATAGACCGTGACAAAGCATCATCCCAAGCATGGAACTGACTTAAATAGTGTTATCTGCTGGTAGATCTGTTAGCATTGGTAGTCTGGCACCAAAACATTCCGGAACGACGCCAATGTAATGAC
This sequence comes from Leptobrachium leishanense, assembly GCA_009667805.1. NCBI lineage: Eukaryota > Metazoa > Chordata > Amphibia > Anura > Megophryidae > Leptobrachium > Leptobrachium leishanense. The sequence goes on along the minus strand of CM019063.1, from coordinate 5,397,852 downwards.
ATCTGAGGTGCAGGCACCATGGAATGATGACATGGAACAGAAATGGACTAAAGCAAATCAGCATTAGTATCAATATGAGCTCAACCAGGAGGAGAACCGATAACTGGGGCGTCTATACGTGTAACAGAGGCAATGGATTGATGCCGATGGCATGTTGATCAGTGTCGGATCGTGACACGATTAATTCCGTGGAAAAACATCCATGTGATATCATGTTGGGCAGTGCCAATTTCTCAAAGCTCCACTGTTTACTGGCGTTGTCCAATACTGCCTGATAATGTGTGCCCAAATACAAAGCGAAACAAGTGGGGGGCAACAACATGTGGGGGGCCAGAGTCGAGATCCCCGATTTTAGATCCTCTCAAGCTTGTTATGCTTGATTGATGAAAGCTCTATTCCAGATTTAGTAGTGAATGGTGACATCTCACGAGAAGGTCCGACCTCAGAAAACTCCCTAGAACTCAGACATTTCTTGCTTTGATTGAGAGGTGCTAGAACACACAAGCAAACACAAGATCTGCTGTTAAATGGTGAATAATATAAAAAGTTGATTTGCAGCCGGACCATGAGCTTATCCTCATCCTGTCCTCTAAGCTGAATTCATACACTAAATTCAGGGTTATTAAAGCTATGGAGGAAAGTCTAGGATTGATCCTTAGATGAACCTCGACAGTGATGTGTGCAGAACATGTGGTGAGGTGGGCTTTGTGCATCTTGGCCTCCCTCACTTCTTTAGTGAAGCTCCTCACTACCCAAGAGTTCTTCAGAGAATCTAGGCCATTGTCACCCTGGGGTTTTATAGTAAAGACCTCTAACGTTCTTGCATTGTTTGCAGGACCATGAAGGTAAGTGCAGTTACAGGAAGATTTTAGGGTAGGGCAAAATCTTACAAGTGTTCCAAGGTGACGCTAGAAGGTTAAGGTAATCTTTATAATCATATGCTACAGTTCGAAAGACTATAAAAATGACGGAAATGACACAAATGAGTTACTGAACTATATGTTGTTATAGTGTTATTGAACCATACATTGCTATGACAAGGAAACAGAGGAAATATTGACTAAAAGTGAGATTTCAGGACTTATCTAATATGCATTCAATAGAACAGGGAAGGATATAGTAAATAAGGAGCTTTTGGGTAATAGACCGTGACAAAGCATCATCCCAAGCATGGAACTGACTTAAATAGTGTTATCTGCTGGTAGATCTGGTAGCATTGGTAGTCTGGCACCAAAACATTCCGGAACGACGCCAATGTAATGACATCTGAGGTGCAGGCACAATGGAATGATGACATGGAACAGAAATGGACTAAAGCAAATCAGCATTAGTATCAATATCAGCTCAACCAGGAGGAGAACCGATAACTGGGGCGTCTATACGTGTAACAGAGGCAATGGATTGATGCCGATGGTATGCTGGTGAGTGTCGGATCGTGACACGGTTAGTGTGTGCCTTCCGTGGAAAAGCATCCATGTGATATCACATTGGGCAGTGCCAATTTCATGAGTCACGAAAGGGATTATTCTCAAAGCTCCATTGTTTACTGGCGTTGTCCAATACTGCCTGATAATGTGTGCCCAAAAACAAAGCGATACAAGAAAGGGGACTTTTGGGGCTCCGATGCTTCTATACTCAATCGACAGGTTTTCAAACCCTTTGCCAGGGGTCTCAAATTCTGGCCCCACAGATGTTAATTTCCTACAATTCCAGCTGGCCAGAGAATTCTGGGAGTTGTAGCTCAGAAACATGTGGGGGGCCAGAGTCGAGATCCCCGATTTTAGATCCTCTCAAGCTTGTTATGCTTGATTGATGAAAGCTCTATTCCAGATTTAGTATTGAACGGCGACATTTCACAGGAAGGTCCGACCTCAGAAAACTCTCCAGAACTCAAAGAGATTTCTTGCTTTGATTGAGAGGTGCTAGAACACACAAGCAAACACAAGATCTACTGTTAAATGGTGAATATTATAAAAAGATGGTTTGCTGCCGGACCATGAGCTTATCCTCATCCTGTCCTCTAAGCTGAATTCATACACTAAGTTCAGGGTTATTAAAACAATGGAGGAAAGTCTAGGATTGATCCTTAGATGGACTCCGACAGTGATGTGTGCATAACATGTGGTGACTTGAGGTGGGCTTTGTGCATCTTGGCCTCCCTCACTTCTTTAGTGAAGCTCCTCACTACCCAAGAGTTCTTCAGAGAATCTAGGCCATTGTCACCCTGGGTTTTTATAGTAAAGACCTCTAACGTTCTTGCATTGTTTGCAGGACCATGAAAGTAAGTGCAGTTACAGGAAGATTTTAGGGTAGGGCAAAATCTTACAAGTGTTCCAAGGTGACGCTAGAAGGTAAAGGTAATCTTTATAATCATATGCTACAGTTCGAAAGACTATAAAATGACGGAAATGACACAAATGAGTTACTGAACTATATGTTGTTATAGTGTTATTGAACCATACATTGCTATGACAAGGAAACAGAGGAAATATTGACTAAGGCTAGGGTCAGACTAACGCATTTTTCGCGTTGTCCGTGAAAAAGTGCTTTCGAACGAATGGACGTATTTTTTCACGGAATACGCGATAGCGGTCATACGATGCGCATTTTCGTCAGTGATTTTGTACGGATCATCAATAAAACCCTTTCTGCGTCTGGACGTGATATTGGGCGGACATTAGCAGCGTCTGACGTCTCATAATCACGCACACACGCCGCTAGCGGACGCAGCGCACTCTGTACGTCAGTACTAGCGGTTTGACGTTCTCGAAAAAATGCGTTCGTTTGCCACTTGCGTTGCGCGGCCGCACTTTCGTGCGGCCGTTCTTCGTATGCTCCCCGGCGTTGGACGTCATTTGCTGCTAGCACGGCCGTGATTAAGTGCGGCTAAACGCACGTTAATACTGCGCTCGTCTGACCCTAGCCTAAAAGTGAGATATCAGGACTTCTCTAATATGCATTCAATAGAACAAACCCACAAGTATCAATATCTATCTATCTATCTATCTATCTATCTATCTATCTATCTATCTATTCCTTTAAAGGAACACTATATACATTTATAACGTGGACAGAATGTGAGGAGTTCCCCCTACCCTTCAGCTTCACCGATCTGGCAGAAAAGCTGAGTGAAGCAGAGGAGTTTCCTCCAACCCAACCTAGCATCACCAGCAGCCTGAATTTCGAATTTCCCACTGTCGTCTGCTGGACACCATATTGGTCACTAGTGCCACTGACATGCACAGAGTGCTGACGTCACTTTCTCAGACCAATCACGATAGCGAGCGGTCTGAGAGAGGCAGCCAATGGATCTGCGCATTCGCCTTAGCTCCGATCCATTATTCTGCGCAGGTATAGAAAAGGTTCAGGGACCTCCGGGTTCGGGAGTTCCTGACCAAAGAGGAGGAGCAGCGCCTGGTGAGGGAGAAAAGGTGATTAAAATCATACGAAAAAGAAAATAATAATAATAATTGAGCAGAGACTGTGCTCTGTAAAGGGTTAACATGGATTAACGTTATTATGCAGGTGCAGATTTTCCCAGTTAGCATCCCCATGTTAGCATGAACTTCGGAATAGGGCCCTGAGTTGGAAGAGTACTCCAAGGGAAATTCACATTTTAGGCCAAGAAAGCGGAATCTGAAAAAAACTCCACTTTTCATTCAGATTTATTAATATTGCCAAAAAATTCCAAATTCTCTTGCAATTCCTGCAGCTTGGTGAGTAACCCGTGTGAGCAGAATTTAAGGCAAAAGGATTATTTCTGAACAGATGCTAACGTTCCAAGCCATTTATTTAAGAACTCCCCTCATTGTTTCTTTGAAGATGAAATAGGTTTTGTAGAATTTTCAATGGTTTTTAATGATCCTAACAGCCATCTGTACAAAAAAAAGATCAGATTTTCTGTGTTAGCTTTACGTCCAGGATCCAAAGAAACGGTTATAACTTTTTTTCTTTTTTAAAAAAAATAAAACTAGGTCATTATCATAAAGGTTAACTTATGCTGCAAAAGGTCACACAATGGAAATGATTACTTTGGTCGCCTGTCTGCTCGAAGCGATGACTTCCCTTTCACATGCAGAACTTCACCTAGAACAAGGAACAGAGAGTTTAAGATTGGTCTGCTGTGAAACCAGGGAAAAGGAACGGAGAAAACCAGACAGTGCATAATATAATGGTCGTATCATAAAAGAAAATCTGGAAAAATATAATTTAGGTGAATTTTTGGAATTAAACATAAGGTTTCAGCATTCCCCCAAAAACGAATTACTAAAAAAAAAAACCTGCAGAAAAAAGAATAAGCTGGTACCACCCTACCTGAATAGGCTGCTTCTCCCAGCAGTTCCCTCATCTTATAACCTACTATCCAGGTCCTGCACCTTACTTACAATACCACAATACAAAAAGACAGTAGCTCGATCCTCATTTTCCTACAGAGCACCGCAATTATGGAATAACCTCCCAGACGCCATCAAATCTTCCCCCAGTCTAAAGTCTCTTAAGACAGGGGTGGACAAATTGTGGCCCACGGGCCACATGCGGCCCGCCAGAGATTTTTGGGACCCGCCAAGCAGGGCTGGAGTCTTTGCCGACGGCCACGTGGTTTTCCTCCTACGAGCGGCCAACAGGGATCCAACAGCCAGCTGCAATCTCGTGAGATCGCGGAGTGCACGTGAACTCAGCGATCTCGTGAGATCGCGGCTGGCTGGTGGATAGATCCCAGGCGAGCGGCCGAGCTTTATGCCAGCGACCGCTCATAGGAGGAAAACCACACGGCCGCCGACAATGACTCGGAGGGGCCTGGCAGAGCACACCAGACGGCATAGGTGAGGTGAGCTGGCCTGGGGCAATATATCCATATGAGCTGGGGGCAATCTATCCATATGAGCTGGTCTGGGGGCAATATATCCATATGAGCTGGTCTGGGGCAATATATCCATGTGAACTGGTCTGGGACAATATATCCATATGAGCTGGTCTAGGGCAATATATCAATGTGAGCTGGTCTGGGGCAATATATCCATGTGAGCTGGGGACAAATATATCCATATGAGCTGGGGGCAAATATATCCATATGAGCTGCGGGCAAATATATCCATGTGAGCTGAGGGCAAATAAATCCATATGAGCTGGCCTGGGGCAATATATCCATGTGAGCTGGGGGCAAGAGTCTGACTGTAATTAGTTCTGGGGCAAGTGTCTGGCTGTAATTAGTTCTGGGGGCAAGTGTCTGGCTATAATTAGTTCTGGGGGCAAGTGTCTGGCTGTAATTAGTTCTGGGGACAAGTGTCTGGTTATAATTAGTTCTGGGTGCATGTTTCTGGCTATAATTAATTCTGGGGGCATGTTTCTGGCTATAATTAGTTCTGAGGGCAAGTGTCTGTTATAATTAGTTCTGGGGGCATGTTTCTGGCTATAATTAATTATGGGGACATGTTTCTGGCTATAATTAGTTCTGAGGGCAAGTGTCTGGTTATAATTAGTTCTGGGGGCAAGTGCGGCCCTTTGCTAACCTCAGCTCCCACAAAGTGGCCCCGAGCCAAAACAGATGCCCACCCCTGCCTTAAGAGATCTCTATTAATATACCACAATACAGAATGCACCTGTAAACATGTAACACAGTGACTATATACAGAATGCGCCTGTAAACATGTAACATAGTGACTATATACAGAATGCACCTGTAAACATGTAACATAGTGACTATATACAGAATGCACCTGTAAACATGTAACATAGTGACTATATACAGAATGCACCTGTAAACATGTAACACAGTGACTATATACAGAATGCGCCTGTAAACATGTAACATAGTGACTATATACAGAATGCACCTGTAAACATGTAACATAGTGACTATATACAGAATGCACCTGTAAACATGTAACACAGTGACTATATACAGAATGCGCCTGTAAACATGTAACATAGTGACTATATACAGAATGCGCCTGTAAACATGTAACATAGTGACTATATACAGAATGCACCTGTAAACATGTAACACAGTGACTATATACAGAATGCGCCTGTAAACATGTAACATAGTGACTATATACAGAATGCACCTGTAAACATGTAACATAGTGACTATATTACTTACATATTTATTTTCTGTGTTAATCTGTATATTTGTGTTTTGTTTTTAATATCTTGCATTTATTACTTTGTATTACTTTACCAACTGTAACAATTAAATGTTCTTGAACCCAGGACACACTTGAAAATGAGAGAAATCTCAATGTATCCTTCCTGGTAAAATACTTGGACTAAATTTATTTATATATTTATTTGCAAAGAACAAGTTTTTTAATTTATGGTTTACGCCATCAAGAGCAGCAACATTTTAGCCATTTATAAAGCTCAAACGTAATAAAAGACTGGTTGGGCTGAAACATCAATGTTGTTGAAGCTTGTACCGTGGGGCTCCTTTACTCACATGCAGAAAGGCTCCCTTCACTGCCAGTATCCCGAAGGAGTACTGATTCTGGCCCAAAACCCACCCAGTCATAGCCAGAGCTCCTTGCAGGGTGAAAACTGAACTTGGAATAGACTTTATTTTGGGTTTATAGTTCCAAACATAAAAAGGTAAAACATGCCACAGCATTTCCATGCTACAGAGCCTCCCCCTCCCCCACACACACCCTGGCGAGACAAACGCTAAAAGGGGGGCAGATGGGACTAGTTTAAGCAAGATCCTGAAGGTTGGAAGTGGTTCGATGGAATCCTGGGGAAAATAAAGGAATCCATTACTTCCAGATACATATGGGAAACAACACTGTGTATACAACAAGACACTACAATAAATACATCAGGGAATAACAATGTAACACAGACATCAGGGAATAGGGCACAGAAAATGCAAACACCCTCAACCCAGAACTGCAGGCACAGGGTGACTTCAACACGGGAGAGGGCTGGGAAAAAACATAAAGCATCAGGGCCGCACCTCCCAAACGTATCCTTAGGTTCATGTACCCCAATTTCAAAGAGACTCTCGTCACAGAGCCTTTCTGCACGTGGGTACCTGACCCCCACGTTACAGTGCTGGAACAAAAATAGAGGATCCAGGAACTCCAAAACCGGTAAAGCTATGGGGAATTTCAGCGTTACTGCTTTTGGAGTGCCTGGATCCTCTATTTTTCCATCAATGTTCTACAAGATTTTAGGCCACACTGGAGTCCATAAGCATCCAGTAGGATAACCTATTCAATGATGCAATTTAGTGTGCACCTCCTGGTTTGCTGTGACCACTGTTGATGGCACAGTGTCCGTAAGTGAAAAGAGATGTGGTTGGTCCAAACAAACAGCAGTTTGTTCTTTTTTCTCTGCATGTCATTAGAAGATCAGTCACCTCGTTAGTGGATCCTCCACTGTATTCGTCATTGTGGTTTCCTGTTCATTTAGCAGTTAAAAAAAGCCCAAAACATCTCACTTTAATTGATTTTTCTTGTACTCACGTTGTTTTTGTATACTTAACCCTTTCTCTGCGGACAATGCATGAGACGTGTCGTCGAGTGTCCCCTCTATTATGGATGACGTGTCCTACTTGTCATCACTTTTGGGATTGAAGTCGCTGATCCCAGCGAGCTCCCACATCTTGGATGTCACATATGGATGAAATGAATTAGCAGTGCAAGGGTTAAAGGTATACTCTAAGCTGTAAACAAGTGGAAAGCCAAAAGGGTTAAATATTGCAACTGGCACAAATTGCAGCCAGTCGGAGCTTAAATGATCCACTTTCAAGCCAGTTCTCCTCCACATGCTGGTTATACCTCCTTTGGCACAGAACTCCATGCCAATAGCAGTAAACGACAGATGGGAGGGCAGCACATTTAATAGAAATATATTCTTAAAACCTACGTATACATAGGCTTGCAGACAGTTATGCAAATCCTTATTGAAAGAGCCAAAAACAGGTTCGCCTTTTTTTAATTCTTGTTTTTACTACAGATACATTCAGCAATGGATTCATTTACTCCTGACATTCTGTAATATTTATAGAAGTTTCAGTATATGTAATATTGACACAGTTTTATCCACTGTGTGTCTTGTGCTATTCATATAAAATTCTAATTCTTGTCCTTGAAAAAGTGAGGCTGAAAGAATTTGAAAGACACTCAATAATGCGATTTACGGTTACGCACCACTGCGTTTCGCAATCTCTATTTTACATCGCTTTGCCTAATTTATTCTTGCCGCTGATAAAAAATGAATCGGTTGAAGTAGAAAGGCAGGTATTTGATATTGTAAATCATTGTCATGTTTAGCATCTTTCACTGTGCTATCTTCATAATATGGTTGAGTGATCTACGGCGCAAAAATAAAACAACCGGCTCTCTGCTTCAGGGCTTATTTGGTATCACTCTGCAGAATTGTAATTATTCGGTTCCAAATCTCCCAGTGCATCCTTTTACTTCTGAGGCAATTAGCTTAATTAATATTTGTGTGACGAGCGTCTTTCCTAAACACAAATTGATTGACTTAATAAAGTTACACTTTAATTAGATTTACTTGAACGACGAGCAGTGGAATCTTTATTTTCTTTTAGTTAGGTTTGATGGATTTACAGATCAATATTGGAGAGTTTTCCATTTTATTATCATGAAAAGGTGACCTTCAACAACAGCAAAAGATATTTTTTGTGAAGTGCTGGTAAGGTCCCTGCATGCAGAGAGAGCTCAGGGCTGAACTCAAGAAAAATAGGTACACAACACACTGTGGCCCATATTACATTCGTGGGGTTAAAACCGGGGCGTTAACTGGGCAAACATTCGCCTGCAGGTTTCCCCGTAGCATCTCCGTTTTAGCACCATATTCCGAACTCTGCAGCCTGCCCCGTAACTCAGCACAACCCTCCCTTATCCTCATGGTAGCGGTTCCGCGCCACCGCGAGTATCACTTCCTGGAGTCCATAGGACTCCATAGAAGGTTGTGATGCCGAGACGCTAATTACTGATTGTCCTCCCTATGTTATGTATAGAGAGTCTATGAAGGTCCTGAGAATTAGCAACAGCACTAATGGCCTGCTCTACGATAGGTGTCTGTTCAGGTCTCAGCTTGATTGTGCCATTACAGGGACAACTGCTCCATATGCAAATCAGACACTGTCACCCAGAAAGGACAGCCAGTAGTGAAATGCCAAGGACATCATCCCTGCATGAGAGGCGCAGCAACCCCCGACGATTGTTTAGGCCTTGATAGGCCTCTTTAGGAGGGTATAGCTGACACCCCTCTAGGCCAGGGGTGGGCACTTGTTTTGGCTCAGGGGCCACTTCGTGGGAGCGGAGTAGGGATGAGCTGTTCGGTTCGGACGGTTAGGAGTTCGACCCGAACTTAGCCTGTTCGATTAGATCGCGAACACCGAACATTTCCGGGTGTTCGCCGCATGTTCGACCACAATGGACCACAATGCATTTTCCCACTGGCCTGAAGTTCGTAATTGGCTACAGCCTTGCACCTGACCACAGGTCTGGTGCAAGACTGGTTCAATACTATGCCAATCACCGCTCAGAGTCCTGATTGGGCAAATTTTGCCCAATCATGGGCTCACAGAGCTAAGTCCCGCAGCACACTATATAACGTTTCCACGCGACGATTCTGCACGCATTTCAGAGGAGATTTCAAAGGAGATAGTTGTGTGTTGTTACTGCCGGTCTGCCACGCTACTGGGGGGGTCTGGGGGGTCTCATTTCTACCAAATAACAGGGAATTTAGGTGATGTGTGTCTTGTCACTGTGCCAGCAAGTTTTTTTGGGGTTTACAACTTTCTTTAAAACATTTGTGAATTGAGGTGATCTTCTGGGTCTTGTCACTGTGCCAGCAAGTCTTTTTGGGTCTCATTTCTACCAAATATCAGGGAATTTAGGTGATGTGTGTCTTGTCACTGTGCCAGCAAGTTTTTTTGTAGTTTACAACTTTCTTTAAAACATTTGTGAGTTGAGGTGATCTTCTGTGTCTTGTCACTGAGCCAGCAAATCTTTTTGGGGCTTACTAATTTCTTTAAAACATTTGTGAATTGAGGTGATCTGTGTCTTGTCACACAACCAGTACCACGCATTATTTTGGGGCTCACTAATTTATTTAAAACATTTGTGAATTGAGGTGATCTGTGTCTTGTCACACAACCAGTACCACGCATTATTTTGGGGCTCACTAATTTCTTTAAAACATTTGTGAATTGAGGTGATCTGTCTCTTGTCACACAACCAGTACCACGCATTATTTTGGGGCTCACTAATTTCTTTAAAACATTTGTGAATTGAGGTGATCTGTGTCTTGTCACACAACCAGTACCACGCATTATTTTGGGGCTCACTAATTTCTTTAAAACATTTGTGAATTGAGGTGATCTGTGTCTTGTCACACAACCAGTACCACGCATTATTTTGGGGCTCACTAATTTCTTTAAAACATTTGTGAATTGAGGTGATCTGTGTCTTGTCACACAACCAGTACCACGCAGTATTTTGGGCTCACTAATTTCTTTAAAACATTTGTGAATTGAGGTGATCTGTGTCTTGTCACACAACCAGTACCACGCAGTATTTTGGGGCTCACTAATTCTTTAAAACATTTGTGAATTGAGGTGATCTGTGTCTTGTCACACAACCAGTACCACGCAGTATTTTGGGGCTCACTAATTTCTTTAAAACATTTGTGAATTGAGGTGATTTGTCTCTTGTCACACAGCCAGTACCACGCATTATTTTGGGGCTCACTAATTTATTTAAAACATTTGTGAATTGAGGTGATCTGTGTCTTGTCACACAGCCAGTACCACGCAGTATTTTGGGGCTCACTAATTTCTTTAAAACATTTGTGAATTGAGGTGATCTGTGTCTTGTCACACAACCAGTACCACGCATTACTTTGGGGCTCACAAATTTCATTAAAACATTTGTGAATTTAGGTGATCTGTGTCTTGTCACACAACCAGTACCACGCATTATTTTGGGGCTCACTAATTTCTTTAAAAAATTTGTGAATTGAGGTGATCTGTGTCTTGTCACACAACCAGTACCACGCATTATTTTGGGGCTCACTAATTTCTTTAAAACATTTGTGAATTGAGGTGATCTGTGTCTTGTCACGCAACCAGTACCACGCAGTATTTTGGGGCTCACTAATTTCTTTAAAACATTTGTGAATTGAGGTGATCTGTCTCTTGTCACACAGCCAGTACCACGCAGTATTTTGGGGCTCACTAATTTCTTTAAAACATTTGTGAATTGAGGTGATCTGTCTCTTGTCACACAGCCAGTACCACGCAGTATTTTGGAGCTCACTAATTTCTTTAAAACATTTGTGAATTGAGGTGATCTGTGTCTTGTCACACAACCAGTACCACGCAGTATTTTGGGGCTCACTAATTTCTTTAAAACATTTGTGAATTGAGGTGATCTGTGTCTTGTCACACAACCAGTACCACGCATTATTTTGGGGCTCACTAATTTCGTTAAAACATTTGTGAATTGAGGTGATCTGTGTCTCGTCACACATCCAGTACCACGCAGTATTTTGGGGCTCACTAATTCTTTAAAACATTTGTGAATTGAGGTGATCTGTGTCTCGTCACACATCCAGTACCACGCAGTATTTTGGGGCTCACTAATTTCTTAAAACATTTGTGAATTGAGGTGATCTGTGTCTTGTCACACAACCAGTACCACGCAGTATTTTGGGGCTCACTAATTTCTTTAAAACATTTGTGAATTGATGTGATCTGTGTCTTGTCACACAACCAGTACCACGCATTATTTTGGGGCTCACTAATTTCGTTAAAACATTTGTGAATTGAGGTGATCTGTGTCTCGTCACACATCCAGTACCACGCAGTATTTTGGGGCTCACTAATTTCTTTAAAACATTTGTGAATTGAGGTGATCTGTGTCTCGTCACACATCCAGTACCACACAGTATTTTGGGGGTCACTAATTTCTTTAAAACATTTGTGAATTGAGGTGATCTGTGTCTTGTCACACAACCAGTACCACGCAGTATTTTGGGGCTCACTAATTTCTTTAAAACATTTGTGAATTGAGGTGATCTGTGTCTTGTCACACAACCAGTACCACGCATTATTTTGGGGATCACTAATTTCGTTAAAACATTTGTGAATTGAGGTGATCTGTGTCTCGTCACACATCCAGTACCACGCAGTATTTTGGGGCTCACTAATTTCTTTAAAACATTTGTGAATTGAGGTGATCTGTGTCTCGTCACACATCCAGTACCACACAGTATTTTGGGGGTCACTAATTTCTTTAAAACATTTGTGAATTGAGGTGATCTGTGTCTTGTCACACAACCAGTACACGCAGTATTTTGGGGCTCACTAATTTCTTTAAAACATTTGTGAATTGAGGTGATCTGTGTCTTGTCACACAACCAGTACCACGCATTATTTTGGGGATCACTAATTTCGTTAAAACATTTGTGAATTGAGGTGATCTGTGTCTCGTCACACATCCAGTACCACGCAGTATTTTGGGGCTCACTAATTTCTTTAAAACATTTGTGAATTGAGGTGATCTTCTGTCTCTTGTCACACAGCCAGCAAGTTTTTTTGGGGCTCACTAATTTCTTTAAAACATTTGTGAATTGAGGTGATCTGTGTCTCGTCACACATCCAGTACCACGCAGTATTTTGGGGCTCACTAATTTCTACAAAACATTTGTGAATTGAGGTGATCTTCTGTGTCTTGTCACACAGCCAGCAAGTTTTTTTGGGCTCACTAATTTCTTTAAAACATTTGTGAATTGAGGTGATCTGTGTCTTGTCACACAAGCAGTACCACGCAGTATTTTGGGGCTCACTAATTTCTTTAAAACATTTGTGAATTGAGGTGATCTGTGTCTTGTCACACAACCAGTACCACGCAGTATTTTGGGGCTCACAAATTTCTTTAAAACATTTGTGAATTGAGGTGATCTGTGTCTCGTCACACATCCAGTACCACGCAGTATTTTGGGGCTCACTAATTTCTTTTAAACATTTGTGAATTGAGGTGATCTGTGTCTCGTCACTGGCTGCCAGCTATCAGTGTGTCTCACTGAGTTATACCAGAGTTCTTTAAATCTTTATACCAGAGTTGAATCAGAGTTCTGTATATATTAATCTATATATCACTCACCATGTCTGAAAGAACAAAAAGGTTCAGGCAGACGCTCCCAGACACAGATAAGAGGGCAAGCAGCCCCTGTGTGGGGAGGCTGTGCCTCTGGTCGTGGTGGATGTGGTGCATCCTCTGCAGGGGCACGCTTGTCCTTTCTAACTGGTGCTGGCCGTCTTACGCAGCAGCAACATACAGAGGACTTGGTGGATTGGCTAACCAGGCCATCCTCATCCTCCGAGTCCTCTGCCAGCCAGGCTTCTAGTGCTTTACAGTCCACCTCAGCTGCCAAAGCATCTAATGCAGCCTCCAGGTCCACAGCTACTCCTGCCATAGCCTCGCTATCACACACGGAGGAGTCAGCTGAATTGTTTGACTACAATGAGAGTGACATGCTGCTTGAGGATGCGCAGCAACTACAGTGCTCTGATTCAATCTCTGAGGTTGAGCATGGGAGTATAATCAACCTAGAGGAAGGGGGTGCCAGTGATGACACACAAATAACTGGCACTCATGTTGCCCCAGCAGCTGCAGCATACTGCCAAGTTGGCTCCAGTGACGAGGAGATAGTGTCACGTTGGCCCCCGCACCCCCCCGGCGCCTGGCAGCAGCTTCCTCGCTGCTCGCTGGCCAGGCGCCGAGTGATATTGCGGTCGCTTCCGCACACGTGGGGACGCCGGGGGGCGGGGCCTGGCGGGCTGGCGCGGACCCGCCGGGTTTAAAGCCCAGACTCTCAGAGAAGCCGGTGCCCTGACGTGGTAGTTACTTCCCGCAGAGCTCTTGTATATTGTTACTAAATTATTGACTATTCTGTGTATGACCCCTGGCATTGGCAAACTAACGATTCTGTGCATGACCCTTGGCATTGGCAAACTAACGATTCTGTGCATGACCCTTGGCATTGGCAAACTAACGATTCTGTGTATGACCCCTGGCATTGGCAAACTAACGATTCTGTGCATGACCCTTGGCATTGGCAAACTAACGATTCTGTGCATGACCCCTGGCATTGGCAAATCAACGATTCTGTGAATAACTCCTGGTATTGACTTTACTCCTCTATTCTGGTATTGAGGTCAGTCTGTGTGGCACCCCAAGCACACATCAGACCACCCCTTGTATTGTTAGGGTCTTGGGAGGAGTTAACTATTCTAGTTCTTGTGTATCATTCTGTGTCTGTCTAGTCGTGCCGACCAATCTAAGGATCGGAAGGGTAGAGAGTGTCCTGCGTATAGGGACCACTAGCCAGATAGCAGAGGGATCCGTGACGTCTCTCTTGTATGTGTTCTGTACTGCCCTTCTAGTAGTCTGTCTAGTCGTACCGACCACTCTAAGGATCGGAAGGTTAGAGAGTGACCTGCGTACAGGGACCACCACTATAGTAATCAGGGGGATCCGTGACATTACGTCAGGGCCAATGGATCCCGCAGACCTCTCTAATCAGTTGACACGTATTGCAGCCAGACAAGAAGAGCAGGACCATAGGATGGACCAGATTGCTCTTGCCCTGCAAACCTGCTAAACCGATCCAGTTCTGGAACTGCAAGCCCTCCAGACCCAGTAGTGCCTAGGGTCAGTTCGGCCGCTCTCGAGGGTTGTAGGCTCAGTATGAAGGCACCCGTACGTTATGATGGAACGCCAAACTTATGCCGGGGCTTTCTGACCCAACTCGAGATCTTGTTCGAAAACAATCCAGGGTCCTGTATGTCTGATAAAGCCAAAGTAGGCTATCTGATTAATCACTTGACCGAAAAAGCTTTATTGTGGGCCACGCCCTTGTGGGAGAACAAGAAACCCATCATTTATGACTATGAGGGTTTTACCTCCGAGTTAAAGCGTACCTTTGATCCCTCTAGAAGGGCTACCAATGCGGGTAGATCCCTGTTTCACATCAAACAGGGTAATAGGAGGGTCTCCGACTATGCCATTGAGTTTAAGACTTTGTCTTCTGAGGTACACTGGCCGAACGACGTTTTAACCCTGGCCTTTACCGAAGGTCTGAACGAGGCGTTTATGTTTGAATTGGCTCCCTTAAAATTACCAGAACATCTGGATCATTTGGTTGATTTCTGCATTGCCATGGACGATCAAATCAGGGAAAGGAGACACCCCAGAGATAGACCCAGAAGGGTCCTGCCTCCTTTACCCTTAGTACCCAGGCATACCACTGCATCAGGTAACCTGGAGACCGTTAAGACCGATGTACCGGCCATTGAACCCATGCAGATAGGTAAAACGGGTATTTCAGAGGCAGAGAGAGCTCACAGGAGAGAAAGGGGGCTCTGTTTTTATTGTGCCGGGGCAGATCATTTCCGCCTTCAATGTCCTCAGAGACCCAGGGGTAGCAGGGGTGAGAGTGGCAAATCAGGTCAAAAAACAGTTAATACCCAGGTTATTGGTTCTCTGTATGCCTCCTTTGTGGATGATGAGAGAAAAAAAAACTCGGATTCTGTTACCCGTCTCCCTCACCTGGGAGGGGGTTCACCTCGAGTCTGAGGCGTTCCTAGACTCTGGAGCCTCAGGTAATTTTATGGATAGATGTTTTGCCGCCAACCACCTCTTACCTCTAGTTCTGAAGGAGAGGCCTCTTATGGTAGAAGCCATAGACGGGAACCCCTGTCATGTCCTCATATCACTCACGACACTATCGATGTGTGAATGACTACAGGAGTTCTGCACCGTGAAATCATACGATTCCAGGTTATCGACTCTCCCTCCTGTCCTGTCGTTCTAGGGTTCCCATGGTTAACGGAACATAACCCGGTGATTGACTGGGCCCAGCGAGATATAAAGTGTTGGGGTCCTAGTTGCCAGTCAAAGTGCCTGGGCAGGGTTGATGTGATTGGTAGCCTCAATATTGCCACAGCACCTCCTTTGTCCACTGAAGTCCCTGAATGTTATATGGCGCTAAAGGAGGTGTTCTCTAAAACCAGGACTGAGGTCCTACCACCGCATCGTCCTTATGACTGTGCTATAGAGTTACTCCCTGGTACTATGCTCCTAGAGGACACGTATACCCTTTGTCACAAAAGGAAAACGACATTATGGAGGAATATATAAGAGAGAATCTAGAGCGAGGATTCATCAGACGATCCTCCTCTCCAGCAGGAGCAGGTTTCTTTTTCGTTTCCAAAAAAGAGGGTGACCTGCGACCTTGCATCGATTATAGAGGTTTGAATAGGATTACCATAAGAAATGCATATCCAATACCTCTTATAACAGAATTGTTCGACCGTTTAAAAGGGGCCCGTATTTATACTAAACTTGATTTACGCGGAGCATACAACCTGGTCAGGGTTAAGAAGGGGCACGAATGGAAAACGGCTTTTAATACACGTAGCGGGCATTATGAATACCTGGTGATGCCCTTTGGGTTATGCAATGCGCCAGCCGTTTTCCAGGACCTCATAAACGACACCCTAAGGACTTTCTGCAAACGTTCGTTATAGTATATCTGGACGACATCCTGATATACTCTCCTGATAAGGGAACTCATCACGCCACGTGAAACAAGTGTTGAAGAGACTATTGAGGGCTGGGTTATACTGTAAGCTAGAGAAATGCTTATTCGACATAGAGACAGTGCACTTTCTTGGGTATATATATAACCCCTGAGGGTTTCCAAATGGATCCTAAAAAACTCTCAGCGATTCTTGACTGGCCTTTACCCCAAGGGCTTAAAGCCATCCAGAGGTTTCTGGGGTTTACTAATTACTACCGGAGGTTCATTAAAAACTTTTCGGCCTTGGTAGCTCCCCTCACGGCTATGACTAAAAAAGGGCTGGTGAATCAGAAATGGACACCCCAGGCCAGTCAAGCCTTTGAGGCACTTAAACAGGCATTCACTACTGCCCCTGTTCTCCGACATCCTGATCCGGCTCTGCCTTTCCAGGTTGAAGTTGACGCCTCCGAGCTAGGTCTTGGTGCAGTCTTGTCCCAAAGGGAGGCACCCGACAAACCCTTGCATCCATGCGGCTTCTATTCCCGAAAGTTGTCCCCGGCAGAAAGGAACTATGATATCGGAAATAGAGAGTTGTTAGCAGTAATCGCAGCCTTGACGGAGTGGAGATACTTATTGGAGGGGTCTAGGGACCCCATTGTCATCATAACCGATCATAAGAATCTCACGTACATTGGAGCCGCTAAACGGTTGAATGCCAGACAAGCGAGATGGTCATTGTTTCTTTCCAGCTTTAATTTCGTCCTCACATATAGACCTGGGTCAAGAAACATTAAAGCAGACGCATTGTCAAGACAGTACGAATCCTACGAACATAACATCCAAGATCAGCATCCCATTGTACCCCAGGAAAGAATTATAGCTCTTACCACGATTAGTGTCTCGTCTCCTCTGATGTTGAGATTGCAGACCGCCCAGGGTACAGCTCCTGGGGGGAGACCTCCTGCGAAACTCTTTGTACCTGAGAACGAAAGAGAAGAAGTATTAAAACTGTATCATGATAACAAAACCTCTGGGCACATGGGGATCACCAAAACAGTGTCTAGCATACGTAAACTCCTCTGGTGGCCCACGGTGCGCCGTGATGTTAAAGATTACATAACCGTGTGCGAGGTGTGCACAAGACATAAAAGTCCCAAAACAGCGCCCATTGGTTTACTCCAGCCTCTGCCAATCCCCGAACGACCATGGTCGCATTTAGCTATGGATTTTATAGTAGAGTTACCCGAGTCAAGAGGGAATACTGTAATACTCACGGTCATAGATCGATTCTCCAAAATGGGTCACTATATTCCTCTTCGGAAACTTCCTTCGGCAGCCGAACTGGTGCCCATTTTTTTTTCCAATGTGGTCCGCTTACACGGTATTCCTCTTGGGATTGTCTCGGATAGGGGGACCCAATTCGTCTCCAGATTCTGGAAAGGGTTTTGCAAGAGTGTGGGGATAGACCTATCCTTCTCTTCGGCCTATCACCCCCAGACCAACGGGGCAGCGGAACGAGCCAACCAAAATATAGAGAAATATCTCAGGTGCTTTATATCCGAACGACAAGATAACTGGTCAGACCTGATACCGTGGGCAGAGTATGCCTTGAACAGTGCAGTAAGCGAAGCCACAGGACATTCCCCTTTCTTCACTGTTTACGGTTTTGATCCTCCCGTGCTCCCTGCTACGTTTCCTGATACCGCGATTCCTGCTCTGGATGAGCATTTAGTGTCATTAAAAGAAACTTGGGGAAGGGTTAAACGGGCACTGGAGGATAGTAGTGTTACCCAGAAGATCAAGGCCGACAGACACAGGAGGCCGGCCGCCCCGTGTATCAAGTTGGGGACAGGGTTTGGCTTTCTTCACGGAACATCAAGCTTTTAGTACCCTCCATGAAACTGGCACCCAGATACATAGGGCCCTATAAGATTCTGCGGCGAATCAATCCGGTCTCCTATGCTTTGGCACTGCCCTCCCATATCAGGATACACAATGTGTTCCACGTGAGCCTTTTGAAACCACTCTTGTGTAATCGGTACACCAAGGCCCGTGTCCCCCCTCCTCCGGTCTCTGTGGAGGGCGAGGAGGAGTTTGAAGTTGAGGCCATTCTGGACGCCAGGGTTTCTAGGGGGGTCCTTCAGTACTTGGTTGACTGGGTGGGCTACGGTCCGGAGGATCGCTCTTGGCTTCCGGCTACTGAGGTTCATGCTCCTTGGTTGGTGAGGGCTTTTTATTTGGCTCATCCCCGCGCCCCTGGGGGTCGTCCAGTGGCCGCCCGTAGAGGGGGGGTCTGTCACGTTGGCCCCCGCACCCCCCCGGCGCCTGGCAGCAGCTTCCTCGCTGCTCGCTGGCCAGGCGCCGAGTGATATTGCGGTCGCTTCCGCACACGTGGGGACGCCGGGGGCGGGGCCTGGCGGGCTGGCGCGGACGCCGGGTTTAAAGCCCAGACTCTCAGAGAAGCCGGTGCCCTGACGTGGTAGTTACTTCCCGCAGAGCTCTTGTATATTGTTACTAAATTATTGACTATTCTGTGTATGACCCCTGGCATTGGCAAAATAACGATTCTGTGCATGACCCTTGGCATTGGCAAACTAACGATTCTGTGCATGACCCTTGGCATTGGCAAACTAACGATTCTGTGTATGACCCCTGGCATTGGCAAACTAACGATTCTGTGCATGACCCTTGGCATTGGCAAACTAACGATTCTGTGCATGACCCCTGGCATTGGCAAATCAACGATTCTGTGAATAACTCCTGGTATTGACTTTACTCCTCTATTCTGGTATTGAGGTCAGTCTGTGTGGCACCCCAAGCACACATCAGACCACCCCTTGTATTGTTAGGGTCTTGGAGGAGTTAACTATTCTAGTTCTTGTGTATCATTCTGTGTCTGTCTAGTCGTGCCGACCAATCTAAGGATCGGAAGGGTAGAGAGTGTCCTGCGTATAGGGACCACTAGCCAGATAGCAGAGGGATCCGTGACGTCTCTCTTGTATGTGTTCTGTACTGCCTTTCTAGTAGTCTGTCTAGTCGTACCGACCACTCTAAGGATCGGAAGGTTAGAGAGTGACCTGCGTACAGGGACCACCACTATAGTAATCAGGGGGATCCGTGACAGATAGGGGGTGAAGATGACAATGATGATGATGTCACTGACTCCACCTGGGTGCCAGATCAAACAGAGGAATTAAGTGAGGAAGAGGGGGAGTAGGAGGCACAGCAAACACGAGGCACAACATCCTCTGTGACCAACCGTAGCACTAGCCAGTCCAAGGCATCACATGTCAGAGCTGCTCCGGTGCAGAGCGCTGTTGTCTCAAAGAACACATGCAGGAACTCTGTTGTCTGGGAGTTCTTTAAGAAATGTGCAGTAGAGCGCAGTGTTGCTATTTGTAATCTATGTCAGATGAGGCTTAAGTGTGGGAAAGATACCGGACACTTGGGTACCACGTGCTTGAGGTGACATATGAACAAGTGCCACACATCCCGTTGGCGCAAAACTTTGCGTAGGTCCTCCTCATCTGTCTCTACCCCCACTGTATGTCCTGCCATGTCATTGCCTACAACCTCCACCGACAGGGATGATGCTACAGTAATGGATGTACCAGGTCCTTCCTCACAATGTGACATCATCCCAGTAGCTGAAGATTTACGCAGTCAGATTACGTTGCCGCAGCTGCTGCAGCGAAAGAAAAAATATAGTCCCAACTATCCCCAAGCACAGTGTCTAAATGCCAGCTTAGCAAAATTACTCGCATTGCAGCTGCTGCATTTCCAGCTGGTGGACTCTGCTCCCTTCCGTGAATTTGCTGAATGTGCTGTACCACAGTGGCAGGTTCCAAAATGCCATTACTTTTCACACAAGGCCATTCCAGCACTATACCAGCACGTGGAAGACAATGTTATCCAGTCATTGGGAAAGGCAGTCAACAGCAAGGTGCATGTGACTTTAGACACGTGGTCCAGCAAGCATGGACAGGGTCGTTACATTTCCTTCACGGCACACTGGGTAACTCTGATTGCAGCTGGGAGGGATCCAAGACGGGGCTCTGTGCTGGAGCTTGTTCATCCACCACGCCTCCAGAAAGCTGCTTGTATGAGGTCTGTCTGCTCCACCACCTCTTCCTCCTCCTCCTTCTCTGTCTCTGGCGAAGTGGCAGTTAAACCGACGCTTGACAGGGTCTACGCAATGGCTCAAGCAAAAAGATGCCATACTGTGCTTCAGCTGGTTTGTTTAGGGGACAGGAGCCACACCGGGTCAGAAATTTTGTCAGCTCTGCAGGGGCAGGTGCAGAGATGGCTAACACCACGCCAGCTTGAGCTGGGAATGATTGTCTGCGATAATGGCAGCAACCTTCTCTCCGCCCTACGCAAGGGTAATTTGACGCATGTACCATGCCTAGCACACGTCCTAAATCTGGTGGTACAGCGTTTCCTAACCAAGTACCCAGGGCTGCCAGAGCTTCTCATCCAGGCCAGAAAAGTCTGCAACCACTTCAGACGGTCATTCCCAGCAAGAGTTCGCCTGGCAGAAATTCAAAGAGAATTCCACCTTCCAACAAACCGTCTGATCTGTGACATGCCCACCAGGTGGAACTCGACATTAGCAATGCTGCAGCGTCTGCAAAAGCAGCAGAGGGCCATCAACGAGTACCTGTGTGAGTATGGCACAAGGACAGGTTCAGGTCAACTTGTTTTTTTTCCCCCCCGCAGTGGCTGATGATCAAGGATGCATGCACTGTACTGTCACCATTTGAGGAGGCAACGAGGATGGTGAGCAGGGACAGTGCATGCATCAGTGACACAATTCCTTTAGTGTTCCTGCTGGAGCACACTCTGCAGGGAATTATAGATGTGGCTCTAGAGGCAGAGCAGCGGGAGGAAGAGGAGGCCTTCCCTAGCTCTCAAGGCCCCAGTCTTTCCGCAGACAGCATTCCAGTGGGTCCTACTCAGATCAGACAGGAGGAGGATGAGGAGGAGGAATATTTAAGTAGTGGGGGCATTGAAGGTGGGGATTCATCAAGGGAGGGTTTTGTGTGCCCAGAAACAGAAGGGCTAGTGCGTGGCTGGGAGGAGGAAGTGCACGATACGGTCATCCTCATTGACCAGGAAGACTCGGAAGCTAATGCCATCTCCAACCTACGCTGCATTGGCTCCCTAATGATGCAAAGTCTGCTAAAGGACCCCAGGATTCGTGCTATCAAGGAGAGGGATCATTACTGGTTGGCAACCCTTCTTGATCCATGATACAAGGGGAAAGTTGCAGAGCTCATCCTGCCCGCACAGAGGGAGCACAGGATGAAAAAACTTGACGACACTCTAAAGCGACACTTGTGTAACACCTTTCCAGGCACTGGTAGATTACCAAGTGCTGACACACGTGCTTCTGAGACTGCGGGTGATCAGAGGATATAGTGGTGAAGGCCAGGGCCGCTTGACTGATGCTTTTTTAAATTTTTTTAGTCCTCGACGCCCAGGGACGTCAAATGTAGGCACCCATTGCCAGCGTCTTCACCATATGGTGCAGGACTACCTAGGGGCAAGGGCAGACCTGGATACCTTTCCAGCAGATGATCCACTGGCTTACTGGGTATTGAGATTGGATCACTGGCCAGAACTTAGCCAATATGCTATGCAGCTACTAGGTTGCCCTTCATCTAGCGTGCTTTCCAAAAGGACGTTCAGTGCCGCTGGAGGTTTTGTCACAGACAAAAGAGTGCGTCTGTCCACCGACTCTGTAGACCAGCAGACATTTATAAAAATGAATCAGTCCTGGATCAGCAGCTATCAATCCTCTGATGCTGAAGTAATGGAATAGATCGGGGATGTCCTCTTCTGCATTCACAAAACCTCCAGCACTGAACTCTTCCACAATACCACAAAAGGGTTACGGTGTGAAGGCACTTGCTGCCATGAAAGTCACAATATTTGGCTGCACTGACGCCTGTGCCAGATTTATATAATTTAAATTTTTTGAACCGCAGGGTCCAACCCTGCATGCTTCCACAATACTACAGAGGGGTTACTGTATGATGATATTTGCTGGCCTGGCATTAAAGGCACAATATCTGGGTGCACTGACGCCCATTACCACCAGATAAAAAACTTTTCAATATAGGACCGCAAGGTCCATCCCTGCATTCTTCCACAATACCACAGAGGGGTTACTGTATGATGATACTTGCTGGCCTGGCATTAAAGGCACAATATCTGGGTGCACTGACGCCCATTAACAGATAAAAAACTTTTCAATATAGGACTGCAAGGTTCACCCCTGCACTCTTCCACAATACCACAGAGGGGTTACTGTATGAAGATACTTGCTGGCCTGGCATTAAAGGCACAATATCTGGGTGCACTGACGCCCATTACCACCAGATAAAAAACTTTTCAATATAGGACCGCAAGGTCCACCCCTGCATTCTTCCACAATACCACAGAGGGGTTACTGTATGATGATACTTGCTGGCCTGGCATTAAAGGCACAATATCTGGGTGCACTGACGCCCATTACCAGATAAAAAACTTTTCAATATAGGACCGCAAGGTTCAACCCTGCATTCTTCCACAATACCACAGAGGGGTTACTGTATGATGATACTTGCTGGCCTGGCATTAAAGGCACAATATCTGGGTGCACTGACGCCCATTACCAGATTAAAAACTTTTCAATATAGGACCGCAAGGTTCACCCCTGCATTCTTCCACAATACCACAGAGGGGTTACTGTATGATGATACTTGCTGGCCTGGCATTAAAGGCACAATATCTGGGTGCACTGACGCCCATTACCAGATTAAAAACTTTTCAATATAGGACCACATGGTCCACCCCTGCATTCTTCCACAATACCACAGAGGGGTTACTGTATGATAGTACGTGCAGGCCTGGCACCAAAAGCACAATATTTGGGTGCACTGCAACTGACGCCTGTATCAGATTCATATCCTCAGAGGGGTTACGGTGTGACGGCACTGTTGGGGACGCTAAAGGACCAATTTTAAAGCACCTATTGTTACTTTCATCCAAAGCCTGCATATATTTCACAATAATTTAGCCCAAAAAAATCAGTAAACTTTTTCTGCGTGTACGAAAATGTCTCCTCTTTTCATACAGACTGCCGTCCCAAGCAGTTGTTTATGGATAGATTAAAGGAAAAGCATTTACCGTCATATGAATCGTCATTTTTTTGTTTTTAAGTGTTTCTATACATCCTAGAAATCCGCCACTTCACGGGCAGGTTATGGGGACCTCCTAGGCACGATATTTGAAGGAATTTTTGGTTTTTATTTTTAACCCTTATTTCATGGAATACTCACTGTCCCTTTAAAAACGTTTTTTTTTTTTACTTTTTGTCCTTGTTTCCTGTCCCCCAGGGCACTACCCGGACCCCCATACACCTTTTATGGCAAATATGTAGCATATATGCCCTCTTGGAGGGCACTCTAGAAACCGAATTTTCAGCCCCATTGACTTGCATTGGGCTCGAGTTCGGGTTCGGGTTCGGACCCGAACAAATGGGAAGTTCGTGTTCGGGCTCGAACCGAACTCGGGGGGTGTTCGGCTCATCCCTAGAGCGGAGGTTAGCGGAGGGCAGCACCTTTTAAAATGATGAAATAGTAATAGTTTTATTCAATTTATTTATTGTGCTAATTTCATATTATCTATAGCTGCAAGCACATTTAATTTTAAACCAGTTTTATGAGACAAACGTATCCTATCACACTTTCCTATAATTTTTTTAACCCTTTCGCTGCTGAGGCTTTTCACACCTCTGGGCTGAGGTCATTTTTACCGATTTTGCTCATCATGTTTAAACGTGTTTTGAAGCCTTATTTTGATACATGACCCAGACATATTATATATCGTTCTTTCCAGCAGACTTGGCAGATTCATAATATGTCATTATTATATGTATACGTCATGTCCTGTCTGTATATTATAACAAAAAATGCAATAAAATATGAATTTTCCATAATTTATTATGTGTCAAGTGGTTTTTTTTCACATTTTAACATGCAAGCATTTGCGGTTATATTTTCTATGGGGTGCGCTTGTTAAAAAAAATAGAAATGGGGACTCATTACATTTTTTTATGGGGAAAATGTCGCTATTTTTAACAAACGCATTGCATACAAAAATCGTTACTGCAGCATCATTGTTCACATTATAACTGAAATGGGAACAATATTGCTGCATTAACAAAACAAAAACAAAACTTGTTTTGTTAGGGTTAGGGCTAGATTTAGGGTGGTTAGGTTTAGGGCTAGGTTTAGTGGGGTTAGGGTTAATGATAGGTTTATGGGGGTTAGGGAGTAGGGTTTGGGTTAGCCGCTAGGATTCTAGATGTCTGAAAGTTGGCCGTCAGGGAGTTGTCTGTGTAGGGAAGTTGGCCGTGTAGGGAAGTTGGCCGTCGGGATTTTGGCATTAGGGAACCCTGCTGTAGGGATTTCGACCCAAACCCACATCCATCGTGTACTCAGATTTGTACGTAGGTGTAGGGTACTGCTCACAGAGTAATTGGAACACGCCAGACCTATTACAATCAATTGCCCATAATTGATAGTCATTGTAAAAAAAGCCACATCAAACTCAAATACAAACATATTGCCCACGAGGCACTCGTGCTTGAAATCCCAAACTATCCTGATTTATAATTACCATATACATTATGTGGTTTACCATATCGTTGGTCCATGCGTTAAGTCATGGGAATACGAGAACCACTTATAATTTTTATATTTTTTGCTGGACAAAACGCAAGTTGGGGTAATAGCAGCTACAACAAGGTCCAAAGTTGGATATTTGATGTATTCAAAGCAGGATCAAAAGAGAAGAATTTATGTTATAGTAGCTCCCTTCATAACAGGAGAATGACCCAATGTCTGTCATTTGATATATGATATACTATATATAAAAAGGATCCTATATAGTTCTTCATAAAAGAGAGGAAGTTTAAGGGGTGATCTTGCCTGATGTCATAAGATCAAATGAATGATGTATAAGTAAACTCTTCGTTTAACCCATGAGGGTAGAAGGTTCTGAGAGTGTAGATCCAGAAGGATTCTCTTTGACAGAGACTCCTGTCAAAGCTTCCTTTTCTAGGCAGTGGAACAACTTGTTCTATTACCTGAAAAGAGAGGTATTTCATTAAGAGTGTTTTCAAAATGAAGCTGTTGTGCATAATCTAGGGCCGGATTAAGATCTCTATGGGCGTGGAGGTGATGATTTTGGTGGGGTTTCTTTGAGGAAATTTCCATTCAGATTTTTCAATGTGTAAAATAATTTTTTTCAAATTTTACCATCCAAACCTTTGTGGTTTTATAAATTCTTACATATTCTATAGGGAATTCTTGTTAAATAAATTTAAATGGGAACCTGTTACTGCATTTTTCTGAGAAAAATACAATTTTAACAAAAAAAATAAAAAAAATTAATATTTCCCTTGTGTTTTGGAGGATGGTGTTTCATGAATAATATGACTATGTATAAAATACTGAACTTGCTCCCAGTGTGGGAAATGAGAAGCGGAGTAATGGCAGTGGTATTGCTCATTTTATACGTGACAAATGGACAATGCCATCGCCTTGAAACTAAAAATATATATTTTCTGCTAGATTTTTCATGGTCACATTCAGATTCGGACCTGTCCAATGACACCTCACTTGACCTTTGGTCAAAGATTGGTGACATAGGGTTCCAAAGTCCCCCCAGCAGTACTCTTCGCTGCAGTGCGGCATTGAGTTTTTTGATGTAACAATTTGAAATAACAGATTGTGCCATCACCTCCACACTTGTTGGTGACAAGAGAAATGAGATGCTGAGTTAGTGCAGCATCATTGTTCCCTTTATAATTGTAAAGTAAAAAATATTACTCTGTCAGAAAGAAAAAATAAAGAAATATTTATTATTTTATTTTTATTGTTACATAAAACCTGATCATGTTTGGTATCATTGTAAAGGTCATGCTCAGGCCTTTCCAGTGATACCTCACATGACCCTGTAGCTGCTGGAGGTGGAGATACAGGGGTCAAAATGCCAATCAATGCAGACATCCTTTCTCTGGGCCTATTCTGGGTCATGGGCCTGGAGCTGCTGCTCCATCAGCCCCTATGTTAATCCAGCCCTGGCATAATCACAATACTGGGCAGCCATCTAGTTGCCTCCAGTAGAGTACATTATGGATTATTGTCTTCGTAAACCAATTAATTTCTCAGCTAGGACATTGATAAACATATTACTTATTAAACTCTACCTCTCACTCTTTTAATTTACCACTGGCCACTCTAAGGACCTATAGTGAGGATATTGCTCATGATGAGGCCACATGTACTATGACAGTGAGACATATGTTGAGCTTCACTGTATGTTATGATGTTTTACCTGTTTTGTGGCATCACTGTCTACATGTATACCTACTTTTTTACAACTAGGGCTGTATTCAGACCCGAGGCATGGCTTGAGTCTGAATAGTTGTGAGCCATGGGTCGATAACGACAGCAACCATGGAGTCAACTGCGACTCTGGACAACCTTAGTCACGCCGGGGTGTCAAATGGATCCATGGAAGAGACTGGTCTCTGTTCGCCACGTTTTTCAATTATTCTCTGCACACTCCTATACTTGGATACTCCTGAGGACCCTGTTGATGACAAAGCGAAACGCGTGTTTATTTTGTTCCATGCACATCTTCAGCGACGAGCTCCGATTTTTAATCCTATGATTGTTTTTTGCTCCTGATCCTATCCAGACCTGCTGGAGTGCTCACATACTGGTTATACTCACTTCTGGTGCACCGGCTTCCAGCGAGCTCTTCTCTTGTATGTGTGTCTGGTAGCATCTCCCACTTTAAACCCTCCACTAGCATAACGCCAACTGTCCTACCTGTCCTATTAACGAAAACCCTATTTCTTTTCTTCTGTGTAGGTTGTAGTTTGGGGCATCTAAGTTACAGCAGAGAGGGTCAGTGGGGCAAGCTATATGTTTATTAGGAACCCTGTGCATGTTGAACTATCATATACAGCTACTGTTAAACGTTTTTTATCCAACATCAGGACTTTCAGGCAAGTCCTGGTGCACTCGACACCCATTGTTCCTGTTTTTTTCCGTTTTTGTATTTTTTTCGTCCATGTCTTGTGACTCTGTGGCTCAAGGCTGCATTGTGTGACATATTTTATCCATATATACTAATAAAGGTTATATTTCATAATATTTTGCTGAAACCCCAGCCTCTGCACGCACATATATAGATACGTTCCAGGGGTTACCCACCCCCCCTACACACACACACACACACACACACACACACACACACACAGACACACACACACAGACACACACACTTGATTAGAGGACTGGAGTATTTTTTCCTTATTGATTCCTCTTGTTTTTCTGGTTCTAACAGGCATTTGCCTTTGGAAAAAGAGCCAAACTGGCCCTGATATTGCACCGAACAATGAATTTCCCAATAAAGTGCAATTTCGTGGCCATTTGGCTATTCAAAAGCAGGCAGTTTGCCACATTTTGGCAAATTGCCAGCGGAATACGGTGATCTTCGGCAGCAGTGAATTCCTAACAGAGAAGCAATGGTTAAACTATTCACAGAACAGCGAACTGCAGAGAAATGTCACAGTGGTTTCATTCAACAGGTTTAATCAGGCGAATCCCATAAGTTTCAATGTTAAAAATAGTTCCTTTTTTATACAATATGTATGAAACAGTTTTTTTAGGCATTTTTGGGGATTTTTTTTCAGATTTTTTTTTTCTTTTTAAAAAGCGTTTTTTTTTACCTCTGTAGCGGACCGTTTTATATTATTATTCATAGCACCTTATATTTTAGTTCCAGACATTTTTGTCCAGGAGTTTTCTGCAAACAGCATTTGAAATTTGAAACTTTAACTTTTTCTTTTTTACACCGTCCATTGGCTTGTAGGCCTTTTCCGGCGGCTGGTCGGCTGGGCAGATCGTCAGCTTTTTTCGGACCTGTTCGGCAGGTTTGCTGCGGATCGTCGGGTACGAATCGTATCGGTGGCTTATCGGCGGGGTTTTCAGTGGAATTTCTGTGATTTTTCAAGCAGATTTTTAGATCCGTTCCCTGCACTTTGGGGACCCTGCTGTGAATGCTGGTTGGGGAATTTGATTCCCTGAAGTACGGGGAATGATTGAGCTCTCTGAATAACCCCTTATATTTATCTTTTCATACACTATTATTCCTGGTTTTAAGTGTGATTGATTTTTGACATCTTTAATCTGTTGTGAAGTTAGTTATGAATAAATATTTATAGATTTATCTTACAAATGGTCTCCCACTTTATACAAGTCTAGCCTGGTGACCCCAAAAAACGTATTTTACGGTGAGAACAATAAAGATGTGGAATTCTCTGCCTGTTGAGGTGGTTGGGTCAGAGACTGTACAGACTTTTAAAAAGCGACTGGATGACTTCCTGCAGACACAGGATATTAAGGGTTATAATATTTAATATGTGGGTAAAAGCTTCTTAATACAAGCCCAATCTGATGCCATTCTGGGGTCAAGAAGGAATTTTTCCCCAGTTTGTTGCATATTGGCGAGCATTTCAGACTGGGTTTTTTGTTTTTGCCTTCTTTTGGATCAACAGCAGTAGGTGATGTGTGAGAGGCTGAATCCGATGGACGCATGTCTTTTTTCAGCCTATGTATAACTATTAAACAATATGATGTTTTGTTTTGTCTGAGACACAATATTGTGGCATGTTTCATGTGTATATATTTTTTTAAACACAATTGGTTCAACAATTAAGGCCGCACTTTATTACGGCCGTGGTAGCAGCAAATGACGTCCAATGCAGACCCCCACACGAAGTATGGCCGCGCAACGCAAGCGGAAAATGAACGCATTTTTGCAAGAACGTCGAACCGCTAGTACTGACGTACAGAGTGCGCTGCGTCCGCATAGCGGCGTGTGTGCGTGTTTAGGAGACGTCAGACGCTGCTCATGTCCGGCCAACATAACGTCCAGACACCCAAAGTTTCCTGGTTTGGATCCGTAAAAGATCACGGGCGAAATTGTGCATCGTATGACCGCTATTGCGTCTTCCGTGAAAAAATGCGTTCGGACGCATCGACGCACGTTTTAACGGTAGACGTGAAAAATGCGTTCGTCTGACCCTAGCCTAAAAGTTAAGTTTTACTATCTACACAGGTAGTTTCTTGCACTCCTCTGGCATCGCTGGGGGGATAGTATGTTTACATTGTGTAAAGTCGTTATGTTTCGGAATGGTGAATCTTCCTGGAATTAAAGGGTTAGGCTTTATTCTGCAATAAAATTCGAGTTCGCCGCTCGCAAAGCATTGTGTTCTTTTTTGGTTAACATCCAGTTAATGAGCCCGAGGGAAAACAATAAATGTACGTGTGCTCTTCTGATCACAGAACAAGTCAAGGTACTTGACCGAACACATTGATACTGAGAGCACTAGCAGTACAGTGCCTGCAGTATAAGTCAGGCAGCTCGGTACGACTTATGAGCGTCACACCCTTTGTTCCTGGCCAGTGTTCCTTCCAAGAAGTGCTGAAGTCAGCAGCTTATGGAATGTAGATGCAATTACGTTATCACTCCTGTGTCACGGAATAATGTATGTTCACTTTATGTGATCGTATCCAGCAACACCTTTTATCTCTCTCTTCCTAAAAAAGCTGCTATGTGTTACCCTGCTGTGTGTGAAACCAGGAGAGGGATATCTCAGCTCTTTCAAGTTTGATTTCTTTCTTCATATCGCTTTCATTAATCTTGTACGCGAGAGAAACATACAGGAAAGAATTTGCTGATGTTGATACTGCAGATTCTTCTCGATATTTCTCATTCTGTTTATCGCAGTTTTGCCACATTGATATCCGGTGAAATTGAAATAATGTAGATACTCGAGTATACCGCTAGATTTTGGTGACAAAAATTTACCTTAAAATTGGAGGCGTCGCATTATATTTGAGACATCTGCATCGCGTGTAAGAAAAAAAAAAACTTGTCTTGCTCTGGATCCCAAGTCTCCTGGAAATTCCGGTAGTCTCGCAAAAGTGAATGCGGGCTCCCTGATACTTTAAAACACTTCAGGAAGTCCCGGATTCGGGAGAGGTGGGATCCATCACGGCGAGAGGGCACGCTCGGTTTAAGCCAATCGTTCACCTTGCTCGCCTCCGCCGGCCATCTAGTCGCTAGTAAAGAAGACGGGTGGCCGGCGGCTTCATACTTAGTAACAACTGCAATCATTCTAGAGCAGAGCACGCTGGCCTGAGGGGTAACCTGACTGTGTTAAGAGAACCTGGAAGGATCTTAATTGTTTACCGGTACAGTATAATTTTGTTCTTTGCATTATATTCGAGTCTTGAGTATTCTCTCATTTCCATAATAAAACTCTATCCATCGCGTTATATTCTGGTCGCGCTATACTCGAGTATCTACGGGTATCCTTTAAGTCAGGATCCAGGCACAAGTTTCAGGACGGGCACTCGGCCAATTATGTCTAAGAGATTGTTTTCAGTTCGCAGTGAGTTACAGAAGGCACAGGATTGCATTCTGTGCTCAACACACTCACTCTCCCCAGGACATCGCAGCACATGGTCTGTCCTTCCGCAGCTCAGGTGACACCTTGACAGACCCTGCACAACAATTTTCAGCAGTCTGTATTCTGATACATATCCCGTCATTGAGAATTGAGCACACCAGCAATAACATAACGCTTGTATCCATACATAGCCATATAACCAGCAGTCGAGTGCAGAGGGAACGCGCAGGAACTGCATTCCCTGACTACTTCACCAGTGGGAATGCTGTTCCTGTTGTGCAGAATGCCTGGTACAGGGTCCTCCATTAGATCGGAAGCATGAGGGATCATACTCCATACTCCTACGCGAGATCCAGTAGGTCGGTGTAGTGATCCGCAGAGGGAGACTGGGGGACTTTTCCCGCCAGTCTCTCCCTGCTCCCGGCGGACAGAGGAGGTGGATGGAGCTACCAATCCCGCTGCGGGGATTAATTTGGGAGGATTTTTGGCTGTTGCTGACGGATTCTGCAGCAGCGGAATCCATTAGCACTAAGTCGTGGCTGTGGTTAACTTTCGGGTTAACCTCAGCCAGATGGTAATTAGCGTTAGTACATTGTAATACTAACGCAAATTAACTCTTTGCGCTCCCCATGTTAAGTATAGGGAGCACATAGTACAGGAACCTCGAAAAGCGCAAGATCCAAATCGCTAACGTTTTTTTAACCCTTTAGCGTTTGGATTGTAATGTGTCGCGCCCAAGTTAGGGCCACCAGGGCTAACGTTAAAGCTCACGCAGGTGAGTGCTAAGGTTAGCGTGAAGAATGTAATAGTGCCCAGATTCTTTGCTGCAGATTAAAAGAATAAATGTTTTTTTCGATATTGTATAAAAACAAGAATATTTTTAACATTGAAGCCTATGGCCTAATTAAACCTGGCGAATGAAACCACCGAACATCAGGGCATTTCACTGACATTTCACTGCTGTTCGGTGTCTCTGAATAGATTAACCATTGCTTCTCTATGGGGGATTTCACTGCCGTTGAACAGGCACTGTACTTGCTGGCAGTTCATCAAAATTTGGCGAACTGCCTGCTTTCTGAATTGCCGAATGGCCCCGAAATGTCACCATATGGGGAAATTCACTGTTCGGTGCCCTGCTTTCAGACGTAAATGACAAAAAAAGGGGCAAAACAAAAAGAACAATAACCAGTAGAATGAGGTGATCTGAAATTCATAGCATTAATATTGGACACCGCCACTATTTCTGACCGGATTGAAAAAGGAAACGTAGGAAAAAGTAGATTAATAAAAAAGAAAAATCTAAAATACTTATAAAATCCTTTTGTTTTTGCAGTGACTGTTTTACTATGCAGAAACAGACTCAGAACTCTGTATCCAGCATTGTGTTTCTGATCATGTCTAATTCTCTGTATACTTTGCAAAATGCCCTACAGGGCTTTCAGGGCTTTCTCCCTGAGACGAGTGAACTCAGATGTGTGTGTTTTTCATTTTATTCTTTTTTTTGTTGTATTTGTTCTAAATATACTGCGTTACCCGAGCGATGAAGAGAATATGGAAACCAAACAGAAGAAATTCTCCGTAAATTATGTACAGCCCGTACGCTTAAACTTAAACACAATATGTACGGTCTAAGACATCTAAACGTGTCCAGGCACATTCAGAAGATATTTACGTGGGACGTGCATACGAAATGTATTATATTTTGATCACAATTAAGTGAGCAATTGCACAGTCGCTCCACAAGTACAAGAGCCAACTATGACTCGTTCCTCATTAGTATAAACTCATTTACAGACGGGGACATTACTGCTATTATTGTCCATCAAGCAATTTACCTGTTACATATTAAATCCATGGTGTCAAAGGAACACGCCAGATCCTTTACAATACTCAAATCCACATCCTAGGGCAGTGATGGCAAACCATGGAACCCTAGATTCAGCAAGCTTCAAAGGAGTTATGCAATAAGAGCCAAACTTGCCACCGAATTGCAGTGAATTTCACCGTTATCTGCAATTTCGGAGTAATTCAACTATTCAGAAAGCTGTCGAATCGCCATATATTGGCGAATTGCCAGTGAAATACGGTGCGATTCGCCTCCGAGCGACGCAGTTCGCCGACCTTCAGTGAAATTCCCCTTAGAGAAGTAATGGTTAATCTATTCAGAGAACGGTGAACTGCATCAAAGTGTTGGCGAAATGCCCAGATCTTTGGTGGTTCAGTTCAGCAAGTTTAACCCTTTCGCTGCTGAGCCATTTCACACCTCTGTGCTGAGGTCATTTTTACCGGTTTCACTCATCATGTTTAAACGCGTTTTGAAGCCTTATTTTATTATATGACCCAGACATATTATATATCGTTCTTTCCGGCAGACTCAGCAGATTCATAATATATCATTTTTATATAAATATACGTATTGTCCTGTCTGTATATTATAACAAAAAATGCAATAAAATTTGAATTTTCAATAATTTACAATGTGTAAAGTGTTTTTTTTCACATTCTAAAATGCAAGCATTTGCGGTTATATTTTCTATGGGGTGCGCTTGTTAAAAAAATTAGAAATGGGGACTTGTTACATTTTGTTTGGGGGAAAATTACACGATTTTTAACAAACGCACCACATACAAAAATCATTTGTGCAGCATCATTGTTCACATTATAATTGAAATGGGAAAAATATTTCTGCATTAACAAAAAAAAACTTGTTTATTTTTTTATTATTATTATTTTTTTAATATTTTTTTATTTTAATTTTTATTTATTTTTAATTAACCTGTATATGGTCATGTTTGGTATCATTGGAAAGGCCATGCTCTGGCCGATCCAACAATCCCAAACATTAACCCCTAGCTGCCATCGGGAGATAAGGGGTTCATTGGAACCTCCTATCTACACTATTGGTGGAAACTAGGGGTTAACTCCAGGACTGACGTCATCGCGCTATGTACGATGACGCCAGTCATCAGGGGGAGTTCCCGGAAGCTTGGCTGACATCCAGAACGTCGGCCAGCTCCGGGAGAGGATCACGATTCGGTGCTTTTCGGCGCCGAATCGTGATCCGGCACCCAAGGGGTTAAAGCCAGGCCCCGTTTGGAAGGGCAGGCTGTGCCTGGCTTTGATCGCTGGCCCCCGACGATCGGGAGGGAGAGAGGTCTGAAGGACCTCCCCCTCCCTTTCAGGCACCTCCTCCGCACTCGCGGGGGGGGGCACCAGAAATAGATGTAATCGCGCCACCGCAATGACATCTATCTTCCCCCCCAGGGTCCTGGAGTGCCAGGCTGACATCCAAGATGTCAGCCCGCACCGGGGGGGCGCAGCAATCGGCCGGAATCCAGGTCGATTGCTGCCTCCTGTGCTAGGACGCGCTCAGCGTTTTTATTGGTTTAAATGCCTTTTAAAAATTAAATAAATTGTATCTTTTTTACCCCTAGTTCGGCGGCATATGACTATTTTCGGTGACATTCGGTGGTATGTTTGGCGGCATTCGGCGGATCATCGGCTGCATTTAGCTGTTTGCTGCAAATTAAAAGAGTAAACGATTTAATAAATATTTTATAAAAAACAGAATATTTTTTTACATTGAAGCCTATGGGATTCACCTGATTAAACCTACGGAATGAAACCACCAAAAAACAGGGCATTTCACAGACATTTCGGTGCTGTTCGGTGTTCTCTGAATAGATTAACCATTGCTTCTCTTTGGGGGAGTCCACTGGGTCAAGCAGCACTGTATTTCACTGGCGATTCGCCAATATTTGGCAAACTGCCAGCTTTTTGAATAGCCGAATGGCCACAAAATTGTACAGTACGGGGAAATTCAATTTCGGAGCCAATTCGGCTCTCTCTGAATAACCCTGTAAGTAGCATCCTAAAGAAATAATTAAAATAAAAGACTCAGGTACCCACTGTCGCTATATTTCAAAAACTCATCAACAGTTAACAAGAACTGTTAAAAAGTGCTAGAGGAGTGACTAAATGAAAAAATACATTTATTGTTGACGCATTAGACACTCCCAGAACGAAAATATTAAAAACATACATTAACGACAAGCATTGCAGGGTGTATTGGAAAGGAATCCAGTATTGTGAACAGTGCTCAATAATAATATAAATATTCAATGCAATATATGATCCTATTGAAAAGGCTCCCACAATTGGAGAAATTGGACACCAAAAATGGTGATCAGCAGGTAGCGTAGCACAATTAGCACACACAAACTGTCCCTAAACTGATCGAGCTCATGCTCAAAATTTCTGTCCTCACCCTAAAATGCCAGACACAAAACGCACAACTCTAAAATCAAAGTTGGTCCATAGAGCTCAACATATGTTTCGCCAGTGAGGATGTAGACATCTTAGAGAGAGTTCAGAGAAGGGCTACTAAAATGGTGTACGGCTTGAAGGAGAAAAGTTACCAGGAAAGGCTTAATGATCTTAACATGTACAGCTTGGAAAAAAGACGAGACAGAGGAGATATGATAGAAACATTTAAATACGTAAAGGGAATCCACAAGGTAGAGGAAGGGAGTATATTTAAAAGGAAACAAAATAGCAAAACAAGAGGACATAGTCTTAGATTAGAGGGGCAAAGGTTTAAAAGTAACATCAGGAAGCATTATTTTACTGAGAGGGTGGTGGATACATGGAACAGCCTTCCAGTAGAAGTGGTAGAGGCCAAAACAGTAATTGAATTTAAGCAGGCATGGGATAGGCATAAGGCTATCCTAAACAAAAGATAAATCCAGGTAAAGTACCATGTAATTGGGCAGAGTAGATGGGCCGAAAGGTTCTTATCTGCCGACATTTTTCTATGTTTCTATGTTTCTATGTTTCTAGGCGTCGGCTTCATCGAGAGGCAAACATTTGTTGGTACTGATGTATGTACCTCCCTATTTTTATTCATTAGTAGGTCTAAGATTGACCAATCTCTAACCTCAAAACAGTCACATGTACCTCCTATGCAGAACGCCATATAATTGAACACATGTGTCATGTTGTGACCAATCATGTAAATGAGAGGTCACGTGATGTCTAAGTATTAAATAGGAAGCATAGAAAGTGATCTGAATGAACGGCCGTCCAAATTAACAAGATTGAAACAGACCACAATAAGGCACACAAAATCAACATCACCAGATAATCTAAAATGATTATAATAACCGGTATAGACTGATAGAATGAAATCATAAGGTGAATGATAAACATATATGTACCATCAAACTCTTTAAGAGCCGAAAAATACGATAACAGAAGGATCTCTGTGCAAATGTTAAGATGATAATCAGCTAGATTTGCGGCTCTGACCAATAAGAAAATCTTAATGATCACCAAAGCGATAAATCGCCAGTCAAGAACATAAAGATAATACCTAAGCCAAATCTAAATACTGGGCTACTTGTGTGAAAGAATCAGCTGTGTCTTAAACGTCATGTGGCTTGCTAAGGCCAATCGCATGAATGAACAGTCACATGGTGTCCCAAGAGCGAATAGAAGGGATTGAAAAGCGGACATTTATTAACGTAAACGGTACATAGAAAATAATAAACAAATGACTGTCAGTATCGTCGAATAACATCAAACGATCCACAATGGTTGTAGTGTCCAATATGATCCATATTAATTAAAGGAAAAAAGAGACAACATGAAAAATCATGTACCGTTATTAGACCAAAATCATAATCCTACTTTGGGGCATCTAAAAATTAAGATTGCAGGGGACCAGGGTCTCCGCTTAGCTTATAAACCAAACTTGATCGGTATCCTTATCAAGGATCATAAGTTATTTGGTCTATAGGCTCTACCACGTACAGACATATGTTCATCCAACTATATTCATATGTTAAGATGATGGACAGCTAGATTTGCGATACTGACCAATGGGATAATCTTAATGATCCCCAGAGTAATGGATCGCCAATGAAAAGCAATAAGAAGATATATAATAACCAAACAACATCAAGATAATGAGCTATTTTTGTGAAGGGACCAGCTGTGTCCTGATAGTCATGTGGCTTGCTAAAGCCAATCATTTAAATGAACAGTCACATGGTGTCCCAAGAACGAATAGAAAGGACTAAAAAACGGACATTTATGAAAGTAACAGTACATAGAAAATAATAAACAAATAAACAAATGACTGTCCGTATCTTCAAATCACATCAGGCGATCTCCAATGGTTGTAATGTCCAGTATGATCAGTATTGCTTGAAGGAAAAAGGAAACAACATATACGATCATGTGCCATTATTACATATAAATCATATTCCCACTTAAGGATATCAAAACTTTAACATTGCAGGGGACCAATATTCGTATAACTACAAGATGATCCAATGAAAATCACACCCAGATCGATCACATAGATATAGAGATGCCTAAGTCTGCAGATCACTAGTTTTAATAGGAAGCTGTATGAAAAGTCCCAATAATCAGATGGAATCTAGACGAAAATTGGGAACAGCTATATTGTATGATCAACCGTCCTACAAGATTAGATGTTCGAAAGGGATACCAATGATAGTACCCCCCAGTTTCTACCAGATGCAAAAAATGTATATTCAAACATGTATAGGCTCCGTTTGGAAGGGCAGGCTGTGCCTGGCTTTGACCGCTGGCCCCCGACGATCGGGAGGGAGAGAGGTCTGAAGGACCTCCCCCTCCTTTTCAGGCACCTCCTCCGCACTCGCGGGGGGGGGGGGGGCGCCAGAAATAGATGTCATCGCGCCACCGCAATGACATCTATCTTCCCCCCCAGGGTCCTGGAGTGCCAGGCTGACATCCAAGATGTCAGCCCGCACCGGCCCCCCCAAGATGTCAGCCCCCCCGGTGCAGCAATCGGCCAGAATCCAGGCCGATTGCTGCCTCCTGTGCTAGGACGCGCTCAGCGCTTTTATTGGTTTAAATGCCTTTTAAAAATTAAATAAATGTTATCTTTTTTACCCCTAGTTCGGCGGCATATGACTATTTTCGGTGACGTTCAGTGGTATGTTTGGCGGCATTCGGCGGATCATCGGCTGCATTTAGCCGTTTGCTGCAAATTAAAAGAGTAAACGATTTAATAAATATTTAATAAAAAACTGAATATTTTTTTACATTGAAGCCTATGGGATTCACCTGATTAAACCTTGCGGAATGAAACCACCAAAAATCAGGGCATTTCACAGACATTTCGGTGCTGTTCGGTGTTCTCTGAATAGATTAACCATTGCTTCTCTTTGGGGGAGTCCACTGGGGTCAAGCAGCACCGTAATTCACTGGCGATTCGCCAATATTTGGCAAACTGCCAGCTTTTTGAATAGCCGAATGGCCACAAAATTGTACAGTACGGGGAAATTAAATTTCGGAGCCAATGCGGCTCTCTCTGAATAACCCTGTAAGTAGCATCCTAAAGAAATAATTAAAATAAAAGACTCAGGTACCCACTGTCGCTGTAAAACTAACAGAAGTGCCCCCCAACACTCCAACGAAGGATATACAATACAAAAAAGTGAAACGCACATGCGGAGTTCACCCCAAAATGAACATACGTAATACGCGGTAAACAGCAGTGACGGTGTGACTTCAGGTCTAAATTCTCAAAGAGAAACATAAAAACAAACAACCATAGGGCAATATAGTAGTTGCACCAAAACAGAGTGAATAGGTAGATCTTACACACTCACGTATTGCGGAGCCAAAGGCTCTTCCATTTGCGTGTTTTGGATAATCATTGGCTAGCTCATATGCCACAAACTCCCGATGCCTGAAGTTTCTTGTCTTTAAACTAAAAATAGTAGAAAATACATAGTACAGCATGTGCGGAATGAGTGTAAGAAGGTAGATCCAGAACTACTCACCCAGTCAGAGCCCACTGTTTGGTTCACTAGGAAACGCCTACAGGTTGTAAGTATAAGGCACAACCTGCGGGGAAGAATCCAAACAGATGTTTTTTCGGTATCTGGGAGGCCAATGGACTGTCCATGGATGCATACCATTTGCCTGACTCAGCAGCTTGATTGATGTTTCTGTGGCCAGCCTGAGGTCGGTCAACAATCTGGTACCATGTATTCCGCCGTGAGAAAAATGGGCTTTAACACTGGAAGCTGCTTAGTATTCCAGGTTTTCAGTGCCTTCCTTCGGGGTAAAACGTGTAATAGATATTGATGATTTGTAATATATGAGGAATGTGCATCCACTCCAGTGCTTTTCAGTCTGGTGTCACTTTTGAGGTTTATCCTTCCTCTGGTTAGTTGCCTTGCTTTAAACCAGAGGGTTTCACGAAAAGTTATAGGGTTGTGTTTAACAAGGAAATACAAATGCAGAAATGATGGGATTTGCTAAATAAAAGTGCTCATCCGAGTGTTTATCAGTATTACTTTGCAAAATATGGTTTAAATTGCGATATATATGTGAAATAAAGCTTACTATTAAGTAATGGAATCATAAGAAAAGTGGAATGGAGATACTTTTAAACAAGCGTGCTAGAAGAACACTATCCATCCATTAAGAACATCTTCCAAGTGACATCTGCACTAGCTCATAGAGCGAGCAACAGATAGGACGTGATATTAAACAGGACTATTATCAAGGTTATGCTGAATTTGGACATCTTATGCTGGAGCTAATATGTTGGCTTTGGAACAAGTTATGCAGTATCTACCAATCTTCTTCCAGGGAAAAATGGAATAAACTCCTACCTGGTTCTCCACTTACAGCCTTGGTATCAAATGCATTGCAAAATTCAGCTTTTGCAAAAACATCCAGAAACCCCAGTACTTCCTCTAGGGAACCAGTCATCAGGGCTGAACAGGAACTAATGGAAATACACGTCCCAAAATAAACCCATTATGAATTCTTCTGTATTTATTTTTATCATGGTGGCAGAGGAAGGGTTATCATTCCCTTAGCATTTTTGGTGAGTCTGTTAGCTACAGAAAATTACGGATATGTTACAGACGTCTTCAGTTCTCTATGTATGCAGAGAGTGCCAGCCAAGACTTTGAAGGCAGCATTGGATAGTCAACTGGACAACTGGGTAGTCAACTGGATAGTCAACCGGACAACTGGATAGTCAACTGGATAGTCAACCAGACAACTGGATTGTCAACTGGATAGTCAACCAGACAACTGAACAGTCAACTGGATAGTCAACCGGACAACTCGATAGTCAACTGGATACTCAACTGGATAGTCAACCGGACAACTGGATAGTCAACCGGACAACTGGATAGTCAACCGGATAGTCAACCAGACAACTGGATAGTCAACCGGACAACTGATAATCAACTGGCTAGTCAACCGGACAACTGGACAGTCAACTGGATAGTCAACCAGGACACACAAAATGAAAAGTGAGATGTCAGTGTAAGAAGTGAAAGTGATGGGCAGAGGGACAATGGGGTGAGAGAAAATAGCTGAAGCACAATGGGGGTAAGAGAGATGGGAGAGGTGGCTAGCTTGGGAAGAAGAGATAGAATAGTGTCAACTTGTAGGTCCACGGGAACCATAATCTGGCATTTGAACCAAAATCAAGTAAAGTTAGCAGCAGGATCAGCCCTGGATAACCTTTAGATTTAGTAAGATTCAAAAGAAATAAAAATACATTAACAGCAAAGAGAAAATCATTGACCAAAATTTGGAAGAAAAAGTAGCTTGCCATAGGGTGTAAGGCAGTGTTTCCCAAACCTGTCCTCTGGACCCTCAACCAGGCCAGAGTTTGCAGATTACCTTGGGGAAAAGCAGACTGAATCCTGCAATCACTGAGCAGCAAATTACCTGTGCTGTGCTTCAGATATCTGTCAAACCTGGTGAGGCAGAGGGTCTTGAGGACAGGTTTGGGAAACACTGGTGTAAGGTATCTGGAATTAATTTTCGCTCTCCTGTTTATATAAAATTGATGTCCGATATAGAGACAGTCCAAAATAGAAAAGTCAAGCAGGTATCTGCTGCTCGAGAGGTGTAGTCAAGCTAGATGACGGTCGCGTCTCCCATAAGTCTGTTCATTAATGTGTAGTTTTAATGACTTCAACACTTTTGTTTGGAAGATCCAAAGTCCAATATTTGACTTTCTAATGGGAGCGTCTTAGCCATTCTAAATAACGATAAAATCCACTAAATAGGTAAGAACTATTGCGTGCTCTGATGAAATTTCTCATATTACTATAAATCTTTCCAGATTTTACATTATATGGGAAGGATAGGGCAAGCCACGACACGCAACGAGTCTCACGGTCACATGTTACTTCTCCAAATAGAAAACAACCCTGTCTGAGTTTCAAACCACTTAAACTGTTTTTACTTTTTTCTCCTGAATTACTTCCTCCTAAGAAAAAGGTCGAAATAGTTTCTGTTTCACGTAAATTTATATTTCTACATAAAACTGGATTGAACATGCCTAGAGATATAACCTAATGGTATCCCACATTCCTGCAGCGATGATTGCTTCACGGTAATGATGACTCTTATGTTGGCAGTGAAAGAAACTTATTATAAGATTTAAGTCTTGACAAGAGAATGAACTCTTTAGCTTTTGTTCAGAATAACATTTGTATTGCGAGGTTAATCACATGACCACCTGTTGGTTGGAAAAGAACACATTTCCATTGAATAAGGAATAATGTTGAATTATTAAAATTATTTGTCCGATCAAGAACAGAGCAATGGAGTTTCACGTGATCTTTGCTGATCAAAAGTCAAAACATACATAATTCAGTAAGAATTAGACTTGCGCATGAGCAAAAAGTTTGGACTTTCTCATTTGGTGCACTTCATCGATTCCGATAAGAAGACCCTACGGTGAATAATGAATTTAACCGCAGGGTCCCCGAAGAGAGTCAAATGTGGAGCTGCCAAAGACCGCCGCCATCCGCCGAAGAGCGCCTAAATGACTGTGGCGCCGAACTGCAGGAAAAAAAAGCCAACTCTGCTATTCTTTAAAAGGTGTTTAAAACCATAAAATGCATGGAAATATGTGGAAGTAATTAAAAAAAGAAAGGAAGAAATATAATAAAACAGTCTGTGACAGAATAATTAAAAGAACACCTTTACAAAAAAAATTGGGATTCAAAAATGTCCAAAAAATAAAAATAAAAATCCAAAAAACGCATAAATAAAAAGATGGTTTGCTGAAAATTAAAAGAATAAACGGTTGGATAAAAATAAAAACGCTACTATTTTTAACATTGAATCCTATGGGATTGGCCTGTTTAAACCCGTCAAACTGAGCCACCGAAAATCGGCATTTCACTGACACGTCCGCATTCTCTGAATTAACCATTACTTCTCCTACGGACAATTTCGCTGCCGACGAATAGCACCGAATTGCAGTGAACCATGATGAAATGCGCCGTATTTCGCTTTCAATTCGCCTATATAGTTAGCAAACTGACAGCTTTCTGAATAGACAAAATGTCACAAAATTGCACGATATGGGGTAATTCGCTGTTCGGTGCAATTCAGTGATAAGTTTGCCGCTTGTTGAATAACCACTCAAATATATCAGATTCAGAAATTTCCTTTTCATACCCATCTGAAAATATTGGTCCGATGTGATAACGTATCCATTATCGAGCAGGAACGTGAGACCTTTTAAAGATTATTAATATAAAATTTGAGTATGAGATGGGATAAGAGCAAGATGACAGTTATAAACAGTCATTATTCGGGGACAGTAATCCTGGTGAGTTCGCACACTAAATTTTTTTAGGACAGAGAAGGTAGGAAAGGAGGAGGAGTGGCCCTGTATGTGAAAAACAACATAAAAACGAACCAAATAAAAGTGAGCGAGGTGAACATAGAGTCAGTTTGGGTTACGCTAACATTTGGCAATCATACAGTAGCTCGTGTAGGTGTGATCTATAGACCCCCTGGACAAGCAGAAGAACTAGATAATCTGCTGGTTGAGGAAATAGCCAAAATGGCAATGAAGGGGGAGGTTATTATCATGGGGGACTTTAATCTTCCTGATGTGAACTGGAAAACCAAAACAGCTGGGTGCACCAGGAGTACAAATATTCTAAACTCCCTACTGGGATTATCTCTAACACAAGTAGTTGAGGAGCCGACCCGTAAAGAGGCCATATTGGATTTAATACTCACAAATGGAGGTTTGGTATCGGACGTTGTTGTAGGTGAAAATTTGGGATCTAGTGATCACCAGTCAGTATGGTTTAATATAACAACAGGGATGGAGCCGCACCACACAAGAACGAAAGTTTTAGACTTTAAAAAAACTGATTTTTCTAAAATGAGACTTTGTGTGAAGGAGTCATTATCAGACTGGAGGAGTTTAAAGGGAGTCCAGGAGAAATGGGATTATTTAAAGGAAGCATTATTGAAGGCCACAGGAAATTGCATTCAGCTTGTTAGCAAAAACAAAAAAGGGAAGAAAGGGGGACAAAACATTTTTTAGATACATAAACGAGAAAAGAAAAGTAAAACAAGGATTAGTTAGATTAAAAACAAAGGAAGGAAGGTATGTAGAAGAGGATAAAAGTCTCGCTGACTGCTTCAATGAATATTTTTGTTCAGTCTTTGCAGAAGAAAAGGAAGGAAAGGGACCTCAGTTAGGAGAGAACACTAAAGAGACATTTACATATCAGTTTACAGAGGAGGAGGTTCTACAGCAGCTGTCTAAAGTAAAGACAAATAAGTCAATGGGGCCTGATGGGATCCACCCTAAATTATTAAAAGAGCTCAGTGATGTAATAGCAAAAGCATTAACAGATTTATTTAACCAATCCTTGTTAACGGGAGTCGTCCCAGAAGACTGGAAATTAGCAAATGTTGTGCCCATTTACAAGAAGGGTAGTAGGGAGGAATCGGGGAACTATAGGCCAGTTAGTCTTACGTCAGTAGTGGGGAAATTAATGGAAACCATGTTAAAGGAAAGGATTGTTGAACATCTAAAAACACATAGATTACAGGATCAGAAACAACATGGGTTTACCTCAGGGAGATCATGCCAAACTAATCTTATTGATTTTTTTGATTGGGTAACAAAAATAATAGACACAGGTGGTGCAGTAGACATTGCTTATTTAGATTTCAGTAAGGCTTTTGATACTGTTCCGCATAGAAGGCTTATCAATAAATTGCAATCTTTGAGCTTGGATTCCAATATTCCAATATTGTTGACTGGATTAGGCAGTGGCTGAGTGACAGACAACAGAGGGTTGTGGTAAATGGAGTTTATTCGGCGCAAGGTCTTGTTACCAGTGGGGTATCTCAGGGGTCAGTACTTGGACCCATTCTCTTTAATATTTTTATTAGTGATATTGCAGAAGGTATTAATGGAAAAGTATGTCTTTTTGCTGATGACACAAAGATTTGCAACAGGGTTGACGTTCCTGGAGGGATCAGCCAAATGACAAATGATTTAGGTAAACTAAAAAAATGGTCAGAGTTGTGGCAATTGAGTTTTAATGTGGATAAGTGCAAGATAATGCACCTGGGACGTAAAAACCCAAGGGCTGAATATAGA
Source organism: Leptobrachium leishanense (assembly GCA_009667805.1). NCBI lineage: Eukaryota > Metazoa > Chordata > Amphibia > Anura > Megophryidae > Leptobrachium > Leptobrachium leishanense. The sequence goes on along the minus strand of CM019063.1, from coordinate 5,353,291 downwards.
ATATTTGATACAGTCCTAACCTCAACATCTGAGGAAAGGGATTTAGGGGTCATTATTTCAGAGGATCTAAGGGTAAGTAGTCAATGTAATAGAGCAGCAGGAAATGCTAGCAGAATGCTTGGTTGTGTAGGGAGAGGTATTAGCAGTAGGAAAAGGGAAGTGCTCATGCCACTGTACAGAGCACTGGTGAGACCTCACTTGGAGTACTGTGTGCAGTACTGGAGACCGTATCTCCAGAAGGATATAGACATCTTAGAGAGAGTTCAGAGAAGGGCTACTAAAATGGTGTACGGCTTGAAGGAGAAAAGTTACCAGGAAAGGCTTAATGATCTTAACATGTACAGCTTGGAAAAAAGACGAGACAGAGGAGATATGATAGAAACATTTAAATACGTAAAGGTAATCCACAAGGTAGAGGAAGGGAGTATATTTAAAAGGAAACAAAATAGCAAAACAAGAGGACATAGTCTTAGATTAGAGGGGTAAAGGTTTAAAAGTAACATCAGGAAGCATTATTTTACTGAGAGGGTGGTGGATACATGGAACAGTCTTCCAGTAGAAGTGGTAGAGGCCAAAACAGTAATTGAATTTAAGCAAGCATGGGATAGGCATAAGGCTATCCTAAACAAAAGATAAATCCAGGTAAAGTATCCATGTAATCGGGCAGACTAGATGGGCCGAAAGGTTCTTATCTGCCGACATTTTTCTATGTTTCTATGTTTCTAGGACTTCTGCGACGTCTGCCTGAACGGCTATCAAATACAAAATTATTTTTCAACATAGAAATTAAAAAGAAAATTGCAGAGATATTACAATACGAACACAAATAATTGGATGTTACTAGACTAACACACACACACAAAAAATATCTTCTTTAGAGGGGTAATTCAAAGAGCGCCGAACTTGCCACCCAATTGCACCGAACAGAATTTCACTGTACGGTGCAATTTCTTGGCAGTTCTTCTATTCACAAAGCTGTCGATTCACCAAATACTGGCGAATTGACAGCAAAATACGTTGCAGTTCGCCGCAGATCGCCGCAATTCAGCAGCAGTGAAATTGTCTGATAGAGAAGTAATGGTTAATTAATTAAAATATTTATAAAGAATTTTACCAGGAAGGATACATTGAGATTGCTCTCGTTTTCAAGTATGTTAGTCTATTCAGATAACATCGAATTGCACCGAAAACGTCAGTGAAATGCCCACATTTCCGGTAGTTCAGTTTGACAGGTTTAAACAGGCGAATCTCATAGAATTCAATGTAAATAAATATTATCAGGGTTATTCAAAGAGAATCAAAATGTCACCGACGTTCGGTGACATTTCGTTCTCTTCAATTAGGTGCTATTTGGCGATCCCATTTCGGTGACCTTGCGGTGTATTCAGCAAGCACCACAGGGCCGGCGTAGTGCAGGGAAAAGCCCGCCGAACACTCACTGAAAAACCTGGCGAACGCACACCGAAACCTGCAAAAATATATGAATTAACCCCGCCGAACACGCCGGAGAAACCTAAGCAGCTGCCGATCACAGCGCAGAGCAGCTGCCAGAAAAACCCGACACCGCAGACGAATGGAGTGAAAAAAAACCAAAAACAGTACGCTTGAATGTTTGAAAAGTGAAACACTGTTTGCAAAGAAACTACACAACGAAAATGTCTGGAATTTAGATATAAGATCCAATGAATGATAATAAAAAGGGCTGTTACAGAAAAAAGAAAAAACGATTTAAAAAAAAAAACGTAAAACAATTTTTTGCAAAAAAATCCCGAAAAATGCCTTAAAGATCCTAAAAAATCTATAAATAAAGAGACTCTTTACTGCAGATTATTATAATCAACGGTTTATTAGATATTGAATTAAAACAGGAATATTTTTAACAGTGAAGCCTATGGGATTCGCCTGAATAAACCTGTCGCATGAAACCACCGAATGGCAGGGTAATTCGGCAACTTTTCACTGCTGGTTTTTGTTCTCTGAATAGACGAAGCATTGCTTCTCTATGGGGATTTCACTCGAACAGGCAACGAACAGGCACCGTATGTGCTATTAGTTCGCCAACATTTGGCAAACTGCCTGCTCTCTGAATATCTGAATGGCCAGGAAAGGTAACCGTACGCTAAATTTCACTGTTCAGTTCCCTTTCGGCCACAATTCGGAGCTCTTTGAATAACCCTTTATGCTTTATTTTTTTATTCAACTGCTGATTCTTTTCAGGTTCAGCAAATAGCCTTTAATTAACTTAATGATTTTTTTTGTGAAATTTTTGATTCCCATTTTTTTATGGAGTTGTTTTTTCATTTGTCTGTAACAGACCTTTATATTATTTTTATAGGACCTTTTTTTATTATTTCCACATATGTTCATGCATTTTTATTGTCTTAAATGCCTTTTAAAGAATAGTAGAGTTTGTTTTTTTTTATTATGCAGTTCGGCGGTCAGTTCGGTAGTCTTTGGCGGCGTTCGTTGGGCTGATATACTGTCTTCGCTGGTGTTCGGTGGTCAGGGCCGGCACTGCCGCTAGGCGAGCTAGGCGCCCGCCTAGAGTGCAGCACTGCCTAGGTTGCAGCCGGGACCAACACTAGCTCACACATGGATATATACTGCCCCCAGTAGCTCACACATGGCTGGGTATGATGTGATGGGTCTCTCCGCCGGCCGCTGTCTATCACGCTGTGCATTTGCTCTGGCCTCTGGGCGCAGCTTGATCATGGAACACAGCTCGCGGTGGCTGTCCAATAGAGAGTGAGGGAAGCGGGGAAAACCCCGCCCCCTCAGCATGGACAGCCACCGCGAGCTGTCTTCCATGATCAAGCTGCACCCAGAGGCCAGAGCAAATGCACAGCGTGATAGATCAGCGTGACAGCGGCCGGTGGAGAGACCCATCACATCATACCCAGCCATGTGTGAGCTACTGGGGCAGTATACACCCATGTGTGAGCTACTGGGGCAGTATACACCCATGTGTGAGCTACTGGGGCAGTATATACCCATGTGTGAGCTACTGGGGGCAGTATATACCCATGTGTGAGCTACTGGGGGCAGTATATACCCATGTGTGAGCTACTGGGGCAGTATACACCCATGTGTGAGCTACTGGGGGCAGTATATACCCATGTGTGAGCTACTGGGGCAGTATACACCCATGTGTGAGCTACTGGGGGCAGTATATACCCATGTGTGAGCTACTGGGCAGCAGTATATACCCATGTGTGAGCTACTGGGCGGCAGTATATACCCATGTGTGAGCTACTGGGGGGCAGTATATACCCATGTGTGAGCTACTGGGGGGCAGTATATACCCATGTGTGAACTACTGGGGGCAGTATATACCCATGTGTGAGCTACTGGGGGCAGTATATACCCATTTGTGAGCTACTGGGGGGCAGTATATGCCCATGTGTGAGCTACTGGGGGGCAGTATATGCCCATGTGTGAGCTCTCTGATACGCTCACACATGTCACGTGTTTTTTGGGGGGGTGCAAGTAGCTGGTCTGGCCTAGGGTGCAAAATAGCCTAGCACCGGCCCTGTCGGTGGTCAGTTCGGCGATCTCTGGCTCCCCGTTCGGCACACTTCAGGCGAATTCACTGCAGGGTCGGCAAACTGGAATCACCGAATTGCACCGAATTGCACCGAAGTGCGCTGAACAAAAAAGCAGTGCTCTTTGAATAACCCTTTTAGAGTTTAAAAGGAAAGAAGAAATGCGAGTTGCACTTGCCCAGACCTTCACACTACTATAATAATAGTCAGAAGCTGATCTTGGATTTATTTCTTATTATAATATTTGTTAAAATCTTTAAAAAAAACTAAAAACAGAAGCCTACAAAAAACACTTATTATATTATGCCATTCTGCTATTATACACTTAATAGCAGAGATTTTATTGATGCGGCAATTATAAGATTTACTTCGGAATTCAAATTGTAATTATTCTTTTTCTGGTATTTTGCCCACACCCTGCTGACAGTAATTAATTTTCCTTTTTTAGATATATTTTGGATTTTAGCTTAGATTGCTGCTTAGGCTGCACATTTCATAGCATTTAAATCATAAAAGAGACCATGACTGATATGTATCGATCATATTATCGCTGAGGGGAGAATCCTGATGTGCATTGAATCACACAATCCTACACGGAGGAGGGAGCAGGAATGCGAATACATTAGACATTAAAGTTTCCCAAAAAATAGTTAAAGTGCAGCGTCTTCAATGTCCCTTTGAAAGAAATATAATTCCAAGAAGTTCGTATAATTCCTCAATTTTTCTTCCAATATCCTCAACTAAAAGAAGAGAGAACCATCATAGCGTAACCTATGTATAACATGAACATACACTGGGGTATTCAATCCCACTCACATGTTTCTGAGCCCACCTGACTCCGGGATAATGGTTCCAGGGTTGTTTGTCGGCCACACAACAGTCCTACTGGTATTCAGCAGTGTCCTTCAACCTTAAATGTAAAGGGTACATGCCACAGTGTATACTCTCGGCGTAAGGTTCCTCACTGGCGTAAAAAGGATGAAAGCGTTGTTGGTGCATGAAAAGCGGTGCCTTGCTGGATTTGCCATGGAAGCTCAATCCAACAACATCGGCAGGTGTGTTAATCAGGCCCTGCATTCCCTACTTAACAGAGACACACCCTACCCAAGATGCTTCTGCATTCTTGTTGTACCCTCAGTCTACTCTGGACATCACACTGAAAGGAAGCCGTGGTACTCTTCCTGATATGTTGTGTACTGGATCCCTGGCTATTCCCCGGACTCTCTGTGGATAAACCTTTCTGGTAACCATGGCCCGAGATCCCCTTTTTGTTGTGCCTGCCCCAAGACTCCCCCTCTGCACTTTCGCAACCAGAGACTTTCCTGCCTCGCCCCTCTGCTGTGTTTATATTGTTTTGCTGAATAAACCCCATCTGATTTCACCTTATCAAGTGTCTCCAAGTGTATCACTGCATCCTGGGCTCGCAACCTCACCCCTCGATGCTGAGACTTGACAGTTGGGCAAATATACGCATGCATTATAAACATAGGTTCCCTTGCATGATGTGGGACCATAACCAGGTCCTAGGTAGTCAGGCTCAGAAGTTCGTTTTTATGATGGGCACAACTTCAAAAAAAACCTTCTCCCCGATTAATTCTAAAACAACAGTGATGTATAAAATAGTAACGTTTATTATGATAAAACATAAAACAATAAAAATTATACCAGAACGCGTTTCGCCTTTAGGATCAACATTTCTCTGGCTTCCTCAGCTGACTTCAAACATCGTACAGTCTTTAAGGCTGTGCAAAATATGAACCTCTTAGCAGAATATTAGTATCTGTACCTAGAAATAGAAACATAGAAACATAGAAAATGTCGGCAGATAAGAACCTTTCGGCCCATCTAGTCTGCCCAATTACATGGATACTTTACCTGGATTTATCTTTTGTTTAGGATAGCCTTATGCCTATCCCATGCCTGCTTAAATTCAATTACTGTTTTGGCCTCTACCCATGTGTCCACCACCCTCTCAGTAAAATAATGCTTCCTGATGTTACTTTTAAACCTTTGCCCCTCTAATCTAAGACTATGTCCTCTTGTTTTGCTACTTTGTTTCCGTTTAAATATACTCCCTTCCTCTACCTTGTGGATTCCCTTTTACGTATTTAAATGTTTCTATCATATCTCCTCTGTCTCGTCTTTTTTCCAAGCTGTACATGTTAAGATCATTAAGCCTTTCCTGGTAACTTTTCTCCTTCAAGCCGTACACCATTTTAGTAGCCCTTCTCTGAACTCTCTCTAAGATGTCTATATCCTTCTGGAGATACGGTCTCCAGTGCTGCACACAGTACTCCAAGTGAGGTCTCACCAGTGCTCTGTACAGTGGCATGAGCACTTCCCTTTTCCTACTGCTAATACCTCTCCCTACACAACCAAGCATTCTGCCAGCATTTCCTGCTGCTCTATTACATTGACTACTTACCTTTAGATCCTCTGAAATAATAACCCCTAATTCCCAACCCTCAGATGTTGAGGTTAGGACTGTATCAAATATTCTATATTCAGCCCTTGGGTTTTTACGTCCCAGGTGCATTATCTTGCACTTATCCACATTAAAACTCAATTGCCACAGCTCCGACCATTTTTTTAGTTTACCTAAATCATTTGTCATTTGGCTGATCCCTCCAGGAACGTCAACCCCTTTGCAAATCTTTATGTTATCAGCAAAAAGACATACTTTTCCATTAATACCTTCTGCAATATCACTAATAAAAATATTAAAGAGAATGGGTCCAAGTACTGACCCCTGAGGTACCCCACTGGTAACAAGAACTTGCGCCGAATAAACTCCAATTACCATATGAAATCAATGGAAAAATATAAGTGTGTTTGTAAAATAGTGTACTTCGAACCAAATATCTCACTACTGATATTGTTTATGTCAAGATAATACATAGTAACCAGAAAATGCCAAATTGTTTACAGGTAGAGTACGTCGCTATGACCCTTGACCGTGACTTTTCACATAGTTTTCCATTTAGAATGTTGCGTGTGTCTGTATGAATCACTTACTGTCACACGTCTGGGAGTCATCATCTATTTTTACCTATTACATGGTTTAATAGTATTGTATATGCATTAAAAAAACAACTATGCAATAGTGAATGTTATTTATCATCCCCAGATTATGAAATATTGATGCGATTGCAATATAGGACTGTAAAAGTAGAGGCGAGTTCCCTTTCAGCATGAGAGTGAATGCGTCGGAATGTAAGTGAAACAGAAATGTAAATGACACACCCAGGAGCATGTTCCACTTAATGTGCTTTAGTATACGTATTCATTGTTGCTATTTTTGACTGTTCTTTCTTATAATTTGTAGTGCTACAGTTTTTGTTTCGTTGACAGTTATAACGAATGAATACAGATCATATCAATTTCTGCAGATGACCTGAGATCATGAGCTAAGGTCATTAGAATCACCTCCAAGATAGGTCGGAGAAAACTGGTGCTTATCATCCCTTGATCTTAAGTTATTTAAGAATGAGGTTCATGTGTAGGTCAGGAATGCAGAGGGAAAGTGACCAGTCGAGAGCCTTAAAGGGATACTGTAAGGTTAAAATGGAAGGGGGTGGGTATGGAGGGCTTCCTGATCCTTTCTACACCCACCCTCCAATTTTAACTCTATGAGCATAATACTCACTTGTAAACCAGCGCTGGGTTCCTTCGGCTCTCCTCTAGGTGAGACACTGAAGCCACAGCTGTCGTGTGACTGTGGGAAAGGTTGGACTCTTGAGTGGGCGTCCAGCTAATTCAATGCAAGGGCTAGGAATGTCTGCTCATTCCTGGCCATTTTCCCTGGACCCAGATCAATGAGAGCTGATCAGGTCTTTCTTGGCCTGGGTATGGGGGCCATTCCTCCACACCCAGAATGCTAAGGCTAAATCAGCTGAAACACTTACGCATTGTGACCATTGAGTTTACATTGATTGGTTACAGTGCCTTGAGTTTCCTTTTTTTGAAACCTTAGATGACCAAATACAGGCTGGGTAGATTAGAGGTAACATCACTGCTCTTCGGCCATGGAGACACAGGTTCAAATCCCAGCAAGAGCACCTCTCCAGTAAGTGCCCTTGGGCAAGACACCTAACGGTACATACTCGCCACCCAGGACATACTTGAAAACGAGAGAAATCTCAATGTATCCTTCCTGGTAAAATACTTTCTCACAACAAAAGTTGATAAACGAAGTTTCTGGCACAGAAACAGGGAAATTCATCCAGAAATCATATTGAAAACCCTTAATGTATAATATCAGTATTGATTTACCTATATAAACATAACCCTAACCCTCATCCTAAAAGTAAACCTAACTCTAAAAAACCTGAACACTAGGGATTACTTTTAGGGTTATTTTTTGGTTAGGGTTACTAAAAGGAGTTAATTCAATATTATTTAAAATAAATTTGCCAACTTTTTAGGAGTATTACCTGCCCATATTTTACCAATAAGGTGCCATTTATCAGAATTTGGCTCATGCCAATTGAATCAGCTGGTATTTTAGAAAATAACATCGGTCAAAAGTCACCAATATTTTTCTCAGAAAAACAGAATTAATTTGACCTTCAATTTGCCGTGCAAATTGATATTTCGTGTTTTTGGTAACAATTTAAACGCATGCCAAATTGCATAATGTGCAAAATTATTAAATTGCAAAAAAAAATATCAAAACTAAAAAAATGTAATACAGAAAACAGCCAGCGTGATGGGAACCATCCTGTCGTACTCAGTAGCTAAGCTTACACATGCTAAAAGAATTTATTTCATGTGAGGCTTCACTTCGAGTATATTCTATCAGCACAAATCCCCTCTTTAATAATATCATTCTCAGAGCTCTGCGCAAAACCTTCAGCAGAGAGGATTAAACGTTAGGCCACAAGACAAACATAAGGGTGGGTAGGAATGCAATGGATTTATCCTTAAAACGCACCCTTTGATTGTTGAATAAAAGAGGAAGAAATAAATTGAGCATTGCTTAAACTTTTTTTTTTTTAAATGTCACCATAAGCATGTTTTTCTTGGCAATCATTCTGGTACTTTATCTGTGTGATTGCTTTTCAATTATGAGGCTTATTCCCATTCATCCCTTTTCAAGACTCTACACGTCGACAGCAGTTCTAAGAATCATAAACCTATAAAAATAGTTCATTGGGTTTGTGAAAAAAATTGCTGCTCTTACTTCTTTATATAACGATCTCTTGACTCATAAACCTGTAGGTTATCACTCTGGATATTCATTCAGTTCTACGTTTCTGCCACCTATTGCTAACAATCAAATGAGGATATGTGGCTGTTCGGCTCTCTTTGGCGGCGTACGGCTTTCTATTCGGCGGTCTTTGCCGGCGTTCGGTGGTCCCGGCAGTCTTCAGATGCTCCACGTTTGATGTATTTCGGGGACCCTGTGTCACGGGGCACCCTGCGTGAGCCAAGGTGGGTCCTTTATACTGGATGTTAAGTCCTTGAGGCAGATTTGTTTCTGGCTGCTTTGATGCAGAACACAGCACATAGAATATAACACAGGTACTTGACATGAATGACAGAATTGGAGCAACACAATAGCACACACATACACACACACAAGGAAACTCTGATCTGGGGCAAGATCCTTATACTGGCCCTCTAATGCTAGACAGGGTACAGGGCACAAGGAATAAATGACAGAATAACAACAGGGCTTAACAAGAGACAACAAGACGACAGCAGCACAGGGAACCCTGAACTTAGATGAGGTCCTTGCAATGGCCCCTAATTGACTGATATATAATGCTGCTGGGTAAATACAGAGAGAGAAGAGAACAGGACACAAAGAACATGTAATAGAATAGTCAGGGAATGCAAGAGGGTCTAAACGCCAGAGTAGTGTGTCAGCCGTATGCTAGGGAACAAGAGTGAGGAGAGCAGGTCAGACAAGCACAGGACGGTACATAGGATATCACTACAATACAATACAGAGTACAGGGAACAGACAAGAGAATAGTCAAAACCAAGACAATATCATACACAGAGTAACACAGAACCTAAACAGCAACAGCAGACTCACAGGATACAATGACCCATGCAGGAGCCAGGAGCTATAGCAATGTTAGCAGTATTTATGGATACCGGGCAGGCCATGTGACCTCAGACCAAATCAGTCACAGGGAAGTCCAGGGGTGGAAAGCCTGGACTGGCTAGCCCAGAACACCACAAGTGCTGGCCTGGATCGCTCTCACCACCAGGGGGCCTGGCTGATATGTGGAAACGTGACCCCCTGCAGTGAATAGAGAATTCATTGGCGGTCAACTGGAATCGTCAAAGGGCATCGAAATGCACTGAATGAGAAAGCACCAAAATTTCTGTGAAATTTCGGTGCTTTCTGAATAACCTCTTAAGTGCTTTTTATTAAAAACTTTTTATAATGCTATATTATTTAACCTTCCATGCTTAATGACAAATAACTATCTGATAGCCTTCCATATGGTGTTATTGGGGTCAAAGAATGACGAAATACAGTAAGATTGTGTTTGTTGACTATATATTTTTCACGTATAGGCATCAGCGAATTACCCCAAAAACCGAAACTTTCCTTTTCTCCTAATAGGCGTTTAAACCAATAAAAATGTATTAAAATGTATCTAAATAATAAAAAGGTTCTTTAAAAACAATAAAAAGATTTGTTATAGAAAAAAGCCAAAAAACTGCTTTTTAAAAAATTGGGAAACAGGTTTTGGCAAAAAAATACATTAAGGTGTTTTTAAACAAATGGAGACTTTTCGCTGAAAATGAAAACAATAAGATATAGGGCTCTATTACGATGTTGGCGTTAAAACGCAGGCGCAAAGGGGGAAAAACTGTGCCCGCAGTTTTCCCCCTTGCGCCAGCGTTTTAACGCCACATCAAAATGCAGGTGGAAAATAGGCTGCCTGTTTGTTTGCGAGCGTCAAAATGCTGCATGCTCGCGGCAGCGCTGAGCGCAGCCGTGAGCATCCACTCGCTGGAGTCCATAGGACTCCATTGAGTTCTCTCCTGCCGGTCACATGACCAGCCTCGCGAGATCCGGCCGGTCGGCGTAGTGATCCGCAGGGAGAGACTGGGGGCATTTTTCCCCCAGTCTTTCCCTGCTCCCGCTGGCCGGAGGAGGTGAACAGAGGCACGGTCCTCGCCGCAGGACAGAGGGTGAGTATGAGATTCATTTATTTTATTTTTAAGGCTGGTGTGAACAGATTCTGCAGAAGGTGTTAACTTTTCGCTGACCAGAGCCAGACGTTAATCAGCGCTGGGACTTTGTAATCCAGCGCTGATTAACACTTTGAGCTCCCCATGTTAAGTATAGGGAGCTCAAAGTACAGTAACCTCGCGCAGAGGAGTGCAGGGTACCGAACGCAAACGAGTTTTTTAACCTGTTTGCATTTGGATTGCAATATGCAGTAAATACCGCGGCAAATGTTAATGTTCACGCAAGTGAGCGTTAACGTTTGCGTTAACATTGTAATAGGGCCCATTATATTTTTCCATTGAATACTATGGGATCCGTCTGTTTGAACCTGTCGAACTGAAACACCGAAAATCAGGGCATTTTGCCGCAATACGGTGCAGTTCAGTGTTATGTGATTAGACAAACCATTACTTTTCTATGGAGCAATTTCGGTGTCACTGAAGACTGCAGAACTGCTGCAAACTGTGGCAAACTGCACCATATTTTGCCGTCATTTCGCCTGTATTTGGCAAATTGACAGCTTAGTGAATAGACCAAGTGTCCCGTAATGGCAGTGAATGGTGAAATTCATTGTTCGGTGCAATTCGGTGGCAAATTCGGTGTTTGGTGAATAGACCCAATAAGTGTTCAATGAAACTAGAGCAGAAAGTGGTACCATTGTCTATGTGTATAGAAATTGCTGGGGGCAACCTTCAAAAACACTTGACATTTCAAAAACTCCTTGATCGTCCCTCATGCGTCTAGTTATGGGTAGTTGCTTTGACAATAACAGAATTCGAGACAAGAGTCTAAACTGGAATCTGAAGAAGACTGACATACAGGAACCCGAAAAGAACAGATAGTTATTAAAGCTGACATGTTGAGCCTTCACATCAGTTTTGTAACCAGTTATTATTCCAGTCACTGTCAACGTCTCGTCTGCTTGAACCAGTCATTCTCTTCTGACTTCTATTGTTAATGGAATGTTTTAACACAGAGAACACAGGATTTCCTCTTTGACACCATTAAACCTAAACCATCGTGCCACTTGACCATGTCTTCAACCCTTTTAAACAATGACTTCTATCAGGTCTGTTTATTGACTGTTACTATTGGTAAATACTGACACCAGGGAAAAAGGCTTCACCTGTGGCTGACAATGGGGTGGCAGTAAAAGGACATTTGTGACAGATGCAAAGGGGGCTAACATTGAGGAAGAAGGTGATAAGGGACTTATGTTGGAGTGAAGGTAGTAGAGGACTGATATCGGGTGGGAGTCTGAGTGTTAGAAGGAGAAAGACATTGCCGGTTCTGGGATTGTGGAAGTTGATGAATAATAATGGGGGATGTTGGATTTAAAAGGGACTGAGATTGGAGGCATTTAGAGGTGAAAGGGGACTGCCATATGAATCCGAGGGTAAAAGGGGACTGATAATGGGGAGTTTACAGCTGGTGAGTGCATGCTCGCCTGTATATGCAAGCTGTGTGTGCACTAACATATGCCTAGTATGTGGGGTTGGTCAGAGAACCTTGGGCAAAGATATTTCCCAGGGCCCAATGAGATCTAGTTACTCCCCTGGCTGATTCGCTCATTCTCGCTCCTAATATTTACATGACCTTATTCCATACTGATTCGTCATATATTCCTATTCTGTTACATCGGGGTCTGTCTGAAATAAATTACTTGCTCCTCACTTTTGCTTTTCCTTAGAAGCTTCACTATTTGGAGTTTTGTTAATGAAAGCTTAAGGGGTTATTCAAAGAGCACCGAAATCTCACCGATCAGTGCCCTTTCGTTCGGTGCACTTCGTTGCGATTTGTCGCTTCAAGTTCACCCTGAGGTGAATTCAGTATTCATTGCAGGGTCCCCAAAGTGCACCAAAGGCATCCCATGAACGCCGTCAAAAAACCCACCAAACGCAACCGTAAACCACCGAACGCTGCTAAAAAACCCACCAAACGCAACCGTAAACCACCGAACGCCACTGATAAACCCACTAAACGCAGCTGGTGATCAGCCGAATGCCACCAAACGCCACCAAAGAAAGCCAATCAGCCGTCGAGCACCGCCAACAAAGCCGATCAGTCGCCAAACAGGGACAACCCCCGCAATTTTTAAAAGGTGTTTATAACAAAAAAAATGCATGAAAAATTTAGAAATAACAAATAAGGTCCTATGAATAATAATAAAAAGTGCTGTTATAGAATGAAAAAAACAGCATTTTGAAAAAAATGGAATCAGAAATTTTGCCGAAAAAAATCCAGAAAAATGCTTAAAAAATTCTAAAAGATAAATTAAAAAATAGACTTTTTGCTGCAAATGAAAAGAAAAAACAGTTGAATAAAAAATTTCTAAAAATTAGATTTTTTTTTACATTGAAACCAATGGGCCTGGGGTTCGTCTGGTAAAACCTGTTGAACGAAAGCACCGAAAATTAAGGCATTTCACTGACATTTCGGTCCTGTACGCGTTCTGTCAATACATTAACCATTACTTCTCTATGGGGCGTTTCACTGCTGCTGAAGGTCGCCAAATTGCGGCAATCTGAAGCGAATTGCACCGTATTTCGATGGCAATTCGCCAAGAATTGTTAAATTGCCAGAATTACGAACAGCCGAATTGCCATGAACTTGCACTGTACAGTGAACTTCGGTGGCAAATTCGGCACTCTTTGAAAAAAACCCTTTAGTAATATTATTGTGACTCCATTATTTCCACCTTGAATTCCTTTGTGAGGCTCCGTGCCTGTTATGGTTAATAAAGCTATTGGGCTCTATTACATTCTTTATGCAAAAACGCGTGAATTTTTGCACGAAGCGTTAAACGTTAACGTGCGTAAATTAACGCTGGTATTACAATCCTCACGCATTATTTCATCCGTCAAAAAATAACGCAAGTATAAAATAAGCGCAAAAATGTTGCGTGCAGAAATCGGTGTGTGGACTGTTTTTTCACACGATTCAGCCAATCAGAATGAAGAACCTTAATTGTCTCACATTAAGTTTTTGCGCCTGTCAAAGTCAATCTGCGCATATATGCTGCATCAAAAAAAAAAAACTACGCACAACTTCTCAAATTTATTGTTTGGGTATGTGTAGAATGTGTAACTATACTTTGCTGTATTTTTTTTTCGTGCCGGTGTATTTGGTTTCAGCCAGGACGTTCAGATTTGCCATTAACACCAGCTTTTCAAAGACGTTAAAATTATGCACGCAGACGCTGTGCGTTAAATTTTGCGCATAGATTGTAATACCATCCGCTTACCAGCGCACAAACGCATTTGCGCTCACAATGTTAAGTATAGGATGCGCGCAGTGCAGTACTCTCGCGCACCGTTCGCGCAGGTTCACCCGTGGTAGACGTTAACGTGCATTTTTTACCCGGACATTGCAATACGACGTTCAGCGCAAAGGGTTTTGCCCCTCGCGTTAATGCGTTTTTGTGCACGCGTCAACGTTTACGTGAAGAATGTAATATAGCCTATAATGTTTTATAAAATATTGACTCCTATGTACACGCTGGTCTCATATACCCCACGAACTTCATTGATATTGCATGATAAAAATGATAAATTAACAGTGGAATACAAGCAACAAAATAATGGATCAGATAGCAAACTAGAACTTCAGCTATTTTGTCCAGAGTCCAAACGGATTGCGTTAAGTCATGTTTTTTCCATTGTTTATGCATTGTTTATTATGAACCAAAGTCAGATGTGGCAGTCCATATTTTGCTGTGGTTTACCGCGGCTCTTATCTTTCTCTTTCCACTGCAGACATACACAGTTTAATAATGACGTTGGGGCGATATGCTCGACATCTGCCAATCTTCTTTACACTGAGATGGGCTTCAGGCCCGAGAGCACCACTAAAATAGGAATGAGAAGAAACAACATCCTGTTACATGTTAAAATAGCACAGGACGGCCTATGTTTGGTACAACAGAGCACATAATCAGGAAAATTATTTTTCTCTATTCCCGGTGTTGTGGTGAGGTCGTAGATGAAAGTCTCTTTCTTGTCCTCTCCTCGCGTTATTTAAGCGGTTATTCAGAAAGCGCCGAACTTGCCACCGAATTTCACCATACGTTGCAATTTTGTGGCAGTACGTCTATTCACTAAAGCTAGGGTCAGACGAAAGCATTTTTTCCCCGCGAATGTGAAAAAGTGCGTCCGAACGCATTGACGTATTTTTTCACGAATGCGCAAAAACGGTCAGACGACGCGCATTTTCGGGCGTGATTTAGTACGGATCGTCAATAAAACTCTTTTTGTGTCTGACGTTATGTAGGCAGGACATTAGCAGCGTCTGACGTCTCCTAATCACGCACACACGCCGCTATGCCGCAGCTGCGCACTCAGTACGTCAGTACTAGCGGTTCAGCGTTCTCAGAAAAATGCGTTCAAATTCCACTTGCGTTGCACGGCCGGACTTTTGTGCGGCCGTACATCGTATATTGGCCGTCATTGCCGTCATCTGCTGCTAGTGCGGCCGTAATTATTCCCATAAACACACTCCTAAGCCTTGAGGACAGCCTTCCCAGAAGAGTTGAAGCTGTTATAGCTGCAAAGGGTGGACCGACATCATATTGAACACTATGGACTTAAATTCATATGCGAGTCAAGGCAGGTGAGCGAATACTTTTGGCAATATAGTGTATATACACAGAGTTACACATTTATACATCAGACACATATGTGCACAACACACACTAATATATATATACACTAGACATGTGCACAGCACAAAATTTCGTTTTGAACTAATGGATTAGTCCTAAAATGCAATTTATTTAGTTGCTAAAGAAATTCGTTTTCAGTTCTTTAGTATGAAAACTAATTTCGTTCATCCGAAAACCAGTGGATACAATTACTATTGTAGTGGCTCCTCAGAGGGCTGAGATCGCTGCTTGTTACAGTATCACTCTCTCTCAGCACAATGTGGGCCATATTACATAGCTGGTGCTAACTTAACCAGAGCTGTTGTAAACTTCCCAGAGCCATTATAGCCTATGGAGGTTTTCAGTTTACAACAGCTCTGGTTCAGTTAGCACCAACATTGTAACACTGCCCCGTGTCAGGCAAAGCTGTTACAGTAACTGACTGCTGCTCATCACAGCGCTCAGAGTTTCAGTTAAACTAGTAAATAATATTTTTATATATAAGAGGTTAGAACAATATTATTTCCTTGTTTTACTGAAACTCTGAGCGCGGTTACAGTCAGTTACTGTAACAGCTGAGCCTGATACATTGTACTGAGAGATAATGTAACAAGCAGCCGATCTCAGCGCTCACAGTCACTGGATTTAAAGGGCTAAAAAAAAAAGGCTCTTCTCTGTATAATGTTTAGAACATCCTCCTGCATTAATTAATACCCCTCTCTGTATAATGTATACAACATCCACCTGCATTAATTAATACCCCTCTGTATAATATATAGAACATCCTCCTGAATTAATTAATGTCCCTCTCTGTATAGAACATCCTCCTCAATTTATACCTTTCTTTGTATAATGTATATATCATCCTCCTGCATTAATACCCCTCTCTGTATAATGTATAGAACATCCTCCTGCATTAATTAATGCCCCTCTCTGTATAGAACATCCTACTGCATTGGCATGTGGAGGGTGCAGAACTTCGAATGTTGCGATGTTGCGCTCTTCATTGCTGGTCTCCTTCACTCATCAATGTAATATCACAAAAAGGACTGAAACTAAAATGTAGTGCATTTTATTTTAGTTTCTTTCTTTTTTTGTACTGAGCAGTTTCGTTTCTCTTGAGTCATACGAAAACTAAATTATCCCAAAATTCGGACTAAATCGTTTTAGTACTAAAACTAATGCACATGTCTAATATACACCCAGTGGTGACTCTAGGAAAAATATATAGGGGGGGCAGATAAGATACCACAGTCAAAACTAGGGGGGCACTAATAATTTTGGCCACTAAATCATACCACTGGAAAAACCTAAATAGGTATATATAAATAAGATTCCATAATCCCAGAGTAATGTGGTGCAATCATACATAAATTCAATATTTTATTTGCCACAATTTGGTGGGTTTCGCCGACGTCCAATAACTGCTTCAGCGACTCCAATTTTCGCAAATTACGATAACCATTCCCTAAATAGGGAATTCACCATATTTTCGGCAATATGTATTCCCCGAAATGTGACAAAAAGTGAAGGATCTAAATATTGTGGGGGTATAGCTCAAATGGGGATTCCCTTCCCTGGGAAAGAAGGTAGTCCAGGCAGCAAAAGTTCTTTTTAAATCTGTACAGCAGTCAGTTTTCATTTAAATGGTTGCAATAAAACAAAATAAGACAGAAAGTAAATCCTGCCATCCGGGCTCTGACTAAACATGCAGGTTTCCTCTCTAGCAAATGGTGAGCTTATCTCAGCCACCTCACCAAACAAAAGTACTTTCAGCAACCTTTTTACTCACGCACATCCAACTTGTAGCTCTCTCAGAATGCTGTCTGAGTCCCAGGCCAGAGCATCATCATCAGGGTTATTCAGAGAGAGGTGAAAACCAGGAGAATTGGCAGGATAAGAGAACAATCTAGACCAAATAGCCAATTTGGAAAGTGAGATAAATGGGAGAATTTTTCTGGTTTGGCTATTTTGACCTAGCATTTTCACTTCTCCAGTCATTCTCCTGGTTTTCACCTCTCTCTGAATAACCCTGCAAGCATGTTTCAGCCTTCCCCTTTTATCTCCCCTGGATAAGCAACAATTAAGCACTAACTATCCAGGGGAGAGACATAAAACCAAAAACCAAAAACAAGTGGGTTCCACTAGCTCTGTACATAGGACAGAAAACGAGGGGAAATATATCGCCCCTTGATGACTTTCCCTTTCCTTATGTCACAGTATGAATAGACCCTTTAGTTTCTAACTTCTATAATAACTCCTAAAATGCCATAAAACTAGGGAAATAAAATAAAAATAATAAACAGTGTGGCATGTAGCCTACCCATTAACCCCTAAATGCCATTAATAAATGAAAAAATAAAATGTATACAGCGAAAAATGAAGCCTGCCCATTAACTCTTAATATACAACTAAACTAAGGCAAAAACAAAAAGTAATACACAATGTAATCAGGGCCGCCATCAGGGCATTACGCCCCATACAGCAGTAAGGGGCCCGGTGCCCGGGGGCCCGGGCCGCCGGGGTCCCCGCTGGCCGCCGGGGCCCCCGCTGGGGCCGCCGCCGGGCCCCTTGCGCTGTTACTATGATGGCGGCCGCTGCCTACTGGCGCTGCGCCTGCGGCGCATATCATTTTATTTTCCTTGGTCTGGCCGGGCCAGGGGCGGGCCAAGCAGCGTGCGTCTACTTCCAAGGCACGCTGCTTTGGCACCGCCCCCAGTCACGTGTGGGACGGCGCACACGTGGGAAAGCTGTGACACCGCGCGGTGGAGAAGAAAGAAGAAAGAAGCGGAGAAGAAAGAAGCGGAGAAGAAAGAAGAAAGAAGAAAGAAGCGGAGAGAAAGAAGCAAGAAGCGGAGAAGAACCAGTCCAGGACAGAAGACTGTAGTGGCGGGTGAGTAGGACGGGGTCAAGACCGGGCCCATCCCCAGGCACCCAGGCCCATCCCGGGGACGGGCCCAGGCCCATCCCCAGGCACCAGGGCCCGGGGCCCAGCCCAGGCCCATCCCGGGGTCCAGACAGGGCCCGGGGACCAGACCGGGCCCAGGCCCATCTCCAGGGACCAGACGGGGCCCAGGCCCATCCCGGGGACCAGTCCGGGCCCAGGCCCATCCCAGGGACCAGGCCCATGCCCGGGGGGACCAGGCCCATCCCCTGGTCCAAGCCCATACCGGCCCGGGGACCAGACAGGGCCCGGGGACCAGACAGGGCCCAAGGCCATCCCGGGGACCGGGCCCAGGCCCATCCCGGGGACCGGGCCCAGACCCATCCCGGGACCGGGCCCAGACCCATCCCCAGGCACCGGGGACCAGACCGGGCCCAGGGCCATCCCCAGGGACCAGACCGGGCCTAGGCCCATCCCCAGGGACCAGACCGGGCCCAGGCCCATCCCCAGGGACCAGACCAGGCCCAGGCCCATCCCCAGGGACCAGACGGGGCCCAGGCCCAGACCCAGGCCCATCCCCAGGGACCAGACGGGGCCCAGGCCCATCCCCAGGGACCAGACGGGGCCCAGGCCCATCCCCAGGGAGCAGACCGGGCCCAGGCCCAGGCCCATCCCCAGGGAGCAGACCGGGCCCAGGCCCAGGCCCATCCCCAGGGACCAGACCGGGCCCAGGCCCAGGCCCATCCCCAGGGACCAGACCGGGCCCAGGCCCATCCCCAGGGACCAGACCAGCCCAGGCCCATCCCCAGGGACCAGACCGGGCCCAGGCCCATCCCCAGGGACCAGACCGGGCCCAGGCCCATCCGCAGGGACCAGGCCCATCCCCAGGGACCAGACCAGGCCAGGCCCATCCCCAGGGACCAGACCAGGCCCAGGCCCAGGCCCATCCCCAGGGACAGACGGGGCCCAGGCCCAGGCCCATCCCCAGGGACCAGACGGGGCCCAGGCCCATCCCCAGGGACCAGACGGGGCCCAGGCCCATCCCCAGGGACCAGACTGGGCCCAGGCCCAGGCCCATCCCAGGGAGCAGACCGGGCCCAGGCCCAGGCCCATCCCCAGGGACCAGACCCGGCCCAGCCCAGGCCCATCCCCAGGGACCAGACCGGGCCCAGGCCCATCCCCAGGACCACACCGGGCCCAGGCCCATCCCCAGGACCACACCGGGCCCAGGTCCATCCCCAGGGCCCAGTCCCCAAGGCCCAGACCCCAGGGCAATCCCCAAGGCCCAGACCCCAGGGCCCAGTCCCCAAGGCCCAGACCCAGGGCCCCAGACTCCAAGGCCCAGACCCAGACCCTATGGCCCAGACCCAGGGACCAGACCCAAGGCCCAGACCCTAGGGACCAGACCCCAAGGCCCAGACCCTAGGCCCAGACCCAGACCCTAGGCCCAGACCCTAGGGCCCAGACCCCAAGGCCCAGTCCCAAGGCCCAGACCCCAGGGCCCAATCCCCAAGGCCCAGACCCCAGGGCCCAGTCCCAGACCCCAGGGCCCAGTCCCCAAGGCCCAGACCCCAGGGCCCAGTCCCAAGTCCCCAAGGCCCAGACCTCAGTGCCAAGGCGCAGACCCTAGGCCCAAGGCCCAGACCCTAGGGCCCAGTCCCCAAGGCCCAGACCCTAGGGCCCAGACCCCAGGGCCCAGACCCAGACCCAGACCCTAGGGCCCAGACCCCAAGGCCCAGTCCCGAAGGCCCAGACCTAGGCCCAGACCCCAAGGCCCAGACCCAAGGCCCAGACCCAAGGCCCAGACCCCAAGGCCCAGACCCTAGGGCCCAGACCCAGACCCTAGGACCCAGGCCCAGACCCAGGCCCAGACCCCAGGGCCCAGACCCAGGCCAGACTCAGGGCCCAGACCCAGGCCAGACTCAGGGCCCAGGGACCAGACCCCAAGGCCCAGTCCCTAGGGCCCAGAACCCAGGGCCCAGACCCAGACCCAAACCCAGGGCCCAGACCCCAGGGCCAAGACCCCAAGGACCAGACCCCAGGCCAGACTCAGGGCCTAGACCCCAGGCCAGACCCCAGGGGCCAGACCCGAAGGCCCAGCCCAGACCACAAGGCCCAGAGCACAGACCCCAAGGACCAAACCAGACTCAGGGACCAGGCCCAGACCCAAAGGCCATCATATACATCCCATTACTGTGAGATTTATTGCTGTGGATTCTGTGATACGTTCATACACACCGCACATTACTATGGAGTTTTAATGCTGTGAATTCTGTGATACGCTCATACACACTACACATTACTGGGAGTTTTATTGCTGTGGTGCTATTTTATGTCCTTTTTTTTTTGAAGGGGGAGAAAAGCTGTTAGAGGTTGATGGAGTGCCGGGGGGTGGGCCCCATCGTGAGCTTTAGTAAGGGGCCCCATCATTTCTGATGGCTGCCCTGAATGTAATATACAGTTGTGTTCAAAATTATTGAACCCCCAATGCTGTAAAGGGTTTTAGGGAATTTAGTGTACATTTGTAATTGTATTCAGAATGAAATCCTACAAGGACTTTTTAAAGAACCATATGCAACTAAAATGACATCAATTGGTTTTGTAAACAGTAGTAAATGTTTCTTTTGTGAATTCTTCATTGACACAATTATTCAACCCCTTAAAGACTACCACTCTGAAGAACAGAGGTTCATTCAAGTGTTTTCAATCAGGTATTGAAAACACCTGTGGATGTCACGGAGCAGCAATAAAGCATAATAAGCACCAATTAGGCAGCTTTAAAATGACTTTGATACTCAGCTCCTTCTAGACATTTACTGGTGTGGTTACAACATGGTGAAGTCAAGAGAATGGTCCAGGAAGACAAGAGAAGAGTGATTACTCTTCACAGGAAGGGCAATGGCTATAAGAAGATTGCAAAGATGTTAAACATACCAAGAGAGACCATAGGAAGCATCATTCGCAAATTCAAGGCAAAGGGCACTGTTGAAACGCTACCTGGCGTGGCAGAAAGAAGATGCTGACTTCGACTGCTGTGCGCTACCTGAAGCGTAGAGTGGAGAAAAGTCCCCGTGTGACTGCTGTGGAACTGAGAAAAGATTTGTCAGATGTGGGTACTGAAGTTTCAGCTCAGACAATACGGCGCACACTGCGTAATGAAGGCCTCCATGCCAGAACTCCCAGGCGCACCCCCTGCTGTCTCCAAAGAATAAGAAGAGTCGACTGCAGTATGCCAAAAGTCATGTGGACAAACCACAGACGTTTTGGGATAGTGTTCTGTGGACTGATGAAACAAAATTAGAACTGTTTGGGCCCATGGATCAACGCTATGTTGGAGGAGGAAGAACAAGGCCTATGAAGAAAAGAACACCTTGCCTACTGTGAAGCATGGCGGGGGTCAATCATGCTTTGGGGCTGTTTTGCTTCTGCAGGTACAGGGAAGCTTCAGCGTGTGCAAGGTACCATGAATTCTCTTCAGTACCAGGAGATATTGGATGACAATGTGATGCAGTCCGTCACAAACCTGAGGCTTGGAGACGTTGGACCTTTCAACAGGACAATGATCCCAAGCATACCTCCAAGTCCACTAGAGCATGGTTGCAGATTAAAGGCTGGAACATTTTGGAGTGGCCATCGCAGTCACCTGACTTATATCCGATTGAGAACCTCTGGTGGGACTTAAAGAAAGCAGTTGCAGTGCGCAAGCCTAAGAATGTGACTGAACTGGAGGCTTTTGCCCATGACGAATGGGCGAAGATACCCGTAGATCGCTGCAAGACACTTGTGTCAAGCTATGCTTCACGTTTAAAAGCTGTTATAACTGTAAAAGGATGTTGTACTAAGTACTAAGATTGAATGTCACTTGGGGGTTGAATAAAACTGATAATGATGTGAGCACAGAAAAGACATTTGTGGTTATTTCATTATAAATGTTATGTTCTATTTGTCTGACCTACACGTGCCTCTTTGATTTAATTGTAAGCAAGATGACTGAATGATCAAAATCAATGTCAAACTGGCCAAAACACTCAATTTCAGTGGGGGTTGAATAATTTTGAACACAACTGTATAGTCTGACCAGTAACCCTGTCACTGCTGAGCCATTTCCACCCTGTGCAAAAAAATTGTTTCATTTTTATTTTATTATTTAGGAGTTTTTGTTTACAATGAATATGGTCATGTTGGGTATCATTGATAAGGCCAGGCTCTGCTCTTTCCAATGACATCTTGAGCGACCATACACGATGCACATGGCCAGAGATACATTAGAGGATGTGGTGGATAGCTGGAGGCTGAATCCTGGTGGGGTTGCACATGGGGGGCAAGGAATAACATAGGGGGCAATTGCCCTCCTTGCCCCCCCAGAGACACCTATGTATAACCACACCTAGGGTTCCCACCCATCCGGTTTTGGAGTCATGGGGCCGGGTTTGACACCCCCTGCCACCCGGACACATGACTCGGAGGAACCGACTTGCAGTCTCCACCTCTGTCTCATACTTACCCATACCGCCGCGGTCCTCCGGTAGAGAGAGATGTGCCTCCCACCTCACCAATCACTGACAGTGTGGAAGTGGTGTGGTGGGTTGGTGACATCTCTCTTCCTACTTGCTTCCTCCAATCAGCCACTTGCTGTCAAACGGTGCAGGCTCTGCGGCTCACATGACCGCGTGACGTGCGGTGTCATGTGAGGGAGTTCACATGCTTTCTCGCGGTGTGCCTGGCTCATCCCGACTCCGAAACAACTTCCAACTTCGAGCGCAGCATCAGCTGCTCAGCGTGCCAGTGTCCTCTGATGACCCAGCTGCATCCACTCCTCAAACTCCATCAAAGTAAGCATTAAGGTGCCATTATACCAGTCTGCCATTATGTCACAGTGCCACAATACTAGTCTGCCACTATACCATTGTGCCACTATACCAGTCGGCCACAATACCAGCCTGCCATTATACCAGTCTGCCACAATACCAGTCTGTCACTATAGCATTGTGCCACTATACCAGTCTGCCACAATACCAGTCTGCCATTATACCAGTCTGCCACAATACCAGTCTGCCACTATAGCATTGTGCAACTATACCAGTCTGCCACAATACCAGTCTGCCATTATACCAGTCTGCCACAATACCAGTCTGCCACAATACCATTGTGCCACTACACCATTCTGCCACATTATACCATTGTGCCACAATACCAGTCTGCCACTATACCAGTCTTCCATTATACCAGTCTGCCATTACACCATTGTGCCACAATACCATTGTGCCACAATACCAGTCTGCCATTATACCAGTCTGCCACTATACCATTGTGCCACAATACCAGCCTGCCACAATACCATTGTGCCACTATTCCATTCTGCCACTATACAATTGTGCCACAATACCAGTCTGCCACTATACCAGTCTGCCACTATACCAGTCTGCCATTATACCAGTCTGCCATTACACCATTGTACCACAGTACCATTGTGCCACAATACCAGTCTGCCATTATACCAGTGTGCCATTATACCAGTCTGCCACTATACCATTGCGCCACAATACCAGTCTGCCATTAAACCAGTATGCCACAATACCAGTCTGCCACTATACCATTGTGCCACTATACCATTGTGCCACTATACCATTCTGCCACAATACCAGTCTGCCACAATACCAGTCTGCCACTATACCAGTCTGCCACTATACCAGTGTGCCATGCATACCAGAATGACATGCCATGCATGCCACGTGCCATAACATATACGCATAATGTAAATATACGCATAATGTATACGCTACAAAAAAAATGGCCACCCAAGCCCAACATTAGAGTGCTCGGGTTTGGCTTGAAGAAAAGGTGGCAACACTAACCTCAGCTCAACTCACCACACCTCATAGACACAAAAAGAATACCATATCTTCAATTACAGCAGCAGGAGAAGTGGTAAAAATTCACATTAAGCAGTGTTTGGACATAATCAAGCTGCTTTGCAGGTTAAGATGTAGCTGCTCTTTCAGCAGCCTGGGTGGCTGTTAGTTAGGTCCTCTCCCCCCATCCCATGTCATCCTGGAGCTAGTGGGACATAATTGGTGTGTAAATAAGAGGGGGATATATTTACATAGCAGCAGCATCTTTATCTTATTTCAAGGTGGCTGGAGCAAAATCTTCTCAAAAATTCACGCTGTGCAGGGAAAGGGGCAGCACGTGGCTTCAAAGAGCAGCTCCACCTCTCAACCTCTGCCCAAAGGAAACACTATCAGGGTTATCCAAAGAGATTCGAATTGCTTGAGAAAGGTAACCGAACGCTGAAAATCATCGTTCGGTTACCTTTCCTGACCATTCGGCTATCCAGAGAGCAGGCAATTCGCCAAATCCTGGCGAATTGCCTGAACATACGGTGCCTGTTCGGTCCCTGTTCGAGGGCAGTGAAATCCCCATGAAAAAGCACTGCTTCGGCTATTCAGAGAACACAAACCAGCAGTGAAAGGTTCCCGAAATGCCCTGCCATTCGGTGGTTTAATTCGGCAAATTTATTCAGGAGAATCCCATAGGCTTCAATGTTAAAAATATTCCTGTTTTAATTCAATATCTAACAAACCGTTCATTATAAAATTCTGCAGCAAAAAGTCTCTTTATTTATAGATTTTTTAGGATACTTTAAGCATTTTTCTGAATTTTTAAAAAAAAATTAAAAGTCCGATTTTTTTTTTTTTTTTTTTTCAGTTTGCTTATTTTTTCTGTAACAGCCCTCTTTATTATCATTCCCTGGACCTCCTGTGAAAATTTCAGACATTTTCGCTCAGTAGTTTCTTTGCAAACAGCGTTTCTTTTTCCCAGATTCATACAAATGGTTTTGCTAATTTATTCACTGCCTCCTCTACGTCACAGCTGCTTCGGCTCTGTGTGATTCGGCTCCTGTTCGGCTCCTGTTCGGCTTTTTCGAAGGTTAATCCTGATGTTTTTGCTTGTTTTCAGCGTGCATTCGGTTAGTTTTCGTCAGGTTTGCGGTAGCTTTTCCCTGCAATTCGGGGACCCTGTGGTGCTTGCTGAATACACCGCAGGGTCACCGAAATGCAATCGGCAAAAGGAACCGAATTGAAGAGAATGAAAAGTCACCGAACGTGCGGTGACTTTTCGAATCTCTTTGGATAACCCTGTATGTTTTTATCCAAGTGCCGGGTTCTGCTGTAAGCAGGGCAGATCAAAGCAAACTCGGCACTCGCTATCAGCCGGCTAGCCCCTGCTGCTGTGGGCATATTTTTAGAATGGGGTCTGGAGCGGCCGCTCCATCCGCCCCTATGTTAATCCGGCCCTGAGGACCAGGGTTGGGATCCGCTGTCCTATCCCTATGTTCACGTAGCGAAACACTGTTGGACATCGAAGAAGCATAGCTATAGAAAGGTGTGTTTCATGAACCATAAACTGCCACCTCTCATGAAACAGAAGATATTATGTCTCCCATATGCCTTTATAACCATGTTAAGGCTCTTCTCGATCTCCCCTTTCCCTCCTCTATAGAGATAGGCTGCACCTGTGCCTTGGGGCATCGCTGCCATTTCAGCTTAACTTATTATAGGGCCTATATCATAGGCAATGCGTTCTGCAGCTCGGGTCTGCTGGCAGCTTTCTTCTATACTACAAAACTGATCACGCTGACTCACACTAGTATAATAACAAATGACTTTATTGCAAGACCTGCCTTTAATGAGTAGACAAGTTCCAACACAACACTGAGCCAGAATATCAAGCAATTTGTACATCGGATCCTTCATGATAAGAACAGGGTATTTATTTCCTTTCTACTACGTTACTATCAAGTGGTGGTTACTATTTAACTCTTTTAGCTACGTATCTTTACATAACGCTTACTTTTTTATGACTTATCCTGTAACTAAAGGTGTTTTTTCCCCTTTAATAACGTTGACCAATTTTTTTACATTGTTTTTGTGTTATTTTCTCAAGGAACATAAAGTTCTCATTACTAAGACACATGATGAGTGACTGAAAGCCCCAAGAATGTATAAAACAGAGCAAGGAAGAGACACGAGTGGAATAACAGACTCTTACTAAGTTTGACTGCAGATGACATGCTGAGTGCGTCCGTCGCTTTCCCGCTTGGTTGCGGAGGACACGCTAAGTGTGTCATCACAGCCCTACGAATCGGCGCCAACAGCAGTGTTCAAATACATTGAATGGTTTTAGGGAATAAAAAGTCAGTTTAGGAACAGGTTGGATTAGCGTTAGGGTTAAGGGGGATTCTTCAAATAACAGGGTTCTTAAATGGAAGGCTTACATACCCAACATAATTATTTATTTATAAAGTGTTTTACCAGGAAGAATACATTGAGATTTCTCTCATTTTCAAGTATGTCCTGGGTTCAAGAACATTGAATTGTTACGGTTGTTACAGAAATACAAAGTAATAAAATGCAAGATATTAAAAACAAAACACAAATATACAGATTAACAGAAACTAAATATGTAGGAAATATAGTCATTGTGTTACATGTTTACAGGTGCATTCTGTATATAGTCACTATGTTACATGTTTACAGGTGCATTCTGTATATAGTCACTATGTTACATTTTTACAGGTGCATTCTGTATATTGTCACTATGATACATGTTTACAGGTGCATTCTGTATATAGTCACTATGTTACATGTTTACAGGTGCATTCTATATATGTATAAACTGTATATGAATTCCATTTACCACAACCCTCTGTTGCCTGTCACTCAGCCACTGCCTAATCCATTCAACAATATTGGAATCCAAGCTCAAAGATTGCAATTTATTGATAAGCCTTCTATGCGGAACAGTATCAAAAGCATTTCTGAAATCTAAATAAGCAATGTCTACTGCACCACCTGTGTCTATTATTTTTGTTACCCAATCAAAAAAATCAATAAGATTAGTTTGGCATGATCTCCCCGAGGTAAACCATGTTTTTCTGATCCTGTAATCTATGTGTTTTTAGATGTTCAAAAATCCTTTCCTTTAACATGGTTTCCATTAATTTCCCCACTACTGACGTAAGACTAACTGGCCTATAGTTCCCCGATTCCTCCCTACTACCCTTCTTGTGAATGGGCACAACAGTTGCTAATTTCCAGTCTTCTGGGACGACTCCCGTTAGCAAGGATTGGTTAAATAAATCTGTTAACGGTTTTGCTATTACATCACTGAGCTCTTTTAATAATTTAGGGTGGATCCCATCAGGCCCCATTGACTTATTTGTCTTTACTTTAGACAGCTGCTGTAGAACCTCCTCCTCTGTAAACTGATTTGTAAATGTCTCGTTAGTGTTTCCTCCTAACTGAGGTCCTTTCCTTCCTTTTCTTCTGCAAAGACTGAACAAAAATATTCATTGAGGCAGTCAGCGAGACTTTTATCCTCTTCTACATACCTTCCTTCCTTTGTTTTTAATCTAACTAATCCTTGTTTTACTTTTCTTTTCTCGTTTATGTATCTAAAAAATGTTTTGTCCCCCTTTTTTACTGACTGAGCTATTTTCTCTTCTGCGTGTGCTTTGGAAGCCCTTATAAATTGCTTTGCCTCTATCTTCTTCACTCTGAGTTGTTTTATAATTATTGAATGCTGTCTTTTTATTCTTCACTATCTTGGCCACTTCTGCAGAGTACCACAGTGGTTTCTTCCCTTTTTTGTTTTTGCTAACAAGTCGAATGCAATTGTCTGTGGCCTTCAATAATGCTTCCTTTAAATAATCCCATTTCTCCTGGACTCCCTTTAAACTCCTCCAGTCTGATAATGACTCCTTCACACAAAATCTCATTTTAGAAAAATCCGTTTTTTTAAAGTCTAAAACTTTTGTTTTTGTGTGGTGCAGCTCCATCCCTGTTCTTATATTAAACCATACTGACTGGTGATCACTAGATCCCAAATTTTCACCTACAACAACGTCCGATACCAAACCTCCATTTGTGAGTATTAAATCCAATATGGCCTCTTTACGGGTCGGCTCCTCAACTACTTGTGTTAGAGATAATCCCAGTAGGGAGTTTAGAATATTTGTACTCCTGGTGCACCCAGCTGTTTTGGTTTTCCAGTTCACATCAGGAAGATTAAAGTCCCCATGATAATAACTTCCCCCTTCATTGCCATTTTGGCTATTTCCTCAAGCAGCAGATTATCTAGCTCTTCTACTTGTCCAGGGGGTCTATAGATCACACCTACACGAGCTACTGTATGATTGCCAAATGTTAGCGTAACCCAAACTGACTCTATGTTCACCTCGCTCACTTTTATTTGGTTCGTTTTTATGTTGTTTTTCACATACAGGGCCACTCCTCCTCCTTTCCTACCTTTTCTGTCTTTTCTATATAAAGAGTACCCCGGTATGTTATATCCCAGTTATTTTTCTCACTGAACCATGTCTCAGTAACCGCAACTAAATCTACTTTTTCAGCTGCCATCATTGCCTCCAGTTCATTGATTTTATTGACTAAACTGCGAGCATTTATAGACACGACTCTGAGCTTGTCATTTTTTTCCCCGCATGTTGCTTGCACCCTCCGATTTAGTTTTGGGGGACAATCAGGCAGATTGTTTTTTACCCTTTTGTCCCCCCTCCTAGTTTAAATATTTCTTTGCGAAACCTTTGAACTTCTCACTGAGAACATATGTTCCCCTATGAGTAAGATGCAACCATCTTTTTTATACAGTTCCTTTCTGCTCCAATAAGAGCTATCATGGGACACAAAGCCAAATCCTTGCTCTCGACACCATTCCCGAAGCCACAAATTTAATTCCCTATTGTGCTTCTGCCTATCCTGAATGTTATGCACAGGCAAAACTTCAGAGAATGACACAGTGGACGCAATCTGCTGTATTTCACCTCCAAGAACACAAAAATCTTCCTTAATCTCAGAAACCTCATTGCTAGCCAAGTCATTTGTCCCTAGATGGACTAGAACATCCACTTCCCCTTGCTGCTTTGCTTGTTTGACAATATTGAGAATACGTCTCTTGTCTCTTCGAGCAGTAGCCCCAGGAAGACATCTCACCAAACCACTACTCTCCAGCTCAACACCTCTTATGATAGAATCACCCAGCAACAATTGCCTTCTATCATGTCCCACCTTTTCCTTTTTGTTTTTGGTTGCAGTCCTGCATACCTTAGGCATAGGGGATGGTGGTTCCTCAACTATTGTGTCTGAGCCTACATCCGTCTCACCACTACACTCTGAAAGTGCCTCAAAAGAATTAAGAAGAGCCACAGACTGTGGGACATGTTTTCTATCCACAACTCTAAGTCTACCAGATCCTACAGTAGTCCATCTGCCGCTCCTAGGAGGCCTCTGTGGCAGTGGCTTTGTAACAGTCATAGCCATAGCCTGAGTTTGTCTAACAGATACTTTACAAATCTCAGACTTCAAACAGGCAATTTCCTGCTGCAATAAAGAGAGCTGCCTACATATCAGGTACACTCCAAACCTCCAAAAATTGGATCTAAAAACAAATGCATGACAGCTCTTACACTGGACCAAGCCTGCCATTATAAAAGAATGGATTATAAACCAACAAATCTTACCTTTTTGTAGGTTTTCTACCTCCTGTCTAACCTCAGACTACCTCCAGAGTATCTCCAGGATATCTCTAAGTGCTCACTTTGAAGGCTTCACTTAGAAGGCTTCCCAAGCTCAATTATGAAAGTGAAAAGCTGTTTGCAAAGAAACTACTGAGCAAAAATGTCTGAAATTTGCATATGAGGTCCAGGGAATGATAATAAAAAGGGCTGTTACAGAAAAAATAAGTAAATTTAAGAAATAAAAAAAATAAAAAAATCGGACTTTTTAAAAAAAAAAATATTTTGAAAAATGCTTAAAGTATCCTACAAAATCTATAAATAAAGAAACTCTTTACTGCAAAATTTTATAATGAACGGTTTATTAGATATTGAATTAAAACAGGAATATTTTTAACATTGAAGCCTATGGGATTCTCCTGAATTAACTTGCCGAATTAAACCACCGAATGGCAGAGCATTTCGGGAACCTTTCACTGCTGGTTTTCGTTCTCTGAATAGCCGAAGCAGTGCATTTTCATGGGGATTTCACTGCCCTCGAACAGGCACCGAACAGGCACCATATGTGCAGGCAATTCGCCAGGATTTGGCGAAATGCCTGCTCTCTGGATAGCCGAATGGCCAGGAAAGGTAACCGAACGCTGATTTTCAGCGTTCGTTACCTTTCTCAAGAAATTCGGAGCTCTTTGAATTACCCTGTAACTATAAATAAATACAATTACAAAATACCAGTCATGTGATGCAGTGATACATTTTTGTTGTAGTAACCTGATACTTAAATTCAATATTTTATTTGCTGCAACTCAGCGGTTTTCACCGACGTCTGATGACTGTTTCAGAGACCAAATTACGGTGACCATTCGCTAAATAGGAAATTCCCCAATCAGTGAAATGGATTACCCAGAATGTGACGAAAAGCAAAGGATCTAAAGAAGAATAGATTCTTTAGAGTTTAACTTCCATAATAACCCCTAAAATGCCATAAACCCGGGGAAATGATAAACAGTGTGGCATATAGCCTACCCATTAACCCCTAAAATTCCATTAATCAAGGGAACACATGAACTGTATACACTGTGAGGCATGAAGCCTGCCCATTAACCCCTTAAATACTTTTAATCATGGAAAAAAAAAATTATACTGTGAGGGATGAAGCCTGCCCATGAACCCTTAATATACAACTAAAACCAAGGCAAAAAACAAAATTAATTCACAATGTAATACAGTCTGACCGTTAACCCCTTCACTGCTGAGCCATTTCAACCCTGTGTAAAAAATAGTTACATTATTATTTTATGATATATGATTTTTATTTTACACTGAATATGGTCATGTTGGGTATCATTGGAAAGGCCAGACTCTGCCTCGCTCGACCATGTCCGATGTACAGGGGCGGAGGAACAGAGGTCTGAAAAAGTGGGGGAAGCTGGATGCTAATACCTGGTGGGGGGGCACATCGGGGTGCAAGAAAATACTTAATTACCTAGGGGGGAATTGCCTCCCCCCCTTGTCCCTCTGTAAAGACGCCTATGCCTATGCAGCCAAAGGGAACATAATAAAGGTAGATAATCCAACTCTATGTCCCAAAACCTCTCTAATCCTGAGCATCCCAAAAACCCTGCTGCTAACCCTAATCTGAACCACCCCATTCCTGAAATGCATTATGAACATTTTAAAATTAACCCTTCATACGGTCTTTAACACAAACACCATGTGATTCTCTAGTTAGATGCTCTCATTCTTGCTCGGAGAAATATTGGACTTACATTGCTGATATTAATTTCTGTGTGGTTTGCTTTTACAGGCCGTGTGGAGTAGAGGTAACATCACTGCTCTATAACGTGAAGAATGTGGAGACCAATGTTTGAATCCCGGCAAGAGCACCTCCCCAGTAAATGTCCTTGGGCAAGACACGTAACGGTATATACTCGCCACCCAGGACATACTTGAAAACGAGAGAAATCTCAATGTATCCTTCCTGGTAAAATACTTTCTCAAAAAAAAGAGTTTTTTTTGCAACTAAAAAACCCTTTTCTCATCTAAAGTAGCATTGTTTTGCTCCTCTATGGGATGAGATGTCGGCAAACAATAGATTAGTGTGCTTTAGGCTGGGGTCAGACGAACGCAGTGTTAACGTCCGTGTTGCCCGCACATAAGTACGTCCGTGATAGCATACAATTGTGTTAAATGGAGCCCCACACACGAAGTACGTCCGCACAGAAGTGCGGGGGCTGACGGACGCTGCAAACGGGCGCAGGTTAGGCAAGAACGTAATACTGCTAGAACGGACGTGCGGAGTGCGCCACGTCCACAACGTCCGCATAGCTTTGTGTGTGAGTGATGGAGCGTGGTCAGACGGACTGCATTTATACGTCCAGCATTTTTGATGGACAGAATGTTTTTTCATTGTCATTTATTTTCCCTGCTACATCAGTCAAAAAATACGTCAGTGAAAAAAACGGACTGTGTGGCCACTACCTTGTCGTCAGTCAGTAAGTACGTCCGTACTGCACGGACGCACAGTCCGTACAAAATGCGCTCATCTGACCCTAGCCTTACTCCTCTGAACTTTATCTCACTTTTTATCTCATTCAATCTGTGTCCATAAGGTAATGGATTTCTATAAACATGTGACACGTTTTCTTTCCAGGTGAAGAAAGCATGAACCTTGAACCGTGAGCAGGAGACTTTCCTTCAAACGCTTCCGTCAGGTAATAAAAAGTCAGTGTTAGAAGAATCCCGTGACCAGGATTTAGGTTAATATGATCTTATTGTCCCATATTTTACTAGTCTTACAATGGTGGAGGAAGCTGCTGATATATTGTGAAAGAAAACATTTCAAATACGTGCAGAGCAGCACATGACAAGCTCCCACACATTATATACTGGGAATTTACTGTCATGGAGTTCCTGTTACATGTGTATGTGCCGTGATAATCCATTGTAACCTCTAGCCCCAGGACTTCTTCAAAAAGCGACAAATCGGAGAATTGAAAACTGTGGTCAAAGCAGTTAAATACGGGGAAAAAAAATCAAACTGGACTATTTTCCCCAAAACTGCAATTCTCTAGAATTAGCGAATAACCACTTGCAGGTTTCGCAGGTCACTGGTATAAGCTGTTTATTTATTTATAAAGAGCCATATTATATAGTTGGTGCTAACTTAACCAGAGCTGTTGTAAACTTCCCAGAGCCATTATAGCCTATAGAGGTTTTAAGTTTACAACTGCTCTGGTATAGGCTAATGTCAGACGAAAGCATTTTTCGCGTCGTCCGTGAAAAAGCGCGTTTCGAACGAATGGACGTATTTTTTCACGGAATGCGCGATAGTGGTCATATGATGCGCATTTTCGTCCGTGATTTTGTACGGATCGTCAATAAAACCCTTTTTGTGTCTGGACATTATGTTGGTCGGACATGAGCAGCGTCTGACGTTTCCTAATCACGCACACATGCCGCTAGCTGACGCAGCGCACTCTGTACGTCAGTACTAGCGGTATCACGTTCTCTAAAAAATGTGTTTGTTTGCCACTTGCGTTGCGCGGCCGCACTTTCGTGCGGCTGTACTTTGTATATCGCCCGTCATTGGCCGTCATTTGCTGCTACTACGGCCGTAATAAAGTGCAGCTGCACGCGCGTTCGCACTGCGTTCATCTGACCCTAGCCTAACAGGGTTATTCAGAGAGCGGTGAAAAGCAGGAGAATGACTGGAGAATGAAAAATTCTAGGTCAAAATAGCCAAACCAGAAAAATTCTCCCTTTCATCTCACTTTCCAAATCGGCTATTTTGACCTAGAATTTTTCATTCTCCAGTCATTCTCCTGCTTTTCACCGCTCTCTGAATAACCCTGTAAGTTAGCACCAACTTTGTAATTCTGCCCAAAGTATTTTATCAGGAAGGATACATTGAGATTTCTCTTGATTTTCAAGTATGTCCTGGGTTCAAGAACATTGAAATTTTACAGATATACAAAGTAATAAAATGCAAGATATTAAAGCAAAACACATATATACAGATTAACAGAAAATAAATATGTAGGAAATATAGTCACTATGTTACATGTTTACAGGTGCATTCTGTATATAGTCACTGTGTTACATGTTTACAGGTGCATTCTGTATATAGTCACTATGTTACATGTTTACAGGTGCATTCTGTATATAGTCACTGTGTTACATGTTTACAGGTGCATTCTGTATATAGTCACTATGTTACATGTTTACAGGTGCATTCTGTATATAGTCACTATGTTACATGTTTACAGGTGCATTATGTATATAGTCACTATGTTACATGTTTACAGGTGCATTCTGTATATAGTCACTATGTTACATGTTTACAGGTGCATTCTGTATATAGTCACTATGTTACATGTTTACAGGTGCATTCCTTATTGAGGTAATAGAGATCTCTTAAGTGACTTTAGACTGGGGGAAGATTTGATGGTGTCTGGGAGGTTATTCCATAACTGCGGTGCTCTGTAGGAAAATGAGGATCGAGTCACTTTCTTTATGTATTGTGGTATTGCAAGCAAGGTGCAGGTCCTGGATCGGAGGTTATAGGATGAGGGAACTTCCTGGTAAAATCCTTTATAAATAAATAAATAAATAAATAAATAAATAAATAATTGCCATCACCATCAGTGATAAAATTGTCCGTTAAAGGTTGGAATCGAATGATATTTTAAGAGGTAACGCCAATTGCAGTTGCGTGTATTTCTGCAAAATGTTACGTCATAGAAATCTGAGCTAAAACAAGGTTTGTGAAAGTAGCACCATTAGAATATAAAAACCCAATTTTCACACCTTTTTAAAGCCAGATTAGTGTGCCCCCTGTGGAGAAACAAATTCCACTGTTTTATCTCTCTCCAAGCACCCTGCAGAGAGATAAACCAATATAGCAGTCCCCTGAATATAGCAGCCCCAAACTTTACTTAACAAAACAGTTCAAACACATTACTGATGCATTACAGTAGCCAGGGAGAGGGCAGAATACAGGGAGAGCTCTGGGGTCACTCACTGCTGTACGGGGATAAGATCCAGGGGATATAATGATTGAAAATCGCTGTACAGTGCAGATACAAGGTGTTACTGTCATTTCCATACACAGGCATTATGTCACATACAGATATTCCTTTTATATTCTATTGGTATTTTTTGGAAGCTGCATTGCTAATAATCTCATTATGATCACTACAAACCCCATAAGCAGGAGATCTGTCCATTTTATTATTTATCTTTTCCCCAGTTACAGTGTTTGACACAAAGGCCATTTCTGTCTGTTTGCTGATAATGCAGACCCTGTGTGACTTTGTTCGAGTTAAGGGACATCAACTTGAGTTCATAATCTTTCAATCCAACAATATTTCTGTAATGGATAAATGAATACATGAAAAACTAAAAATTAACACATTTACCTTATTTTAATATTTTATAAGGCAAAATAATTTTTTATGCAAAATTTCTACTTTAGCCTATATTTAATTTGTTAACTTTCCATCCTATGCTTCAAATAAATGTTGTGTTAAAAAAAAATCAACGAAAAATCACTGGGTAGTGAAGTGAAGGGGTTAAACTTGATTTGAAGTCATAATTTATTGTAGGAGCCAAACAAATTATATATTTTTTTTTCCGACAGATTCTAAATATTTCATGACTGTGTTTATAGGTTGCGTCACATCAGAAATACTATCAGGGTAATTCAAAGAGAATTGAAAAGTCACCGCACATTCAGTGACTTTTTGTTCTCTTCAATTCGGTGCCATTCGGCAATTCCATTTCGGCAACCCTGCGGTGTATTCAGCAAGCACCACAGGGCCGTCGAAGCGTAGGAAAAAGCCGGCGAAAAGTCACCGCAAAAACCCGGTGAATGCACGCGGAAAACATGCAAAAACATCTGGACTAACCCATCGAAGACGCCGGAAAAACCCGAGCAGGAGCCGATCACACACAGCGCAGCCGTCGGAAAAGCCGACACCGCAGAAGAATGCAGTGAATAAATTAGAAAAACAGTTTGCTTGAATGTTTGAGAAGTGAAACGCTGTTTGCAAAGAAACTACTGAGCGAAAATGTCTGAAATTTACATATGAGGTCCATGGAATGATAATAAAGAGGGCTGTTACAGAAAAAATAAGTAAACTTAAAATAAAAATATCAGACTTTTTTAAAAAAAATTTTTATAATGAACGGTTTATTAGATATTGAATTAAAACGGGAATATTTTTAACATTGAAGCCTATGGGATTCTCCTGAATAAATCTGCCGAATTAAACCACCGAATGGCAGGGCATTTCAGGAACCTTTCACTGCTGGTTTGTGTTCTCTGAATAGCCGAAGCAGTGCTTTTTTATGGGGATTTCACTGCCCTCGAACAGGCACCGAACAGGCACTGTATGTGCAGGCAATTCGCCAGGTTTTGGCAAATTTCCTGCTCTCTGAATAGCCGAATGGCCAAGAAAGGTAACCGAATGCTGATTTTCAGCAGCCATTCGGCAGCCATTCGGATCTCTTTGAATAACCCTGTATATCAAAAAACTGTCGAAATAGTATAGATTTCTTTTCAAATTACGATTATTTACAGCGTGCAAAACATTTTATCATCCAAACTTTTGTGGTTATATATTCTACAGAGTACTTTAAAAAAAAAAATGCATCAGAAATGGAGAACCTGCATTTTTCTATGGAAATACAATTTTAAACAAAATTTAAAGAAATTATCTTTTGTATTTTGGCACTTCAGGGAGGGGGGGGAATCCCTCAGGGACGGCTGAACCAAGATATCTGTCCACTGTGGGTTAATCTCAGAATCAGTGTGGGATGTGTAGTCAGCAATCCAGGAGTAAACCCGATAACTCGTTACAAGCGTCTTCCGCATAGAAAGGGTTAAACTATAGATGACTCAATTCCAGTTCAGCCGTTTGTATTTACAAGTGTAAAATGCGCTCACAAATCCTAACGACTCCACCGTCATTCCAAACCGAGCTGTAGCTCCTGTCGTGATGTGGCTTGGCGAGCAGCTTCCTATACTTTAGGGGGGGTTATTCAGAAAGCACCCGAATTTCTGTACTTTCTCGTTCGTAACACTTCGGTGCGCTTTGGCGATTTCAGGTCACCGACCCTGCGGTGACTTAATTAACTATTCATGACAGGGTCGCCGAACGTGGAGCTGCCAAAGACTACCAAAAAGACTGCTGTACGCTGCCGAACTACAGAAAAAAAAAACTGGAATTTTGCTATTCTTCTTTAAGGTGTTTAGACCAATAAAAATGCATGAAAATGTGTGGAAATAATAAAAAAGGACCTTTAAAAAAAGAATAAAACGGTCTGTCACAGACTAAAAAAAAAAGGCCTTTAAAAAAAAAATTGGAAATCAAAAATGTATTTACTTAATCAAAAATTTCACCTAAAATTACAAACAAAATTATCAAAATATTCCAAACACTAAATATATAAAAAGTCTGTTTGCTGAAAATGAAAAGAATATCCGGTTGAATAAAAATAAAATAAAAACGATAATATTTTTTTTTTACATTGAATCCTAGGGATTCGCCTGCTTAAACCTGTTGCACTGAATCACCGAAAATCAGGGCATTTCACTGACACTTCAGCAAAGTTCAAGGTTCTCTGAATAGATTAACCATTACTCCTCTATGAGCCATTTCGCTGGCGCCGAAGAATGCTGAATTGTGGTGAATTGCACTGTATTTCGTTGGCAATCGCCAGTATTTGGCGAATTGACAGCTTTCTGAATAGACGGAATGCTATGAAATTGTATCATACGGGGAAATTCTCTGTTCGGTGCACTTCGTTGGCAAGTTCATTGCTTATTGAATAACCCTTTAAGCATAGAAGGCATAAATGTGCTGGAAGCCAGGGACTAATGAGCGATTGACAGTTGTTTGCTATTCATATCTGTGAAAAAGAAACAAATAACCGGCTCCCAAAAACTGGTTAAGTGGTTGTGCAATTGCAGAGCCTTTTAACACTCTAATAAAGAGTTTAAAATAGAAAACTCACTCGAGATTCTTCTCTGAAGAGGAGGGTGTGATCCGACACCTCCTCTTGCAGTACTTTGAAGGTCACGGAGAACAAAAATGCTTGAACTATTAGTTTTGCTCCCCACTTCCTACAGACAACATAAACCGTAAATGGAAAATTAAAACATACATTTACAGTTTTATCTAAAATTATTGTTAAATATAATATCTCTAAACAATCCAATTAGATTTTTCTCAAGTCTCGGTGTTTGCATACATTTTACCAAACTGTATGTATATTTGTACTACCCTTAAAAGGGACACTACCACGTAACAGAAGCTGTAACTGGATTACATGTGCATTACAAATAAAACCACTTTATAAACCACATGCTGCTATTTTTTTCTTTGCCTGAAGGTATTATTGCGTGGAAAAAAGAAAAAGAAAGTTAGATTTTTATCCCCTGTTTCCATTTTGTGGATTTTTCCCAGGATGTAACATTTACCACAATCTGTGCAAAAGTTTTACTTTACTGCTGTGGTTTAGCTGTTACAGTATTTAACAGTCAATGAGTAGGAGGAGTGAATGTTTAGATAAGACAGCAGGAGGCTATTGTGTTCTCCAGGCTACCTGAGATGAGATATGGCAGTTGAATGAGATAAAACAGAGAGTTTAAAAGACATCTAATCTAACCCCTTGGTGATGTCCTTTGAATACATCCCACACAATACAATGATTTGAGTCAGTGATTGACCCATAGTCTCCATTCTATGCCCAATGCCACACAATGAGGAGCAAGTGAGGTAAAGATACTGTTGGGGGGGGGTTACAACACAAATGCTCACACAATAGATGCACCCAGTGACACATACAGAGTAAAATATTTTCTTAACTAAACATACAAAAGAAAACCAAAACGCATGTAAGATATCAGCAACATCAAATAAACACAATAAGGACATTTCATTTTTTGGTGGCAATGGCCCTTTAAATACACTTGAACCAAGACTAATAGTATGTCCATGATATACTGTATTTTACAAAACATGGGGCCAAATCACAACTTACAGTTGTGTTCAAAATTATTCAACCCCCAATGCTGTAAAGGGTTTTAGGGAATTTAGTGTACATTTGTAATTGTATTCAGAATGAAATCCTACAAGGACTTTTTAAAGAACCATATGCAACTAAAATGACATCAATTGGTTTTGTAATACAGTAGTAAATGTTTCTTTTGTGAATTCTTCATTGACACAATTATTCAACCCCTTAAAGACTACCACTCTGAAGAACAGAGGTTCATTCAAGTGTTTTCAATCAGGTATTATTTCAAATCGATCCGAAACGAAATTAGTTAGGAAATTC
The DNA here is from genome assembly GCA_009667805.1 of Leptobrachium leishanense. NCBI lineage: Eukaryota > Metazoa > Chordata > Amphibia > Anura > Megophryidae > Leptobrachium > Leptobrachium leishanense. The sequence goes on along the minus strand of CM019063.1, from coordinate 5,314,153 downwards.
CGAAAACGAAATTATTTAAAAACGTAACGAAACTAAACGAAACAAATTTTGCAGCCATGCACATCCCTAATTGGAAGTGGAGGATCGCGACGTTCTCTCCACCGAGGGATCTGAGGTGAGTATGGGAATTTTTGATGGCCTTAACGTATTGTGTTAAGTGATTGTGCTGAATCTCAATCACTTAACACTAGGGTCTTATAAACTCTATTCAAACCTGATTAACAATAACATCAGGTGCAGATGGAGAACGAGCTGGGTGGAATAGCTCGTTCTCCATCTGCTGCGGGTTCATTATCTTTTCCCGTACAAAGTATAGAAGACATTAAGGTACAGTATGCAGCCGCTACATCCAAGACACAAGATAGGCTTGCACCTGGAATGGAATAGGACGAGTTAAAATTAAGCCCTGTACCCGAGCTGTTATGCTGTAGGACTCGAGCTGTGCTTAGCGTCCAGGCTGTGATCTCGCCCCAGAATGGCTTCACTCAACCTGAACATGCATTTTTCAGAAGGGGCTTCGCAACCAATGACCACAGCATACACAATTGAGGACACTCTACTTTAAATATAGCTTTAAAGATTTTAAAAACACCTGACAGGAATAAATGATGGGGATTTGGTTGCAACATTGTGGCAGACTCGTGGCATGTTTTGGGACCAAATCTCCTTCATTTATTCCTGTCGCAGGTGTTTTTAAAATCTTTAAAAGTGGATTGTTCTGAATTTTGTATGTTAATTTTTACATCCGGAGAGTGGGGACGGATTTGGAAAAACTCATCAACCACACAACTAAACTCTTTTCTTATGCTATATATGTCTCTGCAGCGTCGTTATCCGCAACATTCTCCAATACTTCCAGTCATGAGCTTTCCTGCGTATTAACGCTTATAGAAGCTTATCCACAGAAGAGCAAATCTGAGAGCAAGAACCATCCAAGATACTTTTCTATTGAAGTGTGATAGGGCTGGATTTGTGGGGAATCCTGGGTGAACAAGATCTGGAACCTCTCGGTTTTTGACCACCTGTGTTCCAGGACCTGTTTGGGCGATACAGTATCTAAAGTGGTATAAATCAAAAAATGCTCATTTTATATTCTTGGCATAACATTTATATCATGCAAATTATGAGTAAGTGTGCACGTGAGTACATAAAATGTTGCTTTCAGGATAATGTTCTGTATGTGCTCCTGGACCTGAGCCCGCCTCGTCACCCCCCTGCTCTCATATGCACTTTGATTTCTGGTACCTTCTGATTTGCAAATGAAGCACTGGTGAAAGCTTTTATTATTATTGAACTATCCTTCACCATGAGATGTTTGTATTTAAATTCATGGAATATACAAATAACCAGTAAGCTTTGCTTAATGAGATAGACCAGGCTTTATTTATCTTGGGTGACCTGGAACATCGGTACATTCTATTCCAGCATTGGGCATGTGGGAGATAAAGCAGTGAGCATAAAGAAACGGATCCTCCTTTAGAAAGAATGTGCCTCCACACCTACCATGTGCACTGCCAAAGCCAAGAGCAGCCACCTTGCAGTAATATTACCCCTGAGGAGGCTGTTGGGGAGACGTTCAGCCTGATTTCTATATTTAGTACCCACAGTGGCGTGGTTACGGGGCTTTAAAAGGCCGAAGCACTGGATGTAGGGCTGTAAAGCACGGATATGAACATTACTGAGGTTAGTTAGCCCTGGGTTTAAGTTGCAGTTCTTTGCCTGTGTCCCTCTTACTGCTGTTACCTGGTAGCGGAGAAGACCAGCAGGGGTCAAGTCGAGAGGTAACGCATTGGGACGCAAACGGAACTAAGATCCCATTGGTCCTACACACTATAAAGCTTGTATTCAGGTGTTCAGTCTCATCTTTCCCTGCTACAGCCTATATACTGTGACATATATTTTTGCTAAAATCCACATATATACCTAAATACAGAAATTAGTGTGTGTTTGTGTTAAGTGCGAGATGCTAATTTCTAATTGTGGGACAGAAATATTGGTGAGCTATACACACTAGTTTTTAAGAATCGACCCCTGAGCACCAGCGTGCAGGAGGTACAGAGGGAAAAGAAAGAGGCCTAAATAGGCTAGGACCTGACGACAATAAATTTTATTGGAGATATTATTAACACTGGTACAACAAAAATAGATAAAAATAGGTGACAGATATAGGATGACTGCCTGTAATTATTAAATGCATGTTCTCAATTTACATTCCCGAATAGGAAGGACAAGGCAGTGAATATAGGCTCCTTGTAGTGATCTCTTACTCAAACACCAGAGTATAGATGTCTATTATGTAGCAATAAAGTATACCAATTAGAGAAATATTCTACTACAATGTAGCCTCTTCTAGGTATGCCAATCAATTATAATTTACTGCTGCTATGAATACAAATTATCCTTTACTACAGATCAGCTGTTTAGACACATGAAAATCTGATGAAGCTAAAATTAGATATCTGATAATTATTATTCCTATTGACGATTTGCCTGAAAAACCTTTAATCACACTTCAAATTACCGATAGTAGTTAGAGTCAACATGATCAATATCAGCGTATATAAATTAGGTGCACTAAATGCATCCACGGATTTTACTGCTATCGTGCATCGACAGAAAATTCACAAAAAAGTGTTTGCACAATGGCGGTCAGGTGTTCGTTATGTTCTGTCGATCGGTATACAGTTAAAGGTACCGATATCAATTATACGTCTGTATTAGGTAATGAGAAAAAGGCGTGTGTATTAAGAAGGCTTATAGATTGATCAAAAAAAGAGCGATTAAAGAAGCCGCTTACAATTATACGTTCAAACGATATGCTAATCTATATCTCGGTGGTTAATGCCACCTACTAAACGCCACTGATCAGTATTGTATTAAATGTTATTCCTATTAAACAAGATCAGTGCGATTTTTAAGGAATATTCAGAAATGATTTTCAATTACACTTCAAATTACCACTAGTAGTTTAAATCAACATGATCAATGCCAGCGTATATAAATCAGGTGCACTAAATGCATAAAGAGGGATGCTGGATACAGTGTTACATTATGATCTCACCCACCCCACACACACGACTACAACACTCCAACCTGCAATGATACAACAACCAATTCTTCTCTGATTGACAGAAACAAATCACCCCAACGATCATTAACTGGGACTTATTGGGGATCTGCAAACTGATCAGTCCCTTGATTACAGGTGCATGTGAAAAGTCTACGGTCATTTTGGGAATGCAGATTGCATGGGAAGACTAAACTGACATTAAAATGCAATAACTTTAATACTGCACATCGTAAAGGACTCACATGTTACACGGAGGTACTGCGGAAAAGAAACAGTTGGCAACGCGGCATGTGCATTACTGGAAACTTGCAGGTGTGAGGAAACATATCTACTATTTCTTCTTGACCTTTATCTTCCCCCTCTTCACAAGGATACATTTCCAAATGAATAATTATGAAATTAAGTACATTTTCAGGCTAATCAATTTATCTACTAATCCTTTGACAGACAACCCAAAGCTGAATGTAAGAGAGTTGCCAGGTTATTTCTCAACGAAGCCACTAAGCTTTTGTTGCACTTTACGCAATCTATGTCAACGTATTATTTGCATATCTATTCCCTGTGGCAACAAAGGAGACTGTAAACTGACCTCTTAATGTCATCATTATTATCATTATTTAAGTGTCACCAATCCTTTTTAACGATATATATTTAACAGAGGAATAAAATGACTAATGTAACAAACAATATTCTAGAAGACAGTAACAAGAGGTGTAGAATTCCTTGATCGGAGCGCCAAGCATCCATTCAGCATATACATGCAGAAACATGTATTCTATTCCTTCTCCGTCTTCACTACACTTTTTTTCAGTTTATTCTGCTTTATCCAGATATATTTAGGTGGTATGGAGAGAGGAAAGCTGTGAAGTGTAGATTATTATCCTTTATTTATATAGCGCCACATATTCCGCAGCGCTTTACAAGATCAGTGTACAAGGGGTTGATACATTGGAATGTCACACATGGATGATACGGCCTGATTCAGGGGGTCCCTGTTCCCAAGGGAACTTACAATCTATGAGATGTACAAGTGTTTTGTGAGGTAGGCGCATCCATATTGTTAGGTGTCTTGCCCAAGAACACTCACTGGTGGGTGGCGTCTTCTGAGTGGGATTGAGTCATCTTTCCATGATCGTAGATCAGTAACCTGGTGGTTAGGTTGAACCCGCTTCTCGTAAAGTCGAGACTTGCTTCTCCACAGTTGTATTGGAGGGATGTGCTGAACTGGATTTGAGTTGCTTCTCCATGGTCGAAGGGTAGAGGCGTTACCATTGGACTCCACAGTGGATATTGTGTGGTAGGCAAGAATGTACCTTTAGGTGTCTTGCCCAAGGACACTTACTGGAGAGGTGCTCTGTCCAGGATCGAACCTGGGTCTCCACGGTTATAGAGCAGTGATGCTACCTCTACTCCATCCATAGGTAAAAGGTCTCAGAGATACAGAGGCTAGTTGGTTTTCATTTTTATTTCATGTTAAGGTATGAAGACCATGGAAGAACTATTTGACGTTGGTAGATTTCCATTAGGAACTGGAACAATTTTCATTTGTTATTTCAGCTAGGTTTTTCTGCTTCTGTTATTAGATTGTAAGGTCTTTCTATATATGTTAATTTCCTATAATCTTTCCTATATGTTAATTGTTCAGTATTCTGTTTTGATAGTTTTATTTAAGCGAATGTCCGTTACCAAAATGAAAAATATATTTTTTTAAATATCAATAATTTATTCTATATATATTTTTTATTTTGTATTGTGTGAAGCACGTTATTACACAATTCTAGAAAGACTTAACAAACCAGTGTCATGACTGTAAAGAAGCTACATGTCACGAAGGGTATCCAGATGTAATAAAGGATCATGTAGTGAGCAAAGGCTTTAACCTAGTTAGTTAAAGGGCCAATACCACCAAAAAATGACATGTCCTTATTGTGTTTATTTGATGTTGCTGATATCTTACATGTGTTTTGTTTTTCTCTTTTATGTTTAGTTAAGAAAATATTTTACTCTGTATGGGTCACTGGCTGCATCCATTGTGTGATATCTTGTGTGGTAAACTGACCCCCGTTATCTTTTCATTACTTGCTCCTCACTGGGTGGCTTTGGCCCTAGAATGGAGTCTATAGGTCGATCACTGACTCAAATCTCATTGTAATGTGTGTGATGTATTCAAAGGACATCACCAGGGGGTAGATTAGAAGTCTTTTAAGATCCCTGTTTTATCTCATTCAGCTGCCATCTCTTATCTCAAGTAGCCCGAAGAACAATAGCCTCCTGCTGTCTTATCTAAACATTCCCTCCTCCACTTCATTAACTGTTAAATACTTTAGTAAATGTTGCCTTGTGAAAAATCAACAAAATGGTAGGGAGATAAAAAAAATCCTAATTTTATTTTTCCGTTTTACATGTAATTACTTCAAACAAAGAGAAAAAACAGCCGCATGTGTTTTATAATGTGTTTTATAAAGTGGTTTGTTTATAATGCAAAAGTAATCCAGTTACAGTTTATGTGAGTGGTAGTGTCCCTTTAAGGGAAGGCAGAAGTGTACTCAATGGGCCAAAAGAAATAGCTTGTTAGGGTTGAGATGGGAGGGGAGGAGGTCTACTTGGGAGTGGGTCATGTGCCAAAAGTAATCCACTTGCTGCTTAGCCATTTCACCCCTGTGTGCTGAGCTCATGTTCACAATTTTTGCTCATCACATTTAAACACTATTTGAAGCAATGTTTTATTGTAGGACCCGGACACATTATATATCGACTCAGCAGGTTCAAAATATCACTACTATGTGTGTATGGCAAGTGACATCACAATACTATAACAGAAAATTAAAAAAAATTGTGTAAATGGTCTATTCACAAAAGCACTGAAATTGCACACAATTTCGGTACTTTACATTTCAGCCCATTGCGGCAATTCCATTTTGCCGAAAATACATTGAATTCACTATTTAGCAAATGGTCACCGTATTTCCCTGAAATTGGGGCGGCTGAAGCATTTATCGGACGTCGGCGAAGACCGTCAAACTGCATCAAATTGCGATCCACCGAATTGCGCCAAAATAGTCGAACTGCAAAAAAAAAAGGAAGACTCCTTTTTCTCTTAATAGGAGTATAACTCAATAAAATGCGTCCAAATAATATTAAAATGTCCTTTAAAAAAGAATAAAAAGGTTTGCTACAAAATAAAGCAAGCCTAAAAAAATAAAAAGTTTTTTTGCTGAAAATCAAAAGAATAAACGCTCTTTTTTTTTTTTTTTTAGAAAAATATTATGTTCTTACATATAATGCAATGGGATTCATCTGTTTACACCTTTCGAATTGGAACACCGAAAATCAGGGCATTTTTATTTATAAAGGATTTTACCAGGAAGGATACATTGAGATTTCTCTCGTTTTCAAGTATGTCCTGGGTGGTGAGTATGTACCGTTAGGCGTCTTGCCCAAGGACACTTACTGGAGAGGTGCTCGCTGGGATCGAACCCATGTCTCCACAGGCTCTCTCCACGCAGAGCAGTGATGTTACCTCTACTCCACCCAGCCGGTACAGTTGCTGAATTGAAGGTGAACTGTGGCAAATTGCACTGTATTTTGCACTCTATTCGCCTGTATCTGGTGAATTGACAGCTTATGAATAGATGAACTGGCCCAAAATTGCACTGAACAATGAAATTCACCGTCCGGTGCAATTCAAGGCCAATTCAGAGGTTAGTGAATAACCGCTTAAATTTGCTTTTGGATTTCAAGCATTTGCATCGGTATACATTTTATCATCCAAACTATTGTGATTTTCTATATTCTACAGATCACTATTTTTAAAAAAAAAAACAATAAAGAACAGAAATTGAGAACCTTTTATTGCATTTTTCAAACGAACTACGCAATTTTAACCAAAACAAAAAAAAAACACAAAAAAAATTTTTCATTGTATTTCATTGATATTCTCCTCCATTAATGAAATATCTTAATGATTTTAATTCTACGTTGAAACAGTTCTACATATTGTCAAGCCAAATTTAGCACACCTTGTGGTTACACTTGAATTCCCAATATAGTCAACAACACAACGAGTGCCATAAAGTTGGGTCATAATATAGCCACTACCCCAGGCATGTCTCATATCTTAATGTATTCTTCCAGGTAAAACATGTTTAGAATACTGCAATAAATGAGTTTATTATGTGAAAACGCACTTCCTGTTGTAAGATGACATTCGGCTGTCGCTCTTCCAAAACTTTTTCAGTGTCCAGCATTTTAAGAGTCATTATTACTTATGTGATCGGCTGGATTTGACACAAACGCCAATTCTCTTTGATGTACAGAGAACAAATGAAGATCAAAGAATCTTTGTGGAACCTGGAAAGTTCTGCATTTGACCAGTTGGAAAAGGTTTTCTTTTGCATTCTGAACAAGGTTTAAACTATAGTAGGGATGTGCGTTTCGTGTTTCGTGATTTCGGATTTATCACGAATCATCCCGATTCGTGGCTTCGGATTTGGCCGATTTTCCGAATCGGATCAGATCCGAAAACGGCAGATCCGAAAAGATTTCCGAGCCGATACGAAAAGTTTTCGGAATTTTCGTAATGACTTGAAATGTGTAAAATCGAAATTCATTTTTGTTCCAATCGTGATTTCGGTTCCACTTCGGTAATTTTGGACATCGTATTTTTTGGATATATATCGCTGATTCTGTAATTTTGTATAATTTCCAATGATCCGATATTTCTGTCGATACGATAGTTCTGTCGATACGGTAATTCTGTCGATACGGTAATTCTGCTGATTCCATCTTTTTTTATTAAGTAAAGATCCTTTTTTTCTTATGAAAATGCATTGCACAGCTTTATTTAATCATATTAAATTGGTATGAAAGGAACAAAAATTAACAAAACGATTTAAAAAAATAAAACTGACCCAAGTGGTCTAACTTTAAAGAAAATAACAGAACAAAAGGTTTTAAAATGGAAAAAAAGCTGAACAAAATTATCAGAAAAGAAAAAACAAACCAGAAAAAATAAAATGATTTAAAACGAAAATAAAAACAAAAAATTAATGCAGCATTTGAATCCCCACACTGCCTCCGAACAAGCGCCTCTCTGCGCGGTATAATTAATGCAGCATTTGAATCCCCACACTGCCTCCGAACAAGCGCCTCTCTGCGCGGTATAATTAATGCAGCATTTGAATCCCCACACTGCCTCCGAACAAGCGCCTCTCTGCGCGGTATAATTAATGCAGCATATGAATACGCACACTGCGGGGAACAAGCGCCTCTCTGCGCAGTATAATTAATGCAGCACATGAATACACACACTGCGGGGAACAAGCGCCTCTCTGCGCGGTATAATTAATGCAGCATATGAATACACACACTGCGGGGAACAAGCGCCTCTCTGCGCGGTATAATTAATGCAGCATATGAATACGCACACTGCGGGGAACAAGCGCCTCTCTGTGCGGTATAATTAATGCAGCATATGAATACTCACACTGTGGGGAACAAGCGCCTCTCTGCGCGGTATAATAATGCAGCATATGAATACGCACACTGCGGGGACAAGCGCCTCTCTGTGCGGTATAATTAATGCAGCATATGAATACTCACACTGTGGGGAACAAGCGCCTCTCTGTGCGGTATAATTAATGCAGCACATGAATACGCACACTGCGGGGAACAAACGCCTCTCTGCGTGGTATAATTAATGCAGCATATGAATACGCACACTGCGGGGAACAAGCGCCTCTCTGCGTGGTATATAATTAATGCAGCATATGAATACGCACACTGCGGGGAACAAGCGCCTCTCTGCGTGGTATAATTAATGCAGCACATGAATACGCACACTGCGGGGAACAAGCGCCTCTCTGCGTGGTATAATTAATGCAGCATATGAATACACACACTGCGGGGAACAAGCGCCTCTCTGCGTGGTATAATTAATGCAGCATATGAATACTCACACTGCGGGGAACAAGCGCCTCTCTGCGCGGTATAATTAATGCAGCACATGAATACGCACACTGCGGGGAACAAGCGCCTCTCTGCGTGGTATAATTAATGCAGCATATGAATACTCACACTGCGGGGAACAAGCGCCTCTCTGCGCGGTATAATTAATGCAGCATATGAATACGCACACTGCGGGGAACAAGCGCCTCTCTGTGCGGTATAATTAATGCAGCATATGAATACTCACACTGTGGGGAACAAGCGCCTCTCTGTGCGGTATAATTAATGCAGCATATGAATACTCACACTGTGGGGAACAAGCGCCTCTCTGCGCGGTATAATTAATGCAGCATATGAATACGCACACTGCGGGGAACAAGCGCCTCTCTGTGCGGTATAATTAATGCAGCACATGAATACGCACACTGCGGGGAACAAGCGCCTCTCTGCGTGGTATAATTAATGCAGCATAGGAATACGCACACTGCGGGGAACAAGCGCCTCTCTGCGTGGTATAATTAATGCAGCATATGAATACGCACACTGCGGGGAACAAGCGCCTCTCTGCGTGGTATAATTAATGCAGCACATTAATACGCACACTGCGGGGAACAAGCGCCTCTCTGCGTGGTATAATTAATGCAGCATATGAATACACACACTGCGGGGAACAAGCGCCTCTCTGCGTGGTATAATTAATGCAGCACATTAATACGCACACTGCGGGGAACAAGCGCCTCTCTGCGTGGTATAATTAATGCAGCATATGAATACACACACTGCGGGGAACAAGCGCCTCTCTGCGTGGTATAATTAATGCAGCATATGAATACTCACACTGCGGGGAACAAGCGCCTCTCTGCGCGGTATAATTAATGCAGCACATGAATACGCACACTGCGGGGAACAAGCGCCTCTCTGCGTGGTATAATTAATGCAGCATATGAATACGCACACTGCGGGGAACAAGCGCCTCTCTGCGTGGTATAATTAATGCAGCATATGAATACGCACACTGCGGGGAACAAGCGCCTCTCTGCGTGGTATAATTAATGCAGCACATTAATACGCACACTGCGGGGAACAAGCGCCTCTCTGCGTGGTATAATTAATGCAGCATATGAATACTCACACTGCGGGGAACAAGCGCCTCTCTGCGCGGTATAATTAATGCAGCACATGAATACGCACACTGCGGGGAACAAGCGCCTCTCTGCGTGGTATAATTAATGCAGCATATGAATACACACACTGCGGGGAACAAGCGCCTCTCTGCGTGGTATAATTAATGCAGCATATGAATACTCACACTGCGGGGAACAAGCGCCTCTCTGCGCGGTATAATTAATGCAGCACATGAATACGCACACTGCGGGGAACAAGCGCCTCTCTGCGTGGTATAATTAATGCAGCATATGAATACTCACACTGCGGGGAACAAGCGCCTCTCTGCGCGGTATAATTAATGCAGCACATGAATACGCACACTGCGGGGAACAAGCGCCTCTCTGCGTGGTATAATTAATGCAGCATATGAATACGCACACTGGGGGGAACAAGCGCCTCTCTGCGCGGTATAATTAATGCAGCACATGAATACGCACACTGCGGGGAACAAGCGCCTCTCTGCGTGGTATAATTAATGCAGCATATGAATACACACACTGCGGGGAACAAGCGCCTCTCTGCGTGGTATAATTAATGCAGCATATGAATACTCACACTGCGGGGAACAAGCGCCTCTCTGCGCGGTATAATTAATGCAGCACATGAATACGCACACTGCGGGGAACAAGCGCCTCTCTGCGTGGTATAATTAATGCAGCATATGAATACTCACACTGCGGGGACAAGCGCCTCTCTGCGCGGTATAATTAATGCAGCACATGAATACGCACACTGCGGGGAACAAGCGCCTCTCTGCGTGGTATAATTAATGCAGCATATGAATACGCACACTGGGGGGAACAAGCGCCTCTCGAGCGGGAATTTACAATGTGTAAAGTGTTTTTTTTTACATTTTAACATGCAAGCGTTTACGGTTATATTTTCTATGAGTTGCGCTTGTTAAAAAAATTTGAGATGGGGGACTTGGTACATACATTTTTTTGGGGGGAAATTACACAATTTTTAACAAACGCAACCCATACAAAAATCGTTAGTGCAGCATCATTGTTCACATTATAATTGTAAAACATCGGAACTTTGGATAGAGTAGGTCCGTGCGGCCGTTAATCATATATACATTACTATTTTCTAACCATCAGCACGCTGGATAGCACTGTTGCTGTCCAGCGTCCTGATCCTGACCGTTAGAAAATCTGACTGCCTATATGTTTAATGAACGAAAGACTTACAGGGTTATCCAAAGAGATCCGAATTGCTTGAGAAAGGTAACCGAACGCTGAAATTCAGCGTTCGGTTACCTTTCTTGGCCATTCGGCTATCCAGAGAGCAGACAATTCGCCAAATCCTGGCAAATTGCCTGCACATACGGTGCCTGTTCGGTGCCTGTTCGAGGGCAGTGAAATCCCCATGAAAATGCACTGCTTCGTCTATTCAGAGAACACAAACCAGCAGTGAAAGGTTCCCCTAATGCCCTGCCATTCGGTGGTTTCATTCGGCAGATTTATTCAGGAGAATCCCATAGACTTCAATGTTAAAAATATTCCCGTTTTAATTCAATATCTAATAAACCGTTCATTATAAAATTCTGCAGTAAAGAGAAATCTTTATTTATAGATTTTTTAGGATATTTTAAGCATTTTTCTGATTTTTTTTTTTTTTTTTTAAAAGTCTGATATTTTTTTTCTTAAGTTTACTTCTTTTTTCTGTAACAGCCCTTTTAATTATCATTCCCTGGACCTCATATGCAAATTTCAGACATTTTCGCTTGGTAGTTTCTTTGCAAACAGCGTTTCACTTTCACACATTCATACAAACTGTTTTGCTAATTTATTCACCTCCCTCTGTCTGCGGTGTCGGCTTTTTCTCTGCTTTTTCCGGTGGCTTCACTGCGTGTGATGGGCTCCTGCTCGGGTTTTTCCGGCGTCTTCGACGGGTTAATCCAGATGTTTTTGAGGGTTTTCAGCGTGCATTCGGCAGGTTTTGCGGTTAGTTTTCGTCAGGTTTGCGGTAGCTTTTCCCTGCAATTCGGGGACCCTGTGGTATTTACTGAATACACCGCAGGGTCACCGAAATGGTCACCGCAACACGAACCGAATTGAAGAGAACGAGAAGTCACCGAATGTGCGGTGACTCTTTGAATCTCTTCGGATAACCCTGTATCTCTATCTGATAGAGTAAATCTGCTGTTAAACATATACAGGGTTATTCAGAGAGCGTGAAAAGCAGGAGAATGACTGGAGAATGACTGGAGAATGAAAAATTCTAGGTCAAAATAGCCAAACCAGAAAAATTCTCCCTTTTCATCTCACTTTCGAAATCGGCTATTTTGACCTAGAATTTTTCATTCTCCTGCTTTTCACGCTCTCTGAATAACCCTGATAGGCAGTCAGATTTTCTAACGGTCAGGATCAGGACACTGGACAGCTGATGGTTAGAAAATAGTAATGTATATACGATTATCTGCTGCACGGACTTACTCTATCCAAAGTTCCGATGTGAAACATTGGGACTTTGGATAGATTTCGACTATTTTTTTTTTCACTCTGGGATAGTCGAAAATAGTGGTTTTTTTTAAAAAAAAATTATTTATTTTTTAATATTATTTTATGTATTTTATTAAAAAAATAAAATAGTCTAAATCTATCCAAAGTCCCGATGTTTCACATCGGGAAGTCGGATAGAGTAAATTCTGGAGTTAACCCCCTAGTTGCCACCAATGGTGGAGATCGGGGGTTCCAATGAATCCCCTATCTCCCGATCCATGACACCTAGGGGTTAATGTTTGGTATTGAGAGGCGCTTCCCCACAGTGTGTGTATTCATGTGCTGCATTAATTATACCGCGCAGAGAGGCGCTTCCCCACAGTATGCGTATTCATGTGCTGCATTAATTATACCGCGCAGAGAGGCGCTTCCCCACAGTATGCGTATTCATGTGCTGCATTAATTATACCGCGCAGAGAGGCACTTCCCCACAGTGTGCGTATTCATGTGCTGCATTAATTATACCGCGCAGAGAGGCGCTTCCCCACAGTATGCGTATTCATGTGTTGCATTAATTATACCGCGCAGAGAGGCGCTTCCCCACAGTGTGCGTATTCATGTGCTGCATTAATTATACTGCGCAGAGAGGCGCTTCCCAGCAGTGTGCGTATTCATATGCTGCATTAATTATACCGCGCAGAGAGGCGCTTCCCCACAGTGTGCGTATTCAGGTGCTGCATTAATTATACCACGCAGAGAGGCGCTTCCCCACAGTATGCGTATTCATGTGCTGCATTAATTATACCGCGCAGAGAGGCGCTTCCCCACAGTGTGCGTATTCAGGTGCTGCATTAATTATACCACGCAGAGAGGCGCTTCCCCACAGTGTGCGTATTCAGGTGCTGCATTAATTATACCACGCAGAGAGGCGCTTCCCCACAGTATGCGTATTCAGGTGCTGCATTAATTATACGCAGAGAGGCGCTTCCCCACAGTGTGCGTATTCAGGTGCTGCATTAATTATACCACGCAGAGAGGCGCTTCCCCACAGTATGCGTATTCAGGTGCTGCATTAATTATACCACGCAGAGAGGCGCTTCCCCACAGTGTGCGTATTCATGTGCTGCATTAATTATACCGCGCAGAGAGGCGCTTCCCCACAGTGTTCGTATTCATGTGCTGCATTAATTATACCGCGCAGAGAGGCGCTTCCCCACAGTGTGCGTATTCATGTGCTGCATTAATTATACCGCGCAGAGAGGCGCTTCCCCACAGTGTTCGTATTCATATGCTGCATTAATTATACCGCAGAGAGGCGCTTCCCAGCAGTGTGCGTATTCATATACTGCATTAATTATACTGCGCAGAGAGGCGCTTGTTCCCAGCAGTGTGCGTATTCATATGCTGCATTAATTATACCGCGCAGAGAGGCGCTTCCCCGCAGTGTGCGTATTCATATACTGCATTAATTATACTGCGCAGAGAGGCGCTTGTTCCCAGCAGTGTGCGTATTCATATGCTGTATTAATTATACCGCGCAGAGAGACGCTTCCCCACAGTGTGCGTATTCATGTGCTGCATTAATTATACCGCGCAGAGAGGCACTTCCCCACAGTGTGCGTATTCATGTGCTGCATTAATTATACAGCGCAGAGAGGCACTTCCCCACAGTGTTCGTATTCATGTGCTGCATTAATTATACCGCGCAGAGAGGCGCTTCCCCACAGTGTGCGTATTCATGTGCTGCATTAATTTATACCGCGCAGAGGCGCTTCCCCACAGTGTTCGTATTCATGTGCTGCATTAATTATACCGCGCAGAGAGGCGCTTCCCCGCAGTGTGCGTATTCAAATGCTGCATTAATTATACTGCAGAGGGCGCTTCCCCGCAGTGTGCGTATTCATATGCTGCATTAATTATACCGCAGAGAGGCGCTTCCCAGCAGTGTGCGTATTCATATACTGCATTATTATACTGCGCAGAGAGGCGCTTCCCCACAGTGTGCGTATTCATGTGCTGCATTAATTATACCGCGCAGAGAGGCGCTTTCCCACAGTGTGCGTATTCATGTGCTGCATTAATTATACCGCGCAGAGAGGCGCTTCCCCACAGTGTGCGTATTCATGTGCTGCATTAATTATACCGCGCAGAGAGGCGCTTGTTCCCCACAGTGTTCGTATTCATGTGCTGCATTAATTATACCGCGCAGAGAGGCGCTTCCCCACAGTGTGCGTATTCATGTGCTGCATTAATTATACCGCGCAGAGAGGCGCTTCCCCACAGTGTGCGTATTCATGTGCTGCATTAATTATACCGCGCAGAGAGGCGCTTCCCCACAGTGTTCGTATTCATGTGCTGCATTAATTATACCGCGCAGAGAGGCGCTTCCCCGCAGTGTGCGTATTCATATGCTGCATTAATTATACTGCAGAGAGGCGTTTCCCCGCAGTGTGCGTATTCATATGCTGCATTAATTATACCGCAGAGAGGCGCTTCCCAGCAGTGTGCGTATTCATATACTGCACTAATTATACTGCGCAGAGAGGCGTTTGTTCCCAGCAGTGTGCGTATTCATATGCTGCATTAATTATACCGCGCAGAGAGGCGCTTCCCCGCAGTGTGCGTATTCAAATGCTGCATTAATTATACTGCAGAGAGGCGCTTCCCCGCAGTGTGCGTATTCATATGCTGCATTAATTATACCGCAGAGAGGCGCTTCCCAGCAGTGTGCGTATTCATATACTGCATTAATTATACTGCGCAGAGAGGCGCTTCCCCACAGTGTGCGTATTCATGTGCTGCATTAATTATACCGCGCAGAGAGGCGCTTCCCCACAGTGTGCGTATTCATGTGCTGCATTAATTATACCGCGCAGAGAGGCGCTTGTTCCCCACAGTGTTCGTATTCATATGCTGCATTAATTATACCGCGCAGAGAGGCGCTTCCCCACAGTGTGCGTATTCATGTGCTGCATTAATTATACCGCGCAGAGAGGCGCTTGTTCCCCACAGTGTGCGTATTCATGTGCTGCATTAATTTTTTTTTTATTTCTTTTTAAATCATTTTATTTTTTCTGTTTTTTTTTTGGTTTCTGATAATTTTGTTCAGCTTTTTTTCTGTTTTAAAACCTTTTATTCTGGTTTTTATTTTTAAAGTCAGACCACTTGGGTCAGTTTTGGGTTTTTTAAATCGTTTTGTTCATTTTTGTTCTTTTCGTACCATTTTAATATGATTAAATAAAGTTGTGCAATGCATATTCATAAGAAAAAAAGGATCTTTATTTAATAAAAAAAACGATAGAATCAGCAAAATTACCGTATCGACAGAATTATCGTATCGACAGAAATATGGGATCCGAAAAACCATTAGTAACTTTCACTCAAAGGGAATGGACACTTTGAAATGAGGCGATCAGACATTCCGAAAAACACGAAAATTTCCGATATCACGAAAAAAAAAGTCGATATGAAAAACGAGCCGATCCAATAACACGAAAATTGCCGAAATCAAGGAAAAAAAGTCGATACGAAAAATGAGCCAAAAAGAAAATCGTCCGAAACGAGCCGAAATTAAAACTTTAAAAATCCGAACGACCCGAACCGGAAAAAAAATCGGTGCACATCCCTAAACTATAGTTACATAGGCTGCAAAAAAAACATGCGTCTATCGGGTTCAGCCTCTCAACATCACCTACTGCTGTTGATCCAAAAGAAGGCAAAAAACCCAGTCTGAAGCACTCGCCAATATGCAACACACTGGGAAAAAAATCCTTCTTGACCCCAGAACGGCGTCAGATTGGGCTTGTATTAAGAAATTCTCTATGAAATAAGGAACTGTTTTACAACTGAGAGGGGTCCGTTATGCATCATTATAAATGGAGCGTACTTGGCTTTAGCACAAAAACCCAGACCCTAGATCAGTGGTTCTAAAGACTGTCCTCAGGACTCATTAACCGGCCAGGTTTTAAGGATCACCTTGGGGGAAAAGCAGACTGAATCCTGCAATCACTGAGAAGCAAATCATATCACCTGTGCTGGGCGTCACATATCCGGCAAACCTGGCTTGTTGATGAGTCCTGAGCAAGGTTTGGGAATCACTGTCCTATACATTGTACAGGATTAACCCGCCGACAGTATCTTGTGGCAATATTGTTTAGGGTAACTTGTAATCGCTATCAGGTCACACGTATATTATGTGAATATCTGGTATTTAAATGCTACACACTGATACTGTTAACGGTAAATTGGAATACCATTGTATCAACGCAAGATTGCAGCATTACAAGAATATGGCAGAATGTCATTGCGGACTGTTTTTCCTTAATGCTCTTCTTGGAGAACTATCTGACTCACCTTGGTTTTACAGGAGAGCGCTGTTGTTAAGTATATATATTTATACAGCTATTTCTAGAGATTTAGGGGGTTATTTAGAGAATGTCGCTGACATTTCGGTGCTCTCTCGTTCCCTGCACTTTGGGGAATCAAATATTCACACCCTACGGTAAATTCAGCATTCACTGCGGGGTCCCTAAGTGCAAACCCACTGAAAGTCCGCTGAAAACCAGCCGGAATCACCGCAAAAAACACGCTGAAAAATGACACCGAGCCTCCAAACACCACGTTGACTAGCCGCCAGAAAAAGCTGACAAGCTGATGAACAGGGTAAAAAAATTTTGGTAAAATTGAAACGCTGTTTGCAAAAGAACTACTTAAGGAAAATGTCTGGAATTTACATATAAGATCCAATGAATGATGAGAAAAAGGTCTGTTCAAAAAAAACACTTTTAAAATAAAAACAGGAAAAAAAATTGACGAAAAATACCTAAAAGATACCAAAAAAAACCACCCCAATAAAAAATTAGCTTTTTACTGCAGATTAAAATAACAAAAGGTTTATTAGATATTGGATAAAAATGGGAATATTTTTAACATTGAAGCCTATGGGGTTCGCCTGAATAAACCTGCCGAATGAAACCATCAAACAGCAGAGAAAAGTTGCCCAAGTGCCCTGCTGTTCAGTGT
The DNA here is from genome assembly GCA_009667805.1 of Leptobrachium leishanense. Lineage (NCBI taxonomy): Eukaryota > Metazoa > Chordata > Amphibia > Anura > Megophryidae > Leptobrachium > Leptobrachium leishanense. The sequence continues at coordinate 5,296,504 of CM019063.1, read as the reverse complement.
TCTCTGAATAGATTAACCATTGCTTCTCTATGGGGGGGATTTCACTGCCTTCGAACAGGCACTGTACTTGCTGTCAGTTCACCAAGATTTGGCGAACTGCCTGCTCTCTGAATAGCCGAATTGCCACGAAATAGCACTGTACGGGGAAATTCACTGTTCAATTAAGGATGAGCCGAACATACCCCGAGTTCGGTTCGAGCCCGAACCCGAGCTTCCCATTTGTTCGGGTCCGATCCCGAACCCGAACCCCCATGCAAGTCAATGGGGCTGAAAGTTCGGTTTTTTAGAGTGCCCTCCAAGAGGGCATATATGCTACATATTTGCCATTAAAGGTGTATGGGGGTCCGGGTAGCGCCCTGGGGGACAGGAAACAAGGATAAAAAGTTTTAAAAAAAACGTTTTTAAAGGGACAGTGAGTTTTCCATGAAATAAGAGTTAAAAATAAAAACGAAAAAATCCTTCAAATATCGTGCCTAGGAGGTCCCCATAACCTGCCCGTGAAGTGGCGGATTTCTAGGATGTATAGAAACACTTAAAAACAAATAAATGACGTTTCATATGACGGTAAATGCTTTTCCTTTAATCTATCCATAAACAACTGCTTGGGGCGGCAGGCTGTATGAAAAGACATTTTAGGACGCACAGAAAAACTTTAGTGTTTTTTTGGGCTAAATTATTGTGAAACTTATGCAGGCTTTGGATGAAAGTAACAATAGGTGCTTTAAAATTGGGCTTTTAGCGTCTGCAACAGTGCCGTCACACCGTAACCCCTCTGAGGATATGAATCTGATACAGGCGTCAATGGCAGTGCACCCAGATATTGTGCCTTTAATGGCAGGCCATCAAGTATCATCATACAGTAACCCCTCTGTAGTATTGTGGAAGAGTGCAGGGGTGGACCATGCGGTCCTATATTAAAAAGATATGAATCTGGTAATGGGCGTCAGTGCACCCAGATATTGTGCCTTTAATGCCAGGCCAGCAAGTATCATCATACAGTAACCCCTCTGTGGTATTGTGGAAGAGTGCAGGGGTGGACCATGTGGTCCTATATTGAAAAGTTTTTGATCTGGTAATGGGCGTCAGTGCACCCAGATATTGTGCCTTTGGTGCCAGGCCAGCAAGTATCATCATACAGTAACCCCTCTGTGGTATTGTGGAAGAGTGCAGGGGTGGACCCTGCTGTTCAAAAAATTAAAATGATATAAATCTGGCACAGGCGTCAGTGCAGCCAAATATTGTGCCTTTCATGGCAGCAAGTGCATTCACACCGTAACCGTTTTGTGGTATTGTGGAAGAGTTCAATGCTGGAGGTTTTGTGCATGCAGAAGACATACCCGATCTATTCCGTTACTTCGGCATCAGGGGATTGATAGCTGCTGATCCAGGACTGATTCATTTTTATAAATGTCAGCCGGTCTACAGAGTCGGTGGACAGACGCACTCTTTTGTCTGTGACAAAACCTCCAGCGGCACTGAACGTCCTTTCGGAAAGCACGCTAGATGAAGGGCAACTTAGTAGCTGCATAGCATATTGGCTAAGTTCTGGCCAGTGATCCAATCTCAACACCCAGTAAGCCAGTGGATCATCCGCTGGAAAGGTATCCAGGTCTGCCCTTGCCCCTAGGTAGTCCTGCACCATATGGTGGAGACGCTGGCAATGGGTGCCTACATTTGACGTCCCTGGGCGTTGAGGACTAAAAAAATTTTAAAAATGCATCAGTCAAGCGGCCCTGGCCTTCACCGCTATTCCTCTGATCACCTGAAGCCTCAGAAGCACGTGTGTCAGCAGTAGCACTTGGTAATCTAACAGTGCCTGGAAAGGTGTTACACAAGTTTCGCTTTAAAGCGTCCTCAAGTTTTGTCATCCTGTGCTCCCTCTGTGCGGGCAGGATGAGCTCTGCAACTTTCCCCTTGTATCGTGGATCAAGAAGGGTTGCCAACCAGTAATGATCCCTCTCCTTGATAGCACGAATCCTGGGGTCCTTTAGCAGGCTTTGCATCATTAGGGAGCCCATGCAGCATAGGTTGGAGGTGGCATTAGCTGCCGAGTCTTCCTGGTCAATGAGGATGACCGTATCGTGCACATCCTCCTCCCAGCCACGCACAAGCCCTTCTGTTTCTGGGCACACAAAACCCTGCCTTGAGGAATCCCCACCTTCAATGCCCCCACTACTTAAATAGTCCTCCTCATCCTCATCCTCCTCCTGTCTGATCTGAGTAGGACCCGCTGGAATGCTGTCTGCAGAAAGACTGGGGTCTTGAGAGCTAGGGAAGGCCTCCTCTTCCTCCCGCTGCTCTGCCTCTAGAGCCACATCTATAATTCCCCGCAGAGTGTGCTCCAGCAGGAACACTAAAGGAATTGTGTCACTGATGCATGCACTGTCCCTGCTCACCATCCTCGTTGCCTCCTCAAATGGTGACAGTACAGTGCATGCATCCTTGATCATCAGCCACTGCGGGGGGAAAAAAAAACAAGTTGACCTGAACCTGTCCTTGGGCCATACTCACACAGGTACTCGTTGATGGCCCTCTGCTGCTTGTGCAGATGCTGCAGCATTGCTAATGTCGAGTTCCACCTGGTGGGCATGTCACAGATCAGACGGTTTGTGGGAAGGTAGAATTCTCTTTGAATTTCTGCCAGGCGAACGCTTGCTGGGAATGACCGTCTGAAGTGGCTGCAGACTTTTCTGGCCTGGATGAGAAGCTCTGGCAGCCCTGGGTACTTGGTTAGGAAATGCTGTACCACCAGATTTAGGACGTGTGCTAGGCATGGTACATGCGTCAATTTACCCTTGCGTAGGGCGGAGAGAAGGTTGCTGCCATTATCGCAGATGATCATTCCCAGCTCAAGCTGGCGTGGTGTTAACCATCTCTGCACCTGCCCCTGCAGAGCTGACAGAATTTCTGACCCGGTGTGGCTCCTGTCCCCTAAACAAACCAGCTCAAGCACAGTATGGCATCATTTTGCTTGAGCCATTGCGTAGACCCTGTCAGGCGTCAGTTTAACTGCCACTTCACCAGAGACAGAGAAGGAGGAGGAGGAGGAAGAGGAGGAGGAAGAGGTGGTGGTGGTGGAGCAGACAGACCTCATACAAGCAGCTTTCTGGAGGCGTGGTGGATGAACAAGCTCCAGCACAGAGCCCCATCTTGGATCCCTCCCAGCTGATATCAGAGTTACCCAGTGTGCCGTGAAGGAAATGTAACGACCCTGTCCATGCTTGCTGGACCACGTGTCTAAAGTGACATGCACCTTGCTGCTGACTGCCTTTCCCAATGAATGGATAACATTGTCTTCCACGTGCTGGTATAGTGCTGGAATGGCCTTGCGTGAAAAGTAATGGCGTTTTGGAACCTGCCACAGTGGTACAGCGCATTCAGCAAATTCACGGAAGGAGCAGAGTCCACCAGCTGGAAAGGCAGCAGCTGCAATGCGAGTAATTTTTTGCAAGCTGGCATTTAGATGCTGTGCTTGGGGATGGTTGGGACTATATTTTTTCTTTCGCTGCAGCAGCTGCGGCAACGTAATCTGACTGCGTAAATCTTCAGCTACTGGATGATGTCACATTGTGAGGAAGGACCTGCTGGTACATCCATTACTGTAGCATCATCCCTGTCGGTGGAGGTTGTAGGCAATTGCATGGCAGGACATACAGTGTGGGTAGAGACAGATGAGGAGGAGGACCTACGCAAGGTTTTGCCCCAACGGGATGTGTGGCACTTGTTCATATGTCGCCTCAAGCACGTGGTACCCAAGTGTCCGGTGTTTATCCCACGCTTCAGCCTCCTCTGACATAGATTACAAATAGCAACGCTGGGGTCTGATGCACAGTTCTTAAAGAACTCCCAGACTGCAGATTTCCTGCATGTGTTCTTTGAGACAACAGCGCTCTGCACCGGAGCAGCTCTGACATGTGATGCCTTGGACTGGCTAGTGCTACGGTTGGTCACAGAGGATGTTGTGCCTCGTGTTTGCTGTGCCTCCTCCTCCCCCTCCTCCTCACTTGATTCCTCAGTTCGATCTGGCACCAGGTGGAGTCAGTGACCTCATCATCATCAATGTCATCTTCACCACCTTCTCCTCGTCACTGGAGCCAACTTGGCAGTATGCTGCAGCTGCTGGGGCAACATGAGTGCCAGTTATTTGTGTGTCATCACTGGCACACCCTTCCTCTAGGTTGATTATACTCCCTTGCTCAACCTCAGAGATTGAATCAGAGCACTGTACTTGCTGCGCATCCTCAAGCAGCATGTCACTCTCATTGTAGTCAAACAATTCAGCTGACTCCTCCGTGTGTGATAGCGAGGCTACGGCAGGAGTAGCTGTGGACAAGGAGGCTGCATTAGATGCTTTGGCAGCTGAGGTGGACTGTAAAGCACTAGAAGCCTGGCTGGCAGAGGACTCGGAGGATGAGGATGGCCTGGTTAGCCAATCCACCAAGCCCTCTGTATGTTGCTGCTGCTTAAGACGGTCAGCACCAGTTAGAAAGGACAAACGTGCCCCTGCAGAGGATGCACCACGTCCACCACGACCAGAGACACAGCCTCCCGACACAGGGGCTGCTTGCCCTCTTATCTGTGGCTGGGAGCGTCTGCCTGTCCTTTTCGTTCTTTCAGACATGGTGAGTGATATATAGATTAATATATACAGAACTCTGATTCAACTCTGGTATAAAGATTTAAATAACTCTGGTATAACTCAGTGAGACACACCTATAGCTGGCAGCCAGTGACAAGAGACAGATCACCTTAATTCACAAATGTTTTAAATAAATTAGTGAGCCCCAAAATACAGCGTGGTACTTTTTCTATGACGAGACACAGATCACCTTAATTCCCAAGTGTTTTAAAGAAATTAGTGAGCCCCAAAATACAGCGTGGTACTTTTTGTATGACGAGACACAGATCACCTTAATTCCCAAGTGTTTTAAAGAAATTAGTGAGCCCCAAAATACAGCGTGGTACTTTTTGTATGACGAGACACAGATCACCTTAATTCCCAAGTGTTTTAAAGAAATTAGTGAGCCCCAAAAAAAATTGCTGGCTGTGTGACGAGACCCAGAAGATCACCTTAATTCACAAGTGTTTTAAAGAAGTTAGTGAGCCCCAAAAAGATTTGCTGGCACAGTGACAAGACCCAGAAAATCACCTCAATTCACAAGGTTTTAAATAAAGTTGTAAACCCCAAAAAAACTTGCTGGCACAGTGACAAGACACACATCACCTAAATTCCCTGATATTTGGTCGAAATGAGACCCCCCAGGCCCCCCCCAGTAGCGTGGCAGACCGGCAGTAACAACACACAACAACAATCTCCTATGAAATCTCCTCTCAAATGCATGCTGAAGTGGTGCGTGGAAACCTTATATAGTGTGCTGCGGGACTTAGCTCTGTGTGCCCATGATTGGGCAAAATGTGACCAATCAGGACTCTGAGCGGTGATTGGCATAGTGTTCAACCAGTCTTGCACCAGACCTGTGGTCAGGTGCAAGGCTGTAGCCAATTAGGAGCTTCAGGCAGTGGGAAAATGCATTGTGGTCCATTGTGGTCGAACATACGGCGAACACCCGGAAATGTTCGGGGTTCGCGATCCGCCCGAACAGGCTAAGTGCGGGTCGAACCCCGAACCGTCCGAACCCGAACAGCTCATCCCTATGTTCAATGCCATTTCAGGGCTAGATCAGCTCTCTCTGAATAACCCCTACTGTTTTTGTTCACCTGCTAATGTGTCGACACTTTTTCTAATGAAACAAACTATAGGACATGCAAAATTAAGGTAAGCTAGCACTGTGGTTGACAACATGGCACATTGGGGTCAACTCCTAACAACGTAGAAGGTTATGCAAAGAATGTTGGTGTTTGACGAAGTTGCAAACACTGGTAAATATCGCCATTGTTGCAACAGTAACAAACAGGGTTATTCAAAGAGATTAGAATTGCTGCCGAAAGGGAACCGAACGCTGAAAACCTTTCTTGGCCATTCGACTATCCAGAGAGCAGGCAATTCGCCAAATCCTGGCGAATTGCCTGCACATACGGTGCCTGTTCGGTGCCTGTTCCAGGGCAGTGAATCCCCATAGAGATGCAATGCTTCGGCTATTCAGAGAACAAAAACCAACAGTGAAAAGTTGCCGAATTGCCCTGTCATTCGGTGGTTTAATTTGACAGGTTTATTGAGGCAAATCCCAGAGGCTTCAATGTTAAAAATATTCCCATTTTAATTCAATATCTATTAAACTGTTCATTATAATATTCTGCAGTATAGAGTCTTTTTATTTATAGATTTTTTTGGGATATTTTTAGCATTTTTCGGGATTTGTTTTTCAAAAAACATTTTTCCAATTTAAAAAAAAAACTGTTTAAACTTTTCTTCTTTTTTCTGTAACAGCCCTTTTAATTATCATTCATTGGATCTTATATGTAAATTTCAGACATTTCACTCAGTAGTTTCTTTGCAAACAGCGTTTCACTTTTCAAACATGCGAACTGTTTTTTTTTCTCACTCCATTCGTCTGCGGTGTCGGGTTTTTCCGGCGGGTGCGCTGCGTGTGATCGGCTCCTGCTTGGGTTTTTCCGGCGTTTTCGGTGGGGTTAATCCAGATGTTTTTGCGGGTTTTCGGTGTGCCTTCGCCGGGTTTGCGGTGACTTTTCCCTGCAATTCGATGGCCCTGTGGTGCTTGTTGAATACACTGCAGGGTTGCCGAAACGGGATCGCCAATTCGAACCGAATTGAGGAGAATGAAAAGTCACCGAACATGCGGTGACTTTTAGATTCTCTTTGAATAACCCTGTATGACAGGGTCCAGGTCCAGGTCATCTGCCTTGTTGTCTGAAGTGGAAAATCCCATTGAAATGGGACCAGTCGTAAAACCGACATCAGATGTAATGAATGCTGTTCAATCTCTTCCCGTGTTGGGCGATTAGTTGGACCTATATGGAGGTCTACGCACTACCAGTTTGTTGCACGACCAGTTCATTGTACGCCTACACATCCAATCCAGCCTTAAGAGTTTGTCGACCGATTGAGAATTGAAATTCTCGGAAAGATCCAAAACGACAGAATATTTGTTCTTACAGAGAGAAATGTTAAAATGAACCCAACAAATTTATATTTGGTAGATCATAGTATGTGTATGCGTAAGGGTCAGTCTGTGTGTGTTCTGGTAGAATGCCCATACATACCATGGGGGCATACTGACACAAGTTACCGACTATCATCTGGAGGCCCTTGCATGAGTGAGGCCTAAGGCTAGGGTCAGACGAGCGTGATTTCTACAGACTGTACGTCTGTGTACACGGACGTACGTCAGTACGGAAGACACAGTAGTGGCCACACAGTCCGTTTATTCACTGACGTATATTTTGACGGATGTAGGAGAGAAAATAAAATAAAAAGCAAAACCATTTTGTCCGTGAAAAATGCTGGACGTATAAATGCAGTCCGTCTGACCACGTTCCATCACTCACACACAAAGCTATGCGGACGTTGCGGACGCAGCGCACTTTGTGCCAGGGGCGGATCCAGGGGGGGGCAACGGGGCAATTGCCCCCCCCCGAGATTTGGCCCGGGGGTTGAGGGACCCAGATGCCGGGCAGCGCGAGAGCGCCTGCCCGGTCTTGAACAGTCCGTCCTGTGAAGTGGATGCGGCTGTGTGCGTGCGCAGCCGGTCACGTGGTCCGGCTAATCAGGTGGTACTGAGTCTCTGTACCACCTGACTGGCCGGACCGCGTGACCGGCTGCGCACGCACACAGCCGCATCCACTTCACAGGACGGACTGTTCAAGATCAGGCAGGCGCTCCCGCGCTGCCCGGCATCTGGGTCCCTCAACCCGATGCCGGAGCTGGGGCAACAATCCAGGTGAGAGCTGGGGCAAATCCATGACCTGGGGGCAAATCCATGTGTGACCTGGGGGCAAATCCATGAGCTGGGGGCAAATCCATGTGTGACCTGGGGGCAAATCCATGTGTGACCCGGGGGCAAATCCATGAGCTGGGGCAAATCCATGAGCTGGGCAAATCAATGTGCTGGGGCAAATCCATGTGCTGGGGCAAATCCATGAGCTGGGGCAAATCCATGAGCTGGGGGCAAATCCATGAGCTGGGGCAAATCCATGTGCTGGGGCAAATCCATGAGCTGGGGCAAATCCATGTGCTGGGGCAAATCCATGTGCTGGGGCAAATCCATGAGCTGGGGCAAATCCATGACCTGGGGGCAAATCCATGAGCTGGGGCAAATCCATGAGCTGGGGCAAATCCATGTGCTGGGGCAAATCCATGAGCTGGGGCAAATCCATGAGCTGGGGGCAAATCCATGAGCTGGGCAAATACATGAGCTGGGCAAATCCATGAGCTGGGGGCAAATCCATGAGCTGGGGCAAATCCATGAGCTGTGGCAAATCCATGAGCTGGGGGCAAATCCATGAGCTGGGGGCAAATCCATGACCTGGGGGCAAATACATGAGCTGGGCAAATACATGAGCTGGGCAAATCCATGACCTGGGGGCAAATCCATGAGCTGGGGGCAAATCCATGTGCTGGGCAAATCCATGACCTGGGGGCAAATCCATGAGCTGGGCAAATCCATGACCTGGGGGCAAATACATGAGCTGGGCAAATACATGAGCTGGGCAAATCCATGACCTGGGGGCAAATCCATGAGCTGGGCAAATCCATGTGCTGGGCAAATCCATGACCTGGGGGCAAATACATGAGCTGGGCAAATACATGAGCTGGGCAAATCCATGACCTGGGGGCAAATCCATGACCTGGGGCAAATCCATGTGCTGGGCAAATCCATGACCTGGGGGCAAATCCATGAGCTGGGCAAATCCATGACCTGGGGGCAAATCCATGAGCTGGGGGCAAATCCATGTGCTGGGCAAATCCATGACCTGGGGGCAAATCCATGAGCTGGGCAAATCCATGACCTGGGGGCAAATCCATGAGCTGGGCAAATCCTTGAGCTGGGGGCAAATCCATGTGTGAGCTGGGGGCTCTCTGCTCCTCTAGATTGTAAAATCCGGGGTGCCCTCTGCTCCTCTAGATTGTAAAATCCGGGGTGCCCTCTGCTCCTCTAGATTGTAAGCTCCTGGGTGTCCTCTGCTCCTCTAGATTGTAAGCTCCTGGGTGCCCTCTGCTCCTCTAGATTGTAAGCTCCTGGGTGCCCTCTGCTCCTCTAGATTGTAAGCTCTTGTGAGCCGGGCCCTCTGCTCCTCTAGATTGTAAGCTCCTGTGAGCCGGGCCCTCTGTAAATTCTCGTGAGTCGGGCTCTCTGCTAAAACACCTTATTTTCTGTAAGTGCCCCTCCCGAGACTAGTCTCTGGATCCGCCCCTGCTTTGTGCGGCCGTTCTAGGGGTTGTACGTTCTTGCCTGCCTTGCGTCCGTAGGCCGCGGCCGTTGTGTGGCCGCAGTTCAGTGCGGACGTACTTCATGTGTCAGGCTCCGATGGGCTTTCTGTCATGCTATCACGGACGTACTTTTAGGCGCAATCACGGACGTTAACACTGCACTCGTCTGACCCCAGCCTTAGGCAGCCACCCACTTTACCTGATTGGAGAGCCACCTCTGTTCTTTAGAGCGGTCTTCCTATAATGCAGTACACATATGTTAATTATTTATACTAAATAAATTGAAGCAAAACCGCAGTAAAATCAGCTTAATGAAACGTATGAATAACAAAGCTTAAAACGATAGTTTAATCTTCAACGTGTCACTCCAGGTCTAGCTAACCACAGAAAATTATGAAACGTCACGAGAAGCAGCTGTGTTTGTAACAGTCCTGCAGTGATCAGGTTGGTATTTGGCACCATATCATAATGAATCATTACAATGTCATCCATTTCATACACAAAGAGAACAAGTCTGACCTAGAGTGACTTCGATATTTTTTCATATCCATCTCCTGACTGATGTTTCCAAAAGTAGCTCCTGGTAATCTCTGTGGCAACTCTTCATGGACCATGACTCTCCCAGTAGGATGAAACCCCCAAACATTCCACCAAACCCGGAAAAACCAGCTGACTTTAATCTGAGTTTAACCCTTTCACTGCCAAAATAAAGCTAACTAGATTTTGCATTGTAATCATTTGAAAAGCAATCGTTAGCCTTTAAAACCCCCATTTACATACCCTTTTAAAGCAAAATTAGCACGCCCCCTGTGGACAATTTAAATTTCTTTCTCTCTCTCTCTCTCTCTCTCTCCATATACTGTGTTTGACACAAAAGGCCATTTTTGCCTGTATGCTGATAATTCAGACCCCCTGTGTGACATTGAGCAAGGTAAGGGACACCAGGGGCTGACTGGCAACTTTTGGCCCAGGTGGCAAGTATGACCCAGAGGCCCATAGTGCAGCAACTCAGGCCCTTCGTTTATGAGCGTTATCACAGAGCTCCGCAGCAATATAACTTACTCTCATACACAGCGCACATTACAGTGAGTTGTATTGCTGTAGAGCTCTGTGATACGCTCATACACACCGCATATTACTGTATCAGAGCTCCACAGCAATAAAACTCACAGTAATGTGCCGTGTGGATGAGCGTATCACAGAGCTCCACAGCAATAAAACTCGCTCATACACACCCCACATGGATATATTGCCCCCACCTCACACATGGATTAGTGGCCCCCACCTCACACATGGATATAGTGGCCCCCACCAGCTCAAACATGGATATATATATTGCCCCAGCAGCTCACACATTAGATCTATTGCCCCCAGCAGCTCAAACATGGAAATATATTGCCCCCAGCAGCTCAAACATGAAAATATATTGCCCCCAACAGCTCAAACATGGAAATATTGCCCCAGCTCACACATGGAAATATTGCCCCAGCTCACATGGATGTATTGCCCCCACCTCACACATGGACATATTGGCCCCAGCTCACATGGATATATATTGCCACAGCACCCCCCAGCCCCAGCATTCCAAATTAATTCACCCCAGTTCCAGCATTCCAAATTAATTCACCCCCCTCCAGCCCCAGCATTCCAAATTAATTCACCCCCAAGTTCCAGCATTCCAAATTAATTCACCACCTCAACCTCAGCATTCCAAATTAATTCACCCCCTCCCAGTCCCAGCATTTCAAATTAATTCACCCCTCCCAGCCCCAGCATTTCAAATTAATTCACCCCCTCCCAGCCCCAGCATTTCAAATTAATTCACCCCCTCCCAGCCCCAGCATTTCAAATTAATTCACCCCCAACATTCCAAATTAATTCACCCCTCCCAGCCCCAGCATTCTAAATTAATTCACCCCCTCCCAGCCCCCGCATTCCAAATTAATTCACCCCCTCCCAGCCCCAGCATTCCAAATTAATTCACCCCCTCCCAGCCCCAGCATTCCAAATTCACCCCCTCCCAGCCCAGCATTCCAAATTCACGCCCTCCCAGCCCCAGCATTCCAAATTCACCCCCTCCCAGCCCCAGCATTCCAAATTAATTCACCCCCAGCATTCCAAATTATTCACCCCCTCCAGCCCCAGCATTCCAAATTAATTCACCCCCTCCCAGCCCCAGCATTCCAAATTAATTCACCCCCAGCATTCCAAATTATTCACCCCCTCCCAGCCCAGCATTCCAAATTAATTCACCCCCTCCCAGCCCCAGCATTCCAAATTCACCCCTCCCAGCCCCAGCATTCCAAATTCACCCCCTCCCAGCCCCAGCATTCCAAATTAATTCACCCCCAGCATTCCAAATTATTCACCCCCTCCCAGCCCCAGCATTCCAAATTAATTCACCCCCTCCCACCCCCAGCATTCCAAATTCACCCCCTCCCAGCCCCAGCATTCCAAATTAATTCACCCCCAGCATTCCAAATTATTCACCCCCTCCAGCCCCAGCATTCCAAATTAATTCACCCCCTCCCAGCCCCAGCATTCCAAATTAATTCACCCCCAGCATTCCAAATTATTCACCCCCTCCCAGCCCCAGCATTCCAAATTAATTCACCCCAGCATTCCAAATTATTCACCCCCTCCCAGCCCCAGCATTCCAAATTAATTCACCCCCTCCCACCCCCAGCATTCCAAATTCACCCCCTCCCAGCCCCAGCATTCCAAATTTAATTTTCACCCCCAGCATTCCAAATTATTCACCCCCTCCCAGCCCCAGCATTCCAAATTATTCACCCCCTCTCAGCCCCAGCATTTCCAAATTAATTCACCCCCAGCATTCCATATTCATAAATTTTCTCTCCCCCCCCCATACCAATTAATGCATTCTCCTCCCCCACCCCCGCATACCTCATGGCTGGCAGTGGCCTGGTGACTGTCGCGTGCTGGCTGGCAGGAGCTGGGAGGGAGATGCACGTCCTGTCACAGGGAGGATCTAGCCCACACACGCGCCTTAATCCCAGGCCGCATGTGTGTGGGCGCTCCCTGTGACGTAATCAGAAGCAGCCGGCCCCACTGATAGCATCTCGCCGGCTGCCCTCCCTCCCTCTTTAGTGACTAAAACTGCCTTGCTGGGCGGCGGCTGCTATGTCGGCCGGCCGACCAGCAAGGAGGTCTAGCGGCCGCTCAATGTGCCAGCAGAGATGTGTGTCACACCAGGCACGCATTGCGGCAGCCCGGGGGACGCTTGCCACCCTGCCCCCCGGCCCAGTCCGCCCCTGAGGGACACCATCTAGAGTTTAGAACCTTTCAATCCAGCAATATTTCTGTACGGGATAAACCAATAAATGAATAATAAAAGAGCAACGTACATATTTTTAATGTTTAAACTTTGACAGAACAACAATTTCCGTGTAAAATTGCCATTTTACTCAATATTTAATTGTTAGCGTCGTACCGCATGTTTTAAATAAATGTTAAGATAGTAATGGGTTAATCAGAATCCCTTTCATTAATTGTAGGTGTATGCTATTGACAGACATGATATAGAATGTGGTTCGATAACTGTGTACACAGCTAGATTCCCCATAAAAAATTGTGAAAACCTGTGCAATCCGGATATATATATATACAGTTAGGTCCAGAAAAATATGGGACACGAACACAATTTAAATCTTTGGGCTCTATTCACCACCACAATGGAGTTGAGTGAAACAACACAATGTGCTTTTAACTGCAGACTGTCAGCTTTAATTTGAGGGTATGTACATCCAACTCAGGTGAACGGTGTAGACTTACAGCAGTTTGCAGATGTGCCTCCCACTTGTTAAGGGACCAAAAGGTGATGGGGACAGAATAATAATCATAAATCAAACTTTCACTTCTTAATACTTTGGTTGCAAATCCTTTGCAGTCAATCACAGTCTGAAGTCTGGAACGCATAGACATCACCAGACGCTGGGTTCATCCCTGGTGATGCTCTTGCCAGGCTTCTACTGCAACTGTCTTCAGTTCCTGCTTGTTCTTGGGGCATTTTCCCTTCAGTTTGTCTTCAGCAAGTGAAATGCATGCTCAATGGGATTCAGGTCAGGTGATTGACTTGGCCCATTTGCATAACATTCCACTTCTGTTCCTTCAAAATCTCTTTTTGGTTGCTTTGCATTTATGCTTTGGGTCATTGTCCATCTGCACTGTGAAGCACCGTGCAATGTGTTTCTGCAAGCAATTTGGCTGAATGTGAGCAGATAATATTGCCCGAAACACTTCAGAATTCATCCTGCTGCTTTTGTCAGCAGTCATATCATCAATAAATACAAGAGAACCATTCCATTGGCAGCCATACATGCCCATGCCTATTGACACTACCACCACCATGCTTCACTGATGAGGTGGTAGCTTAATTCACGGAGCAGTTCCTTTCCTCTCCATACTCTTCTCTTACCATCACTCTGTACAAGTTTGGTCTTGGTCTCATCTTCCATAGATTCTTGTTCCAGACTGTGAAGGCTTTGTTAGGTGTTTGTTGGCAAACTCCTAATATGGCCCTTCCTGTTTTTGAGTCACCAATGGTTTACATCTTGTGGTGAACCCTCTGTATTTCACTCTGGTGAAGTCTTCTCTTGAATTTGATGCTTTACACACATACACCTACTCCTGGAGATTGTTACTTGATTCTGGCCAACTGTTTGATGAAGGGTGTTTTCTTCACCAGGGAAATGAGATTTTGTGTGAAGGAGTCTGTCATGCCCCGCTCCGCGGCCTTCCCCCGACCCACACCGCCATGCTGGGAGAGGTTCCCTACTCACCCGAGGTCCCTCGTGGCGCGTTGCTCTGAGTTCCGGGTCCGCAGGATGGAGGGGAAGAGCCAGGAGACGCCCCACGCCGCCGGCTGGATCCAAGCCCTGTAGAGGAATGCGCGCACGCGCGAGAACAGACCCTCCTATGTAGTGTAAAATCAGGTACTCTGGCGCCCTCGGCTGGCCGATTAAGGGTACTGCGGGACACCTGCTCTGGAGATCCTCAAATGCCTCCCATTGACCTATCAAAGATCCAGGTACCTCAACTCCACCTACGAGAACCAGGTGAGAGATATTCTCATGATCCCATGAACCCTATTTAAATCCGCCTTCCTTCCCAGCACATTATCCAGGTTCTACTGTGCCTTCCGCCTCAGTTTTCCTAGAGCTCCTCGTATTCCTTGATCACGTATCTTCTGACCCTTCGACCCGGATTGTGCCAACGACTACGCCACCTTCTTCAACCCTTCGACCCGGATTGTGCCAACGACTACGCCATCTTCTTCTGACCCTTTGACCCGGATTGTGCCAACGACTACGCCACCTTCTTCAACCCTTCGACCCGGATTGTGCCAACGACTACGCCACCTTCTTCAACCTTCGACCCGGATTGTGCCACCGACTACGCTGCCTTCTTTAACCCTTCGACCCGGATTGTACCACCGACTACGCTACCTTCTTCAACCTTCGACCCAGATTGTGCCACCGACTACGCTACCTTCTTTAACCCTTCGACCCGGATTGTGCCATCGACTACGCCACCTTCTTCAACCCTTCGACCCGGATTGTGCCACCTACTACGCCGCCCTACACTCTTCGACCCGGATTGTACCATCGACCACGCCATCATCCTCGTTATATCCGTTGTTCTTCCTGGGACTTTGTTTTACGAATTCCACTCCAACCTTATTGACTGTATTATTTTCTGGACTTCAACTACTATTTATGGTTCACTAAAAGATTACTTTACTCTCCATCGCCTCCTGATTTCCTTATCCATAGCTTGCCATTGGGTTCCATACACACACTTCACAGGGGATCCAAACCCTGCATTACAGAAGAACCTGGATCATCATGGAACCCGCAAGCACCGCTCAGGTTCTTGCTATCCTCACCGAACAGATGGCCGCCCTAGCCAAGATGGTACAGAACCTACAGACCAGCCAAGAAACCTTACTCCACAGAGAGAGGAGTCGCGCCGAGGCCACGGCACTACCTCCTTCACCCTCCGGTTCCGTTATTCAACAGGCCGAACTCCTCGCTCCAGAACCCAGAGCCAATGCACCCGAACGGTTTTCCGGTGATCGCACAAAGTACCGCACCTTTATCACCGCCTGCGAACTTATGTTCTCTCTTTGTCCCCGTACGTATGGATCTGACTCCGTAAAAGTGCGCTCAGCCATTTCATTGATGTCCGGGGCTCCACAGGACTGGGCCTTCCAACTTCTGCGTGAAGGGAGTCCTCTTCTATCCTCCTGGAATTCCTTCGTCCAAGCCATGAACCCTATATATGATGACCCTCTGCGTTCATCAACCGCATTATCCACAATTCGGCATCTACGACAAGGACGACGACCAGTGGAGGACTACATCTCCGAGTTTCGAGCTGTGGCCGCAGATACAGGCTTGAACGACGTGGGTCTTAGAGATCATTTCCGTCATGGTCTCTCTGATCAACTAAAGGACGAACTGGCCCGAATAGGGGTTCCCACAACACTGGACGCCATGATCCTGCGATCCCTAACCCTGGACCAACGTTTCAGAGAGAGACGTCAAGAGAGAATGGCCACCGCTCCTTCCTTACCTGTCCGGCGGTCTGAAACTCCATCCACGACCTCTGTCAGATCCCCAACTCCACTCCTTCACCTCCCGAACCCATGGAGATTGGCTTAGCACGAGGTCCCTTGTCCCCTGCTGAACGAAGCAGACGACGCGCGCAAAACCTCTGCCTGTACTGCGGTCAACCCGGTCACCTCCTGCGTGGCTGCCCTATACGACCACCACTTCCTTCTGACGGAGGTAAGAACCATTCCTCCGTAATATCACTTCAATGTGTATTTGGTTCCACCTCCGCTCATATGACCATTCCTGTCATCCTGCAGTGGGAAGATAGAAGTGTGAACGTGTCTGCCATCATAGACTCCGGAGCTAGTAACAACTTCTTCGATCTCACCCTCGCTACCTCCCTAGCGATCCCTACACGACTGAAGAAGACTCCCACACCATTACAAATGGTCGACGGAAGCACACTACGTACCGGCCCCATCACCCATGAAACCACTCCTTTGTCGCTGCTCATCGGTACTAAACACCAGGAGCGCCTCCAATGGGACATTGTACCTTCTCCTTTGTTCCCTCTGGTTCTAGGGCTTCCTTGGCTTCGCACCCATAATCCTTCCATCGACTGGTCCTCCAACACCGTCTCTTTCCCTTCTCACCATTGCCAACACTTCTGTACGAACGGGTATACCACCGAAAAGATTGGGTTTTCTACCTACCCAGCTTCTGAACTACCGGTCAAATATTCTGACTTCCAAGATGTGTTTGAGAAGAAAGGGGCCGACACACTACCTCCACACAGAGAATACGATTGCCCCATCGACCTTCTTCCAGGAGCACCCATACCCCATGGGCGCATTTATAACCTATCCGTTCCTGAATCCCAATCCTTGAAGGAGTATATTGAGGACGGGCTCCAAAAAGGATTCATACGTCACTCCACTTCACCTGCCGGGCCGGTATCTTCTTTGTTGGGAAACGAGATGGTGGGCTCCGACCATGCGTCGACTACAGAGCATTGAACGCAATCACGGTACGTAACCGTTATCCGCTACCACTGATCCCCGAGTTACTGGATAGAGTGAAGGATGCTTGTATCTTCACAAAGATTGATCTCCGCGGAGCCTATAATTTGGTGCGAATGAGACGAGGGGACGAGTGGAAGACCGCCTTCCGTTCTCGATATGGTCACTTTGAGTATCGCGTCATGCCGTTCGGCTTGTGTAATGCCCCAGCTGCCTTTCAACACTTTCTCAATGACATCTTTCGTGACATCCTGGATACCTTCCTGGTGATTTATTTGGATGATCTACTGATATTCTCCCGCTCTCTCCAAGAGCACGAACAGCACGTCCGACTCGTCCTGTCTCGCCTCCGTCAGCACAAATTATATGGTAAAATTGAAAAAAGCACCTTCGAAACCCCATCCATCGAATTTTTGGGATACATTCTGTCACCAGGGCATGTCGAAATGGATGAAGCCAAGGTCAAGGCCATCCTCGATTGGCCAACACCTAAAGACAAAAAGGCGGTCCAACAATTCATGGGGTTTGCCAACTTCTATCGACGTTTCATCCGATCCTTTTCACACCTCAGCGCACCTATTACATCGCTAACCAAAAAGGACGTGCGATTTCAATGGTCTGCAGAGGCTCAACAGGCCTTCGAGAGACTTAAGAAGAGCTTCACCCAAGCACCCGTCCTAAAACAGCCTGAGGCTCACCTCCCATACTATTTAGAGACAGACGCCTCCGACATTGCCCTGGGCGCAATCCTATCTCAGAGATCCGGGGACAAGAAACTCCTGCATCCGGTAGCCTTTTACTCCAGACGCCTCAATTCTGCCGAACGAAACTATAACATAGGTGAGAAAGAACTGCTTGCGATAAAGAACGCTCTCGAGGAGTGGAGACACCTTCTCGAAGGAGCGACACACCCTGTAACCGTTTTTACTGACCATCGCAACCTTGAATATCTCCGTACTGCCAAACGACTCCAACCCCGACAAGCCAGGTGGGCGCTCTTCTTCTCTCGTTTCTCACTACTCATCACGTATCGACCTGGAAAGAGAAACGGAAAGGCGGATGCCCTCTCTCGTCAGTATGATTCTGGTACGCCCTCTACCACGACACCAAACGACACGATCCTGCCTAGTGGCTTCTTCTGTGCTACAAAAGACACCCTAATGGAGCAGATACGAAGGTACAGTCGACATCCACCTACAAACATCCAAGGACTCGTCCCCATCAAAGGATACCTGTATCACGAAAAACAGATATATGCACCTCCGGAGACCCGTCTACAAGTACTACAAACTGCACACGATATTCCAGCTGCCGGCCACGGGGTATCAAAAGACCATAAACACCGTACAACGATATTTCTGGTGGCCATCAGTCAAGAAGGATGTTGCCGCCTTTGTTCTTTCCTGTCCTATCTGTGCACGTAACAAACAACCAAGAGCTCGCCCTGCCGGTCTTCTACAACCCTTGGCGCTTCCACAACATCCATGGAAAGACCTCTCGATGGATTTCATCGTTGACTTACCCCCCTCACGCCAACACACAACGATCTTTGTAGTGGTGGACCGTTGCACCAAAATGGCCCACTTCATTCCAGCAATAGGCCTTCCTACCGCTGCCCAGACAGCTACACTCTTCATCAGAGAAATATTCCGACTGCATGGCATCCCTCATTCCATCGTTTCAGACAGAGGATCCCAGTTCACTTCTCGCTTCTGGTCTCAAATGTGCCGTAGTCTAAAAATTTCTAGATATCTCTCCTCTGCATTTCATCCTCAGAGCAACGGACAAACCGAACGGACGAACCAGACGTTGGAACAGTACCTCCGCTGTTATACCACACATCTCCAAGACGACTGGCTGGACATCTTGCCACTCGCTGAGTTCGCCTACAACAACCAGGTACATTCGTCAACACGTCTTTCTCCTTTCTATGCCAACTACGGATACCACCCCGATATTCTACCCGACATACCTCTGAACACTCCGGTTCCTGAAGTGGCAAACCGTCTAAGACCCTTACGCCTCCAACTACGAACATTACGCCATCAACTACAACAGGCTCAAGACACCAAAAAAGGTATGCAGACCGTAACCGAAGACCCGCTCCGCGATACGCACCCGGAGACAAGGTGTTGCTGTCCACTGCTCATCTCCGACTAGACTGCCCGTCTAAGAAACTGGGGCCTCGCTTCATCGGCCCGTTCCAGGTCCTCAAAATGGTCAATCCGGTGGCAGCCCATTTAACCCTTCCTTCCTCCTACAGGATTCACCCTGTTTTCCATGTCTCCCTCCTAAAGCGTTGGCGTGACAATCCTTTTCCTGGACGACACGCCGACCCGATCACTCCCGTGTTGGTGTCCGGAGAGAGGAATACGAGGTCTCAAGGATCCTGGATTCCCGACTACGTTATGGCAAGTTGGAGTACCTGGTCCACTGGAAAGGTTACGGTCCGGAAGATCGCTCCTGGGAACCTGGCACCAATATTCATGCTCCGGCTAAGGTTCGTGCCTTTCATCTTCGTTACCCCTCCAAACCATCAGTGAGGCGCACCCGGGGGTCGCGCCTTGGTGGGGGGTCCTGTCATGCCCCGCTCCGCGGCCTTCCCCCGACCCACACCGCCATGCTGGGAGAGGTTCCCTACTCACCCGAGGTCCCTCGTGGCGCGTTGCTCCGAGTTCCGGGTCCGCAGGATGGAGAGGAAGAGCCAGGAGACGCCCCACGCCGCCGGCTGGATCCAAGCCCTGTAAAGGAATGCGCGCACGCGCGAGAACAGACCCTCCTATGTAGTGTAAAATCAGGTACTCTGGCGCCCTCGGCTGGCCGATTAAGGGTACTGCGGGACACCTGCTCTGGAGATCCTCGAATGCCTCCCATTGACCTATCAAAGATCCAGGTACCTCAACTCCACCTACGAGAACCAGGTGAGAGATATTCTCATGATCCCATGAACCCTATTTAAATCCGCCTTCCTTCCCAGCACATTATCCAGGTTCTACTGTGCCTTCCGCCTCAGTTTTCCTAGAGTCCTCGTATTCCTTGATCACGTATCTTCTGACCCTTCGACCCGGATTGTGCCAACGACTACGCCACCTTCTTCAACCCTTCGACCCGGATTGTGCCAACGACTACGCCACCTTCTTCTGACCCTTTGACCCGGATTGTGCCAACGACTACGCCACCTTCTTCAACCCTTCGACCCGGATTGTGCCACGACTACGCCACCTTCTTCAACCTTCGACCCGGATTGTGCCACCGACTACGCTGCCTTCTTTAACCCTTCGACCCGGATTGTACCACCGACTACGCTACCTTCTTCAACCTTCGACCCAGATTGTGCCACCGACTACGCTACCTTCTTTAACCCTTCGACCCGGATTGTGCCATCGACTACGCCACCTTCTTCAACCCTTCGACCCGGATTGTGCCACCTACTACGCCGCCTTCTACACTCTTCGACCCGGATTGTACCATCGACCACGCCATCATCCTCGTTATTATCCGTTGTTCTTCCTGGGACTTTGTTTTACGAATTCCACTCCAACCTTATTGACTGTATTATTTTCTGGACTTCAACTATTATTTATGGTTCACTAAAAGTTTACTTTACTCTCCATCGCCTCCTGATTTCCTTATCCATAGCTTGCCATTGGGTTCCATACACACACTTCACAGGGGATCCAAACCCTGCATTACAGAAGTTTCATTATCAGACTGGAGGATTTTAAAGGAAGTCACAGGAGAAATGCGGATTATTTAAAGGAAGCATTTATTGAGGCCACAGGCAATTTGCATTCGGCTTGTTTAGCAAAAAAACAAAAAAGGAAGAAACCACTGTAGTACTCTGCAGAAGTGGCCAAAATATGAAGAACAAAAACATCATTTCAATATTATGAAAAAACGGCAGAGTGAAGGAAGATAGGCAAAACCTATAAGATTAGGCAGAAAGATGGCAAAGCAATTTAGAAGAGCTTCCAAACACACGCAAAGAGAAAATAGCTCAGTCGGTAAAAACAGGGGGACCAAACATTTTTTAGATACATAAACGAGAAAAGAAAAGTAAAACAAGGATTTAGTTTAGATTAAAAACGAATGGAAGGAAAAGGTATGTAGAAAAAGAGGATAAAGTCTCGCTCACTGCCTCAATGAATATTTTTGTTCAGTCTTTGCAGAAGAAAAGGAAGGAAAGGACCTCAGTTTAGGAGGGAAACACTAACGAGACAATTACATATCAGTTTACAGAGGAGGAGGTTCTACAGCAGCTGTCTAAATAAAGGACAAATAAGTCAATGGGGCCTGATGGATCCACCCTTTAAATTATAAGAGCTCAGTGATGTAATTAGCAAAACCGTTAACAGATTATTAAACCAATCCTTAGAGACAGAACCTATACTAAAAGGTTGCGGACAAAAATCATTCTTGTTGATTCTGAAAAAAAGCGAGTTAGGCTACGGGAGTCGTCCCAGAGGACTGAAATTTCGCTCCATTTGTGGCTGTAATGTCATTCTTCTTCACCGCTCTCTGAATAACCTGAGAGGGTTATTCAAGAGAGAAAGGTTGAAAACTCAGAGAATGGACTGAAGAGAAAATTCATAGGTCAAATAAGCCCGAACCAGAAAAAATTTCTTCTTCCCCATTATCTCACTTTCCAAATCGGCTATTTGGTCTAGAATTCCATTCTCCAATCATTCTCTGCTTTTCACCGCCAAAAATATCAGTAATAAAATTTTTCTGTGTGTCCGAAATGTCTCCTCTTTTCATACAGACTGCCGCCCCAAGCAGTTGTTTATGGAATAGATTAAAGGAAAAGCTTTTACTGTCATTTGAAATGTCATTTTTGGTTTTTACATATTTCTATACATCCTAGAAATCCGCCACTTCACGGGCAGGTAAGGGGACCTCCTAGGCACGATATTTGAAGGAATTTTGTTTTTATTTTTAACCCTTATTTCATGGAAAACTCACTGTCCCTTTAAAAACGTTTGTTTTTTTAAAACTTTTTGTCCTTGTTTCCTGTCCCCAGGCACTACCCGGACCCCATACACCTTTTATGGCAAATATCTAGCATATATGCCCTCTTGGAGGGCACTCTAAAAACCGAATTGTCAGCCCCATTGACTAGTATGGAGTTCGAGTTCGGATCCAAACATTTGGAAAGTTCGGGTTCGGCTTCGAACCGAATTCGGGGAGTGTTCGGCTCATCCCTACTGTGGACACAGCATACTATACAGCAAAACGGATAAGGCTGGGGTCAGACGAGCGCATTTTGTACGGACTGTGCGTCCATGCAGTACGGACGTACTTTCTGACTGACGACAAGGTAGTGGCCACACAGTCCGTTTTTTTCACTGACGTATTTTTTGACTGATGTAGCAGGGAAAATAAATTACAATGATAAAACATTCTGTCCGTCAAAAATGCTGGACGTATAAATGCAGTCCGTCTGACCACGCTCCATCACTCACACACAAAGCTATGCGGACGTTGTGGACGTGGCGCACTCTGCACGTCCGTTCTAGCAGTATTACGTTCTTGCCTAACCTGCGTCCGTTTGCAGCGTCCGTCAGCCTCCGCACTTCTGTGCGCAGGTACTTCGTGTGTGGGGCTCCATTTAACACAATTGTATGCTATCACGGACGTACTTATGTGCGGGCAACACGGACGTTTAGGCTAGGGACAGATGAGCGCATTTTCTGCGGCCACCGTAAAAATGTACGTCGATGCGTGCGCACGCATTTTTTCACGGAATACGCTTAAGTGGTCAGACGATGCGCAATTCTGGACGTATTTCATGACGGTGGGGTAAAAAAAAGAGTAAAATCAGATGAATCTAATCAATTGAGAAATGAAAAAATAAGGGCAAGGGTTATAAAAAGCCGTTTTGGGGATGGTGGCGTTTTTCAAAGATGGATCCTGCACATGTCTTTGTGTTTGGTGCGATGGGGTACCTGTACCTTAAGAGGAAGAGAAAGCGGCGAACCTGGGTTCATGAAATCAACGCTGCCAGACCGACGCATGGACACTTCGTGACGCTGTACAGGCCACTGCGAGAGAGGGACCCCGTGAAGTTCTTCAACTACATGCGGATGTCCATCGCCTCCTTTGATGAACTGTTGTCGCGGGTACGGGAGCCGCTGACCAAGAGGGACACCAACATGCGGCCCGCCATACCACCGGAGGAGATGATAGTCATCACTTTGAGGTACGTACAGTCACACACCTGCATACATGACATCGCTGCCAGTCACCTGACATGAGTGCATCATGTCTGTAGTCACATGCCCACTGTTACATGCACACACACACACACACGGGCATCACATCACACGTACATAATCATAAATGACTCCGACAACAATGTAGAAAAAATAATAATATAATATGAAATAAAACAGTAATATATTCTGGACATATATTACAACTCGTTAAGAAGGTCAGGATATATAAAACATCAAAACAAATAACACATAACAAAAAAAAACTAAATAATATTTATGACATGCATCACAGTTGCTGATACCGCGGAGCATCTGGGTCATGAGGGCCGGTGGTGTGGCTACAGCTGGACCCCGACTCCGTGTGTGGCCTGGCTCCAGGGGGCATGGCTGGGCGGGTGGACAGCACCTCACTGGAGACGGAAGATCCACTGGCGGATTGTGGCACAGCATGGTAGGCGGCTGCGTGATGGGGACGGGAAAGGATGTCCTCCAATATTTCCAGGGATCTGTGCCGGTACTCCATCTTCTCTGCCTCGCTCATCCTGTTGAGGAGGAGCATACATGTGTAGCGATGTGTTAAAGTTTACTGTGGCAGTACCCATTTTTGGCCACAAGATGGAGACAATCACGATTAAAGACCCTGGACACTCGAACTACATGTCCTGGCATGCTTTGCGAAGAAACAGGAAGTGGGTGGGTTTTTGGAGACGCTGTACATCCTGCACCTCGTGGAGAACAGGCAGAGCGCGCCAGGGAGTAGAGGAGAGCGGATGCACACACAGAGAAGGAGAGACCAAAAGATAGGCCGGAGCGCAGACAGAGTGGATCGGGCCTTAGGATTGGGTCACCCAGCCTTGCGGGATACAGACATCACCCTCTATACTATCCGAGTGCAGTTGAAGGAGAGAAGACCCCTCGAGTAAGGAGTACCGCGGTCGATTGAAGCGGGGAGCAGGCGGTAAGCTGGATGAGTCGCGGCTGACAGACAGAAGGCCAGACAACAGATCCGGTGGTCGGCGTCCCCAGTCAACATCGAGCGGAGAGACGTCCTGGGTCAGCGGAACCTCAAGCTTGCGCTGGATGGGTGAGAGGCCCCCAAGGCCGTATGTAAATAAGAGCGTACGCTGCTGTTTTCCTTCTAAAACCCCCAGGGCCCCAACTGACTAGTCGAAGACATCTTTAAAGTAAACTCACTGGCCAGTTGAAAAGTACCGGGTACCATATACACACGAATACACACCACTTCATGTTCTGGGACTTAACCTGTGCAGGACTCAGTTTCTTTTCCGAATCGGGACAAGGGGGCAAAGTTAAAGTTACATTCCGAACATTTTTTTCTCTTTTTGTTCCCGCTGCGCGTTTACCGTGATACGAGAACTGTGTATTTTATTGTGTCCCGCTACGCGGTTTTTCCTCGAATTTCGTATCTTTTAATTTCTGCTCGGTCGGGGTTTTTTTTCCGAAAATACGAAGCCCTCGTGTTTTCGTTTCTTTTACCGCTACGCGTTTATCGTGTTACGAAAGTACTGTAAATCTTCCTGCATATACCGTGTCTCAAGAGCTGCAAACCTTTTTAGTAAACCTTTTAACTTGTAAAACTTACAGCGGTGTTGGAGTATATTTATTCCCTAGTGCGGGGAGACTGACCCGTGGTTCAATTTCAGCGGCTCCTCGGGAGTGAGCGCTACACGTGGGGGCTCGTTTCCGGGATTCAGTCTCTGGAAAAACCGCATCTAAAGGGTTAAATATGGATCCAGACACTGCTGCCGAATGGTGTGGGGAGCACAGTAGTCAGTTAGCATGTTGCATAGTCATGGATATTCCCGCAGACACTTGGGCCGAAGATCAGATTCGCCAGGCCGTGGCCACGCTAGCACCAGATCATCGGGGGTTAATTCTGGACATTAAGAAAAACCCAGATACCTCTCACACGCATGTTCTTCTTGAATGGAGAAAAGGTATTCCAGCATGTTTTCGGGGCGCGAGCGTGGAGCTGGAAGATGAGGTGGAAGTCCAACTAATTCAGCCAAGTGCGCCACGTGGTGAATCCGAAAGTGTTCCCGCGCCCAGTCCATTGGCCATGATCGGGCCTGAATTTATCGTGGCTATTGGAGATTTGCTGGCCAAATGTCAGAAAACAAGCCCTCCTCACACTAATTTCGGTTATCGACGGTTAAGGAACTTTACAGGAAATGTACCAACTCCGGCGGGAGAAGAAACCTTTGAGGAATGGGTGGAACAGGCGATGCAGGCACTGGATGAGTGGGACGTCCCTGAGGCCCAGAAAAAGCAAAGGATCACCGAGAGTTTAAAGGGACCTGCGTCAGAAGCGGTGAGAAACCTAAAATTGAGTAGAAAAGATTGTACTGCTTTGGATTATTTGAACGTTCTTGAAGAAGTTTTTGGGCGAACAGAAAAGGCAGCGGAACTGGTATATCAGTACGAACACACCTATCAGAAGAGAGGTGAGAGAATGATTGATTACATGAGGCGCCTGGATAAGATTCTGCACCAAATACTCCTCAAGAAAGGGGCCAAACCGGCTGACGTAGATAAGATACGAATAAAGCAGATCCTGAGGGGCTCTCAACCGTTAGATCCGGTGATGATGCAGCTGAGAAGCAGAGCAGTTAATCAAGAGTTGAAGTACCTGGAACTGATCCGAGTGTACGAGAGGAGGAGGCTCTGCTGGAAGAGAAATCCTTCAGGCGGGGAGAAAGGGCTTATGCACAACCTGCAAGATATAACGACGGTCTGCAGCCTGAAAACGACTCGTTAGACACCTATGGATCTGACCTGGATGAACAGGAGCAGTTAGTCGGTTTTAAATTCATCGAAAAGGCTGCCAAAGAATCGAACTCTTCCGAACGAAGCGAGTTGTTCAAGACTGTAAAGAAGGTACAGGAAGCTCAAACTGAACTGCAGCAAGCGCACGCTGAACTGTGCAGGGTGTTGATGAAGGTGACCGAGATGCAGGGGGAAATGCAAAAGTTCCTAACAGGTATGCAGACGACTGAAGTTGCCGTGGCGTCTGGTTCAAATCTCTTATTAGAACCTCAACAAGCAACTGTGTCTCCACTTTCGAGGAAGAGATGTTTCGGTTGTGGAGAAATGGGCCATTTCCGTGCGCAATGTAAAGGCCGGAAGCCTGAGAGGGATAAAGTTGAGTGGCTGCTGAAAGCCCTAGAGGGACTGTTATCTACTCCACCAGCGGGAAACGCCAGAGGGCACCAGTAAAGGAGCAACCTAGGTGCCCAGAAGTTGAACCTCGCTCCAAGAACCAATTTAAAACTAAGAGGGCAAGAGGGCCCAAAGCCAAGCCAACTGCTGAGCCTGCCAGAATGGAAAGAGTCACTCCCTTAGCGTCCGGGTCTGCGTCATGGGGAGGCAATGCACACCCAAAACCTGCACGGGCCAAGAAAAAGGCCAGGGTCCAGCAAACTGGGTCTAAGCGTCCGGATACCTCCACCAAGTTTCCTGACCAGCTGATAGGTCCTTCTCCGATTGTGCCAATCCAAGTGGAGGGAGTCTACACCAAAGCCCTGTTAGATTCAGGGGCTCAAGTGACTTTGATTTATAAAGACTTCTATGAGAAACACTTAAAGCACATTCCTCTGCAAGAATTGAAGGATTTGGAAATATGGGGTATCGGCACTGAGAAACTCCCTTATGACGGGTACCTGCAAGTAAGGTTGGAGATCGGATCTGAAGTCATCGGACAGTCCGGAGGCTGTGACGCCTTGGCCATTGTGTGCCCCCGACCCTCGGGTGAACAGAAGCTCTCTGATAGTGGGGACAAATACGGACCTAGTGCGGCGTCTCCTGACCCCCATCGTAGTGGAAGAAGGGTCAACTCAAGGAGTGCACCCCATGTTACGACCGGTCTATCAGAGGATGGTTGAAGAACGGAAAGCACCTGCTGAGGTGGGAAGACTGTGGAGACTGGGTGGGACAGAGAAGGTTCTGCAAGCAGGAGAAGTAGCGAGCTTCCGGGTTTCAGTCAAGTTGAACGGATCGCAACCAGGTCCCTATGTGGTGCTGGGAACCGATGTCAATCATGGGAGTGAAACCGGAGTCGAAGTAATTCCTGAAATAATCTCCACCAAAGCCCTGAAGAGAACCCGAGGAAGAGTCTCGGTCAGTGTGTGCAATGTGACAGATTCTCCAGTAGTCCTTAAAGCACGAATGCCTATCGGGCAAGTAGAGTCTGCTACACCCCTCTCCACCGATTTAGGAGGGGGGTGGATAAAGAGATTCCAGATGAAAGATTCTACCCTAAAGACGCCCCCATTTCACCTGAGTGGAAGAAACGTCTTCAGTCTCAAGTTCTAAAGTGGAAAGAATTATTCTCGAAAGATGAGTTCGATGTGGGCCTGGCTAAGAGTACGGAACACCGCATTCGGTTGCAAGAAGACAAGCCGTTTCGTGAAAGGTCAAGGCGCGTTCTGCTGGGAGACTTGGATGATCTGCGAGAACAGCTAAATGAGTTGCAGAGAACCAATGTGATTCAAGAGTCCAGAAGCCCATATGCATCTCCAATAGTGCTGGTCAGGAAGAAGAATGGTTCTGTCCGCTTGTGCATAGACTATCGCACCCTGAACCGAAGAACCATCCCCGACCAATACGCCACTCCTCGGATTGAAGATGCCTTACAGTGTTTGTCTGGAGCAAAGTGGTTCAGTGTATTAGACCTGCGAAGCGGATATCATCAGATACCGATGCACCCTGAAGACAAAGAGAAAACTGCGTTCATTTGTCCACTGGGGTTCTTTGAGTTCAATAGAATGCCTCAAGGTCTGACGGGAGCTCCAGCTACGTTCCAACGGTTGATGGAGAAGACAGTCGGGGATATGAATCTAATCGAAGTGTTAGTGTACCTGGATGACATAATTGTGTTCGGGAAGACTCTGGAAGAGCATGAGCAACGTTTGGAGAAGGTCTTGAAGAGGCTCCATGAAGAGGGGTTGAAATTGTCTCTGGAGAAATGCCAGTTCTGTTTACCGTCAGTCACATATCTGGGACACGTGGTCTCGGCAGAAGGTGTTTCGACAGATCCTCGAAAGTTGGAGGCCGTAGCTTCTTGGCCTAGACCTCGAAACGTCACTGAACTTAGATCTTTCTTGGGATTCTGCTCATACTATCGAAGATTTGTGGGAGGATTCGCAAAGATAGCTCAGCCGTTGAACAAACTCCTGCAGAAAGAAACCACCGAAGAAGGCTGTAAGGTCTCTGACCGAAACCCCTCCGCTCCAGGACCAAGGAAAGCTAAAGAGTCCATACAAGGCGAATGGACTAGTCAATGTGAAGGTGCGTTTGTGAAGCTGAAAGAGAGTCTAACCCGAGCTCCTGTTCTGGCCTATGCGGACCCTCATAAGCCGTATGAGTTACGTGTGGATGCCAGCCGAGAAGGTCTGGGGGAGTCCTGTATCAGGAGTATGGTGGATTGCTGAGACCTGTAGCGTACGTGAGCCGGAGCCTTACGCCTTCAGAAAAGAACTACCCTACTCACAAACTGGAATTCCTAGCCTTAAAGTGGGCGGTGGTAGACAAGTTGAAAGACTATCTGTATGGAGCGGAGTTCGTGATCAAGACGGATAATAATCCTCTTACCTATATCCTCACTACTGCCAAACTGGACGCAACGGGACATCGGTGGTTGGCCGCTCTGTCAGGGTTTCGGTTCAGCCTGAAGTATCGCCCTGGGGTGAACAATCGAGATGCTGATGCTTTATCGAGAAGACCCTACACTACAGAATGGACTCAGGTGACTCCAGACGGGGTGCAAGCTTTGTGTCAAGGAACAGAACGCCGGGTCAAGGGAGGAGTTGAAGCGGAGGCCATAGGAGTCATGGCCGCGGCTGTTCCTGAGTTCTACTGTAACCCTACGCAATTGAGGGATGAAAATCTACCTACCTTTTCCAAGCAGGCCCTGAAAGCGGATCAAGCTAGAGACCCTTTGATTGCATTGACCATAAAGGCCCTGACTGCAAACCAGCGAGAGATTCTGTTAACCAATTCCCCGGATGGAGCCAGATTGGTTTACAAAGAGTGGGAGCGGTTGAAGATGTTGGATGGGGTGGTCTACCGAAGGGGCCCCTCGACCAATTCCGAAGAGATTCAACAGTTATTTCTCCCCACTAAACACAGGGAGAGTGTGTTGCGATCATTACATGATGAGCATGGACATTTGGGTGCTGAGAGAACTTTTAAGTTGGTGCGAGATAGGTTTTATTGGCCTTGCATGAGGGCTGAAGTTGAGAGTTATTGCCATTCCTGTCTGAGGTGCATTCAGAGGAAAACTCTACCAACCCGAGCTGCTCCAATGAGCCATCTACAGAGTCAGGGACCCATGGATTTGGTGTGCATTGACTTCCTGTGCTTAGAGCCGGATGCTAGTGGGCAAGGGAACATTCTGATAGTGACTGATCATTTCACCCGTTATGCCCAAGCTTTTTCTACAAAAGACCAACGCGCTCCGACAGTGGCGAGGTGTGCTGATGGAAAAGTTCTTTGTTCATTACGGCCTGCCAAGAAGAATACACTCTGATCAGGGAAGAGACTTTGAAAGTAGATTGGTCGGGCAATTGCTGGAGTTGTTGGGAATTCAAAAGACTCGAACTACGCCATACCACCCTCAGGGTGATGCTCAGCCTGAAAGGTTTAATCGCACGCTGCTAAACATGCTGGGGACCTTGTCTAATGTAGAGAAGCAGAGTTGGAGTCGTCACATAGCTACTCTGGTGCATGCATATAACAGTACGGAGAGTGATGCAACGGGATATTCACCGTACCGTCTTATGTTCGGAAGAGAAGCTCGACTGCCGGTTGATTTGGCATTTGGGTTATCTCTAGACCAGACGTCGGTAGCTTCTCATAGAAACTACGTGGATAGACTTCGGAAGAATCTGGCTTCTGCGTTTGAACAGGCCCGTTTGACTTCAGGTAACAGGGAGCAAAGGAACAAGAAGAACTATGATTTGAAGGTTCGAATACAAGATCTACAACCCGGTGATAGGGTTCTGTTGAAGAATTTGGGTGCTGCTGCGAGACACAAGCTGGCGGATAGATGGAGTTCTCAGGTTTACATTGTTTGCAAACAACTGCCAGGTCTGCCGGTGTATCAGATTCGCCCTGATGGAAAGGCTGGTCCCCTCAAGAATTGGCACCGAAATCACTTGTTACCTTTGAGAGAGGCTGTGAGGATACCAGTGGAAAACGAACTTCCTCCGGCGAATCCGCATGCTCCACGTGTCCCTCCTGTTACTCGGTCTCAACAGACTCGGGTTGTTGGAGAGAGCGAAAGAGACAGCGACGAAGAGAGTTTCTGTTTAGATTGGATGCGCTCGCCAGAACCTGAAGAGGTCGTCCCAGTTCCTTGTCAATGGGAAAGTAACTTGAGGGCTGAAGCTCCTGAATTTCAGTGGGAATTCCCCGAGAATATGGAACTCCCTGAAACCCTTGAACTTCCGTTAAGGGTCCCGGATACTGTTGGAGACCCTGTAGCTCCTGAAGACGAACCTTACGACTATAGTTCTATGCCTTCCCTGGAGGGATCGTACTCGGAGGAAGTGTCTGCTCCAGTGGCAGACATAAGGACTGAGCCTATACCTATAGTACTTCCACCTGAAGAGGAACGGAAGGAGCCTGAACAAAAACGCTCTATTCGACCGCCCCAGCGACTTACCTATGACTCACCAGGACATAGCACTGAAGAGGCCATCACCACTGTGCAGAGATTGCCCGAAGTGTCTGCTATGTTAGCTGAGGTAGCCCAGAACATGAGTCAGCTTGAGAAAGTGTTTCTAACCCACTGCATGTATGCTGCTGAACCTGTATATGCTGTATAAACTGTGTGCAAATTGTAAAAGGATAATGTAACTGTTGTACCTCCTTGGAGAGACCCAAGAGTTCTAGGAGGGGGAGAGTGTAGCGATGTGTTAAAGTTTACTGTGGCAGTACCCATTTTTGGCCACAAGATGGAGACAATCACGATTAAAGACCCTGGACACTCGAACTACATGTCCTGGCATGCTTTGCGAAGAAACAGGAAGTGGGTGGGTTTTGGAGACGCTGTACATCCTGCACCTCGTGGAGAACAGGCAGAGCGCGCCAGGGAGTAGAGGAGAGCGGATGCACACACAGAGAAGGAGAGACCAAAAGATAGGCCGGAGCGCAGACAGAGTGGATCGGGCCTTAGGATTGGGTCACCCAGCCTTGCGGGATACAGACATCACCCTCTATACTATCCGAGTGCAGTTGAAGGAGAGAAGACCCCTCGAGTAAGGAGTACCGCGGTCGATTGAAGCGGGGAGCAGGCGGTAAGCTGGATGAGTCGCGGCTGACAGACAGAAGGCCAGACAACAGATCCGGTGGTCGGCGTCCCCAGTCAACATCGAGCGGAGAGACGTCCTGGGTCAGCGGAACCTCAAGCTTGCGCTGGATGGGTGAGAGGCCCCCAAGGCCGTATGTAAATAAGAGCGTACGCTGCTGTTTTCCTTCTAAAACCCCCAGGGCCCCAACTGACTAGTCGAAGACATCTTTAAAGTAAACTCACTGGCCAGTTGAAAAGTACCCGGGTACCATATACACACGAATACACACCACTTCATGTTCTGGGACTTAACCTGTGCAGGACTCAGTTTCTTTTCCGAATCGGGACAAGGGGGCAAAGTTAAAGTTACATTCCGAACATTTTTTTCTCTTTTTGTTCCCGCTGCGCGTTTACCGTGATACGAGAACTGTGTATTTTATTGTGTCCCGCTACGCGGTTTTTCCTCGAATTTCGTATCTTTTAAATTTCTGCTCGGTCGGGGTTTTTTTTCCGAAAATACGAAGCCCTCGTGTTTTCGTTTCTTTTACCGCTACGCGTTTATCGTGTTACGAAAGTACTGTAAATCTTCCTGCATATACCGTGTCTCAAGAGCTGCAAACCTTTTTAGTAAACCTTTTAACTTGTAAAACTTACAGCGGTGTTGGAGTATATTTATTCCCTAGTGCGGGGAGACTGACCCGTGGTTCAATTTCAGCGGCTCCTCCGGGAGTGAGCGCTACACATGCATTGAAGAAGGACATGTCCACAGAGTCCGCAAGCATGCAGCGTTGGTGTGCATGGTTGGTCTGAGCCTCATGAAGGTGACCATGGCCTGCTCCAGGTCTGCAGCTTGTGCCCTCCTCTTCTGGCCAGGTCTGGTGCTGACCGTGGTTGCGGTACCTGCCACCTGTGGTGTCTCCGAATCCTCCTCCATTTGCGACTCAGCACCACCCCGGTTCTCCTCCTCCTGGCAGCTGGCAGAACCTCCTGGCACCATTTGTTGTACCTGTGTGCCAGAGGTCGATGGCTGGTCCATGCTGCTGACACTCCTGCGCGGCTCCTGGGTCCTGCGGAGGAACGATAGTTGGTCGGCATATATGTACCCCCGGACCTTTTTCGCACCAGCTCCAGAGCGCGCAGCCATGGCCTGCTTCTTCTGGACGCGCATGTAGTTGTCGCGTACTGTGCGCCATTTGTTCATCGCCTCTTGTGCTGAAAAACATGATGAGAGTGACATTAGCTTGTGTTCATGGTATGTGATCATATTCAAACATTTTGTTTTGTCTTCTAGGTATCTCGCTAGTGGTGCAGTTTGAAGGATCTGCATTATAGCTTCCGCGTTGGCAGATCAACAGCTGGTGAGATCGTCCGCAAGGTGTGCCAAACCATATGGGAGACCATGAAGGGCGAATGTTGCCAAGACCGACACATACGGCATGTCTAGAAATTGCAGCAGGATTCTGGGAGAGAGCCAACTTTCCAAACTGCCTGGGAGCCGTGGATGGCAAACATGTCCGCATAGTGAAGCCACCGCACAGTGGCTCACTGTATCAGAATTATAAACATTACTTTTCTATAGGCCTACTGGCGGTGTCAGATGCCAACTATAGTTTTGTGTATGTGGATGTCGGTTCATACGGCAAAGACTCTGACTCCACACTGTTCAGGAACTCCACACTGTGGAATGAAATTGAGAGTGGGTCCCTGAACATCCCCAGACCCGCACCATTGCCTGGCAGTGACGTGGCAGTCCCCTATGCCTTCGTGGGTGACGAAGCATTCGGCCTATCCACACACCTCCTACGGCCCTACTCAGGGACACACCTGACTGTGAAGAAGCGGGTGTTTAATTATAGGCTGTCGCGGGCGAGACGGTATGTGGAGTGTACCTTTGGCATACTGACCAACAAGTGGAGGATTCTACATAGACCGCTGGATGTGAATGTGGACTTCTGTGTGGACATAGTGAAATGCTGTTGCATGCTACATAATTATGTGCGGGCCAGGGATGGTTTTAATTTTGACGATACCCTCACAGTTGTCGGTCTTGTGGATGATGTGAACTATGACATCATAGCTGTGAATAGATACAGCAACAGGTATCGCGATGCTCTATCTAATTATTTCATCAGTGATGCAGGTGAGGTGCCCTGGCAGCTGGGGAGCATTTGAGTTTCACATCAATGATTACATTTGTTTGTTTATTATTATTATTGTGATTTACATTTATGGGATTATGAATTAAATAATATTATACTCACTCTGTATGTGCTGCTCTTCTCGGACCACATATCATAATCCGGGTACACCTGACGGGACACCTCGACCCATGCGCTCGCCTTCTTCCCCTTGTCCTTATACCTCTCGCAGGCCGTATCCCAGATCCCTGGATGCTCCCCCACAGCGCTGATGAGCCTCTCAACGTCCATCTCTGGTCCAGACATCTTTCACAGTCGCAGGTACTCACCAACGCAATTCTGGGGAATTCCGGCTGTTTGAGCGTTATGTAGGCCGCACACTAGCAGCGTCTGACGTCTCCTAATCACGCACACACGCTGCCATGCGGCCGCCGCGCACTCTGTACGTCTGTAGCAGCGGTTTCACGTTCTGATAAAAATGCGTTCATTTGCCGGTTGCGTGGTGTCGGCGCACTTTTGTACGCACGTACTGCGTATATTGGCCGTCATTGGCCGTTATGTGCTGCTACTGCCGCCGTGATTTAGTGCGCCTGCACGCGCGTTCCGACTGCCCCACTCTGACCCTAGCCTAACACTGCGTTCGTCTGACCCCAGCCTTAAATGTATCAGAAGGGGTTATTCAAAGAGCACTGAAATTTCAACGAAATGTTGGTCCTCTTTCAATCGGCACACTTTGGCGAGCTCAATTCGCCAACCCTTTGGTGAATTCAGCATGCACTGCAGGGTCCCTGAAGTGCGCCAAATGGATCTGCCGATAAACCCGCCAAACGCGGCTGCAAACTGCAGAACACAGTTGACAATCCATAAGACTGACTGCCGAATGCAGCCAAAAAAAGCCAAACAGCTGCCGAAAAATGCCAACGAGCCGCCGAACAGGGGTGAAAAAAAAGGTAATTTTTAAAAGGCATTTAAAACAACACTAATGCATGAAAAGGTCTGGAAATAATGTATAAGGTCCTATGAAAAATACTAAAAAGGTCTGTTACAAATTTTAAAAAATCAGGAGAACAAAATTTGCCCAAAAAATCCCGTAAAATGCTGTAAAAATCCAAATAAAATTATTATGAAAACTTTTTGCTGCAAATGAAAAGAAAAAACAATTGAATAAAAAATTAAGAAAAATGTGAATTTATTTTACATTGAAACCTATGGGATTCACCTGTTTAAACCTGTTGAACAAAACCACCAGAAATCTGGGTATTTCACCAACATTTCGGGGCTGTTCAGTGTCTCTGAATAGATTAACCATTGCTTCTCTATTGGGAATTTCACTGCCGCCGAATTGCACCATATTTCGCTGGTAATTCGATGATATTTACGAACTGCCAGCTCTTTGAATAGTCGAATTGCCACAAAATTGCACCGTACGGGGAAATTCACCATTTGGTGCAATTCGGTGGCAAGTTCAGCTCTATTTGAATAACCCCTTATGTGTTCAAGTTCAAGATGGATTCATTTAATAAATTTGCAGTGAAAAGCAGTGATGGAGGTTTGGAAGTGGAAACCTATATGGCAGTGTTTCCCAACTCCGGTCCTCAGGTTCCCCATAGCAGGGCAGGGTTTTAAGGATTACCTTGGGGGAAATGCAGACTGAATCCTCCAATCACTGAGCAGCAAATCATATCACCTGTGCTGTGCTTCAGATATCTGGCAAACCTGTCCTGATAGAGGACCCAAGGACCAGGGTTGGGAAATACTGTTCTAGAGTAACGCCTTCATAAGCAATGATTTGCAATGAACATTGTATTAGAATTTCAACAACTCAAGGCGTGTGCGGAATATGTCACGAATACTTAAAAGGTACATAAATATTGAGTAAGAGTCTGATAATCATATTGTGCAATATAGTTCAATATAGCAGTGTTGAATTAAAGGCTTTGTGGGCCTGGAGCTGGTGATTTTAGAAGGCCTCTCTGCAGCTCTTTTGTTCTTCTGCCTCATTCTTTCCACTTACAATTGTCCCACAGCCACGTTCTTCTCACCTCCCATTGTGTTCCTGTCCCATTTTTTTCCACACACCTCCATTGGGCCACTGCACATTCGACTTGATCTCATTGCGTTGATTACAATTGGTGCTGACATAACTTTGTACTCGACCTGTTATGAGCTTCGTGCCTGGGGCTGCAGCTCCAACAGCCACTATGTTATTCCAGCCTTGAATATAGGATGTTGTAATCAGGGCCGGGTTTATATCTCAGCAACCTGTAGGCAAAGAAATCTGAAGCGCCCCTTCAAAAGAAACGTCAAACTCTGACCTTTCCAATGACACCTCACTTGTCCTTGTGCGGTGTAAAAACAGAGATGCAGGTTCCAAATTCCCACTGCATCACCTAACTGCACTGCAGTGGCGGAAGTACCAGGGTCGCAGCGGTCGCAGTTGCGACCGGGCCCTGGTATTCCGCCACTGGAGGGGGGCCCGGCGCCGCCCGCCAGATTCCGGCAATCAGCGCCGGAATCTGGGAGCCGCGCGCTGGCCGTCCCTCTCCCTGCGAGCGGCCACTGACATGCAGCTTGGCCGCTCACATGGGATAGGAACCACCTGACCAGCGCACGAGATCCTCTCGCGAGACCTCTGCGCTGATCAGGTGGTTTCCAGCGAGCGGCCAAGACGCATGTTTCCAACGGCCGCTCGCCAAGGCCAGCAGAGGTAAGAGCTGGGGACCCTTATACCCATGAGCTGGGGGGCCCTTATACCCATGAGCTGGGGGGCATATCCATGAGCTGGGGGGCATATCCATGAGCTGGGGGGCATACCCATGTGAGAGCTGGGGGTGCATATCCATGAGCTGGGGGGCATACCCATGAGCTGGGGGCATATCCATGAGCTGGGGGGCATACCCAATGTGAGAGCTGGGGGGGCATACCCATGAGCTGGGGGGCATATCCATGAGCTGGGGGGCATACCCATGTGAGAGCTGGGGGGCATATCCATGAGCTGGGGGGCATACCCATGTGAGAGCTGGGGGGCATATCCATGAGCTGGGGGCATATCCATGTGAGAGCTGGGGGGCATATCCATGAGCTGGGGGGCATAACCATGTGTGAGCTGGGGGGCATAACCATGTGTGAGCTGGGGGGCGAATCCATAATCTGGGGGGCAATATCCATGTGTGAGCTGGGGCATATCCATGAGCTGGGGCAAATCCATGTGTGAGCTGGGGCAAATCCATGAGCTGGGGCAGTATGAATATATATATATATCGGGGGGATATACATGTGAGCTGGGGGCATTTTTATATGGTCTGTTCCTATTGGAAAGCGTCACATGACATTAAAGAAAAGTATCGGTACTCGGTATCGGTGAGTACTTTTAAAAAGTATCGGTACTCGTACTCGGTCTTAAAAAAGTGGTATCGGTGCATCCCTAGGCAATACTATCTTTGTTTTATTTTGCAGTGAAAAATAAGTAAAAATACATAGATTTTTTTGGGGGGGCCCTTCGTGGATTCTTGCACCGGGGCCCTCAGGTTTCTAGTTACGCCACTGCTGCACTGCCTTGGTCTAGGTCAGTGATGGCGAACCTTGGCACCCCAGATGTTTTGAACCTACATGTCCCATGATGCTCCGACGGCTATAAGGCTGGATAGGCATTGTGGAACATGTAGTTGAAAAACATCTGGGGTGCCAAGGTTCTCCATCACTGGTCTAGGTTGTCGATTAAACTATCAGGGTTATTGAGAGTAAGGTGAAACTCTGGAGAACTTTTTTGAGAAGTGAAAATTCTAGGTCAAAATAGCCAATTTGGAAAGTGAAATAAATGGGAGAATTTTTCTGGTTTGGCTATTTTGACCTAGAATTTTCACTTCTCCAAAAGTTTTCCAGAGTTTTACCTTTCTCTGAATAACCCCGAATGTGTTGTGCCATCACCTCTACACTTGCTGGCAGTGTGGGAAATGAGAAGGTGCGTTAGTGCAGCATCACTGTGCACGTTATAATTGTAAAGTGAATAATAGTGCTGGTTAGAAAAAAAGAGAAAAAATATTTTAATTTTATTTATTTGTTATTTACCTTTTACATAAACTTGATTATATTTGTTATAACTGAGCTGATGAAGCCGTGATAGGCGGCGAAACGCGTTCTGGCATTGTTTTATTTGTTTATACTATTAAATTTGATTTGCTCATTTTTGCTGTCCTTGCTGTTCCTGCTTATTCCTGGTGGTTTTTCTATTAGTTTTTTCCATCAAAAAAAAACCATGGGTGCAAACTTAGAGCTATGGAAGCTCCTCCAAAAGTGAGTTAAAAATTGGCTTATAATATACTACATGTTCCACAATGCCTATCCAGCCTTATAGCCGTCGGAGCATCATGGGACATGTAGGTTCAAAACATCTGGGGTGCCAAGGTTCGCCATCACTGACCTAGACCAAGGCAGTGCAGTTAGGTGATGCAGTGGGAATTTGGAACCTGCATCTCTGATTGTTTTTACAACGCACAAGGACAAGTGAGGTGTCATTGGAAAGGTCAGAGTTTGACCTTTCTTTTGAAGGGGCACTTCAGATTTCTTTGACTACAGGCTGCTGAGATATAAACCTGGCCCTGATTACAACATCCTATATTCAAGGCTGGAATAACATAGAGGCTGTTGGAGCTGCAGCCCCAGACACGAAGCTCATAACAGGTCGAGTACAAAGTTATGTCAGCACCAATTGTAATCAACGCAATGAGATCAAGTCGAATGTGCAGTGGCCCAATGGAGGTGTGTGGAAAAAAATGGGACAGGAACACAATGGGAGGTGAGCAGAATGTGGCTGTGGGACAATTGTAGGTGGAAAGAATGAGGCTGAAGATCAATAGAACAGTCTTCCAGTTGAAGTGGTAGAGGCCAAAACAGTAATTGAATTTAAGCAGGCATGGGATAGGCATAAGGCTATCCTAAACAAAAGATAAATCCAGGTAAAGTATCCATGTAATTGGGCAGACTAGATGGGCCGAAAGGTTCTTATCTGCCGACATTTTTCTATGTTTCTATGTGGATTGTCATAGATCTGATTCTGCACTAGGGCCCCCCCTCTCTATTTCTGTTCTATATTTCATATAGAAGTGGAATCCTAGTAAGGTGTATGGGTCACCTGGGAAACCAGAAGAAAAACAACCCACAGGCGTTAACCCACTCCGAGACAGTGTTTGGGCTCTCTGTGAGTGAAACCATCCAAACATTATATACTGTCCCAATATAGTGTATATGTGTGTGTATGTGTATATGTATGTATATATATATATATATATATACTGCACCATAATTGTTTTAATTTCTGTCTTACATGTCTGATATATTGAGGGACACTGGAAGCCAGGGGTCAGCAACCTTGGCTACCTGATGTTTTGGGAACTACATTTCCCACGTGGCACAGTGAGCCTAATGGGTGACTCAGCATCATGGGAGATGTAGTTCCCAAAACATCAGGGAGCCAAGGTTGCTGACCCCTGCACTAAGCATTGAATTGCGCTATATCAGCTTGTATTTGTATTTATATGTTTGGTTTGGTGGAACCACTGATTCTGATATTGGCCGTGGAGTAATCTGGTGGTGGGGACGTGTTTAGTGGCGCTACACCGTATTTCAAACAAACCCACCCACCCTTTAAATGTTAAAGTCTGCAAACATGGAACTCCACCTAGGTACTGTGCCCTTAAAATATTCAGCGAACATGTAAATGCTCTATTCGGTTTCTAAAGCCATATTTCCATGTTTACTTTTACCGTATTCCATGCATATATACAATGTATCGACTCTATAAGCATCTTTAAAATAAATAAAACAAACAATAATAATTGTAGCTGTATTGATATTCTGTATACATAATGCATGGCGAGTATTATCATTTCTCGAGCAGGTGCCACCATCCTGACGTAGATGCCCAACTCTTACAGCCAGACCTCTGTGGGAATTATTTGCACAAAATGAATGATGAAGCTGTTACGGTGAGCTGGAAGGAACGTGTGCGCTGTGTCGCAATAAACCGGCGGTGAACTCCAGATACCATTGCAAGAACCTCAAAAGACTTTTTCTTTCTGTTCTCTAGCTGATCTGTTTGACAGGATACTGCTGAGGTTGGATGCTCCCAGGTGCACCCTTAGTGCGACAGAGAGTAAATGTCATTAGTGCGTTATTCCTGGCCCGGAGTTACTGACCACACAATGAAGGAGAAAAATGAGATATCAGGATGGAATTGAACTGCAAAGCCTCTGAGATAAGACAGAAGTGCTACATGCGTCATAGAAACATACAGGGTTATTCAAAGAGAATCGAAAAGTCACCGTATGTTCGGGGACTTTTTGCTCGATTCAATTTGGCACGATTTGGCGATCCTATTTCGGCGACCCTGCAGTGTATTCAGCAAGCACCACAGGGCCCCCGAAGTGCAAGGAAAATCCTGATAAACACTCACCGCCGGCCCGACGAACACTCACCGCAAAACCCGCCGAACACTCACTAAAACCCGCAAAACAGCTGGATTAACCCTGCTGAACACACCGGAGAAACCCAAGCAGTCGCCAATCACAGCGCTGAGCAGCCGCCGGAAAAACCCGACACCGCAGACGAATGGAGTGAAAAAAAACAAACAGTACGCTTGAATGTTTGAAAAGTGAAACGCTGTTTGCCAAGAAACTACAGAACGAAAATGCCTGAAATTTACATATGATCCAATGAAGGATAATAAAAAGGGCTGTTACAGAAAAAAGAAAAGAATTAAAAAAAAAAAGGAATTTAGTTTTTCGCAAAAAAATCCTGAAAAATGCCTAAAAAATCTATAAATAAAGAGACTCTTTACTGCAGAATGAAATAATAAACGGTTTAATAGATATTGGATTAAAAAGGGAATATTTTTAACATTGAAGCCTATGGGATTCGTCTGAATAAATCTGCCGCATGAATCCACCGAACAGCAGAGCAATTCGGCAACTTTTCACTGCTGGTTTGTGTTCTCTCAATAGATGAAGCAGTGCTTCTCTATGGGGATCTCACTGACCTCGAACAGGCACCGTATGTGCAGGCAATTCGCCAGGATTCGACAAACTGCCTGCTCTCTGAATAGCCGAATGGCCAGGAAAGGTAACCATACGCTGAATTTCACTGTTCGGTTACCTTTCGATGACAATTCAAATCTCTTTGAATAATCCTGATATTATCCTCATTCTGTCATTCTTTCATCTCGAGGCCTTGTTTGCTGTTAGGAATGAGCCTAGTGAGAGCCATTGCAATGTAGTTGATTGTAGGAGGCGCGGTAATTATTGCAAGACCGTGTGCAATCACTACCGCTAATCTTAGGCCAGTTGGGCCACTGGGATACCGGCCACAGCCTCCTAGCACCATGTTTCTGCTGATTGAGGCTAGGGTCAGACGAGTGTGGTTTCTACGGACTGTACGTTCGTGCACACGGACGTACGTCAGTACGGAAGACACAGTAGTGGCCACACAGTCCGTTTATCACTGACGTATATTTTGACGGATGTAGGAGGGAAAATAAATTAAAAAGCAAAACCATTTTGTCCGTGAAAAATGCTGGACGTATAAATGCAGTCCGTCTGACCACGTTCCATCACTCACACACAAAGCTATGCGGACATTGCGGACGCAGCGCACTTTGTGCGGCCGTTCTAGGGGATGTACGTTCTTGCCTGCCTTGCGTCCGTGGGCCGCGGCCGTTGTGCGTCCGCAGTTCAGTGCGGGCGTACTTCATGTGTCAGGCTCCAATGGGCTTTCTGTCATGATATCACGGACGTACTTGTAGGCGCAATCACGGACGTGAACACTACGCTCGTCTGACCCCAGCCTTAATGCTCAGTACGGTACACTGGTCTTTCTATACACACGGCATTGCAGGAGAAGGGCCCCCATGGGGTTAATTTGATAATTTATAGGGCATTGATAAGAATAATATCAATTTTAATAAAATAATCGTACTATATATTAAAGTTTTATTGTATGGTGTTAATTTTCATAGGATTACTTTTGCATGCAACGCATACGTATATGGAAGGGTTGGATGGGGTCTACTGGTTTGTATTGGTATGCTTTTACGTGCCCCCCTTGGGAAAATGTGTCGGCTCTCCCATTTTTAAATGTGAGGGGGTAACCCTTGCCCACTTTAGCATGCCTGATATCACAGAGGATGAGGATGTGGCCAATGAGTGGAGCGGTCACGATGCAATTTCCATCATCGATGATAACCTTGCCCACAAAGCAGCATGACATCCTATGCCAAGGTATCTGACTGTCTGGCCGAACAGCCAATCAGGGTTTACAAAGCCCTGATATTAACCTTTCAAGCACCCAGAGTGCCATTAAACAGGCAATCACAGTGACATCCTAAGGGGATATTCAAAGAGCACTTTGGTGTGATTCGGTGGATTCAACTCGCCGACCCTCTGGTGAATTCCGCATTGGATCCGCCGAAAGCACCCGATAAACCTTTCAAAAGCATCTGATAAACTGCCGAATGCCACTGATAAACCACTGACCGCAGCCGACGATCCACCGAACACTGCTGAACAGACAGCCAAACGCCTCCCATCAGCCGTCGAACGCCACCGAAAAAAGTCGATCAAGCTGCCGAACAGGGGTTAAAAAAAAAAAGGCGTTTAAAACAAAAAAAATGCACGGAAATAATATATAAGGTCCTATGAATAAAAAGGTCTGTTACAGAATAAGAAAAAGACATTTAAAAAAAAATAAAAAATCGGACTCAAATATTTAGTTGAAAAAATACCGAAATATGGCTAAAAAATTCTAAGAAAATAAATACTTTTTACTGCAAAGATAAGAATAAACTGTTTAATAAAAATTTTTGAAAACAAGAAATTATCTTTACATCGAAACCTATGGGATCCGCCTGATTAAACCTGTTGAAACGAAAGCACTGAAAATCTTGGCATTTCGCCAACACTTTGGTACTGTTCGGTGTTCTCTGAATAGATAAACCATTGTCTCTCTAAGGGGAAATTCATTGCCACTGAAGGTCGCCAAATTTCACCGTATTTTGCTGGCAATTCACCAATATTTGGTGAAATGCCAGCTTTCTGAATAGCCGAATTGCCATGAAATTGCAACATTCGGCAGCAAATTCAGCAGGCTTTGAATAACCCCTCTAGGATTGTCCAGGGGTTGGGAGGACGAAGGAAACCATGTGACTTGCCTGGACTGATTGTGTTATTCTAATCAAGTGTCTCCGTTAGCTACTCGATGCTACTTGCAGAACATTTTTCTTCATTTAAGCATGTTTTCCCATAATTGTTGAATATTATATTTAATCAGTTTAAGGCTTATGTTTTACCCATTAACCTCTGTTCCTCGTATCTTGCACAACACTCATAATCCTACTCAGCAGATTTCTGATAGTAATGTATTTCTTTGAGGGTTGGCGGTAGCTCTTATCCAGCTCCCTGAAGCCA
Source organism: Leptobrachium leishanense (assembly GCA_009667805.1). NCBI lineage: Eukaryota > Metazoa > Chordata > Amphibia > Anura > Megophryidae > Leptobrachium > Leptobrachium leishanense. The sequence goes on along the minus strand of CM019063.1, from coordinate 5,253,439 downwards.
CATCCCCGGTCATGTGTAATATCTTAAAAATCTTTAGCGAGCCTATTCTACAACATCTTGAAACATTAGTCAGTGCGAGAGATGGATGACTTGGATCATACTTACAGGGTTATTCAGAGAAAGGTGAAAACCAGGAAAATTGGCAGGAGAAGAGATCAATCTAGACCAAATAGCCGATTTGGAAAGTGAGATAAATGTGAAAATTTTTCTGGTTTGGCTCTTTTGACCTATAATTTTCACTTCTCCAGTCATTCTCCTGAGTTTCACCTTTCTTTGAATAGACCTGTTAGTTTTAATTCGGGCTGGGTGAATAACAAAAAAATAAATGGTGTGGATTTATGTTTCTCCTTTCACGGCCGAATACTCCAGTCTAGTGCAGAGCAGACGTTGCATTCGGCTAAAAGGAAAGCTTCTCCTGACGCAGTACGGGTTTTAGGCTGGGGTCAGACTAACGCATTTTTAACATGCGTTTAGGCGCACTTAATCATAGCCGTAGTAGCAGCAAATGATGGGCAATGACCGCCAATATACAAAGTACGGCCGCGCAAAGCAAGCGACAAACAAACGCATTTTTTCGAGAACGTGGAACCGCTAGTACTGACGTACAGAGTGCGCTGCGTCGGCATAGCGGCGTGTGTGCATGATTAGGAGACGACAGACGCTCCTAATGTCCAGCCAACATTACGTCCAGCTGCAAAAAGTGTTTAGGTCGCCAACTGATGACCGAGTCGTACGCAGGGAGGCCATAAATACTCAAAAATACACGACACATAACTGTGGAATAATATATATATTTATTATATATACAGGCCACAGCTAAAAACTCCAGACAATAAACCCACCACCACGACATAAAAATGTCCATAACAAAATAATACAATAACCCAGTGCTGAAAGAGGACTCCACACAACCACCACACACCTCCAAACCAACCAACCAACCACAAAAACCTCCCAACTCCCAACCATCTGACCAAAATTAGCCTAAATAAAAGGAACCCCAACCCAGCACTGCCTACAAGCCCCCGCCAAGAGCTCCTCACATAACCCCCTTATGGGAGAGCTCCCCCACCAAGGAAAAACAGGGCTTGTTCAATCCCCTCCTTGAGTCCCAGGATGAACAGATCCTTGCCCACATCATTCAGGTGAACGCCATCCTCCATAAAATAACACGCCACAACCCCCTCTTCAAAGGGTAGATGCCGCACCACCACACCATCCATCTGCCTCACAAACCTTCCCATACAGCGATTCACCTTGATCCGTCAAAGCCGCACCACCTCCTCATTCTCCGCCTGCCTCCACACCATCCTTGGCAACATCTCCGACCACACCACCACCATCCATGGCGACCACTCCCTCAGCTGCCGCAGATCCGCTCTCATCTGCTCCAGCAGCTCTCCATGAGGGACCACTCCCAAATCCCTCACTGCCGCAGATCCGCTCTCATCTGCTCCAGCAGCTTTCCATGAGGGACCACTCCCAAATCCCTCAACTGCCGCAGATCCGCCTGCATCTGCTCCAGCAGCACACCAAGAGGGACCACACCCAAATCGTTCCCTCCCTTGTGTACCACCAGCACATGGGGAACTTCACTGTGCCTAAGGGCACCCAAACCCGTTGGCTTAAACTCCTCCCATAGGAGTCCACGGATTCTGAAACACCGTACCCGTGTTGCCGACCCATGCAAACCCATCTGTACTCCAGATGTTCGCACCAACGCCCTTCTCCTCGCCCAAAAAACCAATGAGTCTCCAATGATCCATACAACTCTAAGGATCTGCAAAAAAACAAAAACAAGTTACTAACATCTCCACCACACAAAATACTCCGAAAAAAGAAAAAACTCTCCGCCAAACCACCACACACCCCACCAAATAAACGATGCCCATACCTGCAAAGAAAACATAACATAAACAATGACCAAACTCCTCGCCTCCAAATCCTCCAACCCCCACACTCCTCCACAAACAACAAACAAATATACAAAGATAAAATAGAATAAATATATATATATTCCATATAAAAGGTATAAATTCATATTCCATGTATAAGTTTTCTTTTCTTTTTTTTTTTAAGTGAAAAACATAACAGAACAGATCATACAGCAAACTTTTCTCCACATAACCTCCCAGCATTAACAAGTGTTTCCAAAATTCATACCACCGAACCTGGCCGCATGTAGGACTGAAAAGCCCTCGAGTTCCATCTTCCCAATTATTGAATTTCCGCTGCCGACGAACCCAACCTCGAAGCTTCTGTTGCTGCCCCAATACGAAAGGAGTGAGAACCAAATTCCTCCGTATTTCTCCCTAAACTCAACAAACCCTTCCTAAAAATGGAAACAAACTGATACCTCGATAAAGCCGATCCATCCGCGTGACATAAAAAGGCCACTCCAGACTCTACCCGTACCTCCAAAAATTCCTTAACGTTCTTCACCGGACAAACCACACAGTTATCCACACTGGATAAACCAACTCTACGCCCCCTATCCAACTGATCAGTCTTGGAGTTAGAAACCCAACAATTTCCTCAACTCCCAACCAAACCGCATCAGCTCCCAAACCACCACCTCCTCTCCTAGAAAAGCCGCCCTCATAAGCAGAACCTCATAAGGTGAGAACAAAAATTCCTGACAAAATCCCATAGACCCTCCAATAACTGCTTCAAAACTGGACGCAGAGCGTCTACCCTGCACCTCCCCCTCACATAACCCTGAACTGCACACCTGATAACAAAATCCTTGGTGAAATCTCTTTTCCCCGATACCTGGAAAAGGAAAGCCAAGGAGGCCAACTACTGCCGTACCACCCCAGGAGATGCCCCTGATTCAAATAACCGAATGAGGTATGCCCTAAGTAAACTCTCCTCATCCAATCCACCCACCGAAACGTACCTGAACCGTTCAGCCAATGCATCCCAATTAGGGATGAGCTGTTCGGTTCGATCGGTTCGGAGTTCGTTTCGATTACCCATCAGCTGAAGATTTATGCAGTCAGATTACGTTGCCGCAGCTGCTGCAGTGTAAGAAAAAATATAGTCCCAACCATCCCCAAGCACAGCGCCTAAATGACAGCTTAGCAAAATTTCTCGCATTGCAGCTGCTGCCTTTCCAGCTGGTGGACTCTGCTTCCTTCCGTGAATTTGCTGAATGTGCTGTACCACAGTGGCAGGTTCACAAAACGCCATTACTTTTCACGGAAGGCCATTCCAGCACTCTACTGGCACGTGGAAGACAATGTTATGGAGTCATTGGGAAAGGCAGTCAGCAGAAAGGTGCATGTGACTTTAAACATGTGGTCCAGCAAGCATGGACAGGGCCGTTACATTTCCTTCACGGCGCACTGGGTAACTCTGATTGCAGCTGGGAGGGATCCAAGACTGGGCTCTGTGCTGGAGCTTGTTCATCCACCACGCCTCCAGAAAGCTGCTTGTATGAGGTCTGTCTGCTCCACCACCACCTCTCCCTCCTCCTCCTTCTCTGTCTCTGGCGAAGTGGCAGTTAAACCGACTCGTGACAGGGGCTACGCAATGACTCAAGCAAAAAGATGCCATACTGTGCTTGAGCTGGTTTGTTTAGGGGACAGGAGCCACACTGGGCCATAAATTCTGTCAGCTCTGCAGGGGCTGGTGCAGAGATGGTTAACACCACACCAGCTTCAGCTGGGAATGGTCGTCTGTGATAATGGCAGCAACCTTCTCTCCATCCTACGCCTGGGTAAGTTGAAGCCTTTACCATGCCTAGCACACGTTCTAAATCTGGTGGTACAGCGTTTCCTAACCAGGTACCCAGGGCTAGCAGAGCTTCTCAGCCAGGCCAGAAAAGTCTGCAGCCACTTCAGACGGTCATTCCCAGCAAGTGTTCGCCTGGCAGAAATTCAAAGAGAATTCCACCTTCCCACAAACCGTCTGATCTGTGACATGCCATTGCCCACCAGGTGGAACTCGACATTAGCAATGCTGCAGCATCTGCACAAGCAGCAGAGGGCCATCAACGAGTACCTGTGTGAGTATGGCACAAGGACAGGTTCAGGTAAACTTGGTTCCGCCCCCCACAGTGGCTGATGATCAAGGATGCATGCACTGTACTGTTATCATTTGAGGAGGCAACGAGGATGGTGAGCAGGGACAGTGCATGCATCAGTGACACAATTCCTTTAGTGTTCCTGCTGGAGCACACTCTGCGGGGAATTATAGATGTGGCTCTAGAGGCACTGCAGTGGGAGGAAGAGGGGGCCTTCCCTAGCTCTCAAGGCCCCAGTCTTTCCGCAGACAACATTCCAGCGGGTCCTCCTCAGATCAGACAGGCAGAGGAGGAGGAGGAATATTTAAGTAGTGGGGGCATTGAAGGTGGGGATTCCTCAAGGGAGGGTTTTGTGTGCCCAGAAACCCAAGGACTAGTACGTGGCTGGGAGGAGGAAGTGCACGATGGGGTCACCCTCATTGACCAGGAAGACTCGGAAGCTAATGCCACCTCCAACCTACGCTGCATGGGCTCCCTTATCCTGCAAAGCCTGGTAAAGGACCCCAGGATTCGTTCTATCAAGGAGAGGGATCATTACTGGTTGGCAAGCCTTCTTGATCCACGATACAAGGGTAAAGTTGCAGAGCTCATCCTGCCCGCACAGAGGGAGGACAGGATGAAAAAACATGAGGACGCTCTAAAGCGACACTTGTGTAACACCTTTCCAGGCACTGGTAGGTTACCAAGTGATGACACACGTGCTTCTGAGGCTGCAGATGATCAGAGGAATAGTGGTGAAGGCCAGGGCCGCTTGACTGATGCCTTTTTAAATTTTGTTAGTCCACGACGCCCAGGGAAGTCAAATGTAGCACCCATTGCCAGCGTCTTCACCATATGGTGCAGGACTACCTAGGGGCAAGGGCAGACCTGGATACCTTTCCAGCAGATGATCCACTGGCTTACTGTAATGGTAGCTATATCGCTTACCTAAGAGTAGCGGAGTTGGGAACTTTGAGGACAGAAGTATCTGCTTGAATAATACAAAAGGTTTATAAACTACACACTGTAACAAGGAGACACAAGGACTAACTGAATTGTCTCTAAGCTCTGAAGGTTTCGAGACCAACAGATTACCTAGGACACACTCAGAACCAGCAGATGTGGAATGACAGTCCGTGAAGTATTCAAGGTGCAGGGCAGTCAGATGCAGAAACCAATCGTTTTGGTACATACAAGGACTAACTGAATTGTCTCTAAGCGCTGAAGGTTTCGAGACCAACAGATTACCTAGGACACACTCAGAAACACCATACGTGAAACGACAGTCCGTGAAGTATTCAAGGTGCAGGGCAGTCAGAGATGCAGAAATAACATAAAACAGAAATAAACAATAGTTTGTTATCGTGGTCTTAGCAAAACCATAAATATAAGTAGTAACCTGGGTAAAAGGACCCAGGAGGGTTGCAAATGATACCCCTAAACGTGAAGGGAAATAACCCAAAACAGCAAGTGATCAACCCAGCAACCAGCAGGAGGTTAAATCACTAAAACAAGTGATACAGCGTAATAAACACGATAGAGAGAGAGTAGTCTAAGCCAAGCCGGGTCAAATAACAGGAGAAGGGATGTCATACAAGCAGGGTCGTCAACAGTAAAGTCAAATAGATTACAGAAGTAGCGATGCGTGAGATAAACTCCACAACAGGGCAATGAGGCCATTCCTAGAGCCCTGTTTTAAAGCCTGTGGCTCCTGGTAACCACACCTGACTCCGTCCCCTCAGATGCCGATCTGCCAGCAGGAAGTGCTGGCATCCGACCAGCCAGCGGTCCCCCTTCTTGCTCAGACCCCTCAGGGGGCACAGTGGGGGCTGAGGATGTAACACTTACTGGGTGTTGAGATTGGATCACTGGCCAGAATTTAGCCAATATGCTATGCATCTACTAGGTTGCCCTTCATCCAGTGTGCTTTCTGAAAGGACGTTCAGTGCCACTGGAGGTTTTGTCACAGACAAAAGAGTGCGTCTGTCCACCAACTCAGTAGTCCGGCTGACATTTATAAAAATGAATCAGTCCTGGATCAGCAGCTATCAATCCCCTGATGCTAACGTAATGGAATAGATCGGGGATCTCTTCTGCATTCACAAAACCTCCACCATTGAACTCTTCCACAATACCACAAAGGGGTTACGGTGTGAAGGCACTTACTGCCACCAAAGGCACACTATTTGGCTGGGGAGAAGGGGGGTTTGTGAGGGTTCTGAGAACGAGCAACAGCACTAGTGGCTTGCTCTACGGTGGGGGCCCGCTCAGGTCTCACAAGGTTTTAGCTTGTATGTGCCTTTACAAGGATGAATGCTCCATATGCAAATCAGCCTGCTCTCACCCAAAAAGGGTGGCCAGTGCTGATTGCCAAGAACGTCATCCCTGCACGAGAGGTGCAGCAACCTCCGACGATAGTTTCGGCCTTGTTAGGCCTTGTCAGGAGGGTATAGCTGACACCCCTCTAGGCACACCAAACTCTTCCACAATACCACAGAGGGGTTACGGTGTGACGGCACTGTTGCCGACACTAAAGGCCCAATCTTAAAGCACCTATTGTTACTTTCATCCAAAGCCTGCATAAGTTTCACCATAATTTAGCCAAAAAAATCACTGAACTTGTTCTGCGTGTCCTAAAAGGTCTCCTCTTTTAATACAGACTGCCGCCCCAAGTAGTTGTTTATGAATAGATTAAAGGAAAACCGTTTACCGTAATTGGAAACGTCATTTTTTTTTTTTAAATGTTTCCATACATCCTACAAATCCGCCACTTCACGGGCAGGTTATGGGGACCTCCTAGGCATGATATTTGAAAGAATTTTTTGTTTTTATTTTTAACCCTTATTTCATGGAAAACTCACTGTCCCTTTAAAAACGTTTTTTAAAAACTTTTTGTCCTTGTTTCCAGTCCCCCATGGCACTACCCGGACCCCCATACACCTTTTATGGCAAATATCTTGCATATATGCCCTCTTGCAGGGCACTCTAAAAACCGAACTTTTGAGTCCCATTGACTTAAATTGAGTTCGGTTCGTGTTCGCGTTCGAACTCGAACTTTTGAAATTGTTCAAGTTCCACTGCGAACAGAACAATCCCTCCAAACTCGCGAGTAGGCCTTTCAAGTGGACTCAGACAAAGAACCTCTCACCCATGTTCCAAAAATTCAGAGCCTAGCTGCCAAAGGCCCTCCGGACAAGGGGTGCCCACCTCCCCTGCCAATGGAGCCAGGGAACGAAACCTGCCCCACTGTAAACGATACAAAGCATCCGCCACTAAGTTAAGGCGACCCGGAACATGCCTTGCCCTGCATAAAACATAAATTTAAGACAAAGCAACGCAAACCTCTTCAGCAATCTAATGACAATGATGAAGCTGACAAAGAATTAACCGCCGACAACACCGCCATGTTGTCAGAACGGAACAGAATCCTTCTCCCCTCCAGAACACCTCCCCACAGCTCCAAGGCCACCACAAATGGAGGAAACAACTCCAAAAATGCCAAATTCCGCACCAATGCAGATGCTAACCAACGATCAGGCCAACGAGAAGCACACCAACGCCCCCCAAAGTACACCCCAAAACCAACACCTCCCGAGGCGTCCATGAAAAAATTCCAGTTCCTTCGCCAAAACTTCTTTCGAAGGGAATATGGCCACCCCATAAAACAAAACCAAAAAGGATTTCCACACTTCCAAATCTTCCTTCATGGCACCAGATATTCTAACAAAATAATGACCTTCCCGAATACCCCGTGTCGCCAAAGCCAAACCCAAACCTCGTAAAAAGGTACCTCGTAAAACCTCGTAAAAACTCTTCCAACCAGAATGACCATGCACGCAACATTCAAACGACCAATCAACGATTGCAGCTCTCTCAACTGCAATTTCCTAACTGACAGGGCCCCTTCCACTTGCCTCAAAGCTTCCACCACTTTCCCCAAAGGTAGACGACACTCACTCTTAACCGAATCAATCTCAAACCCCAAGAAAGTGATGACTGACGCCGGACCTTCTGTTTTATCAGAAGCCAAAGGAACACCAAATCGGTGTGCCACCCACTGAAAAGACCAAAGAATGTGCAGACACTCTCCTGTCCCTTCCCTACCCACTCACAGAAAATCATCCAAATAATGTGTCAAATTAGCCGACTCTGCCACTTCACGACCCACCCATTCCAAAAATGCACTCAAAAAAGGAACAGGAAATGGAACAACCCATAGGCAAACATAGATCCACATAAAATTTGCCTTCAAACCAAAACCCCAGAAGATGATGACACGAAGGATGAATAGGTAAGAGCCGAAATAAACACCTTCTACCGAACTAACTTCGGATAAACTCTAGCCGACTTTAAATTCCTAAACTTGCCACCCCCTGGCCTTACCACAAAAGGAATCTGAAAACCATCACCAAAACCGTCCTGCAGAAACTCTGCATCCCTACGTCTTCCGTAAAGCCTTAGCCCCAGTAACATCGCGTTGAGTTTCACTGGGGAAGCCCCCATCTCCAGACCCTCCAAAAGGCAGACCTCCCTGTCTCGCCCTCTTAAAACATCTGAACAATAAATGCAATCCTCCACAATTTGAACATTCGTGCTTGAACCTGCACCCATTACCAAACTTGCACTGACCCTCGTTAAACTGCCAGCAAGATCCCTTTTTAACACCTGCCGGTGGAAAACTGACCACTCCCCCACCGGCGGCCCCTGGAAAAGGCAAAGCCTTCTGAGCCCCCATCAGACGCAACCAAGGCGTAATGTCCATCTGATCCCACCCCATCCCTGGGTGAGCCACCAAACGTTGCCTAAACTGCTCATCGTTTTTCCACCCCGCCCAACCACCATAAATCCGATAAGCCTCCCAAATCCCATCCACATAACAAAAAAGAGCCGAACAGTGCTGTAGGTTCTTCTCCCCAACCACACTTGCCAAAATACAAAAAGCCCGGAGCCAATTCCCAAACGACTTAGGAATCCTCTGATACCTATTTTTCCTTTCCTCTTCCTCCTTTAAACCTTCCTTAGACGAATCATCCTTAACCCCTGCCACCTCATCCAAAGGAAGCAGGGAAAAAAGCTCCACATACTCACCCTGCCATATGCCTTCCTTAACCTCCTGTTTCAAATGAAACCCCAAAGGACCAGAAAATGACAGGTATGCATTCCTCCTGGCCACATCCGCCACCCCTGAGGACTCAACGAGTGAATCCGACACACCACTCGGTCCTATTGAAGCCAGTGCTTCACCACCAAAAGCTCCACCAACTCTCCCAACTGGCCCACCTGCACCATTCGATGCTTGAGCCAAATCAACTCCTTGGCTCACACCCCCTTTTGAACCCGACCAAGCTTCAAAGGCCCCTTGTAAAAAAGACATGAAAGAACTCATATCACCTCCACTTCCATTACCTGTCGCCACACTAGGTCCAGCCGAACGTCCTGGAACCTCCTGCGCCACACTCTCCGTACCCCTCACTTCAACTCCACCGACTCCACCAGCCTGGAAACCACCAACCGGCTGTGGACTCCGCTCCCAAACCATCGGAACTGTGGACGAAAAAACATTTGTGCGATGAGCCTCAGAACCTGAAGTATCATAACCAATATCCCGCTCCACCACACCAAAATCCAGTGCCACTTCACCTTCACCATCTGAACACCAATTTACTTCGAGCTCCCGAGTGACCTCATTCCGCACAACACCACGTTGTGCCACACCACCGTCCACACCCCCATCCACCAACTGCCTTACCGCCGAAACATCGTCCCCGAGACAAACCTCGCTCCACCTCTGGGACCCCTGGCGGACAACCGAACTCTTCTTCTACCCGAGGAACTCCTCGACCTCCGCATTCCTTCTCTCCTGGTAGCACTCACCACACCACCCCTCCGACCAGAAGGATCCTTAGCCCCCGATACCGGCCTCGAGCTCCTACCTTCCACACTTCTGGAAACACTCACGCCAGCCTCAGTCCCAAGTGCGTCACCTCCAGCCAAAATCTGCCGTACCAACCGTCCTCGGCCTCTCACTGCCTCCAACCTCTCAGACGCTGATCAACTGCTGGATTCTCCTCCCGGACTGAACCGCTCCGGAGGCCTAGAAACCCTGACAGGCCGAGCTCCCACTTCCGACTCTGCCGCCAGCACCTCCGACAAACTTCTTCTCGCCCACTCCACACCACGATGCCCTGCCGCCTCCCCCACTTCCTCCAACAGCGACTCCAGCTCACCGCCTTCCGCCATACTTAAAGACCATTTTAAAGTAGAAAAGCCGAAAACACTGCTCTCTAACGCAACTCAAGATTTTTCCAGCTCTACCTCAGGAGAAAAAGGCACGCAGAGCCTCTCCACACGCGCCTTAAGTACCCTCCTGGTGACTCCTCCCACACCTCTCCCGCTCAAAACTCCACATGCACTGTAACACTTCTAGAAAAATCCTCCATGCGTCCTGGCATCAGAGACAACTTAAGGGCCCTACGCCTTAGGTGCTTCAGGCCTTCATTATTGACGATCCGTAAAAATACACGCACGAAAATGTGCATCGTTTGACCGCTTTCGTGTCCACCGTACAAAAAATACGTGAATGTGTTCGGATGCACTTTTTGACGGTCGATGCGAAAAATGCGTTCGTTTGACCCTAGCCTTAGATTTGTAAAATGCCGGCATTGGTCAGACCTGCACTAAGACAGATTTTCTCTTTGCAACAATGGCATTCTGCGCATAATCCTTTAAGAGTTTATTTTTAGTAAAATACTAATATACTGTATATTGTGATATAATTACTGGACACCAATATCACTTCAGATTTCTGCTTTTTAT